>CM062291.1:368815151-370015151 GCA_031216915.1 Pictodentalium vernedei
CTTAACAAGTTCAAGTTTGTCAAGTTGAGCTACAGTGTCATTGACACTTTCATTTAAAAATCTTTACACAAACAGACACATACAATGTCTTGGTATGTGGTATTCATCTTTATTTTTGGGGTGTACATGCATTTACGTTTGTTGAAACAAAAATTGTGGAGCAATATTTTTCATTGTGTTATAAATGAGAGGAGGAGGGCAAGATTTTTCCAAGTTGACCTGGGCCCCATCAGCTCTCATTCCTAAAGGATTGTCAACTCAACGCTCCACCCGCCGCCTCAAGTTCACCCAGAGGAGATACATACATGTCGAAACAGTAAACACCATAGAAGCATGACTGAACAATTTGGCTCCATCATTTTCAAGAAAAATAAACACAGGAAAAAAATTGCAGGGCCCTACAGGGGCCAGGATAAAATGTGTTTTCTGGGCTGGTGACCCACCCACCCCCTGGCCTCGTGTTCGAAAGAAATTTTCAGACCCCCCCCCCCCCCCCCCCCCCCCCCCCCCTTTCCACCATTTTTCCAGCCACATAGTATATGTGATACTTAGATATGATCGGGCCTACCTGACTCTCACATCTTGGGGGACTGGGAATATCTGATACGATGTGTGTGTGTGGTTGGGGGGGGGGGGGGGGGGGGTATAAAAATGCTTTCCAAGACCTCCGGGCTTCTAAATGTGGAGGAAGGACTGGTCCCACCCGCGAATCACCCCCACCTGCATGCCTAGTCCAACCTTGGAGCCACAGTCTATAATATATTTTGTTTGTTTTGGTACGTGCACAGGACGTACCAAAACTAGACTATAAAATTAACATTAACATTAATTACGTATCATCTGGACGCCGAAGGTCCCACGGCGAACACAGAGATTTCAGCCGAATAAATGTTGAAATAAATCCTGTTGTTGGTTATTCATTTCGCTCAACAGCTAAAATTCTGCATAATTATGATTCGATTTATCTTTAGTTGTGATTATTAAATGTGAAGTTGACAATATTCGCGAGAACATACATTGAAACTTGAACTTTCGAAGCGAGTCGGTTCTGTTTGCACACGTGCGTTCGTGTTTATGTTTACGTTTTCATTTGGGTGGCGTCCCGAAATGCATTGCGCATGGAGGATAGCTGATAAGATCTATTCAGTTAGAATTGTCTGTGGGTACGTTTCCGTGGGCCAATCCGAATAAATTCAGAATTCACCCGACTAGTGTGTCATGCGCAGTGCAATTACTGTCTTTATGGGGGTTTCATAATGTTCTTAAACTGGTACCACCAATTTAAACCTCTGTGGGATGCTGTGGGCCCCAATCTACAAATGACAAGCTGTTCATTATCAGGCTTGCTTGGCCAGAGCACATGTGCAGAAACGGGAACATATTTCATTTGAATTGTTCTGTCAGTATTCTCATGTGTTTGCTACTTTCCTACTAACGTGTGACATTTTCCCAGATTAAACCCAATATTCTCACATGTAAAGCCTTCTGATGTTGTATTTATGTTAAGAGTGTGATGTACAACATCATCTTTAAGGTTTGAAACACAAATGATGGTATATATTAGCTGATATATTGATATACAGTCGAGCCCACTTAATTGGATATCTCTTAATTGTATATCTCTGTTAATTGAATATAATTTTCAAACACAAAACCATTTACCATATCTTCAGTACAAATTTGATCTGTTAATTGCATATGGGTTGTAGAGTAAACTCCTGTTAATTGTATATACATTTTTGTAATATGTCGAAAAAATTACTGTGACACGCACCAAATTCCCCTTATTTATCAACCTTTTTGGCCTCACTATACATCCAATACAGGCATTTATTTTTTTATATCTTGTTTGACAGAGCTCTATGAGCTCTGTCAAACAAGATATAATAGAATAAATGCTCAGTTTACCTCCAGAACACATGAAACTGACTAAATCCCTGCTAATTCTATACTCCTGTTAATTGAATAATTTTCACTGGCAAAATGGATATTCAATTAAGAGGATTCTACTGTATTTTTAAAAAATGAAAAAAATCGCACAAGTTGGAAATGCACATTTTTGGCGCACTCACCACGTCACGTCTTGCAAATTTTTGGTGCCCCCCTCCCCCCCCCCCCCCCCCCCCCCCCCCCCCCCCCCCTGCACTTACTAATTTTTTTTTCATTTTTTGTCTCAAAAATATAGGTTATGTATGACCCCTCACTGGAACGAGCTCGTTCCAACGAGGGGTGATAACCTATGTTTTTGAGACACAATTTGAAAAAATACTGAAAATTAATTAGAGATTTTTGAGAATAGCGCTGGACGGTTTTGGCCGTTACGTTGGAAAAGGGTTAAAATTGATAACATCTGATAATACGTGCAGTGCTGTGAATGAAAGTTGATTCGACATTTAATGCTACTGCAATATGCAAAACTTTAGGAAGCTTTGAACCTTGCAATAACCTTCAACAATGTTTTATTTTATGGTATTGTGAGATGAGGCTGATACAAATTGGTCTCAACGCCGACATGGAATTATAAAGTTTATTTTTCTATGAAATTAGAGACCAAAGTAATAGGCCTAGGTACCAGGGTTTTAAGGCCTCGCCTCATAGAAACTTGGACCGCGTATATATGTGGGGGCCAATAGGAGTAACGGGTTACGGCTTACTTCTAAAAAGGTCAGTGGTGCCGTGTGCATTCGGGGGCATCAGAGTTCTGGTCAAAAGTGGCAAGTTGCATAATTTAATCATCTACAGGATGAAAATTTGATGCAGGTGACTGGGTTGTGTCTTAGAATAGGGGTAATTTAAACGTTCGAAAGATTTCCCTATGGTAAAAGTCGCAAGAAGAAAACGAAGGTAAGGGGCGCGTGTTTGCACACCAGTCTCAAAAAGTTGACTGGCACGACTAGAAGACCAGGTGGCTGTCACTAGAGATGTTTGGCCCGGTGTATCAAGTCGGTAGAACTACATGGGGTTTGCCCCGAGTCCTCGCGTATTAAAACGAATGGACAGTAGCAGTACAGTGTCACATTGGGTTTAGCATGATAAGGCCCATTTGGGTGGTGCGCAATTCTATAGTCACGGTTGAGTCAAAGAGGCATTATATTAGAGTGACGTCGCAAAAGAGCCATGTGCACGAGTGTCGTCAGGACGGGAGGACGGCTGTACACGGTTCCAGTGTTCCAGTCATGTGAATGTTCCAGTCAGAGGTCTGTGTGGGGGGAGGGGGGTGGCAGAGAAGGTTCCAGTCATTGTGACAACGGAGGTCTCTGTGTGTGTGTGGGGGGGGGGGGGGGGGTGGTACAGTGTTATATAGGGTAAAACAGGCTACGGAAAGAAGCCGTTGTGCAATAGCTTCGCTAAAAGCATTGGGTCACTACTCTAGGGTCGAGCTGTATTGGAAATATCCATAAGCCCCGACGTAGTTAACGCCCCACTAACCGATAGACGGCATCTTGGAAAATCCAACGGATTTCTTGGCGTAAATAAAACGTTTTCAGTGGCCATGGACCTTCAGAGACCCTTACCATAGGCATGGGGATACATGCTGGGCTCCTAGCCCTATACTGTACCAACACATACCGCTCTACTACTATACAAGGTCTGTACCCAGTCACATAAGCCTGAAATCCCATTCCAATACCATATCCGATAGCCGTGAAGGTTTTATTTGCACAATCGCGTCCGAAAGGATGATGGCTGCACACATGACGGAACTTGTAAATCCTTTTCTTAAACTGCACAAGTGTAAGATGAAGGGGGTAGCAGTCGGACAAAACACCCCCAAACTACCTTTATTTGCACCCAGGCGTACATGTACGCCATTGTTCGTGTGTGTGTGTTCTGGGGGGGGGGGGGGGGGCGGGGGTGGGGGGTTGGCTTGTACGGACCACGAAAACACCATTCTGAAAATTTCTGCTATAACATTTTCAGATAAGAAGAGCTCTTTTCCCCTACCTCAAATACACACTACGCCACTGACCTATTTAGAAATAAGCCGTAACACATGACTCCTGTTGACCCCATATATATTTACTGGCCACGCCTTATCCTGGTACCCAAGTCTGTTCTTTAGCTCTCTAATTTCATAGAAAAATAAACTGAGACTATCTTTTTAATTCCGTGTCGGTGTTCCCACCTGCGGCAACCGCGTTGTGTCCTTGGGCAAGACACTTCACCCCATTGCCCACGTGGGGGCACGGTGACGTTGTGTACTAAGGCGTACTGCACGCCGATGGTGCACCTATCTTCAACCAATGCTAACCCTGCTTGTGTGGAGTTGGTATGTTGGGGAGCTGACAGTTGCTCGGTGGTTCTCTCCGGGTACTCCGGCTTCCTCCAACCGTAAAACTGTCACGGTCATGGTTTGCCATTGTGCAGAAATATGCGACCTTAAACACCAATAAATAATAATAATAATAATAATACGTGTTGGTGTGGAGACCAATTTGTTTCAGCCACACCTAACTCTACCATTCAAAAATAAATTCAGACTATTCTTATAATTCCAATTCGGTGTTGAGACCAAATTGTATCAGCCACGTCTCACTCCACCATAAAATAAAAAAAATGTTGAAAGCTATTGCAAGCTTCAAAGCTTCCAAAGGTTTTGCACATTGCAGTTACATGAAGTGTCGAATCGACTTCCATTCACAGGCACTCGACAAATTATCAGATTTTATCAATTTTAAAAAATGTATGTTATATTATCAACACTAATTATTTTAGTATTGATAATATAATATATATATTATTAAAAATGATAAAATCTGATAATTTGTCGAGTGCCCGTGCACAGAATAATTCTTGTTAGCTGCCGACCACGCAATCAACTTTTTCTGTGTCGTCGGCAATCTTGATCAATATCGATTGTTTTGAATATCATGTGACGTGAAATGAACGTTCCCTTGAGAATAAGATTCTGTAATTGCACTGCGCATGACACACTAGTCGGGTGAATTCTGAATATATTCGGAATGGCCCACGGAAACGTACACACAGTGTCTCAACCAGTATCGATCGCCTGCTGAAGTTGAACATTTTTACAGTTCATTTTGACCATCTATTTGATAAATTTGTACACAACTTGAAAACAAAACGTGATAAAACAGTGAGATATTGAAAATAAGCAAGATTTACATGAACAAGTGAGTTATTGTATTGCTATCTCGAACAGAACTTGACATTCAACGACAAACAGAAGCGGAAATGTGGACACGTGGGACTTGAAAATATGTACCGGGTAAGCAGAATTAATGTGCTTCTAACTACAGAACAAGTCAAATTAAGGTGCTATATAAGTAATAGAATTTTGTTTATTTTGAAATTCCCATCTCTGATATTCCTTAAATTCAAATGAAATGTACACAAATTATACATCAAAATGAAGGTTGGGAGGTATAGAACACGAAAAATATATGAAATCAACTCATATAGTTGATAGCAGTAAATTTATTGCCTAGCTCATTCACCAATGAGCTTCTGGGCTCCCGCCGATTAGTAGCAGACAAAATGTCCGATTGCCAAAATGTCCGATCGTTGGACAGAATGCCCGATCTTTTTAGACAAAATGTCCGATAGTTTTAGATAAAATGTCCGATGATCATTAGACAAAATGTACGAAACAAGATTCAGTTACTGACTTACCTTTATTGTACAACAAGTATATTCCGATTATATCCTGAATATTGGAATTTAGTCCTCCATGTAACGTTTGAAATGAAAAACTCGGACATTATGTCAAAAAAATCGGACATTTCCAGTCGTCCAGCGATCGTACACTATGTCCAAAAATATCGGACATTGTGTAAAAAAAAATCGGACATTTCGTCCAATTAAATCGGACATTTCGTCCAGAAAATCGGACATTTTGTCCCGGACATTTTGGCAATCGAACATTTTGGCCAGACCCCCCTCCCGCCGTGTTAGGTGAAACCCCAAGGGTTAGATATCATTCATTTTACATACAATTTATATCATTTTCCCAAACAAATACAGGGGATATAACAGGCGACCAGTTATCTTTCTCGTGTAATTTCCCTTTTAAGTTATGCAAGTTTTACACCCCATTTCTTTCCATGGACGTACGTGCGGGGGATGATCACTGGATGGAGGTAAAGGATGAGAGTCTGTCAATTTGGGGTTTGGGGTATTTTTTCTTTCAGAGTAAGGAAGGAATGTCAAATACATTCAGAGTTGTAGTCACGTCCAGGGCCGAGGTGAGGGAGGGTGGCTGTCCTGGGTAGTAATCCCGGGGCCCGGAACTGTGGGGGCCTGGGTTTGGCCCAGGATTCCATGATTCTTGGGTTAGGGCTGTGCCCCTAAAGTTCTGACTCCAGTGCCAAGCTTGTACCCCCGTTCTCCGAGCGAGCACCCGCAAGATAAGTGTCCCTTCATATTGAAATATTAGTTGCCACTCATCTGCCCTTCCTCAAGTTAGTTTTATTGTAACCTTACCAACATTTTAGTTCCACACAACAGAATGAGTGGGAGTTGCTATTAACGCACTCAGGGACGAAGCTAGGGGGCTTTCATTGGGGATGGGGGTGTGTAGATCTATAAAAATTCCAACTAGGGATGGATACTTAGAGGAGTTAAGTAAACCTTAACCCTTACGGCCCCCTCCATCAACCCCCTTACCGCCCCCCTCCAAAGGGAAAATTGTTCAAAATGCTGACTCCGAGTGACTGTGCCAGTAGGTTTTAGGGCATTCTGAGAATATTTCCATGTAGTTTAAATGACTGCAGCTAAATATCTGTGCATATAATTTGAGGTTTTAAGACAGCACAAAATGACAATTTCCTGTAGTTTTGTGGTGTGTTAGTAGGCCATACCTCAGGTTTGCTGCCTTCATTTGGCATTGTGTCAATTACACGAATGTACATATATGGAGAATGCTCAATAAATCAGTATTCAACCAATAATTTATTAATTAATCATCTCAAATATGAGGTCGTGCTGAGCAGTGAGCACACTAATCTTGAAATGAGCTCAATGACTAACAACCATGTTTTATGCTCACAAAGTATGAGTAATGAGTTAACTAGCCTATATGGAGTATATGCCACTATATGTGTGTGATATTAATTCAACAATACCAAACACAAATACAAATTTTCAGTCGGGCTATATCTGTCTTTCATGAAAGGAAAGTACAGAGCCAAAGAAAACTGCACAATTTTGGTAGTAAATCCAGGACATGGCCTCACAGGGGCAAATTTTGAGTCCCAATACAAACTGCAGTCTGTGAGTGCATTGCATATGGAAGGGAACAAAATGCGTAACACGATTACGGTTGTGAAATTAACTTTGGAGCCGCTGAGTAGTCGGAAAATCTTGAGTTGTTCGATCAGAATTCTGTCTGTGGGAGCCGGCGGTTGGAATTTTCATGGAAATGTATTATCACATTCGGAAAAAATCCTCGGTTTCAACAATGCTTCGAATTTCCAACTGTTGGAATTTTTTGCCTCAAAAATTTCCAAATATCTTGATTTTTGAACAGATATGGCCCCCCCCCCCCCCTCTAGCTACGTCCCTGAACGAACTTCATCTAAGATCCACTATCTCTATAGTTGCCTGAAACTAAATGTTAAGAAGGGAGCTCTGCACTTGATCAACGTTTGTAATTTTGGACAGCATGAATCTTGAAGTGATAACTTTATTAGATCAACTTGAGTCTTGACGTAATCAAGTTCATCAAGAATTGTGCAGTCAATAACTATAACACTCGGTCACTGGATGCGCACTGATCAACTTGGAAATTTGAAATCTGCCTCTGCAAAACGTCATTTTCACGGCTAAAAAATGTGATTTTTCGTCCAAAGCTGCCGAAGGGTCCATTTAAGGTGCTATATAAGTAATGGAATTTTGTTTATTTTGAAATTCTCTCCTCTGGATGTATAATTTGTGTATATTTCATCTGAATTTAAGGAATATCAGAGGTGAGAATGTTCAAAATAATCAAAATTCCATTACTTATATACCACCTTAATTACTGATTTCAAAATGTTCTTGGGTAAAGGGGGGGGGGGGGGGGCAAACTCTATCATCGCTCGTGCCTTCGTCATCTGCATCAGTATTCCGACACTTTCGAAAGGGGGCACGTCAAATATTTAACCCCCTCGGCTCGAATTTCTTCTCTCCGGCCCTGACTACGTCGTATGACGTTTATGATTTGTCGCTCACCACTCTTCAGGCTAAACCTCCCTGTGTGACTAGGCGTCACAAAACTGCAGTAGATTAGGTGAAAATCGTTCAAAAATGTGAAAAAAAGTGTGACAGTTGGCAGATTGGTAGATTTTTAAACGTGATTTTCAATAAGATCAGGACACACGAGAACCCCAACCTCGGCCGTTATCTTGGAGGTTAAAATCGCCACCAATATAAACCTTGATGGTGAAAATCCAAGCTCTTCTCGCACTTTAACCCTTGACCTAAAAAATCGTCCACATCCGCCCGCGTAATTTGCAAATTGAGTAGTTGAAAGTTTTTTTTTAAGAAATATTTCAACAAAACTATATTATGTGACCCCTCATTGGAACGAGCTCTATGAGCGCGTCCCAATGAGGGGTCACATGATATGGGTTTGTTAAAAAAAATTAACTTTTAAAAAATAGTAATTAAAATAATAAAAAATAAATTCTTTGCGATGGGTGAAGGGTCAATCTTGCCGTTTTTATGTTTTGAAGACATTTGAACACAAACACAATGGGTGTGTTATCATGTGTGTTCATTATGATATCATAATAATATCATTTGTGATGTACTTCAGTTTTGGGTCTAAGTGCCTATTTATGTATAACCTAAACGTGGTGGCCAAGGCCAAAATCATCAAGCCATTTGACTATCGTGGCACTCCATCCTCACAGTTTTGTCCAGAAACCTAATATACCACATTTAAGTTCAACACCGAGACAGTGTCCCAATTATTTTGAGTAAAAATATGTAATTTGGAAGTTTGGGGTCAATCAGGGCTTCATATGTTTTTGTTCGTGTCCACCAGTGAACCCAATATGAAACCCGGTTGATTTTTAGACTGTCGCGTGAAAGATTATATTTCTTTTGGCACGAATTTTCAAAATTTTCTCCCAAAGGGCCGAATCATGGTGAGTTAACTATCTCACGGCCCGTGAAAGTTATGGCCACCCCCGCCATGAGTTCGGCATGTGCCAAAGATCAGTCAAAATGGTGGTGCATTTGAATGTTTTTTGACAAATTATGTATTTTTCCATGATTATGTTTTATAAGAGCGATACAGTAATGACCTCCCTAGCTTGGAAGATATCTACCTGCCTTAATCAAACTCACAGTAAAACCAAACGCGTGAATTTGTAGTCGAGATATTGTAAAAAAAAGTGATTCGTCCCCGAGATATATTTGATCCGTTTTAGCATTAAAAATGCATTTCATTGGGCAAGTGGTATACCACCGTAATACTGCATGTCTTGACTGTCGGGTGACATCAATATCTCGATTGGCGGCGAGAACCACTGAGCAACGGCGAGCAACTGTCAGACTTCCCAACGCACTACGCACAAGCAGGTTTATTTATTTGTTGGGGTTTTAACGACACTTTCGACAGCCAGGGTCACCTCGTGTCAGACAATTTTACGAGTGGAGGGTAGTCGGAGTACCCGGAGAGAACCACCGAGCAACGGCGAGCAACTGTCAGACTACCAACATGCTAACTCCACACATGCAGTATTGGCATTGGTTGAAGACAAGTGCACCATCGACGTGCAGTACGCTTTAGTACACAACGATACCGTGCCCCACGGCAAGCAGGTTTAGCATTTGGTAAAGACAGCTGTACCTACGTGGGTAGAACGCCTTAGTACACAGTACCACCGTGCCCCACCTGAGCAATCGGGATTAAGTTCTCTGCCCAAGGTCACAACGCAATTACCCCTGGCCGGGATCGAACCGTGCACCTTTCGGTTTGAAGTCCAATTTAGTAACCACTGCGTCACCGCGCTCCCTGACAACATGGGTATAAATGATTGACTAAGCTTGACTTTATCTCCAAGCTGCGGTTATGATTAGCTACTGTGCAGAAATATGTTACCTTAAACACTAATCAATCAATAAATAAATAAATCCCACGGGATTTCTCAAGTGGCCACTAAAATGACGACCTGAAGTGCCAAACGTGTGACGTTGGTAGTATAGCAGGGTTGTTTTCAGGCCTCATTAACTCTGTCAGGATGGTATACTTTCTGGCAATATATCTTAACCCCTTTAACACTACATATAACCTTTTCTTTTGACCATTTATTCTGTCAAAACTATCTATGTACAATTGACAACATTTATTTTATTTATTTATTGGTGTTTAAGGTCACATACTTATGCACAATGGCTAATCGTGACCGTGATAGCTTTACGGATTGAAGACTAGTGCACCATCGATGTGCCCGCATGTAGGCAGCCGGGATAAAGTGCCTTGCCCAAGGACACAACGCGGGTTGTCCCGGACGTGGAATTCCAATTCCAATACCAAAACACAATACTAATCTTATTTCTCTAACTTTCTCAAACTACCTACCTATATCTATCTCTTTTTCTCGTAACACTTAGCCCGCTGAGTATTTTTCAAATTTTTTTCATCAAATCTAGTCATGGCTGCTTTTGATTTGATGAAAAGGTTGTCTAAATAAGCCTATTGCCGATTAGCCATCTTTGACGTTGATGCTATGCAAGGTCAGGGGAAGCTTCGGGTAAACACTTCGATCAGACTATCTGTCAAGACTGCCACACATGCGACAGTAGTATAGCATGTACCCGATCGACCCTTATTACCTGGAGCTTTGCCGGTGCAGCTAGTGTTAAATTCCCATAGGAACCGGAGCCATTGCCGGTGCAACTGTTGCCGGTGCAAAAGTTTGGCTCTTTGAAGCTAGATCCGGCAAGCAGTGTACGGACTTTAATTTATACATATCCATACAAAGTTATGTCCCTTGGTATAACAAAAGCCTATTTCATTCGCAAACCCAAGAATCTACCGAGTAGTTACTGATATGTCATTGCTCGAATGACTCGAATTCCATCGAGCAAATGAGCTATCGAGCAATTACTCGTTCGAGTGACTCACACATACGACTCTTAGCTTCATTTCGGTATTTTGGGATACCTGTGTCCTGGTATTGTATTAGTTGATAAAATAATCCCTTTTTAGTCGTATGAGGCCGTGAGGGCTATGAGAAAAACCCTCAATGAGGGACGTTTTCATGACCCTCATGGCCTCATTTCGTTTGAGGCCATGAGGGCTATGAAAAAATTCCTCATTGATTCTTCAGAAGGTATCTTCGATGGGTATCCTCAAATAATACAATACCAGGCCATAGGTATCCTCAAATAAGGCTAAGAGTCGTAGTAAATTAGACCTCATTGAGGGATTTTTTCATAGCCCTCATGACCACAAAAGAAATGAGGACATGACGGCCATGAAAAAAAATCCCTCATTGAGGGATTTTCTCATGGCCTCATACAACAAAAAAGGGATTCTTAAGAAGGTATCCTCGATAGGTATCCTCAAATAATACAATACCAGGCCATAGGTATCCTCAAATACCGAAATGAGGCTAAGAGTCGTATGTGCGAGTCTCTCGAACGAGTAATTGCTCGATAGCTCATTTGCTCGATGGAGTTCGAGTCGTTCGAGCAATGACTTATCAGTAACTACTCGGTAGATTCTTGGGTTTAGGAATGGAATAGGCTTTTGTTATACCAAGGGAGATAACTTTGTATGGATGTGTATAAATTACGGGAAATGAAGCAATCTGATTGGTTAATCAGCTTCCGTAAAGTGAACTGATTGGATGATCTGAATAAGTGAAACAAGGACAAGTGTTCTCGGAATAGGATAGGAACTACTGGTATTACGGACCACCTTACCAGTAACAGGATGATGCAAAGCATTCGGTAGGTTAATACTATCAACGGTTAAGATGGGACCTACAGGAGAATATACCAATCATACTCTGCTGCCGCCCTGTACTACCAGGCATTATCCCCACCCAGAATACCGCTTGATAATATGAAGCACCCGGTGGATCAGTAGGCCAACAAGATACCTACAGTGGTATGTACAGCCTATGCTGTACTACCGTTCTAAACTACCAAGCATTATCCACACCCCCACAATATCACTAGACTTACCATAACATACTACATATACTATCCATATAATAAAACAAAGCAATCGGTTGGTTAATAGTACTAATAGTACTACGGATTAATAGTACTAAGGGCTAACATGGGACCTGTAGGGGTACAAAGCTTACACCGTATACTACCACACTAGATTACCATGCTTTACACCCCCCCCCCCCCTACAATCACAATAACGTCTAGTCTTACATACTACCTAGACCAGTCACATAAAGCATTAGGTCGATTAGGAGTACTAATGGCTTTCGGGGCGCCCACAGAGGTATATATCGTCCATTCTATACTGCCGTTCTATACTGTCAGGCATTACCCTCACCCCACTCCACAATACCACCTGCCCTGCCATAACGTACTACATATACCAGTCATAGAATAATACAAAGTAGTCAGTTGTTTAATAATATCGAGGACTAACAGGGGACCTACAGCCGTATATACAAAGCATCCAAAGCCCCCACTTCTAAACAAACGATAATACTGCCTGACCTAGCATTAAACTACCAGTACCAGCCATAAGATAATACAAAGGATTTGGTAGGTAAATAGAACTATGGGTGTAATAGACCAACAGACCATTCATCCTATACTGCCAATTTAAACCACCAAGGACTATCTCGCAATACCACAATGGGCGACCATGTATTACCCCCATCCCCACAATACTGCTTGATCTAGCTATAGCAGACATAGGATAATATTAAGACCCAAGGGCTAATAGTATACCAACATGGATATATACAACCACTACCATATCACCCCACCCCCTTATAAGAAGTCCGCCCCCCTGACCCGAACAACGTTATGTCAGATTGTATAGTGGACAACAGCAGTGGTCAACGTCTCTATGACGTCGCATGCGCATCATGTCGTAATGACGTCAATAGCAACGTCAACCGTTTCGCGGAAAAATACTTTAAAGAAAACCCAACTTCACCATCAGTTTTCCATCGCTCACCCATAACATATACCCATAACCCTGGGTGTACATGTCATATATCACTATATATACTATAGCATACTATATGTGCTGTCCGTACACTGCTTTCTGGATCTAGCTTCAAGGAGCAGAACTTTTTGCACCGGCAACAGTTGCACCGGCAATAGTTGCGGTTCCTATGGGAATTTAACACTAGCTGCACTGGCAAAGCTCCGGGTAATAAGGGTCGATCGGGTACATGCTATATCACTTGCGACAGAAACAACCAAAATGTTTCTCTTGAAACGAGAAAATGTGCATTTTCGATTTAATACTAATAAAGATAGAAAAAATGACACACTTTCAACATCTCATTTAATGAATATACAGTACAAGTCAAAATGAGTTGAATAATAAACACTACCGGTATAAACTATAGATGAATGTTTCCTATACTAATAACACAAGAATCGGACATTGAAATAAATAAATTCTTCTTTTGACTATTTTCTCTTTCAACTCAAACTTACATGTCACACAGTGGAAGTTGTCTTATTACAAAAAACACCCACGAAGTGAAAGGTCCACACAGGGCCGGGGAAAGGAAATTCGGGCCACGGGGTTAATTCTTTGACGGCTCCCCTTTAAAAAATGTCGGGATATTGCACAGATGATAAAGTCATCTGCAGCGAGTGCCGGAGGTACGATCGATCACAGAGTGGTTGGAGAGGGGGCGGCGTTTCTCCCCAACAATATTTTTAAATCAGTTATTAAATGGAGTCTTCTGGCGTCTTTTGGGATAAAAAAAACCCCGTTATTTTTGGCCGTCAAAATCATTTTATGACGTTTTTTAGCTGCATGTTTCAAATTTCCAAGTTGATCTTTCTCTCTCTGTCTATTGTCTCTCTCTCTCGGTATATTGTCTGTCGCTCTTTCTCTCTCTCTCTGTATATTTCTTTTTTCTGTCTCTCTCTCTCTGTCTATTGTCTCTCTCTCTCTGTCTATTGTCTCTGTGTCTATTCTCTCTCTCTCTCTCTCTCTCTCTCTCTCTCTCTGTCTATTATTTCTCTCTCTTTCTCTCTGTCTATTGTCTCTCTCTGTTTATTGTCTCTCTTTTCTCTCTCTCTCTCTCTTTCTCTCTGTCTCTTTCTCTTCCTGTCTATTTTCTCGCTGTCTCTTTATCTTTCTGTCAGTTGTCTCTCTCTGTCTATTGTCTCTCTCTCTATCTCTGTCTATTGTCTCTTTCTCTCTCTCTCCTTCTGCCTATTCTCTCTCTCTCTCTCTCTCTCTCCCCCCCCCTCCTGCTGGCTATTGTCTCTCTGTCTGTCTATTGTCTCTCTCTGTCTTGTTTCTCTCTTTCTCTCTGTATATTGTCTCACTCTCTCTGTCTATTCTCTCTCTTTCTCTATCTCTCTCTGTCTATTTGTCCCCCGAGTTCCAATGTGTTCTATGTGCCAGTAGGCACATAGAACCCATTGGAACTCAAGGGACGTATTGTCTCGCTCTGTCTTTCTTTCTCTCTCTCTCTCTCTCTCTCTTGTCTCTCTCTGTTTATTCTCTCTGTCTATTGTCTCCCTGTGTCTATTGTCTCTTTCTCTCTCTTTCTGTCTATTGCCTCTCTCTTTCTCTCTGTTTATTGTCTCTGTCTATTGTCTCCTTCTCTCTCTCTTTCTCTATATCTGTTGTATCTCTCTCTGTGTCTATTGTCTCTCTCTGTCTATTGCCCCTCTCTGTCTATTCTCTCTCTCCCTCTCTCTCTCTCTGTCTATCGTCTCTCTCTGTCTATTCTCTATCTATTATATCTCTCTGTTTACTCTCTCTCTCTCTCCGTCTGTTGTTTCTCTCTCTTTCTGTCTGTCTGTTGTCACTTTCTGTTTCTCTCTCCCTGTGCCTGTTGTCTCGCTCTCTTTCCCTCTCCCTCTGGCTATTGTCTCTCTGTCTGTCTGTTGTCTCCCTCGCTGACTTGTTTCTCTCTCTCTCTTTCTCTCTGTCTATTGTCTCTCTCTCTGTCTATTGTCTCTCTCTCTGTCTATTCTCTCTCTTTCTCTCTCTCTCTATTGTCTCGCTCTCTCTCTCTGTCTATTCTCTCTGTCTATTCTCTCTGCCTGTTGTCTCTTCCCTCTCTCTCTCTCTCTCTCTCTCTCTCTCTCTCTCTCTCTCTCTCTCTGTACTGTCTCTCCCTCTTTCTCAGTCTATTGTCTCTCCGTCTCTCTCTATATGAATATATTTGTTTTTGGTATTTTAGTTATATGGCGTGTGTTTGAGGCATTTTGTGGGCGACTGCGTGTGTATTTGTCAGTGAGTGTGAATTTTTGTCATTCATTCATTCATCAGACCACAGAAACTCATCATCGCGTGAACTCCGCACAACTAGGGTTAGCATTGGTTGAAGGCAAGTACACCATCGACTTGCAGTATTCTTAATACAAAGCGGCACCACTCCACAACGTGGGAAATGGGGATTAAAGAGCCTTACATAGGCACACAACACAGTTAGCGCTGATCGTGATCGAATGCTCTAACCACGGAGACAGAGCGATCACATGATGTGCCGATATGTGATAAAATGTGCTTGTGTGTAAGTGCGCAGTATGCACACAGCACATGCAGAACACATCCTTATAATGAGGAAAAGGGATTCTTCAAAAACAGACATGCTATAAAAGGGATTCCGTAAGTGGGATTTCAAGCCGATTCAATGAAATGAAATTCTGCAAGTAATGTTCTCTTCTATATAGAGGATTGCTTCTATGCTACATCTTCCACCACTATCGATTCGACGCTTGGTTCTAAGTACCTATCGCTGTATATTGACATCACACTTGGTATCCACTGCTACTAGCAATCAAATACAGCTGCTTGCGCTTGCGACCTTTTGACTGATCTCAAAAAAGGGTTCCCATGTGCAGTCGTTTGTAAGATAAGGATGGTGTAATTGGGGTGCCGAGAAACGCGAGGGATGATTTCATCAAATCATTCAAATGATCTAAAGAGCTACGAGAGCATTTGCTTGTATAGCTCCCCTCTGTACCGGAAAATCCTTATGACGTGGTGATATACTATTGGGGGATATTATGGTGAATAGTTAATAGATGATAGCTCTGGCGTCTTGCAGCTGTTCAGCTTCTGGCTTCAAAATCACGATAGGCCTCCATAGCTTCAAGCTCGCTACTGCTGACTTGTCCATCACACCCACCACCATCTGTTCCGTGATTAACTTCCACTGCCTTCATCCAATACTATAGACTTCCACCGCCACTGACTGACACCGCCTCTCCTCTTATTTAGCCCTTCATTATTACTACTGTCTTGTAACACCACTACTTGGAAGCTATCCCAGATCCTATCTCCACCTCCACCTTCCGCAGGTCATAGAATGTCCAAAATACCACCCATACTCTACCACGATGCACGAAACCACTCATACGAAACCACTCATACGAAACACTACCACACAGTTGTGGCGACAGGATTTCCCTTGCAACGGAGCTTGTGGTCTCCGTCAGGAGGTTTGTCTATCTCTCGATAAACTTACAATAAAGGAGGCAGATTCCCTGACGGAGGGCTAGATCTCCACGACAGGGGAGGGGGTGTAGCATCCTCCGCCGCCACCCTCTTGGCGCCACATCTGCAACCACATTCTCTAGCATTCCGAACTACCCACAGAATAATGCAAAGCATTAGGTGGTAAGTAGTACTAAGCTCTAACTGTAGACCAACAGGTACAGAGAGACATCATATACTACCATACGAGGCAACAAGGCATACCCACACACCACCGCAAGACCAGTAAACCAACAAAGCACGTGAACCAAACTTGGCAGGGATGGTCTATGGAGGTCCTCTACAAGCTATTCTTTGAAAGAGAATTTTAAATTAAGACAGATCTGTAGCGGCCAAGTTCAAAAGTAATTAAAGTGGGAATTTATGTCCTTGCGATATAATAAGAGTTTCTTTCCGTCGGGATGAACAACATGGCATTCTTTGATTCTGATTGGTGGATTTTGAAAACTCTTCTCCTCTGAAACCACAAGGCCAAATGTTTTGAAACTTCGCATGTTTGATGATTGGGACACCCTCTACGAACGGTCCTCATTTAATGTTTATCGGGTTGCAAACATGGCCACAATTGCGGTTTATATTGACTGTAGAAACCCAATGGGAAATCACACATTCGTCTTCTCTGGAACTACAGAGCCGATGGGAACCAAACTTGGCAGGAATGGTCTATGAGAGGATGGAAAAATGTGGCCGCCAGAAGCATTCTTTGATTCTTATGGGTCGATTTTGTAAAATCATCTCCTCTGAAACCACATGGCCAAATGTTTCGAAACTTCACATGATTAATGACTGGGACACCTACCAATGATCCTCGTGTCATGTTGTTCGGGTTGATACCATGACTGCAATTGCGGCTCATAATCACCATTGAAACCCTATGGGAAATCACATTTTTAGTTCACCTTGACAAAGTCAACCTGAGCTAATCTAATCACCCTCCGTCCGTCATCCGTCCACACCGTGTTTTTGTTTTCTCCTCCAAAACCACTGGACCAATTCAAGTGAACGTTTATGTGAGTGATGGTTCCGAAGGAGCATTGCATGTTTTTTTCAAAAATGGGGAAAAATGTTCCAAAATATTTTAAAAATCTTCTCATGAAACAGTGTGTACAATGACAATGACTTGATATTTGTTATGGAGCTTCCTTTTGAGGTATAGAATGAAATTTGTTCAAACGAAGTACGTGAAGGAATATTTGGATTTGTAATGGGAGGGGTAAGATTTTTGGGCCCCGCCCAAAAATTTTATTTTCTGAACCGATGGTGCAATTTGAACGAAATTTGGTATATGGTATTACTGGGTCATAACTACTGGACTCGTGCAAAAAAAAATTCCCGCATCCCGTGGGAACCCAGGAAATTTAAAAAAAATCTTTTCTCCAAAATCAGTGGTCAGAATCTTTTGATATTTGATGTACAGCATTCATACAAATGGGTCAAATACAAGTTTTTTTTAAAAAATGAAGCCCATTGGGTCATATTTGGGTTCAATACAGGAGCCTGAATTTTTAACTTAGGTCAGTGTGGTGAATATTCTTCAAAAATCTTCTTCAGAACCACCAGTCAGAATCTTTTAATGTTTGATTTACATCATTGTTATGAGGGTCAGATTCAAGATTGTTCAAACCAAATTCCTAGGTTAATATTTGGGCTTCCTATGGAAGCCCACATTTTAACTTAGTACAATATGGGGGATAATTTAAAAACATCTTCTTCAAATCCACCAGTCAGAATGCTTTCATATTTGGTATATAACATCTCTAGGGGGTAAGATTCAAATATTTTCAATTCGGGACAGTACGGTATATATTTGGGCTCGCTACATATTTGGTATATAACATCTCGGGGGGTGGTGGGGGGGGGGGGGGGGGGGGCGTCATATTCAACTTTGTTCAAATCGAGTCTCAGGGTTAGTATTTGGGCTCACCATGGGAGCCTGAATTTTAACTTGGAAATTTCTTTAAAAATCTTCTTCAGATCCACCAGTCGGAATGCTTTCATATTTAGTATAGAACATCTCTAGGGGGTCAGATTCAAGTTTGTTCAATTCGAGTGTCTGTTTTAAAATTTGGGCTCCCTATGGGAACCCGAATTTTAACTTAGTGCAATATGAAGGAATTTCTTCAAAAATTTTATTCAGATTCACCATTCAGAATCCTTTCATATTTGGTTTACAGCATCTCTAGTGGAGTCAGATTCACGTTTGTTCAAATTGGGTCCCTGGGTTAATATTTGGGCTCTCTATGGTAGCCCGAATTTTAACATAGTGAAATATGTGGAAATTTCTTTAAAAATCGTCTTCTTCAGATCCACCACTCAGAATGCTTTCATATTTTGTATACAATATCTCTAGGAGGATCAGATTCAAAGTTGTTCACATCGAGTGCCTGGGTTAATATTTGGGCTCCATTTGGGAGCCAGAATTGGCCATGTAGCTGAAGAATTAGAAATTTTGTATTCAGTACCCTCTAGAGGTGTGTAACTAAGATTAATCCACATAGGTTGTATCAAGGGGCTCCATAGGGGAGCTCCACTTCCTACATTATGATCAACTGAAGAAAAGGCATGATGCTTGAACTATTTTAGTCACTCCCGAGGGGGCACAAGGATTGACAATGTATCCTATGGAGATGGATTGCTTAATGTAGATCCATTCTTGGACTCTGTTTATGTCGTGTACTGTTCAATGTGAGCGCTTCAAGCCCTGTGTGGCCTCTTGTTTATATGTAGTTCTGCCAGGTGAGCGATTACAGACTCTTTGGACCTTCCAGTTACAAATTATTGAAGAGTGACCATATAAAATGAATTGATACGAACAAAATATTGGTGGGTTCTAGCACTCAACCTGTTAAAATTGGAAAGTTTGAGAGACTAAACTGTTCATGCAATGTAGAAATCAGCTCACATAGCCTCAAATTAATGCTAGAGTCAGAATCGATTCTCGCGTATGATTCTCGCGTATGATTCTCGCAAGAAAAACAATGACAACATTTTGGTTCTTTCAAAATGTTTACTTGTTTTTTTTGTCATAGATTTTACAAGTGTCTCTAAAGGCCTGAGGAATTCTACTTATCTTTTATTCTCTTCTAATAATGTAACACTGTGACCAAGGTAGCAACTAATGGTATGGAAATCCCCGTAGAAACTCCGGAAAGTGAAGCAGTACTTGTTTACTGTGTCAAGCAAGCTCTGATTTACTGGTAAAATAGGACCCGGTCGATTGGTTAGTCCTGACTTTACATGCATGTTGCGGTCACGATTAGCCAGTATGCAGAAATATTTGACCTTGAACACAAATAAATAAATAAATAAATAATACTGCAGTTTAGAGCCATGAATCCGCATAATTGCGCTCTCGGGCTTCACACACACAGAGACTTACACACACACACACACAAAATAATGACGGTAACTCTGCAGTGCTTTACAAAAGTGCGAGTAAAAAGGTTAGTTTTGAGTGCAAAATAAATAAATAAATAAATAAATAAATAAATGTAATGACGTCTTCACTGCCTTTTGTGGCCGTCGTAATCCCTCAAGACGCCAATGCCAGTGTGTTGTTAGTTCCATGAGCAAGACCACCAAAGGCTGCCTGTATTTCGCAACATAATTTAGGTAATTATGACATAAATCTCACAAAGTCAAGGTACGAACGTCAAATTGTCATTGACACTTTCAGTTACGATGGAATATGATCTGATTGCACTTACAGTGGTATAGCAATGTTCTCAAATTCTAAATTATCTAAGAACTGAAAATTTATTCTCTTACCAAGGGTTCGCGAGAATTCCAAAACAGATTCTCGCGAATCGGGCCAAATTTTGAGACCTGGCTCCTCTGATTGTTACCAAGAGCCGTGATTATTACCATTGTTATCGTATAACTCGAGCGTCGAGGGGCAGGCCAGGCATTCTGAAAAATGCAGGAGGGCAAAAAATCGCTCTCCTCAATCAGCTTTGGAGAGCAATTAGCTTTACACTGCATTTTAAGTATCCAGTTGAACGAACTCATTGAAACTGAAACCAACAGACTACATCAGTGATTTTATTAACTTTACTAAGGTAAAGCGAAATCTCTTAGACATCTAGATGTCTCACTCAACAACCGAACACACACTTGACAAGACCTGTGTGTGTACCTAGACCTGTTGTCCAAGAAAGTCATACGCCTACCACTACCACCTTCAACCCCCAAGGGGGGTTGAAGGTGGTAGTGGTAGGCGTATGACTTTCTTGGACAACAGGTCTGCTTGAATCTACAGTCACATCCTGGTGCAAGTGCTTCAAGTGACAGGATAGTAGTAATGGTAGTATATTATAGTGTCAATATTCCTTGAATAATTACCCCTCAAACTGTGATGTCAGTTGCTGAACTTGAAACTGACAGAAAAAAAATATTGCTGTGACCCATTTTGCTTCAAATGATTGCAACTGTGTTTGGGTATGGTTGCAGCCATTACCTATTACCACTAAACCACTTTCAAAATGAAATTACGTGATGTTATGTGACTTCGAAGTTAAATTACATTTTTGCTTTGCAACAAAAATTTAATGTGACCATAATACATGTAATCTCAGTCATCCCAGACCAAAATGTTTAGGAGGGCAATTTTTCGCTCTCCTTAGTTCTTTCAGGAGGGCAGTAAGGAGAGCTAAAAAATCGCACTCCTGAAATTGCCAAGCCTGGAGGGGGTCGGTTCGTAGCTTGGAAAACAGGAAATAGACTGATATTTGCTGCGACTAATATATGAATATGGATTGTGTTTTATTTTTTTTTTTTTTTATTTTTTTTTATTTTTTTTTTTTTGGGGGGGGGGGGGGTGTTGGTGGCATAGTTTGAAACAAAACCCATAACATTCAGTATGTTGGGAGACCCTCATCCCACCCCTCCCCAGCAAGACGTCAACAAAAGCAACAAAACTGCGTAAACAATTAAAAGAGTTAAGGTTGGGAACATTCTTTTCTGCATTTCTTTTGTTGACACCTCAACCGATCAAGTGCAGTAGCTTTGTTTCCGGATTACATTTATCGGGTGGCCACCTCTACCCGTATAGCATGACATACAATCCTACCACACTAAGAACTGGCAGAAACCAGAACCGAGCCCACCATGCCTGGAATACCTGCCGTACCAGTAAACATAGGCGCCATCGAGCTAAAAAACAGATTGCACATAGTGCCACCCTGACCCGATTGGCTGATTCCGCAAACCAGTACATTACAAATTTATCCAAACACCCATTAACTTACCGTGAAAAGATTGTACTAGGAAAATGACTGAAATTTATTCAGACTCCCAAGAAACCCACTCGATTCCACTTTCAGAGTGATTTCCAGCTGTTATGCAACCGCATGCGACTGAAGGTCATCCACTGCGATAAGGACAAAAATAAATTCATTAACCCATTCCACAACAAGATGCACACATCCCCGACATCTTGTCACAACGTATTGGTGGAAACATACCTGTCTAAAACGAAAACAGAACTACTTCGGTGCCTTGAACCAATAAACCTTATCTCCCCCAAATCCAGCACTAGTATCCCAGAGCGCCAAGCGATCCTGAAGTTGAAAGGAGAGCTAATATGCTTCATACGGAACAATTCCGAACCAGCTCTGTTTGAGCGCCATAAACTACGCTTCATCCAAAACTTAGCTGATCGAGGTTACCCCCGCACCCTCCTCGAACCTCTGCTTTCCGGTGTCAACTTCCATAATAGGCAAGAAATATTGGCTAAGACTAACCGAAGCAGGGCACGGAGGAAAAATTCCCAACCTCCACTAGTGTTCACCACACCATTTAACCCATACATACAGCATACTAAACGCGCCCTTTTAAAATACTGGAGCCTGATTGAGAGTTCTCTCCAACTCCGTGAACTCTTCCCTCAACCCCCCCCCCCCCCCCCCCCCCCATTCTGGCGTTTCAACGCTCTACCAACTTACGCGACACCCTGGTCACGGCACGCATAAACTCCAGACAAACGAAGATCAACCACAGGCATAAACCCCCGGCAACCCATGAGCAACCTCCCGGACATACCAACCAAACCCAATAATGGACAGACGAAAGTTACCCTTCTGTCCCTCTCTAGTACTCCCATATAAACATTATTAAAGACGAGCCAACCCGGCCAGCAGGTTGCTAACAAGATATAATGGCCTCCAATACCGATGCCTTACCCAACGGCCCTTTTCAGGGCCACCCAAACTTCTAAAAGAGTACTTTATCACATTTACATGTTAGTTTGCTGTGGTTAACGATAACCCCATTAGTTTTGGGTTTTTTTCGCCAAATGGCATGCATACTCCCTACGCCATTCCACTCATTATAGTGTCCACACTACCCTCCCGGGGACTATCACAGTTTTTCCGTCCTAATACCTGATTTGGCTTCCAGTTTGAGGGATTTGATCGTAATTGTTGGGAAAGTGCTCCTATAATACGAGGCAACACCTACCTACCAGGTAATAACGGACCTGTTTCCCTGTAGCTATTTTGTGTTAACCCCCACCCCTCCCGGGGGCCCGACTTAACACACCAATAGCTCCTTGAACCCCCGATTCACCGCCAGTCTGGTACCTCCTGACCCCTGATATGTCCCTTTCCTTGAGATCTCTGTCTAGCTTAGGGTGAGTCATTAACTCCTTTTATACACCACGTTCTGTGTTTATTGCACACCTTCACGTCTATAAAAAACAATATTGGAATGACACACAGCAATACATTTGAAAACTATCAACAAAAAGAACACATTTTTATCGCCAACCAAATTTGCGATGGGAAACCGTGTTACTATTTCGTCCCCGGAGTGCCAATGTGTTCTATGTATCCCGTAAAGGGGCGTCTAGAGAAATAAAGAATACAGATTGTGATTGTTTCTCAACTTAATTGAATGGTATTCTTTACATCATTTTACATTAACAATTGAACAACTGCAGAAGATAATAAAACATGGTTAATGATTAATGAATCAACACACAAAATGTTTGGCAACAATCGATTGAACCGATGTTCCAGGAGCCATTGCTGTTGTCATCCGATTGCCCACAATCGGCGGACTGGGGTGGCCGATTCCTATCATCGGTTGAACACTTTGTGTGAACCTCGTAAGAAACATCTAGTAAAATCCACTCTAGTAGGAACTTGGATGCCAGCCTCCAGTGAGTCTGCGTTAATGTTGAGATCGTCAATCAGCTCGCTCGACACTTGTTTTATTGTGCCATAATCGGAGTGCCAGGTAAAGTACAACTGAGTTAACTGAGTAAGTTGGGTAAATACTGTGATGGGCGGGAGGGGCTGATAGAGGTAGTATCAATAGATACTCTCTGAGCCTTTCGGTTTGACAACCTTGTCCCGACTCTTCTAACATCATATTTCTTGAATGGCTGTCAATATTTTAATTTCTACATCCAAAATATGTTTCGACTTGCTTGGGTATCTGCCTCGGTTTGTCTGTCTACCTGACAATGTGTTTCTTCGTTTTTCATTTGTTCTAAATTGTCAAACCCCTCCCCAGAATTTATTAAACAGCAATCAACAACATATTTTCTTTCATATGTTACTCATATTGACGCAAATAAGTGGTTGATCCAATTGGAGACACATATTTCCGACATTTGTTTGACTAGACGCTTGTTCCGATTACAATCAAAGTTGTAAAAATGCAATTATGTGTACTTGTAGCCCAAACGCAGTAACACAGGATCAATATTTAGCAGTTTTAGGCATTTAAACAGTGTTTTGAGATAGCACAGGGACAGTACTGGTCATACTGTTGGAAAAATTCAGTATGCTTTGTTTGTCAGTTCCATATCAATGAGTCTAGGTACAGTTTCTGAGAATATTGAGGTTTCTTTCTCTAAAAAATACGAACTATTCATCAAGCACTATGCGAAATGTTTTCAGAAGCCAGCATATGATTAAAAACTCAGAAATCAGAAAATTGAGCAATTTAATATCAGAAGTTTGTTTTCTGTTAACATTAAGTGAATGATTTCCCCGTGTAAACCCTGTGAATTGGAGCAGTGCTTCTTTGAAGTGGAGCAGTGCTTGTTTACCGTGAAGTGGAACAGTGCTTTTTCACTGTGGTAAACATTGTGCTTTTCTGGTAAAATAGAATCCCGTACCATCGCCTGCGGTAGTAGTGCTCTAAACTTGTACCCGGTGCTTCATTAATTAAATTTTTGATGATTATTCCTATAATTAGTGTTTGAAATCTAAGATCATTGCATCCGTGGAAATATTGCACACCCGTGGAATGTAACCAGACTACAACGGCCGTACTGTATGTTGCGGTCAGGAGATAGCCATATGTACCGAAAGTGACCATAATGACAAATAAATAAATATAAATAAATTAAATAATGAATTTTATATGACTCGTCCGTTTTGTTCACTTTAAAACATTTGATATTTTGTTTTCATATTAATCAGTGATAAATAAAGCATTCCGTCAATTTCATTGGTCAATTTCAAAACTAGACAATTTGATTGGCTGAACAAAATACAACTGGGGCACATTTTCATAATTTGCACAATTAGAGTTGGGAGCTTTCATTGGTCAATTTCAAAACTGGACAATTTGATTGGCTGAACAAAATACAACTGGGTCAAATTTGCATAATTTCAGTAGGGAGAATTTACGTTAGCTGTCCCTATTTATGGTGGGTTATATTGTATTAATCTTTTACCTAACGTAACGGCAAAAACCGCCTCGCGCCATACAAGAAAAACGCCATTCATTTTTTTTTTATATTTTCTCTTTTTGCTTCCAAAACATAGGTTATGACCCCAAATTGGAACTAGCGTGTCGTGCTCGTTCCAATGAGGGGTCATGACCTATGCTTTGAAAGCAAAAATTGAAAAGTTTTAGTTATACGAGGATGTTTTTTCCAAGTGCCGTCTGCAACTCAAGTTAGGTGATGGATTAAAAACTCATACTAAGTGGCTAATTTGTGCGTGTGTGTGTCATATGATAAATAGAATATGAAATGAAATGTTTTTCCTCATATAACATTTGTGAAACTCGTCCGAATTTTCCGTCTGGGCTCGCCTCAGGCTCGCCCAAATGGAAAATTCTTAGACTCGTTTCATAAATATTATATGAGAAAAATACCCATTCCATATCCTCTATATATTATATTTTTGATGAAATGTGGCACACATAAGACCGTTTTCCACGCTATATTTTTACTACATCAGTAGATGAAGAAACGTTGACATTAATGTTTTTTTATTGGGGTTTAACGACACTTTCGACAGTCAAAGTCACCTCATGACATGTCGAACAGTGTTACAGGCGGCGGAAGCCGGAATAACCGGGAAGAAACGCCAAGCAGCGGCCAGTAACTGTCAGACTTCCCAACGTAGTAATTTCGCACAAGCTGGGTTCGTATTGGTTGAAGACAAGTGCGCCATCGAGATCAATACGCCTCAGTACACAGCGCCGCCGAGCCCCCACGTAATTGACATTAATTAATTATAAGAATGAAATTGATTTCGTTGCATTTGTAGCTGCAACCC
The DNA here is from genome assembly GCA_031216915.1 of Pictodentalium vernedei. Classification (NCBI taxonomy): domain Eukaryota; kingdom Metazoa; phylum Mollusca; class Scaphopoda; order Dentaliida; family Dentaliidae; genus Pictodentalium; species Pictodentalium vernedei. The sequence continues at coordinate 368,841,309 of CM062291.1, forward strand.
CAAGTTTTTTTTTTTTAAAAACGATTCACGTTGTTCTGGAGGGTTGTAGTGCCAATGTTCATGCCATGTGGTTAACCTCCTGCACACTGATGTAAAAATATCAAAATATCTCAATTTGAGGCAGAAAAATTTCCCATAATGCAACTAGAAATTTAACTAATTCAATCTCGTTTGACAGAGCTCATTCAGCTCTGTCAAACGAGATTGAATTGGTTAAATTTCTAGATGCATTATGGGAAAAACAGCTTCCTGAAATTTTGGTATTTTGACATCAGAGTGAAAGAGGTTAAGTGAGACATTTTGTTTTGAATATTTTAGTTTTATGTTGGGTTTAGAGTTGTTTTCATTGACAACTTTGAGCTCATATCATACCCAGTTTACTCATTTGGTTAAAGTGCAGGACAATCTATTGGAGGCAATATCTATTTTTTGGCTAATTCACACATTTTGAACACTTCCAACGGTTAGTTTGGGTGTCTGCAGGAGTCGAATATGGGACCCTTTCCCAATGGCATTTGGGCATGATTTTCCCCAATTCCCACCACAAATTAACCAATCTCAGTCCACATTCGAACAAATGATTAATGCAGGACTGGTGTCCTCCACTGGCTGGTCATAAGATTTGAGAAAACCATTGGTTTTCTGAGGCCTTATGACCAACCAGTTCAGGGCACAAATTGTTTATTAAACTTAAATTACTTACCAAAAGAAGCTTAGGAAGTGCCTTAATTCAAAGGCAAATGACATGATCTCCATTGATAGTATAAGAACAGTTTAATAGAGATTACAGGGACTGGGCTGACGATTATTCCATGTGGATATTTATTATAAAACCTACTTGTATACATATATTTACAAAGGTGACTTGAGTTTGCTTGCGTTTTAATGTTGTCTATTCAGTTAGAATGCAACTGGGCACTGTGGCTCAGCAGGTAGAGGTGCAGGCTGCAAGCGGAGAGGTCCTCGATTGGAATCCCGCCTGTGGCAACTGCGTTGTGTCTTTGGGCAAGAAACTTCACCCCCACTTCCCACGTGGTGCACAGTGACATTGTGTACTAAGGCGTACTGCACGTCGATGGTGCAGCTGTCTTCAGCCAATGTTTACCCTGTTTGTGTGTAGTTAGTATGTTGGGGAGCTGACAGTTGCTCGCCGTTTCTCGGTGGTTCTCTCCGGGTACTCCGGCTTCCTCCACCCATAAAACTGTCGTGGTCATGATTAGCCACTGTGCAGAAATATGTGACCTTAAACGCTTATAAATAAATAATAAATAAATAAATTAGATTGTTTGATTACAGGTATAACAGGACAAAGGCTTTCAATTAGATTTAGTCGCCTTTTTTTCCATGATTACATTTTCTACTATATATAAAAAACCTATGACATACATTTTAGCTTTACACACCAACCGTGGGGAACACGTGTGTCTGTGGTGAACAAGCCAGCAATGGGATTTCAATAGTTAAAAATTTTACACCTACCGTAGAACTACATCCAAGTTGACCTTTGGTGACCTCGACCTGAATGCAAATTTATCTGAATTTATCGCCCGTTGCCTCGCGAATTGTGAATTGAAAGCGGCAATTATTTAATACGTTTTTAAATGAGTTTACCCCATAAGATACCAAAAATAAACAAAATGCGTTGTCTCATATTAATAAAGGATCCATAACTCGAAATAGTATTTTATTAAAATGAAAAAGGCTCCGTGATTTGCGTGTTTCTTTTTCCATTTCGTCTCGGCCATAAAATTGACAGCGGAAGTACCGCCCGACAATGCTCATGTAAACAAAAACAGATTTGCACGTGTGTACGGGCATTGTGTTTAGAATTTAACATTGAATATTGTATTATTTAACATTTAAACTCTTAATAACGACGATTATGGTATAAATAAAATATACCCAAAGTAGCTTGTTGTACCAAATGTTCACCACTCTATATTTAAAAGGCACAAGGAAATGTTGCAATTTCTGAAACTAAGCAGCCTTGGACAAATATATTAATTTTTAAAAACCTTTCAAGCATTGTACTGAAATCATGCATTATTGCGGGCTATTGACTATTCCAGAGAGAAAAGCGGGTAACTTGATTAATTTTGCGGCCCAAAAAAGGCAATTGAATATTGGTGTATCTTTGTTGGGAAGGCCCAGAAAAAATGTGCACGTGACCAGTAGTTTCCTTTCTGTCAGTCTTTTTGTCTCACGCTTTTTGAAAAAAACGGGAGATATTAAATTCCGGTTGTCCTTCCGTCCTTCCATCCTTCCGTCCTTCCGTGTTTTTGGTTTCCAGACTCTACTTTCCTTACAGTGACCGGATTTCGATGAAATTTGGGTAATAGATCACTTTCATCAATTGTGGGCCCAACTTCGAAATGGGCATTTTCCGCGCATATTTAATTAGGTTGCTGAAATTTGATTGGCTGACGGTTTCCAGACTCGTAACTTTCCTTAAAATCAACTGATTTCGATGAAATTTCATATGTGGATTACTTTTATCAGTATCTAGGTCAAGTTCGAATGTGCGAAATTTTGTACCGAAAATCTATCCGTCTGCCCCGTGCATCAACGCACCTCGGACTAAAAGCCGTATTTATGAACCGATCTTCGCGAAACTTCTTGGGTATCTTTGTTGTCATTGTGAGACCAGAATATGTGTTTTGGGGTTTGGTCCAAAATTCAAGATGGCCTCCAGCGACGATTTTGTTCCGAAATTGGGTGTAATCAGTTTTTTGTACAGAACTTCTATATGAAAGTTCGGATTTGAATAAATATCTGTATGAATGTTTAGTAAAATGCAATACATCACATATAAGACGGGTTTTGTTCTCTTGCAAAAATTATGCAAATTAGGGAATCTTTGATTTATTCAGTGCTACTACTAATACACAGTAAGTACACACCTTCCGTGTTTTTCATTTCCAGACTCCAACTTTCCTGACAGTCAGTCAATTTTGGTGAAATTTGGGTAGTAGGTCACTTTCATCAGTTGTGGGTCCATGTTCGAACATGGGCATTTTCCGCGCATATTTAATTAGGTTGCTTAAATTTGATTGGCTGATGGTTTCCAGACTCTAACTTTCCTCAGAGTGAACCGATTTCATTGAAATTTCATATATGGATTACTTCTATCAATACCAAGGTCAAGTTCGAATGTGGGAAATTTTGTACCGAAAATCTGTCCGTCTGCCTGTCCGTCTGCCCATGCATCAACACACCTCAGACTAAAAGCCGTATTTATGAAGCGATCTTCACGAAACTTCTTGTGTATCTTTGTTATCATTGTGAGACCAGAATATGTCTTCATCATTACTTCGTTTGCAACTCTACAAAGTCAGACTCTTCCAGTACCATATACAGACCACCATATTATCTGGACATCACTTCCAAGGTTTCATTAACCTCCAGTCACAAGCTTTACAGGTCGGTTAACTCTTTTCACGTCAATTTAATGTAATGTGTCTTATCCTACAGTCTTAATTTTTAGTGATTCTCACAGTTATACTCCACATCAGTTCACTTGCTTTGACAGTGACCTCCGTGAAAATAAATCTGATAACCACTGTCTGAAGCACTGTCTGTTCTGTCTCTTCTAAATAACTTCCACTTGCAACTCAACTATATTCCACTGGATGCATTAATTCCCCTTGAAACTGCTGCCCAGCGGGAGACATGAATTCACTGACTTTGCTTGTTTATTTGTTGCTTTTGCCCCGCCCCCTCCCCCGTTTTGAGGACATAAAATGTTGGCTGAGAAGTTATACTTGACACAGATATTTGAATGGTCAATTTAAAATGATGCGATCATGTATTTTGTTTCACACGAACGTTATAATGAGCCGAAGGGCCCTAACGGGCTTAACTGTTCGTCCCCGGAGTTCCAATGTGTTCTGTGTGCATCCAGGCACATAGTACACATTGGAACTCAGGGGACATGTTGCCCCACATTCCCATAGCTATATTGAATAATTACTTCTTCTCCTCAGTTTGGTAGTGGGACTCTTGTATGTTGCAAACCACGTCTTAATCTCCGTGCTCGGCATCACGAAACCAATTTCTTGCTTGCATTTCTTGTAACTCTAACGAAGTGACCCAATTCCGTCTCATGACGTGCTCATTTTTGGAGGACTTTCATTTGGGCGTCGATTTCGCAATCGTACCTCCGCTTTCTGTATATGTGTCTGATTGGGTGACGAAAATAAACGTTTAAATCAGTGCCCATACCAGTTTTACATGGTCTTTCGGATCTTCACCACCCAACACTGACAACATTTGCCGAGTTTCTTTCTTTAAGCTTCCCACCAAATAAAGAACCAGTTATACGTTACTCAGATTGTTCAGTTTCTCCCAAGTTTCAAGTGGAGCTGATAGATTTACCACTGATGGAGACCCGTTGAAAAGCTCTAGCGTCATCAGTGGCTTCCTTTTGGCAATAACGCTGTATTACGCGCTGTTCCTAAGGTGCTTCAGGGTAGTGGCCACGATGGACTCCACCTGAGCTGTTCTATAGCAATTCTTATGAAGACGTTTCTTCCACGCGTCAACGGATATCTAGGGCCCCTCCGCGCTCTGGTTTATGTGGCTACTTCGCAGTGGTTATTCCCCCTTTTCGCTTGAAACATCGCTCTCCATCGGAGGAGCATAGCTAGCTCCCAGCAAGAGCGGCCTCGCCCACATAACGTCTTCTGTGGAACGGATCAGACTTGCTTGCGTGCCATGGATGCTTGGCAACATCATTCCTTCTAGCATGCACTCCTTGCAAGCATCATTAGTTTTATCTGGTACGAGTTCCAACTACTCCCACCCATTAACTCCTAGAGGTACCCATAATAACTTTCTGTCGAGCGCGTGATCCACTGTGTTCACTCACACTTGTCGTTTCATGTCGTTCCCTTTTCTATAATCCTCTTGCCCTCAAAAGGTGTATGACCACATCACCACCTCCTGTCATAATTCAAGAATGGTTCGCTTCGTGTAACCTTTGATCACCTCATTCTGGCTCCTTTAGTCTGTGCATTGAATTCAGATGTTCATCTCTCCGCCTTTCAGGTCGTGCCTTGACTCCCCCAGGGTTTAGCATACAGTACGTGGAGAGTGTATTATCACTAAACCACCCACAGAGTGGAAATTCCGCCCAAGTAATAATTGCAAATTGGTTGCAAAGCATAACCAGCACAAGCAAAGTTTCAGCCCATGGACCTCCGGGTTAAACCCGGAGGTCCATTGGCTGAAACATTGCTTGTGTTTTTGTCGATATGTACAAAATTTTAAAGTTATGGTTTGGGTGATAACTCCACTCCACGGGTGATTTAGTTACAATCCACTCTCCACGTACTGCACATACCAGAATCAGAATCGATTCTCACCAAATTTCATTTGATTCTTTTCATAGATTCTGAAAGTGTCCTTAAAGGCTCGGAATATTCGGCTTTTACCCTTTCCAATTGAAGTAATATTTTGACTTGCCAGTGATGTGTGATGAAGTATTGACTTCTTATACATGCAGCAAACATTTCACTAGCGATAGCTTCCAATGTCCTAGAACTTTTTTCAGCAAGACTATTAAAAACCTGTAGTTTGGAACGTGTGTACTACATGTACATGTAAGACACGAACCTCGACAAAATTGGATTGGCCCAAGCCCTGGAAGGTTAAAACTGTAGTGAATTTATATACATGCGGTTTGGTTTTTCACTGAGGAATATAATTTATGCTGGTTGTATCCACAAGGTACAGCAGTACTCGTAATGACGTGTGAACTAGAAACTGATTTGTGAACTAGATTTTCGCGAGAATGAAAATCTATTCGCGCGAATTGGGGCAATTGTTAATTGTTGTTTATGTGCAGCAAGTCGCTACTGTCGGCCTTCGCTTATCCTTTCTCTAATCCAAACAACTTTGCCTGTCTAGCCTATTCCCACCCAGTCTACCACCAGCTGTTAATGCTTACAATGCCAGCATCTGAGTATAGAACAAACATCCTTGATCACTGAATAACTCAGGGTCGGGAAATATCTCTGCTGGTAGAAAATGTGGATTCTGGTCGGCAAAAAGGTAACAAAGGGTATGACAGATATATGCTTCACATTTTTTAATAAACAAAATAAAATGGCATAGGTATTATTAAACCACTATAGATCAATTTTCTGGTAAGTAACATCTTATTACTCAACTTTTCCAAGAAATACATGTTTTACGGGCATTTCCTGGAGAGCGATTTATTCGCTCGTCTTCGGATTGCTTCAAGAAAAAGAAAAAAATTAAGGAGGACGAAAACTAGCCATCCTGGCCTTAAAAATAATGATTACCGTAACAGCCTATTCCTAAAATCCACATCCTTTCAGATCTTTGCTGTGTTGATAGTCTCTGTTAGGCGGCCACACTGCCCCTCCCAAACCTTCGCGCCTTGCCGAGGCCCGGAACTGTGGGAGGGTCAAGGTAGCCGTATCATATAGACTACCTTGTTAGCAGCACCAACTAAAATGTACAAAGCCCACTAGACAAAATTCATTAACAGTAAAACTTCATTTTGCCACTTGTAGCGTTTGTAAGCTTGAGGAAAGGTAGTCCCCCCCCCCCCCAGGCCATGCCAGGGGAGTGATTTTAGCACTTCTGCATTTTTAAGAATGCCAGGCCTGAGCCGTAGGTGCTTATGTGGCATTAAGCACCAATAAATGAAAAATAATAAATAAACTTTGCCAAACAGGCACCGTTACATTGGACGGAGAATCGATCGCCACAAAGCATAACTTCTCACCCACCGTTCACCTCAAAGACGTGCGGTTTAATACTAATCGCGACGTTAGTACTGAATCTCAGATTCGAATGAAGTGACTTACAGTACGGCCGCCGTGGCCTGGTCACTTTCCACGGGTGAGCAATATTTCCACGGACGCAATAATATTAGATTCCAAAACACTAATTATAGGAAAACTCATCAAAAATTTAATTAATGAAGCTCCTAGTACAAGTCTGTGCTTCATTAATTAAAATTAAGTTTCTGATTATTTTTATTACCTGGTAAACGCATGCGTGGAAATCGCTGCCCATGTGGTGATTACGACCAGTCCATGGCGATTGTACCGTATTGTACAAACTTGCAAATACCGCATGGCTAACATAAACGCAAAACGAAAGACATAGAATGACATTTCAGTCGTTCTTTAAGTTCGGGAAGCCGAAATTGCGCTACATGAAAAATAACGTCATGTGTGAACGTTTTGGGTAATTGTTATCCAAACAAAATTATAGAGTCAGCATTTATTTGTCGTATGTCCTTTTCTTTGCAGGTGTTAACATTTGGGAACGTGTGTAAAGACCGTGTTGTATTTCTCTAAAGGTGAACACTGAGAATTTTAAATCTGCACGTTAATTATCGTTCTGGAAAGCCTACCAGATGTCACCCCAAAACATAATCACATCATTGCTTTTCAACTACTAAAGAGGAAAAGTACTGTAACAGAATGTTTATAAGTGAAGTCTGCGGATTTAATGTGACAAGCTCATACTTTTTCGTTGTTCTGCAACAATTGGTGACAAATATATTATACCCACATAATTCATCCACCTCGTTGTAACGACATTGTATATCTCGGTGCCTGATAGCACAGTGCCTCAAGTCAAAAACGGTCACCCACATCACAGGCCATAGTCGATAAACTCGAGTAGTTTTACAATTGTTTGTCTTTGTTGATAAACAAGGTGTGTTTGGAACAATAAGAATTGCTGATCTAAAATTAACAACAGAGATTTATCTGCTTAAGATTCGATAGAGAACTTCAAAACCTTTATTGTATATTTTACCAAGGATGTCGAATGATAAGAAGTCTTATGTGTGTACTTTTTGTAAAAGAGGTTTCAGTAAGAAGGATCATCTTACTACGCATTTACGAACTCATACTGGAGAGAAACCTCATAAATGCATTTTTTGCGGAAAATCCTTTAGTCAAACCGCAAATCTGAACAGACATTTGAAATCTCATACAGGAGAGAAGCCACATGAATGTGAACACTGCGGTAAATGTTTCGCTGATACTGGTGATCTTTCAAAGCACGTAAGAGGACATACTGGAGAAAAACCGTATGCGTGTAATATCTGTGGAAAAACCTTTAATCGGGCTGGGAATAGGAATCTTCATTTGAAAGTTCACACTGGAGAAGAGACATATAAATGTAACACATGTGAGAGGACATTTGTTTCCCATTCAAACTTTAGTAGACATAAGAAACTTCATGCTGGATTGAAACCGTTTGAGTGCAGTATTTGTGGGAAGGCTTTTCTCACCAAGAGTGAGCTACGTCAGCATGCATCCGTGCACACCGGAGAAAAACCGTTCGTGTGTGATATTTGCTCGAAGTCATTTGGTACAAGTTCTCTCCGAAGCAAACACAAAAAGTCACATTTGGGACTAAAGCCATTTGAATGCACTATTTGTGATCGAAAATTCAGCCGGAGACCACATCTCGAAAACCATATACGGACACATACAGGTGAAAAACCATTCCCATGTCCCATTTGTCAACAGAGTTTCCGTATGGGGTCTGCTCTGCGGTGTCATCTGAGAATACATACTGGAGATAAGCCCTTCAAGTGCGACTTTTGTAATGAAAGCTTTAGGAGCTCCGGAAGTCTCAAAACACATCTACGTACGCATACTGGAGAACAGCCATATAAATGCGAATTTTGTGAACGAGCTTTCAGTCAAAATGGTAACCTAAAACTACATATCAAAAGAATCCATACATAGTCGCGTTCCCCTGAAAGCACGAAACATTTTTCATGTTCTGATGGTGCTCTTGAAAGGCAGCCAATAATCCATGCCTCGTGAGTGACGTATTTGGGGAGTGTCCTAGAGGTTTAATTAAAATTCAGGTACTGGACAAAGCCGCCAAGAGCTATTGCGGTCCCACACAACGCTCTCGTAATCTGTCGAGGTGTCACTCAGAGTTTGTTCTGTGTACGAATCATTTAGGCGTTAGACAGAGAGCTACTCTCGGCGATTGGATACCATTGTTTGGGTAAGGTGTTTCTCTCATCGGGTGTCCGGGCTCTTCTCAGATGAAAACTCTTACATGTTGCATATAAAGTGTTGACTTGCTCGATATTCTTCATCAAATTATCATATACTAAGGAGTACCAGTGGCTTTGTGGTTAAGGCAAAGGCCCCCGTTCTATCCCCATCGGGAGTAACTGTGCTAGCCACGATTGCCCTAGTGGGGGCACGGTGACGCTGTGTACCAAGGCGAATTGCACGTCGGTTGGGTCCAATGCGTACCCTTCTTGTACGGTGGGGGGGGGAGGTTTTCTTAGGGACCTCTCGCTACGTGCACCCATACATCTGTCCAACACTAGGTATCCTGGCTGCCGAATGTGTCATTAAAATGAACCTCATTAAAAAATCATTTAAGTCTTGTTGAATTCTTTCGAACATAACCCACTCATCCTATTTATTTTTCCGGTCCCTCCCACGTTCTGTTCGCCAGGTTATCTTTCTTCCCTGCCTGCTTGCTGTGTTGCTAATGATAACTTTTTGTCATGGTTTTGGGAGCGTTAATTAATTGGAAGAAGCGGCATACAAAGATATTGTTTGGATGGTCGCCTCATTCCGTCTAGAATACTTTAATTCTGACTGGTTGATGTAGTCATGCAGCATATTCTAATGGCACACTGTTCTGTTTGTGGAGCCCCTTTAATTAGAAGTAATCGGCAAAAATATTCGCCATTTTATATATACTCTCCAATCGCGACCCACTTAGCACAGAACTTATCACCACTTTAGTGTGACAAAGAACGACATTTTCCGAAATCAGATCGCCACACAGTCGCAATCAGGGCGCAATTCTGTCCACTCTTGTAATCACCGTCACGATAAGATCGAAATTATATCCGTTTTGTGGCCACAGATTGATTTTTCCAACACAGGTGCCCCTTTTTACGAACAGCTCGTTGTTGCAAGCATTGTTATAGGTTCGAAAGTATGATGCAAAACTGTTGGCACTTTTTCAGTATTACATGTATTAATGGTCCGTTACAAACGAACTTTCATTGTCGTTTCATCACATGAATCCTCCGAGTTCAGCCATCTCCTGTTGATATTTCGTTAACAGTGAAAATCCTCTTATTGCACAGGAAGTATAGAATATGGGACCAATAGATTGTCAAAATGAGGCCGGAGTGTGAAGTTCATACTGCAAAAATTAATCCTGTGGACGGGAGGAGCAGAGCTGGACATTTTGTTTCTTATAATGTTTTGTTTTCAGTAAATGTGGCAAGTATTATTTAATAGTGTCCCAGCAGATTAATGTTGCTGATTCTGAGAGATTTAGTCAGTTTTGACTTTTTATACCATAATTACCTATTCTACTATATATAAAAAGCCTCAGCCATAAATTTTAGCTTTATATACCAACCGTGGTGAACACGCCAGCAATGGGATTTCAGTAGTTAAAATTTACACCTGCAGTGGAACTACAACCAAGTGGACCTTTGGTGGCCTCGCCTTGAATGCAAGCTTATCTAAATGTATCACTCGTCGCTTCGTGATGAATGAAATGAAATCCCCAGTTATTTATTACGTTTTTAAATAAGTTTACCTCATAAGGTACCAAAAATTAACAAACACATGTTGTCTCATGTTCATAAAGCATCAGTAACTCGAAATAGTATGTTGTTATGTTATTCAAATGAAAAATGCCCCGTAATTTGCGATTTCGTTTTCATTTTCGTTTCGGCGATAAAATTACAAGCGGAAGTACCGCCCACCGGTGCTCATGTAAAGAAAAACAGATTCGCACGTGTGAATGTTGATTTATTTAACACTTAAACTCTTTTATTAATCAGGCGATAATGGTATAAATAAAATATACCCAAAGTAGCTTGGTGTACCAAATGTTCACCACTAGTGGTGAACATTTGGTACATCAAGCTACTGCGCGTACATTCTATATTTATTCGTTGTTTCTTTTCTTTGTTATTTTTCTCACACAGTGCATTTAGCTTGTTTTGGATTACGCATTTCGATCACTGTAGAGTTGCAAGATCATGATTCAGGTGTCCTGAGAATATCTAGCAGAATGGGACTACCACACAGAGAGCGGCTTTGGACACTTATTGCATGGCCCTTGTTAGTTCAATAACGTCAATTCCAAGAGTCACTATTCATTATTTGTACGGCAGAACAAGGAATATTTCTGACGTGCAGCCTTGGAGGCCGCATGTTGAAAATATTGATTGGGCTATCCCCAAAATTCACTGTGCACCACCTTACGTAAGGAAATTAGAAGCATGGTTCTGGTCTAGAAAAGCGATCTTTCGGATTAAATGGTTAAATTTCGTAAAATGTGAAGAGCGAACTCAGAGTTTCGGTCAACAGTTTAATCCACGGTTTTCAGGGGCTAAAGTTTTCTCTTTCTTTAGAGGTTCTTTCAACTGAATTGTGTTCTTGGAAACAGGTAATTAAATTGTCAACTTCTCAATAATTTTGGCAAAAACAAACAAATAACCCCCCCCCCCCCCCCCCACACACACACAAAAAAATAAAAACAAAACGAAAAAAAACCCAAATCCCCCAAAAGCTTGATACTGAGAGGCAATAATCAATGGAGTGTTAGAGGGGATATGTTATAAGTGTCGTTTTAGTACTGCTGTGTTTTATCGTTGGGTCCGGGAAAGTGGCGCAGAGCCAGTTATCTGTAAAATAAAGGTTCAATTTCAGTGGTGAAATGGAACCCCATAACCGACACCTGCGGTATACGTCCTCTTTTATACTTAGGTTGTGGTCATAATATAGCCAAAGATGCTAAAATTGAGCACTAGTAAATATATTGTAAGTTGCCGTATCCTTGTTGGGTTATTCATCAATCTGGCTGGTGAATATTCAAAATTTCAATTTCTCTTGCTCATTTTTTATTTGTCCAAGGTTTAAATTCATACGAAAAGCAGAGTCATTTCTCGCAAAGAAAACAACGAGAATTAACTTTCAGTCTCGCAAAGACTTACATTGTGAAAATATCCCGAAAAACATGGATAATTCTACTTCTCGTTTTGATCCCTCATAATTAGGTAACACTTCTCTTATTTAATTATTTATTGGTTCTTAAGGTCACATATTTCTGCACAATGGCTAAGCATGACCACGAGAGTTTTAAGGGTGGAGGAAGCCGGAGTACCCGGAGAGAACCACCGAGCATCGGCGAGCAACTGTCGGCTCCCCAACATACTAAATCCACACAAGCAGGGTTAGCATTGGTTGAAGACAGGTGCACATCGACGTGCAGTACGCCTTAATACACAACGCCACCGTGCCCCCCCCCCCACCCCCCCCCCCCCACGTGGGCAATAGGGGTGAAGTATCTTGCCCAAGGGCACAACGCGGTCGCGGCAGGTGGGATTCGAACCGCGGACCTCGCGGCTTGCAGCCTGCACCTGTATCTGCTGAGCCATCGCCCCCCCCCCCCAGCACTTTCCTTAGCAGTGATGTTTAGTGAAGTCTTGGCTGGCTATGGATCCGAGTGCATAGAATATCGGCCGAGGTATTGAAATGTTCTCTGGGACTGCCAATATTCCAGTAGTCTAGTCTGTCACTGATAGCTCAGATGCAAGGAAAAAGCGTTCTTTTATTTTGAAAAAAAAATCTACATTTTCTTCCATTGGGTCGAACAATGGTAGGCTCGATGGGTCCGTGAACCCTGTTGATAGCATTTTGCCGAATGAGTGATGAAGACGATACAAAAAAATTCCATCAAAATGCCCTCTGTGTGAACTGACATTGATCACTCAGATGAAAGGAAGCAGCGTTCATTCACTACGAAAAACCAAAAATTTCTCCGGGTTCGGAGTCCGCCTTAGTTCAATTTCCGATAACATTTCTTGGCCCAGTACGCCCCCGATCGTTAGCCATTTTAGTCAGACAACGTTTCGGGTATTTCCCCTTCGGACCCCTTGTCCGATTCTCATGAAATCTGGCGCACACACAGACCCCTCCTTGTATTGCACAAAAAGACAGCGCCCATTTTAAGCGTTTTTATGTCCCCTAGAGATTCTCTCGGGAGCATTATGTTTTCATCATATCCGTTCGTCCGTCGTCCGTCCGTTAACTTTTGGTTTCCGTAAAATAACTAAAGAACCGCTTATTTGATCAAACCAGACAATGCTTCGTTTCGATTTTGGTTAAGCTAGCCAATTTAATATGGCCGCCATGGTAGTCATATTGAATTTGGTTTCCGCCCAATAACTAATGACTCGAATCATTTTTATTTCTTAATTGTACATTCATTGATTGCTGGTGTCTGGAGGAACCTTCCTTTCTATTTCGGATCTGTCAGCTGACCAAAATGGCGGCCAGTGAATAATTCATTATGGCGGCCATCTTGCATTTGGTAACTAATGAATACTGACTCGAATCAATTTCATTTTTTGTTTATGCATTATGTCTCGAGGAAGCTTCCTTTCGATATTGGATCAGCTAGCCAATTCAACATGGTTTATTTTGAATTTGGTTTCCATCAAGTAACTAATCAATGCTGACTCGAAGCATTTTTATTTTTGAATTATGCATTGTTGCCGTCTGGAGGAAGCTTCCTTTCAATGTTGGACCAGTTTTTAATGAGCTAGCCATATCAATATGGCTGCCTTGGACCTTTTGTGGCCATATTGAATTTGCTTTCCGACCAATAACTAACGAATGCTGACTCGAATCATTTGTATTGTTTAATTAGGCATTGTTGCTATCTAGAGGAAGCTTCCTTTCAATGTTGGACCAGTCACCTGAACCAAGATGGCAGGAAGTGGCCTATTGATGATGGCGTCCATGGCTGCCATCTTGAATTTGGTTTCCGTCCAATAACAAATGAATACAGACTCAAATCAGATTCATTTTTTGGTTATGCGTCATTGGTGTCTTCAGGAAGCTTCCTTTCGATTTCATATCAAATAACCAATTCAACATGGCCGCAGTTTTGGTTTCCGTCCAATAACTTATGAATGCTGGCTCATCAGTTTATTTGTTTGATGCATTGTTGGTATCTAGAGGAAGCTTCCTTTTGATTCTGGTTATACCCGAGAGACTTACCTACCCTTTTATGATACCGCTCGGGGGCATATGCGACGATTTATCTTATACTTCTAATTGAAATTCGAGTATTAAACTTTTGGTCTCGAAATTTTGGAAATATATTCAACAACAAAAGATATATCTAAAATATAATACAGACCTGTGGAATTCCCAAGGTTATGGTCGAAGTTTCGTGCGACGTTATTGACGTCTAGGTCACCAGACTTTAAGTATCGGCTGATGTGTCATGAAATGTTAGTTTGTTGTAGAGCTAAACTCAAAGGGAGCTTAAGTGATGACTTTCTGTCCGTCGTCCGATAGGCAGTCCGTGCGGCGTGAATAATACATTATCGACTTCTCAAAAACCATTGGGCCGAAATGAGCCAAACTGGATATGCTCGTTCATTATCGTATGTCAGTTGACGTTTGTTCAATTAAAGTTTCCATGCACACGGAGTGGGGCACCACAAGGGGAGTAATTCTGTTAGCTCCCCACAATTTTGTTTTAAAAATTAAAACATTGCCAGAACTACTTGTTAGAATCTTTTGATAGATAGTATACCACATCCTCAGAGGGCAGATTACGGTTTGTTCGAAACAATTCGCTGGATTAATATTGGGCTCCCTGTGAGAACCCGAATTTTAAGTTCAATATGAATAAATGTATTTAAAAAGCGTCTTCTTCAGATCTACCTGTCAAAATCTCTTGGTATTTGGAATACTGCATCTTTAAGTGGGGCAGCGAGAAGTTTGTTCAAATCAAGTCCCTGAGATCACAATTGGTATGTAGCATTCTCAGTTGGGTGACAATCAAGTTTATTCAAATCAAGTCCTTTTGTGAACCCAAATTTTAAGTCGGTCCAATTTGACGATTTTTTTTTCAAAAATCTTCTTCAGATTCGCCAGTCAAAATGTTTTGATGATTGGTTTATATCATCCTTAGAGGGGACAGATTCAGCTTGTTCGAATCAAGTCTCTGGGGTCATATTTAGGTTCCCTATGGGAATTCGAACTTTAACATAAGTTATTGTGGTGTATTGACTGTAACATGGTGTGGTGTTTGCTGTGAGGAACTTATATGTTTGACCGACCCGCGATAGCGGCGAGGTTGAAATTACAAGTTCCTGACAGCAAACATCACACAATGTTACCGTCAATACACCACAATAGCGTATATGTCCCCCCCCCCCCCCCCCACACCCACGTTTGGTATTTGTGAGTTCGATGGTTTGAGAAAATGTCAGAAGACTGCAGTATTTGGCTGAGAAGGTGTGTCAAGTTTTATCACATTTGCCTCTTCAAGTACAACCGTATTTACTATTTGCAAATCACGCTTTTAAATTAGTGCAATGCGTATGTGTTTCGCGCCACCAACCCATACCCCCCCCCCCCCCCCAAATAAAAAAAAAAAAAAAAAACAAAAACGACAGGCCACAGACACAATTCCATGCCAACGAAGAAAAATGAACGGCGTTCTTTATCGCTGTTACAACACAAAAATCGATAACTGATCATGAAATGCAGGTCAAGGTTATTCGCAAGCTGGAGACGCGAACAGAATTTCAGTTTCTTTTTATTGTGTCCAATTATAATTCAATAAGTGGTGATTGTGCATCTGTCAGGTAATCATCAGCGCGATTACTTTTGACAGTGCGATGTTTCTGAAGCAAAGACCAGAGAGAAACAAGATTGAGATTCCCAGCTGAAATGAATGTGATGCGATAGCGCGTTCAACCACGACTTTGTCAGCTGAGTCGCTTGTGTAATGAAGTCATCCGCTAACATAAAGTTTATGTTGTACCGCAGCTGAAGGCTAACATAGAAAGTACAACGCGAGCGCGTAACCAATCAAACGTCGAGAATTCCGCTATGATCGGAACATAGTGCATTATGAGGAATATTATTTTAAAATATTCTTCAGGTCGACCAGTCAATATCTTTTGAGATGTGATATGCAGCATCCTTGGGGGTTCGGTTTCAAGTTTGTTCAAATCAAGTCCCTGGGTTTATGTTTGGGATCCCTATGGGATCCCGAAGTTAACTTGGTGAAATATTCAGAAATTTATTCATTTAAAAATCTTCTTCAGACCTATCAGTCAACATTTATCGATATGAACTGCGGACGGAATGGTTTCACGCGCCGAAGGCGCTCAGGGGCGGTTTGGGGAACAAGCCCCTTTCGACCCTCAGTGACTGTATACGATCATTTTCACATGTCGAGGCGTGTTGAAGGAGGAAAAGGTTCAGGCACACGGCAGGTGTCTCCGGTTGCGGCGTGATGGCTTCGTTGACTGATGGAGGTTGAATCCTCGGGTGAGGACCAGTGTGGGAGGTTGGGTGCTCTCACAAAAGTACTACTTCTCCCCGAGGGTGCAGTAGTCTTATTTTCAGGAAAGTATAGTCTGCCACTTCGGAGACGGTTTCGAATGATGGCCATCATTGGCAAGTATAATCTGCCTCAGGCTGTCTCTGTTTTGGTAGGACGCCTTGAACGAAAACAACAACGACCCCTTTCGGGGACCACCAGAAAGAAGACCCGAACTTCCCTGGTTCGGGGGCAGGCCTGCATTATAATATTGGGCTGTGACAAAAGATGCACAATACGCTCACAAAAAGGGGCAGAGGCGGGACGCAGGGCCAACGTTCGCCTCCCTTGAAGTGGTCGACCACTTTTAGGGATGGAGTGGAGGATGTTCAGGAACCATGGGGGTCACTGTTTCCATAACGGTTATAGTGTCCATAGCGGTTATTGGGGGCTGGTCAAAAAGTATCTTCTGTGTACCTGCTTAAAAGAAGAAGGCAGAATTAGTTTTCATTAGAATATGTAAAATATAAAAAGATAAAAATAGCACATTTTGTTTAATCCAGTCATTGAATAGGCCTATGATCTATTTTATAGCGGAGTCGGTGAAGGCAGCCCTTTCTGGTAGAAGGCCACAGATAAACTGTTAATCTGCCTGTTGGCTCATCTTCTCGTTCCCTATTTATTCTCGAGCATGTTTAGTTTTATATAGTATTTAAACGTGATGTAATTTTAATTGAGTCGGTGAAGGCAGCCCTTTCTGGTAGAAGGCCACAGTTAAGCTGTTAATCTGCCCGTTAGCACACCTCGTTCCCTAGTTTTTCGCGAGCAGTTTTAGTTTTAAACAGTGTTTAAAACGTGATCTAATTTTGGTTGAGTCGGTGAAGGCAGCCCTTTCTGGCAGAAGGCCACAGTTAAGCTGTTAATCTGCCCGTTAGCTCACCTTCTCGTTCCCCATTTATTCTTAAGCGTGTTTAGTTTTATACAATATTTAAACGTGATGTGATTTTAGTTGAGTCGGCGAAGGCAGCCCTTTCTGGTTGAAGGCCACAGTTAAGCTGTTAATCTGTTTAGTTTTGATTGGAATTTTTGGGCTTTTGTCGGCTTTCGCAAATAGCTCCAAGTTCGAAAATTAGTTCACTGTCGGCAAGCCGGTCATGATTTTTCGCGGCCAGGGTGGCTAGGCGGTCTTTGATGATGGGGATATCGGCACTGTCGTGGAGTGTTTTGATGGGTGTGTCCCATGGGGCGCGGAGGGCGACCCTAAGCGCGTGATTTTGGACCTTTTGGAGTTTTCCCCATATGAGTTTGATTGAGGTCAGTTAGGATAATTTCCCCGTATTCGAGTACTGGGCGAACAAAGGCTTTGTATAGTTTGAGTTGGGTGGACTGGTTGTCTCCCCATGAAGTTCCCTTTAGCATTTCCAATAGGTTAATGCGTTTAGTTGATTTTTTTTGCCATGTGGTCGGGTGTGTTTGTTAAAGGACAGTTTTTGATCAATGGTGATGCCCAGGAATTTCGTCTCTTTGCATTCTGGGAAGGTGTTATCCATTAGTTTTAGGTCAAAGTCACGTTTGCTTGTCTTGCGAGTAAAGGTGATTCGTTGGGTTTTATTGGCGTTCAGCTTAATTCTCCATTGGGCACACCATTGTTCTAGGTCATCGAGAGCGCGGTGCAGGGGTTTTTGGAGCAGATTGGCCGTATTGTTAGAATCCCAGAGGCCCTTATCATCCGCGAATTGGGAGACTTGAACACGATCCTCGGAAAATTTAAGATCATTTACAAAGAAGATGTAAAGGAGGGGGCTTAGGGCGGATCCTTGGGGGTGCCTGCTTCAAGGGGGGACACTGTCAGACATTTCATTGTTCACTCTGAATTTAATTTCGCGATCATTTAGGAAAGAGGTTAGTAATCTGAGCAATTTCATGGGGAGTTTCATTTTAATAATTTGTAGCGCATCCCATTGTGCCAAACAGAGTCAAATCCTTTTTCGATGTCTAACAGGACTGCCACGCCTATTTGCTGATTGTTGATCGCGGTTTTCATTTGAATGACTAGTCGGTAGATATGCTCGATGCCTTCTTTACGGTTTCTATAGGCTCTTTGTCACTTATTGAAAAAATCGTTGTCTTCAAGGTGCCCCCTGAACCGATTGGTAAGGATTCGTTCCAATGTCTTACCAATGCACCTGAGGAGGCTGATTGGGCGGTAGCTGGCTGGATCGGAAGGGTCCTTGTCAGGTTTTGGTATCATGACACCGATGGCTTTTTTCCAACATTTAGGGAAGTAGCCATGGGTGAGGCATGCGTTGTACAGTTTTAGTTTTTCGATTAGGGAATTTAGGCTTTGTTTTAGAATTTTGTAGCTCACTTCGTCTTCGCCGGGTGAGGAGGAATTTTTGCATTTTTTTATGACGTTGATGATTTCGTCATTGGTGATGGGGGTGACGAAGTCATCGTCATCCCCTGTATTCTGGCTCGTTACCGAATTTGGGGGTCACGATAGATATCAGGGTGTTCATTGATGAAGTCATCAATGGCGTTTATGACTGCGTCATCATTGCCCGCACCTTGATACGGGCGATGCGTTTTTCTTAGGAGGTCGGCAAAGGTGTCGGCCTTGTCTTTGTCGGTGCGCGTGAAGGAACCTTCTTCCCTTTTAAGAGGTTTGGCTGCAGATTTGCCGCCCTTGTTTTTTGCCCAGTTAGGGTTTTGAAAGGGTCCCAGATTTTTTTAGCATCCTGGACCCCGTTTAGATTGCTATTACCTTTTCCCAGTTGGCTTGTTTTTCAGCTTTGAGGTCTTCCTTGACTTCGCCATGAAGGCGGTTGTATGTTTTTTGGGGTCAGTTTCGGTTTTTAAGAGCGCGAAGAGCTTTCCGTTTGGTTTTGATCAGTGAGAGTGTGTCGCCTGAGATATTTCTCCAGGGGCGCACTTCTTCTTTTGGGCATATTTCGTTTAGGGTTGAGTTAATGATTTTCTCTATGCCCTCGCATTGGGTTTCGAGTTCCGCTGCATTGGATGGGGGGGGGGGGGGGGGGGGGGATGTTTGTGAGTTTGACATCGATGATGTCGCGATAGAGGTTCCAATAAATTTTTCTAAAAATTCTACGGAGAGTGGGGGGGGGGGGGGGGGGGGGTACCTGAGTGGGCCATTGGCCATCGATGTGGTTTATCGGAGTCACTGGCGATAATTAGATCGAGGATCTCAGATGAAAATAGTGGGTTGTTACTGATATTGGTTGCTGAGTTGTCGTTCATAACCACATGAAGGTTATGTTTTTTGTGATTTCGAGGAGGGCTTCACCGTTGGGGCTGGTTTTGTTGCGGCCAAAGTACAGGTGTTTGCCATTGAAATCGCCCAGGAAAATGCAGTGTTTGTACTTCCTCGTAAAGAATTCAAAGACAGTATCAGAAACAATTTTGCTTGGGTAGTTATAATAACAAACAATCGCGGTGTTTTTATTGTCGACTGTGAATTTATCGATATTTCGTATACTGCATCTTTTATAGGGAGTGTGCCAGCTTGAAGTTTGTTAAAATCAAGTCTGGAGTGATATTTGCGCTCCCCGTGGGAGCCCGAGTTTTAAGTGTAATAAGAGGAATATTCTTTAAAACACTTCAATTCATCAGTCAGAATCTTTTGATATTGGTTATGTAGCAACCTTAGTGGAGTGAGATTTAAGTTTGTCCAGATCAAGTCTCTGGGGTGTATTCGGGCTACCAGTTGGAACTCGGAACTTGTTGCAGTTTTGTACAAACCAAGATGCCCGAGCTTTCCAGGAGTACATGGATGGATCTTATTGGAGGTCTTTGTTGTTCAAAGTGAGATCGAAGTCACTGGAGTTGAGGGCAGAATCGGGAACGGCGAGGTAAGAGTGTGCCAAATCTGTAATTTAGTAGTAATGGAGACCCGGGAACACTTCATTTTAGAATGCCCCAAATATTTGCTTAATAGAACAAAATTCCTTAGAATACTAATGGAAAAATGGGATGAAAGCCTAAGGATAAGTGTATGGGGAATGACATGAGAAAAAGGGTCAATTTTATAGTTAGGTATTTCGAGAAAGCGCCGATGGGAGCAATTATGAAACAATTTTTGACTAAATGCCTCATAGGATCGCGGCAAGTCAGCGGAAGGCCGAAGAATTATTAATATGAGGAATATTCTTCAAAAATCTACATCAGATCAACCAGTCAGAATCTTTTGACATTTGATTTGAAGTATCCTCAGAAGGTTCAGATTCAATTTTGATCAAATCAAGTCCCTGTGGTCATATCTGAGCTCCTTGTGATAGCCGAAATTTTAACTGAGTGCAATATGAAGAATATTCTTTAAAAATCTTCTTCAGTTCTACCAGTCAGAATCTTTTGATATTTGGTTTGTAGTATCCATAGTGGGGTCAGATTTCAGTTTGTTCAAATGAAGTCCCCGGTTTCGTATTTGGGCTCCCTGTTGCAATCTGAATATTAACTTGGTGCAATATGGGGAATTCAGTTTGTTCAAATCAAGTCCCTTGGGTCATATTTGGGCTCTCCGTATGATTCCAACGTTCCTCTTAGTTCAAAATAAGGACTATTCTTTAAAAAATCTTCTTCACATTCACGAGTCAGATTCTTTTTTTTACATAGTATTGACATCCTTAGTGTGGTGAAGTTCAAGTATGTTCAAATCAAATCCCTGAGCTCATATTTTATGTTGGTGCTGCATGAGGAATACTCCAGAAAGGCGTTCTTCAGATTCACCAAGCAGAATGTTTTGATATTTGGTATACAGCATTACTATAACTCCTAAATTAAAGTTTGTTCGAAATGTTACGCTTGACTGATTTTGTTGGCCACTCGAGGGGTTTGAAATTTAACACGAACCAATTGTAGAATTTATGATTTGTTTATATGAACTGTGCCAACGCATAACAGAGTTGGTAAACTTCAGTTATAGGCATGTGTGAGTACATGTGCTTAACGTTTGTTCGAATGGGGTCCCGCGAGTCCTACTGATGGCCGTTGGGATTGGGGGGTGGGGGGGGGGGGGGGTCTGTTGGTCACAATGCTTGTGTTGGGGAGGCTTGAGAACAAGATTTGGATGACTTTTGAGTAATTACCCAACATACCCTAATCTCCGCAGCCCCACTCCCCTAGCTAAATAAGATTAACTATGTTAACATATAAATGCTGAATGTGACCTTAAATCCTTTTTATCTCACCTTGACAAAGTCAAGCTGAGCTAATCTAATCGCTCCGTCCGTCCGTCGGTCCGGCCGTCAACACCATGTTTTGGTCTTCTCCCCCAAAACCACTGGGCCGATACAAGTGAAAGTTTGTGTGAGTGATGGTGCCGATGGGGCATTGCATTTTTGTTCAACTCAACATGCCCATCCCCATAGAGAGAGGGGGTGGGGGCGGGGGGGGGGGGGGGTGGGTGGAGCAAAATGCTCCAAACTATTTTTAAAATCCTCTTCTCATGAACCGGTGGGTATAATTACTTGATTTTTGTTATGGAGCTTCTTTTGAGGTGTAGAATCAAATTTGTTCAAAAGAAGTTCGTGAAGCAATATTTGGCTTTGTAAAGGGAGGGGTAAGATTTTTTGCCCCTCCCAAAATGTCTGTTTTCTGAACCGATGGTCCGATTTGAACCAAATTCGGTATATGGTATTATTGAGTCCTAAGTACTTGACTCGTGCAAAAAAAAGTCCGCATCCCATGGGAACTCCAGGAGCTAAAATAAAAATATTTTCAAACGCCCATATTTCTCAAATCACACGGAACAGAGAACTGTTATTTGGTATGAAGCATCCTTAGGACCAGCAGAATTGAATGGTAAAAAAATTGCCATGTGTTATGTTAGAGTGTTCTGTAGAGCGCATCGAAAAAATGCTGAGTCAGCATATTTGCAAAAATTAAAACAAATCTTTTCTCCAGAACAATGGTCATAATCTTTTGATATATGGTATACATCATCCATAGGGGGTGGGGGGGGGGGGGTGGGGTGGGGGGGGGGGGGCAGCTACAAGTTTGTTAAAATGAAGCGCATTGGTTCATATTTGGGCTCAATACAGAAGCCCTAGATTTTAACTTAGGGCAATATGGGGAATATTCTTTAAAAAATTTCTTCTTCAGAACCACCATTCAAAATCTTTTAATGTTTGATGTACATCAGTGATATGTGGGTCAGATTCAAGTTTGTCCAATTTCAGTGCCTGGGTGAATATTTGGGTTCCATATGGGAACCAGAAATTTAACTTAATACAATATCAGGGAATTTCTTCGAAAATCTTCTTCAGATTCACCTGTCAGAATCCTTTCATATTTGGTTTACAGCATTTCTAGGGAGTGAGATTCAAGTTTGTTCAAATTGGTTTCCTGGGTTCATATTTGGGCTCCCTATGGTAGCCCAAATTTTTGCTTAGTGCAATATGAGGAAATTTCTTTAAAAATCTTTTTCAGGTCCACCAGTCAGAATGCGTTCATATTTGGTATACAGCATCTCTAGGGAGGTCGGATTCAACGGTATTCAAATCGAGAGCCTGAGTTAATATGTGGGCTCCCTATGGGAGCCGGAATTGGCCATGCAGCTGGAGAATTAGAAATTGTGTATTCAGTACCCTCTAGAAGTATGTAACTGAGATTAATCGACAGGTTGTATCAAGGGGCTTCATAGGGGAGCTCCACATTGTACATTATGATCAACTGAAGAAAAGGCATGATGCTCGGACCATTTTTATCACTCCTGAGGGTCTCTTGGCTTGACAATGTATCCTATGGAGATGGATTGCTTGATGTAGACTCATTCTTGGACTCTGTTTACATCTGTTTATATCGTGCTCTATTCATGGTGTGCACTTCAGGCCCCGTGAGGCCTCTTGTTTAAACATTTTCTCGGTTTATTCAGACCGCTTGGTGCCTCTGCGTGAGGTTGTAACATCACTTCAAATATTTGGGTCTTTGTAGACATTTTTCATGAAAAAACGCTGAGTTTCCAACAGGCACAGCTCTCTGAGATTAATACACACATATATGGAATTTCACACATTAAAACGCTGATGTTGTCTCTCTTAAATAAAGTTGTTTAATTTTCAAATTTCAACCTTTACCCAAAATGACGTCGAATTTTCCACGAACGCTTAATATCGACCGCGTTATTGAACTCTCCATCTCCAAATTTGGGAAATGTAGTGTCAAAATCACATCTAAAAATTCAACCACTTTTCAGCCGACGAAAAATGCGTCTGGAGATACCATTGCGCTGACGATAGAGCGTCAAGGTTGCAAAAATTAAAGTCCATTTGATTGATGGCCGAGTGGATAAGTAAGCTGGTCTCTCATGCCAGAGGTCCGGAATCGATCCCCGATCGGGGAAAGTTCTCGAGGTGTCCGAACACCCTCTGTCAGCATCAATTGTGGGGTGATTGCTGTCACAGCGTACCGTCCTATCGGATGGGGACGCAAAATGGCTGTCCTCTGTGCGGAGAGAGACACACTCCGTGCTGGCTAAAGATCCCTTCGCAGTATTCGAGAAGAGCTAGGCCACGAAGTTGCCGCTATGAAGGTCATCCCACACACCTACGCCATTGGGCCAAGGAGAGGCGTTAATATAAGTTGCATAACTTTTTTCGCCAATCCTTGTAAAACGAATAAGATTAAATAAAAAAAATCTGATTTTCCATGAAAGAGTTTGAAAAATAAAAAAGATATTTGATTAAGGATTTGGGAATTTAACGACATTTTCGACTTCTTTACGTCAGAAGTGGTTTTCGGTGCCAAAAACTCGTGTGTCACACCTACAGTCATTCAAGAGTAAGTTGGATTAAACCTCAACCCATATCAACTGGGTTGAGTAAATATGAACGCATTCAGGTTCATATTCATATGAACCCATTCGGGTTCATATTCACTCAACCCAGTTGATTTGAGATTTAACCCAATTGATTTTAGAGTTTATAGCACCTTCAGAGACCAATCGTATCATGCTGGCGTGACACTAATTTGTCACCAGCATTGCCAAGTTTCTTTGTGATTATCCCAAAGCGATTGGAATTACAATGCCAATTACAAAAAACGGGAAAAATACCCCTTTACCTGTGTCATACCTACGGGTATTAACATATCATGTTGACGCGGCAGTAACAAGTCGGAAGCAACGCCACGGTTATTTACGATTGACACAAAATATTTGGAGTTACAGCACAAATAACGTCACAAAAGGGAAAAATACCACTTCCATCTTGAATTGCGCCTACAGCCATAACCATACCAATTGTTGAGACCAAATGGCGCATGTCGCCGCAGCAATGGCATTTCTCGAGTATCGTCAAGTTTCTGTGCGATTGACGGAAGATTTTTTAGTTACCACGCAAGTAATGTTAAAATGGAAACCTAACCCATACAAGTGTGACACGCTACCCACAGCTATAAAATCCAAATAACGTCAGAAAGGAAGAACACCTCTTTCAGCTTTTAACAAGCCTGCAACCATCACAATACACATCGACCTTGGCCGCCAAAACAGCGCTGGTCGACCTCTGTGCGTTGACCGTGTTTCGTTAAATGGCCTGTAGAAATTCGCTTCGCGATTTCAAAACCCTCCAGTCATGCTATTGCGGTTATAATCGAAAGAAAATCATTTCCAATCACTTTTCTGTCAATATTGCTGTGTTTGTGTTATTCATGTGTGCACAGTTGGTGTAGAGTTCGTTCGGAAGTCAAGGGTACAACGGCAACTCTTTTTAGGAAGTGGTACCTGCACACATTCACAGGATGGGTTTCAAGCTATTTTGATTCTAACCGACACAGAAAAAAGTAAACAAAGTAACGGAATTTTTCAAGAATTGCATTTCTCACAAGGTGCCCTCTTTCACGGATGTATAGTTGGGTTATAGGAACTGTGACACAGATGAAACTTGTACTCCCACAACTCTGCCGTGGAGAAGGCGCGTCGTGTCCTTAGACAAGGCACTTAACCCCGATTGTCCACATGGGAGCAAGATGACGCCCTTAAGGCGTACTGCACGTCGATGGTGCGCATGTCTTCAACCAGTCTAACCTGCTTGTGCTGCAGTTACGATGTTGGGGAGTTGGCAGCTCCTCGTCGTTGCTCTGTGGTTCTATCCGGGTACTCCGCCTTTCCCCACCCGTAAAACTGTCACCGACACAATATGACCTTGGCTGTTAAGGTGTCGTTAAACTTTAAAAAATAAATAAACCTAATAGTATCAATGTCATTTCAGATTACCATGACATCTCCCTTCTTTGAGAACCAACGGGGTCATGAAATTAAATTTGTATGACATATATACAACAACCAATTGATCTGTGTTGTTGTATTCCGTCGAGTTGATGAGATGAGATATGCCAGATCAAACTCGACGCCTGCGGCGTCTGCAGTGTCAATGCCATTGGCCGCATGGAAATAATGCCATTGGCCGCATGGAAACGGGCGAATCAGATTCGAATGTAGCGAGCGTGTTAAATGTCTCACCGAGCACCATCACACGCCTGTGGAACCACTACCAAATTCAGGGGACAACGCAGGAACTTCCAAGATCCGGGAGAACCCGAGTGGCCACCCCAGCTCAGGATCGATACATCCGGTTACATCATTTGCGAGAGAGAACAACCACGGCGACATCTACAGTGTCAACGCTATCAGGTCGTCAGAGGATTTCAGATCAGACCGTTCGCAACCGTCTTCGTGCAAGACGGCCAGTTCGTGGCGTCATTTTGACGGTGCAGCATCGTCGACAGCGACTTCAATGGCGTCGGATGCACAGGGCATGGCCTCATCAGAGGTGGAGAACTGTATGGTTCAGTGACGAGTCATGTTTCCTTCTTCGCCGAGTTGATGGACAATGCCGCGTGTACAGACGTTGTGGAGAAGGTTTTTCGCGTAGCTGCGTCGGAAGGTGGGCAGTTTTGGTGCTGGTAGCGTTATGATGCGGACAGCCATCTCTCACACTGGTAGAATGCGCCTCATCCATGTTGAGGGTAACTTGACGACGCAGAGGTACAGAGATGGAATTTCTGCATCCACACATGCTCCCCATTATGCAGAATGCCAACGCTATTTCCCAGCATGACAACGCCCGACCGCGCACAGCAGAGCTCACGACAGCTTATCTACAGGATAACAACATCGAAGTCCTGCCCTGACCCTCCAGATCGCCAGATTTGGACCCGATCGAACATCTGTGGGATCAACGTATGCGACAACGTCAACCACACTACCTCAGATGTTACAGAGGTTGACGCATACGTTGCAGGAATAGTGGGCCACCGTACTTGAAGTTTCCGACCGGAATCCGATTGCTTCACTGAACAGAAGGTGCCAAGCAGTTTTGGACTCAGATGGCAGTGACACTAGATACTGAGTTTGGATGTCGTCGACTCTTGACGTTAACGTGTGGAACGTCTCCCTTTGTACTCATTCATCCATTAAAACTTTAGTTATGAACTGATTTCGTTCTCTATCTCATTATCCCATAACGCGGGAACGTCCCTCATCACAGAAAACCCGTTTTGTATTTCTTTTTTTAACAGTATATTAGCCAAATAACCATTAACAATTTTGGAGTCCTAAAATTAAATTTGGAAAAACACATCTTTGCAGTTCTTGTGAATATTTTCCTGAATTAATCAATCCAAAGTTTTCTAAAAAATATGTCAGTATTTGATGTTCTTTTAAATGAGTTCACATGTTTCTAGTTAGGCAGTTGAATAAATTGAACACTTGTCAATGCTGGTTACCAATTATGTTCGTCAGTCTGTCCCATTGGTCTTTTGCTAATTCTCCCAGATCGAGTTGTCGTTGTTGCTGTGTCTGTTGTCGTTGTTTTGTTGTTTGTTGTTTGCATTTGTTTCAGTTCGCCTGTACCGACCACCATTACTAGTTTGTACAATATAAGAACTACAGTACGTGGAGAGTGTATTATCACTAAATCACTCGCAGAGTGGAGATTCCACCCAAGCAATAATTGCAAATTTGTTGCAAAGCATAACCAGCACAAGCAAAGTTTCAGCCAATGGACCTCCGGGTTAAACCCGGAGGTCCATTGGCTGAAACATTGCTTGTGTGTTTTGTCGATATGTACAAAATTTGAAAGTTATAGCTTGGGTGATATCTCCACTCCGTGGATGATTTAGTTACAATCCACTCTCTACGTACTGTAGGTTTATCAGAAATGTCTACGGCCTTTGGTGGATACCATCTTTTGTCTTGCCGCATGCGTGTGATGTCACCCTTTCGCAGAAGTCTCGCATATCATTTTTATCTGGAAGTTCATTCATTTCCTCTAATTTGACAGGGCATGCTGGTAATGATGATGTTAAAAGATATTCGTGAGCAGCAACATCTTTAACAAGGTCGTCATCATTATCAGCCTGTTCATAAAATTAAGCTATTGACAGCGTATTTGCAATATATAAACTTTTTCTTGATTTATATTGTACTTTAGTCTGATATTTTTTAATTCATAGTAACAATTTTTGTATTCTAGCAGGTGCACATGACAGATGTTTCTTCAAAATCGCTTCTAACGGCTTATGGTCATGTTGTCACTTTCACTTCTTTACCATAAACGTATGGATGTAATTTTTCCAATCCACAAACGATTTCTTTTATTTTTTGATCCTCTGTTAACCCTTTACCCAATGAATCGCCCGCATCTGCATATGCAGATTCAGCAGCTGAAAAAATATTATTTTTCGAAATATTTCAACAAAACCATATCATGTGATCACTCTTTGGAAAGAGCTTGTCGAGCGCGTTCCAATGAGGGGTCACATGATATGGTTTTGTTGAAATGTTTCGAAAAAAATTAAAAAACGTAATATAAATTAATAAATTTTGATATCGTCTGCGTTGGGTAAAGGGTTAATACACTTTCAGGTTTGTGAATGTTTCATCGTGAGCTGAAGTCCAGTGCCACGCAGTATCCTTCTTCAGAAGTTTTCCGAGAAGTGTTGTTTTGACAGTGCAATTTGAACAAATTTGGATATGTAGTGACCATACCGAGAAATCTTTCGAGCTTTTTTTCTAGACTCGGGAGCTTTCATCTGTAGTATAGCTTGAATTTTACATTCACCTGGTTTTATTCCACCTTTGCTGATAATATGTCTAAAGTATTTCTGCGTGTGTCACTCCGATTTGACATTTTTCTTTATTCAGTTTCAAATTTGTCTCTCTTAATCACTTTGTCACCTGGCGCAAACGAAACAACACCATTAAAAGTTTCTACCTGTTCGCAGAGCCTTTTGTGGAAAACCATAGGCGCGCTTTTTATTCCATATGGTGGACGAAGGAACCTTTATCTACCAAAGGGTGTGCTGAGAGTACACGGTTTCGAGCTTTCTTCATCAAGCCTAATTTACCGGAAAGCTTAAATAACATCGAATACACTAAAAAATATTCCGCACTTGACATGATTCAAGTTATTTTTTCTATGGTTGGTATTTGATAATGTTCACGCAAAATCGCTTCATTTCGGTCCTTTGGGTCGAGACATATTCGTAATGATTAAGTAGGTTTCTCGACAATCACCATAGAATTGACCCATTCAGTAGGTTGATTTACTTTCACAAGGACATCAGATTTCTCCATTTACTAAAGCTGAGGTTTTACTCTGCTACTTTGGGAATTGGGTACACGCCATGACTGATGTGTCTTTTTGTTTTATTCACATGGATATGGTGCTCGTCATCACTGCAAGCTAGTCCTTTAAATATATCATTGCAATCATGCAGTAAATTTGTAGCAGGTTTGTCAGGATGACAGAAGCTGTGGCATTGGGTTCGGAGAAATATTTAACTCTCTAATTCAGTAATTGTATTCTTCAATTTTTCTCTGCTGTACAATAATTCTCTCTCTTTCTCTTCCATTACTTTTCATCTATATTCGACTGTTACATTTTACACACTGCCCTGTTGGTATGGGAACCTACAATATCCATGCCTGTGTTTCGAAACACTATATTTTCTTATCAAACTCATTTCCTATTGCCAATGATGTGATGCTGGGACAATATTTGTCTACTTGATGGTTCAATAGACAAGATGGTCTTCTCAGTTATGTATTCCTTCTAGATGTAAGAGAGTTTAAAATATTTAGAACATTAACCCTAACATTCGACAACCTCTCAAGATTGACTGTCCGCGGCCAATCAAGGAAGAAGGGAGAATGTTATTAATATTCCATTTAAGATATTAGCTTTCTCATGTACCTCCACAGCATGACATAATCTAATTAGTTCTGATACATGCCAGCATTATACAGAAAGTATGGTATATTATTTCAATCTGTTGTACTCTATGGAGACAACTGATCTCAATCAAACACAACACTTTGAAACAGTTTTAACTAATACAAAAACCTGATATATTACCGTATTGTTCCAATTAAAATTCTAATTGGTTAACTGTAGCATTAGAGTTCTCAGTTCAATCCCAGTTAAATGTCTTTATTCTTTCTTGTTAACCCGTAAACCATTATATAAATCTAAGTCACCACTGTCCTTTATGAATATGTTCGGTCTCTTACTCAATCCAGTATACGAATATTTGAAACTTAAATGAAGATATATATATATATTTTTTATGTGATTACGGTACCTGAATGTAACACTTTCACCGCATGCGTAATTCTGTTGATTTTGTTGGCTGCTGCTGCTACCTGTACGGGGCACCACGTCCTTTAAAGATATGTTCAATTCCTTCATTTAAATCTCCATTGATTTCAGTGGGACTAATCCAGGAATACGTCTTTTTCATCATTCTTAAAACACACAAAGTAGTTCACTTCTGGTCTACCAGATACGTTTCTAGTCCATAACTTATCTAAAATTTCGATGACTTCAGGTCTTGTTTGATTCATAGACTCATTGTTATGCAATGGTTCTCCATGATTAAGTTTGGTAGTGTTTTCAAAGTCATTGTCAATATCTTCGTTGTCAGGAATTATATTCTGTTGATCTACATGCAGTCTGTTTGGATCTAAAAATGGTTTCATGCGGTTTGCGTGCACAACTTGCTGGTTTATATTTTATGACTTTCCAAAGTGTGATTTACTGGGATTTCCGGGTTTGATTATAAATGATAACTTAACAATTAAATTATGCAATCAACAATTGGGTCATGTATCCGTGCGCGCAAACGAAGACGCTTTGCCGTGGGTGTAATTGGGACTTCATTGTTTTTTATTTTTTTAACCCTTTACCTAACATGAAAAGCAGACGACACTTGGCGAGCTCGTTCCAATGAGGGGTCATAACCTATGTTTTTGAGACAAAAAATGAAAAAAAATAGTGAAAATTAATAGGCGATTTTTGAGAATAGCGCTGGCTGTTACGTTAGGTAAAGGGTTAAATAATATAATTATCGTTAATAAGGAAAATAAATAAACAGAGTAATCGCTTGACTGGACTGGTTACGTGAAATAATTCATTCGAGGTGATGGACTATTTTGTAAAACACTCGTGCGCATTTGGGCGATCGTGTTTGTACAACGTCCCTCACCTCTCTTGAACTATTTCACGTAACCAGTCCAGTCAAGTGATTACTCTCTATATTATCACAACTTTCAGTCTTAAAGTTTAGTGGTAAAGTCTTTTGAAAGACACGATGTGGACCGCTACATAGATGCAACAATTTTTATGACAGTTCAGGTTTTGTTGCAAGTGAATAAATCCATACTTTGTCACCAATTTGAAATTCAGATTTGTTTGACTCAGACTCGCTAGCTAAGTCTTGCTTTTATGGTACTAATTGAATATTGTCTTCAGCCAGTGTGTAGGCTTCTTGAAATCTACATAATGTCTGTGATTTGTAATCGCCTACATCGGTTTAGGTTCTCGTTGGTTCTGATAATGCTACGCCGATAGGAAGTCTAGCATCTCGTCCATCAACTAAATAAAATGGTGTTTCCCGTGTGGTGTCCTGAATACTAGTTCTATATGCAAATAAAACACATGGAATAAATCAATCCCAGTCTTTATAGTGATCACTCACAAACATTGATAGTATTGTCACTAAAGTACTGTTGAACCTTTCGACAAGTCCATCACATTGAGGATGATATGCACTTGTAAACACCTTTTTAGTATTCACAATTTTACAGATTTCTTTCCTTAAATTTGACATACAGTTTTTGCCTCGATCAGATAGTAAAGTTCTAGGTGCACCATGCCTACAATGTCTTCGACACACAGTCATGCAATGGTCACTGCATCGGCTTTTTGTAAAGCAAATACTTCAGTCCATCACGTGAGATAGTCAGTGAAAACTATGATATAGCGGTTTCCGGTTTCACTTGGTGGAAACAGACCTACTATGTCCACAGCAACTCTATCAAATGGCCCATCAACTGGAATAGGTAACATTGGAGCCTGTTTCATACCTTTGGGTGTTTTTCGCGTTGCACAGTCCACATACGATTTGCACCAATAGTCTATATGTTTGTACACTTCCTGTCCAGAAGAATCTTTCTCTCACTTTGTGATAAGTTTGTTGAATGCCACATGATCAGCTGTGGGGGTCATCTTGACACCATTAAAGAATTTCATCAATAAACGATCGTGGAATCGCTAATTGTCTCTTAACATGCTGTCTTTTCCTATTTGATCCTGGCGATCAAATATGGAATAAAATACCATTTAACAGTTCATAATCTGGTGCACAACCTACTATTTTTCTGGCATTTATTGCATTTGGCGGTAGAGTGTAATCATTTAGAAAAGTAATTAGCGGTCATAGATTAGGATCTTGGAGTTGTAAATCGTATATCTTGGTTAGTTGAATTCTTTGTGGCAAACATTCATGTAACTCATTAATTGCATTTATAACTGGGTTAGCTCTTGAAAGTACATTTGAATTTCCATTTGATTTTCCTGGTTGGTTCTCTTTCTCCATGTCATACTCTTGAAGAGATAATGCTCATCTCACTAAACGACCTGCAGGATTTTTAATTCCCATAAGGCATCGCAGAGGGTTGTAATCAGTTATCACTGTAAATTTTTGTCCATACAAGGGAGCGCGGTGGCTCAGTGGTAGACTGCTGGACTTCTGTGCTAGAGGTCCCGAGGTCGAGCCCCGTCCGGAACGGCCCACGTTGTGTCTTTGGGAAAGGCACTTCATCCCGGTTGCCTACATGGGGGCACGATGACGCCGTGTACTAAGGCGTACTGCACGTCGATGGTGCACATGTCTTTAATCGCTGTAAAGCTGCTTGAGCGGAGCTTGAACAGAGTTAGAATGTTGAGGTGCTGACAGTTGCTCGTCGATGCTCGGTGGTTCTCTCTGGGTACTCCGGCTTCCTCTACCCATAAAACTGTCATTGTCACGATTAGTCATTGTGCATAAGTATGTAACCTTAAACACCAAATAAATAAATAAATGTCCATACATATATTAGCGAAATGTTTCAACTCCCCACACAAATGCTAAAGTTTCTTTTTCAATCACAGTGAAATTGGTTTCATTTTTGTGCAGCACTCTACTAGCATATCTAATTACATATTCTTTGTTGTTTAGTTTTTGAGAAAATACAATGCCAGGCCAAAATCAGAAGCATCACTATGCAATTTGAATGGTTGTTTAAAGTCTGGATAATGTAAAACGGGTGCTGTCATTAGAGCGTTTTTTCAAAGCTTGAAATGTTATTTCACAGTGGTTGTTCCATACAAATTGAGTGCCTTTACATAACAATGTTTGAAGTGGCCTGGCAATTTTTGCAAAATCGGCAATAAATTTTCTGTAATAGTAGGCTAATCCAATAGATGACCTAAAATGTTTTCTGTTAATTGGCGTTGGAACGTTTTTGACTGATCGAACTTTATCTTGACCGAATTAATTCCTTCTCTGGACACAATATGACCCAGAAATGATACTTCTGGTTTTAGGAAAACACACTTTTTCACTTTTAATTTAAGATTGGCTTTTCTGAATCGACCAAACACATCACTAGGTGTTGTATGTGATCATCGGAAGTTGTAGAAAAGAAAAGTCATCAACATAGACTAAAGCTGTTTTCCATTGTATTCCTGCTAATACCATTAATCCTTGGAATATGCTAGCCCCGTTGCAGACTCTGAAAGGGAGGGTGTTAAATTCATGTAAACCTTCAGACTTAATGCCGTTTTCTCATTGTTACTTTCTGCTACAGTAACTTACCAATATTCACTGCAGATATCTATCCATGGTGGAGAAATATTTAGCATTTCGAAAGATTTCTAACATGTCATCTATTCTGGGTAATGGGTACACATCTTTCTTGGTAACTGCATTTCGTCGTCGGTAATCGACACAAAATTTTTGGCTATCGTCCTTCTTCCATACCAGGATTTCTGGTGATGCCCAAGGACTTTGTGAAGGTCTAATGACATTGTTTTTGAGCATCTTTATTATCTGGTTACGTATTTCTGTGTATATAGCATTCGATATGGAAGTTGTTTTATTGGGTGGTTATCTCCTGTATCTATTTTATGTGTTATTAAGCCAGTTTTTCCCCAGATCAAATTCATTTAGTGCGAAAATGTCTTTAAATTCGTTCGTCTTTTAATCAGAGCTTAAATGTTTGTCATCAGTTTGAAAATCACTGTCGTTGGTGTTTACTTGTGATTCTGCCTCAACAGCGTCATTAGTTTGATCACTAGAGTTTATGTGGGATTACATAATTCCATCAACTTCTTGAAATGTGCCAATTGCTGTGTTTTTGTACAGTTTTACAGGGTTCCAAGCAGGGTCAAGCACTTTTATAAACATTGTTTCACTAGCTTTTGTTAAAATTCTTGCTGGTAAAATTCTACACCTCTCAAAGAAATTGTCATATGATTCGATGACATTAAGTTTGCCTTGTACTGTGTTGTTAATTTTGCCAGTTATTGTTATTTCACTTCGAGTGGAACTCCTGTTGTTTCAAGTAGATTCACGGACCAAGTTTGTTGATTATGAATTTTGTCACTGTCACGGTTCGTAATAAATTGGAAATATCTACTATTGCAATATGCAGCACAACCTTGAAAGTCGAGTAGGAGGTTATCCTTTTGCATAATATCCATTCCAATTATGGCGTCATTTGTGTCGTTCTGTCACTGTTCACAGTCTATAACACCCGTAACATTGAGTGGCTGCCCTGTAGCAGATACAGTGTTCTTGGAATTGGGCACAATATTATGTTTTTGCTCATCAGGAATAAGTTGAGAATTTATTAGTGATACTGCAGCTGCAGTATCCAAAAGTAGACTGACATTAATATAGTTAAATAATAATCCAGGTATTTTAATTCGATGTGTCACTTTTGTTGACACAGATGATAAGGACAGTCTATTGGAATTAGTATTTATTACAGCTCCTACTTGTTCATTTGAATTGTGTTCAGAATAATGCGTATTAGTGCCATTTCTAACTGAGGGCTTCTTAGCACAAGTAGCCACTTCCCCTCACTGAAAGTGGCGCGAGTTATTTAAACGTGACGACTGGTGAGCTGCAGTTCGTATGTTTGAAGAATATTCGTCTCTGAACTGTCTTTCTATGTGCCCTACTCGATGACAATAGTTGCATATGGGTTGACCGTTCGGTGATCTCATATTCCGGTTTTGAAAATTTTGGCGACCTCTGTAGGAAAAGGATTGACCTCGTCCGCGAAATGAACTTCCTCTACCTCTGTTTGTGAATGAAAGTGTCTGTATTTGTTTGGATAATTCGTCCATTTTGTGCACAGTTGTATTGACACTTAAAACATTAACGCTTGTTGCCGACCATGCTCCTTGCGTCTGTGTCAAATGTTCATTACATTCCTTTCTTTTTGCAACACGGAACGCCTGTTAAAAACTCTGTGGATCAGTCATCATAACGAACGTTCGAAGGCTAGTGTGAAGCCCTTGAGTAAAATGCTCCATCACTGAATGATCTTGTTCATCTAGTGACACACCTCCATGAGCTTTACGGGCTAATCTTAGAACAGAATTACCATAGTCTTCTACACTCTCCGCTGTTAATTACTTTCGTCGGAAAAGTTCCGAATAATACATCCGTTCCAGTTCCTTTGGACAAAATCTTTCTTTCAGACGTTTCGCTGTTTTACTGTTAACTATTCTGTACATCTGTACCAAAATCTTCAAGGAAATCAACTGCTCTACTTCTGAGAAATGCTGGAAGCATCACTGATTTTCTTTCTTCATTCCATTTATTTACTCTGCTAATTCTTTCAAATGTACTTTTCCTGCTTTCAAAATCTTCGCCAACATCTCCGTAAAATTTTGATGGCATTACATTAGAAGATTTAGTTTCCATAAATCTGCACTCCATTTCTTCTGTTTCTTCGTCTGGGGAAGGAATTCGTTGTTTTCCTCTTTTTCCTCTCTTGCTTGATAATGGGTTAAGTTCTTTTTACTGCCTAATTCATTCCACTTCGCTGCACAAAACATGTATTTCAGGATGTAAAAGTTGCGGCAAGGGATACGGTGTTCATCACCAATACAAGCAAGTCGTTAAAATATATTCTTGTATTCATGCAGCACATTTGTAGTAGGTTTGTCAGGATGGTGGGCGGCGGCATTGGGTTCTGAGAAATATTTAACACTCTCTCTAATCCACTAATTTTGTTCTTCCATTTTTCTCTGCTATAGAATAATTCCTTCTTTCTCTCTATCCAACATTCATTACTTTTATTCGACTCTTACATTTTACATACTGCCCTGTTGGTCTGGGAACCTACAGTATCCATGCCTGCATTTTGAAACATTATATTTTGTTATCAAACACCTGATTATATGATGCTAACTCAGTGCTTAGTTCAGTAGAATTGCAGAAATGTCGAGCAAGTTTAGTCTCGTAGAGGTTTGCATAAAAGAACCAGCCGCTGCCGAGATCGGACACCTTCGGATACCAACGGCGAACACCTATGAGAACTGTTTTAACATCTTTGTGGCAATTTTTGGTTGGGCAGATACTCTGCGAAGTACCATTCTCTAGCAATGGACTGATTGTTCGGAGAGTTTGTAATAAACACACACAGAAAAGGCTTGATGAGTATTTGTCTGCTGAATGGTCCCTTAGCAGACACTTCCTGAGCCAACAGTTGCAGTATGGATGACTTCGGCCACCTTATAACAACCTGGAACCTGGCCAACCAGTCGTACGAAGATACTGTGGCGCCCAACAACCCTTGGCGTCCTAACAAATCCATTGTACGATCATTGAACACACATATCGGCTGTGCCACATTCATTTGTTGCATTTTCAGCATATTTGTTCTAAAGCGGGACATTTCTTGTTGTCATGAAACTGTCCACAATGATTACAAGGTGTTTTATCTCACTGTGTAGTTTTAAAAGGGTTTTTGATGACAAACGTTTTTCCTTTAGCACCATTTGAAGATTTAATGCCATGTTTCTTATCGACCTACTCACAATTGTTTACAACAGGCTTGCACTACAAAGTACGGCCCTAACTCTGAAGCATACTCTCGGTTTTTGACCTGGAATGCAACAGCACAATGAAAAAAATAAGCCAAAACTGGACCGAGTGCGACCGTCGTACCTCAGTGCGGGACACTCTTCTCTATACCAATACCGCGGCTTCCGGAACCAGAGCGCAGATGTTTAACACAAGTAACATACTTTTTTCTATCTCCACCTTGACAAGATGGGATTGTGATTGCTCTCATCGGTGATGCCTTGACTTGTTTATAGACGTGAATGTTCTGGTCTGTATCCTGTTTTCCTCTCGGATCACAGGTTTCCGCCACCATCCCTTTGTAGCTGGGTTGTCCTTTTGTGCCTATTTTTCTTTGGCTCACCTCCATCCTACTTTGCTCTCCTCAGATATGCCTCGGACGGTGCCTTCTGGGCAATGTGTTTTGCCTAAGCATGTGGACGATTCCATGTCTCTTGCTCCATTTGTAATGACGGTACTGCCGGAAGACCACGTGAGCCTTGTGATTCCTGGTCATCCTCTTTCTCGGTAAATCGTGTCTTATGTCCGCGTGGGCGTTCCTCCAGCACCTGTGGCGAAGTGGAACACTGTCCTTCTGGGCCTCCCGAACCGACTCAGTCTGAAGAGAGAACTTCACCCTCCGAGGGGATTCGCAATCCTTTTTAGTTGTGGATACCACAGTAGCTGTTGACGTACTTGACGAAGAGATGCCTGGTGCCGGGACTGATGTCACCCTCCAGTCGACATCTGAGGCTGTCACTCAGATTGTGACACCTAGTTTGGAGCCGAGCTGGGTTGCTCCCTCCTCGTTTCCGCCATTGCTACTGATGTATCCACTCCGGCTGCGTCTCTGTCAGTGAATGTTTCCACAGACTCCGTTTCAGCCGGCGTCGGATTGCCGCTGGAAAGGTCTCTACGGGATTCTGCTTTTTTGGACGTGAGGTATCGGCCTCAACCTCCCTGACTTCAACTCGGCGAAGTTGAAAAGGTTTGCCGGCCGGTAGTTTTGCTTCGGTCTCTCGGTCGTCGGACCATGCAGAGCTTGTGGATTCAGATGTTGATGGTAGGGCTACAATAGACTCCGCTGTGCTTCAGTTAACCCTTTTTGGTTGTTCGGTCACTTGAGTGGGACCGGCACAACCTGTGCAGCCTGTACCTTCTGCCCCTCATGGGGTCCGCGGCGACTATCCTGAGTTACCGTACTTCCGTATTCCATACACCTATAAGCATGCTTCGGCTGCCACCCGTCGTTGGGATTGTCGTGACCCTTCCCTGGCGAAAAGGGTCAAACATGAAACCACTTCATTGCCCGATCCTTCCCACGTCAGACCCGTGGATTCGGGTCGTGGACTTGGAGCAGCCCTCTCTTTGCTCACGCGGGTTCTTGTCAAGACCCTTTGCCTGCGTGGGATGGTGCGTGGGGTAGTTTAGCCTCGCCGTTCAAAATGGGGAACGAGCCAACAAGGAGGGTCGAAATCCTGGCGCAGCCCAACCTCGGCTCGCAGATCTGAGTTAGGACCGCACTACAATTTAGTTCGTTCTTCGTTAGGTGTGATACCTAATCACTCCACTCCAGTCTGCGTAAAGGAAACAATGATTACAGTAAAAACGATTCATTTATTTACATTCAAAGTAAACTGATTTCAATATTTAACACATTTAATAATTTGATCAACATGGCCGAAGATTTATAACATGGGTTCAGAAGTTATTTCTCATCAATTTCAGTTTATCTATATCCCTGTACTGGCGCTATAGTATACTTTGAAAATGTCATTGGTGTTGGCTCGTAATAAGAGTTTCATACACGGAGTCTTAACTTTCATACCTGTGCATGTATGCAGCCCTGGCTGTCGGGGTCCCCGACTAGCAATGTAAATTATCTTGTGTTAACATAGCTCTGTTTTGGATTCCGTTCATCCACTCGGTCGACTATCTTAGCAAGTCTACATCACATACCTTGTACGTGTGTCATTTGAAAGCCCTCCCCTCTAATGTTCCTGTCCTTTTGGAATTCTCACTGTTCATTGACAGAACTCACTGCTTCAAAATGCGCTCCCGTGCTTGCGCGAATTGTCACTGATCGACTTCGAGTTGATTTTCGCAACACTCTGGCAGGAAAAACAGGCTACTTCTCGGCCAATCTCTGCTTTCCTAAGCGTTAACATCACAATAAAATAGCCTACACTTTGCTAGAAGTGAAAGTCGATCCTCGCTAAGGACATCTAAACTAAGCCTTCACTTGGACTCGTAATATGACCGGACTAATGTAATGATGTTTGTTTTGTTACCCCGGTACGATCCGGTGTCTTGTTAACCCAGTACGGTCCGGTCTAGAGCTTATGACGTGCCGCTAATATGACTTTCATAGCAGTGGTCACTCAGCGAGTTGACCTTCACTAGGAGAGTAATGTTGACGGGACGACACATGCTCAAGTATTGAAGTATTAGATTACTTAAAGGGAATTAGCATGATGTTCACTCGTGTAGTGGATGTTCGCTTCGCAGTTACTTGGCTGTTGCTGTTACAGCCGTGCTATGGAATGGCCTCAGAATGGGATCTGTGAATGAAAATGCAGACTTACAACACAACAATTTATATTTATTTACAACCCCCTGAAATGCTGATTTACATACACAAACATTTATACTTATTTACAACCCTGAAATGCTGATTTACAAACACAATTTATATTTATTTACAACCCTGAATTGCTGATTTACAAACAAAAAAAATTATATTTATCTACAACCCCCTGAAATGCTGATTTTCAAACACAACAATTTGTATTTATTTACAACCCCCTTAAATGTTGATTTACAAACACAACAATTTATATTTATTTACAACCCCCTTAAATGTTGATTTACAGACACAACAATTTATATTTATTTACAACCCCCTTGAATGTTGATTTACAAACACAACAATTTATATTTATTTACAACCCCCTTAAATGTTGATTTACAAACACAACAATTTATATTTATTTACAACCCCCTTAAATGTTGATTTACAAACACAACAATTTATATTTATTTACAACCCCCTTAAATGTTGATTTACAGACACAACAATTTATATTTATTTACAACCCCCTTAAATGTTGATTTACAAACACAACAATTTATATTTATTTACAACCCTGAAATGCTGATTTACAAAAACAACAATTTATATTTATTTACAACCCTGAAATGCTGATTTACAAAAACAATTTATATTTATTACAGCCCTCATTGTGTCTAATGACGTAATTAAATAATAATGATAATAATAAATTACAACCAATTTTCATAAGACTACTTTGTTCCAATGGGAGAGTTACAGAAGGGGGTAATCTTGCATCAGTTACAGTTCCTGATGCCGTTCGCGATACGTATCTGTTAATAGAGGGGTTGGGGATCTGATAACCCAGCGCCTTTTTATCCCAGTTACATGATCTAGTAGTCTACCGTAGCTACCCTGCCCTGACCCGTCCTGAATGTGGAATGTATTAATAATTTTCGTGACAATCCGAGTGATCGTAACATATTGCTAACTATTGAAATACACTTAGCTTGATTCCTGTCCTGTGCGTTCCGTGAATATCCGAATTCGACCAATCACAGTCATCCTTCCACCAGCACAAAATAACTCACTGCATGGCTTCTCCCAGAAAGACCTGACTTATTTCGGTGAAGCAAGGGTTTTGCGCGCCGAAGGCGCGCAGGGACAGTTTTGGGCAAGCGCCCAGTGGTAGACTGTTGGACTTCTATTCTAGGGACCCCGAGTTCGATCCTCGTCCGGGACGACCCGCGTTGTATCCTTGGGCAAGGCACTTTATCTCCGTTGCTTACATGACAGCACGATGATGTACTAAGGCATACTGTACGTCGTTGGTACACATGCCTTCAACTTCTGTAACCATGCTTGAGCGGAGCATGAACAGAGTTAGAATGTTGAGCTGGCAGCTACTCGTCGATGCTCAGTGGTTCTCTCCGAGTACTCCGGCTTCCTCCCCCCGTAAAACTGCCACGGTCACGATTAGCCATTGTGCATAAGTATGTGGCCTTAAACAAAAATAAATAAATAAATAAATAAATAAATAAATAAAGAGGGCAAGCCCCTCTCGACCTTGTTTGAAGTTTGAAGATTTTCGCATCGGTCATGATTAGCCATTGTGCATACGTATGTGACCTCAAACACCAATAAATAAATAAATTTCGCATATGCCGACCAAGATAGAAAGCAGCAGAGGAGGAAAAGCTGAGCCTCTTTGGCTGATTAGCGGCGTTTGTGTAGCTTTTGTTTCTTTTTGGGTGGAGGTGCCTGCGAAGGTGAGACTGTTGTGATTGTTGGTGTTGTCGGGTTGTTGATGTTCTGATTGAAGGACTGACTTAGATGGAAAGGTCGAGTCCTAGCTGCCTCAGCAGTTCCTCCGGATGTTGTGATCTGCCAGAAGTGCCCTCACCTCGTTGTTGCTTTCTGTTGATTCTCTGTTGGATTCCCTAACCTCTTGCTTCAAGCTTTCTAGTGATGTCATGAGATCTGATAATCCTCGATCCTGTTCCTGATCCGGAAGAAGGGGTGAGATTGGAGTAGGAGGCTTCGGAGAGCCAGTTTCCATCTCCGTCTCGGTCGCACTGATAATGTCTCCACCCTCCCGGTTGCCCCTCCCCACCCATCACCAGTGGAGAGGCAGTTGGAATGTGGATGGGAGTTTCAGGAGTTGGCGGTGGAGAAATGGTAATGGCTTCCTCAGGCTTCTCCGCTTTCTCATCCTTCTTCCTTTTAGGGAAATCATCCAGTTGCTGGGCATCACGGCGCCTACTTGATAGGCTCTTTTTCCCGTTCT
The DNA here is from genome assembly GCA_031216915.1 of Pictodentalium vernedei. Classification (NCBI taxonomy): domain Eukaryota; kingdom Metazoa; phylum Mollusca; class Scaphopoda; order Dentaliida; family Dentaliidae; genus Pictodentalium; species Pictodentalium vernedei. The sequence continues at coordinate 368,882,918 of CM062291.1, forward strand.
TTATCCTCTTTTCAGGGCTAGGTCCAGGCTCCTTTGGGAGAGGGCCAGTGTGAGAGGTGTTCCTCTCACTAAAGGTACAACCTCTTCTCAAAGGAGGTGTGGTGGTATCCTCCTCTGTGTCAAACTCCAGCGTCAGATGAACGCTGTTGCCTCTCATCTGGAAAGTCCAGTTGAGAGGGCAAGAGACGGCCAGTGCTGACAAAGTTTCTGTAGTTTAATTGTAATATCCAAAATTGCCATGGTGATTGCTCAAATGGTGGTTCACACTCTGAAGTCAGAGGTGTGAATTACAATGACCCAGATTAACTTCTGGCCGTGAGTTTTATAGACGTTTCCCCACCTTGCATGTCCCGAGGCTAACTGCTTGTCACCTTTCAATCGAGGAAGTTACATCAAGCTCTCTTATTCTGTTAAGGTTTAATTATCACTTTATCTATATTTTCCCAGTTGGTTATGGTTGATATGAATACATGGACATCCTTTATGTACAATGGAGGCAACGAACTTCCATTCGTCTCTTATGAGGGGGGGGGGGGGGGGGGCTCCTCCTTTTAAACTGGCGTTGCCCTGACAACCTTCCAGTTGCTTCCAACTGTTTCCAACTGTTTCCAGAGAGGCAGCCAGTGGGTTCTATGTGTCCTTGGCGACGCCGCCTCCTTGGATTGGAAGCAGGTCGCTTTAGGATCAGGCTGGTGTTCATCATGCATCATTGGAGGCTCCGACTAGTATGCCTGAGCTGGGCTATGTTTCTTCCGACTCAAGATATGGGTCAGACATACCTGTCGTTGAGAGCCATCAGTCATCTGACTTGGGAGCATCTCTCGCTTTTGTCTTTGAGTTCCTTCCCGAACATAAACCTTCAGACCAGCCAGAGGTTTCAGCCAAGCCGTGTTCTTCAATCGCACGCCTCCAGCCTTTGCTGATTCCTGCTTCTGAGTTATTTCAACCCTACCAGTCGGTCAGGTGTCAAAGCCTTTGCGTTCTTGGACTCTAAGTTGAGTTCTATGGCTATGAAGACTTCGTTCTTCACTAGAAACGATACATTTTTGCCCCCATGCGTTATCGTTCTTACGAGTCCGCTAGCCCGTCAGTCTGCCAGAGTTTGACAGATTTGGATCCGGACTCCTCCTCTCTCAGGCTGTCCAAGCTCAAATCTGCACAATTCCCATAGCAACTTTGGAGTCCATGTTGGGCTTATCCAAAGAGATGCTGTGCATGCTATCTCTCTAGGATCATGTCCTCTCTGCCTTAGCAACTTATGTGCCTCCAGATAAGTTTGACGACGTACAGGCTCCCTTGTATGTTCTATCCAAAGATTTGATGTACCATTCCACAAGCATGCCTGTAACACGGCTAATCTGGAACTGGTTCACCGGAATACTGTCTTGACACTAGCAGGTCCCTTTCTGAGATGCAGCGTGCTGCTCTTCGATCCACTTCTTTTGTCGGCCTTTATCTGTTATCTGATTTCGTGTGGGTCGTCGGAATGATGTTTTGCGTCATTCTAAGGATCAGTTGTTGCTTCGTCAATTTGATCCACCCTCTGTTTGAGGTCGTGGCCGCTCCAAGCCCAACAAGCGAGCGCCCTTTTGCTTCGTCTGCTACGAAGTCGAGTTCTGATCCTCCTGTCTCTACTCCTTCGTCTTACTCGCGCGGTAAGCGTAGACAGAACATAGGGAGATCTGGGGACCATTCTACTAGCAGAGGAGGCGGTTTCTCCTTTCGCGGGCCCCGCGGAGGCTCCACATGAAGGTCCCCACCTCGCTTCGTCAAAGATTGGAGGAAGTTCAGCATTGAGACTTTCAGGTCTGCTCGCCGCTCCATTCACCAGGGCGACTTTGGTTACAACATCAAGCTGACAAATGATTACGCTCACATGCCGATTCATCGGGCATCGCGGAAGTATATTCGGTTCGCTTTTCTGAGACAAGTTTACTAGTTCAAGGCTAGGTCTTTCGGTCTGAAGCTGGCTCGTTGGCCTTCACCCGGCTAATGTCGCATGTGCTAGCTTTCCATCGCACGCAGTCCGTGGTAACCACTTCGGCTTATCTGGACGACATCCACCCGAGACATTCCAACGCTGCTCTTCTGGTGTTCTATGTCGTCAGTCGGCCGAATCTGTTTTTGTCGCTAGGTTTCAGAGTCAACGAGGAGAAGTAGGACCTGGTTCCTTCGTTTCGTCATCTGGGGATGGAGTTCCGTACTCATCTGAATGCGGTGGCAGTTCCCTGGGCGAGGGCATTGATTCTGTCCGCTTTCGCCCTGACTCTGGTCCATTCCACGTTCGTGACAGCTCGGAGTATTCTTCGACAGTTTCAGTGACAGGTCTCATTCCTTTAGGTCGGCTGCATGTCGACCCTCTTCAACACTTCCTGCTAAGTCGTTGGCGACAGAAAGTAGATCCTCTGGATCTGGTTCTTCATTTACCAGCAACTCTCAATCGTCACCTTCTCGTCTGGATTGATGTTCAGTGGATTACGCATTACGCAGGGAATTCTGTTGCATTTGCCCACTTCCGATTGGGTTCTCACGTCGGATGACAGCAATCTCGGATGGGACGCGACGTTGGATCCTCTGGGTCTTTCCATTCATAGTGTCTGGGACCAAGATCAGGCAGCTATTCATGTCAATCAGAAGGAGCTTCTCGCACCATCACTCGAATCAGGTTCCATCCGACAATTCGACAGTGGTAGCTTACAATCGGAACCGGTACGGCACCCACTCGGTTCCAATGTTCGAATTGGCTCTGTATCTTTTTATAATAATAATAATAATAATAAATACAGGTTAGAGACATGAATCCACAAAATTGCGCTCTAAGGCTTTACAGTGCTCTGCTGCTATATTGAACATCTATTTTAAAGTTGATACAAAGTTAATGAACACCGAAAGCGCGGGCGAAAAGGTGGGTTTTTCCATAAAAAGCATAAAAAGCAGTAGTGAAGGATACGTGTAACTGGCGCCATTAAAATACTGCATATTTTCATCATTGTATTGTCCTTCATGTTATAAATAGTCCATTCTTTCCGCAAACAATCACTTTTGGCCATCTTAAAGATAGTATGAAAGTAATGACAGTTTCTATTAACACCACTGCGAAAAGAAAAAAAAACAGGGGGTGCTTAATTAAGTTCCAGGTGTATATATGTGCATACATATGGGGCGCAAAGGAATATTTTGTTATTGTTTAAACACAATTTTGGTCTTAGGACTTTTAATCCTATGGGTATCTGGTGTGAAGAAACTGCAATACCTGCACGAGAGAGAGGTGTGAATTGCGAGGTTGGGATGACGGGGAGGTGTCACCCCATTAATTTCTCCAGTCTGGACATATTCGTCTGTATTGGAATCACAGATATCGATTTGCCCTTGCTAGTATTCATGTACTTTCTTCAGAGACCGGATTTTATAATTGAACTTATGTCATTCACACAGTCTGTCATACAAATGGGCGGATGTCGTACTCGATCAATTTGGATTAGTAGGTGAACAGCACGGCCGATTTGGAGTACGGTTGGCCTGGCATTTTCAGGAGAGCGGTTTATTTGCTGGCCTTAAAACATTGAGGGCGAAAATTAGCCTTCCTGGTCTTGTAAAATAATATACCATAACTGCCTGTTCCTAAAACCCACATCTTTCCAGATCTCTGCTGTGTTCGTAATCTCTGTGAGACGACCACACTGCTCCTTCCACACCTCCGGGCCTTGTCGAGGCCTGGTGGAGTGGGAGGGGCAGTGTAGTCGTCTCACAGAGACTACCTTGTTAGCAGCACTGAATAAAATGTACAAACCCAACAGGAAAAATTCAAGAAAAATAAAACTTCATTTTGCCACTTTTAGCTTTTGTAAGGTCGAGGAGAGCTAAACGCTTACCTGGGTCATGCGAGGGGGTGGGGGCGATTTTTAGCTCCCCTGCATGTTTAAGAATGCCAGGCCTGGTACGTTATGTGTTATTTATTTTGTTTATTGCGGTTTAACGACACTTTCGACAGCCAAGATCACCTCGTGTCCGACAGTTTTACGGGTGGAGGAAGCCAGAGTACCCAGAGAGAACCACCGATCAACGACGAGTTACTGCCAGACTCTCCAACGTACCAACTGCACACACGCAGGGTTAGCATTGGTTGAAGACAAGTGCACCATCAATGTGCCGTATGCGAGTACGGAACGTGTTATTTAACCCTTTACCTAACGTAACGACCAAAACCGACCAGCGCTATTCACAAAAATCGCCAATTTATTTTCATTATTTTTTTCATTTTTTGTCTCAAAAACTTAGGTTATGACCCATCTTTGGAACGTGCTGGACCAGCTCGTTCCAAAGAGGGGTCATAACCTATATTTTTGAGACACAAAATGAAAAAAAATGTTATTCAAGAATTTTGTTTGCAAGCGTCGTCTGTTTTTCATGTTAGATAAAGGGTTAAATAAGAGGTTGCTCTTTGACGACTTGATGCATATTTTAGTTTTCCACAAATAAATTTCCAAGAAGTCATGTTGTTTAAAATATCCCAACTGACTAATATTCCAACCGCATCATCAAGACATGCCTTCCACGAAGGCATGCCTTAATGATGTTGGAATATTTTATCACTCACATGGGATGTGAGCCATCACAGTCGGGACAACCCCACCCCACCCCCACACACATACAATGTACGCACACACAATCAATCGATCATCTTCGATTCGCGACGCCGCTGATTGGTTATATTGTCCCCAAATACGATTGGTTTAATGGGCTGGGTAATGTCATGGCATACCATAACACAATCAGATGCGTGGTTCGCAACTCCCCTCCCCATTCAGGGACTTTGGCTGCCCAGTACCCCTCGAAAATTTGCGTCGTACTTTCCATCCCCCTTTATCATAATGTCCCCGAATTCATTGTCCACGTTTCTTCAATCCTAATTTTTTAGGTCTTATCTTTTTTCGTTGAACAACTGTTAATATATCGAACACTACTGGAATACTGAAACAAATAAGTATAACCAAGATACCAATACAACCAATGTTCCTTGTAGATGGTCTTTCATCTGGCTGGCTGTTCAGGGTTCTCTGGTATCTTGACGTACTCTTTCTGTCGATTCTAATGTCATGAAGAATCGTGGTTGTGCCTCTAGTAGAGTTGATACACGTGCATACATCACAAATAATATTTGCACCTGGAAATAAAATCAAAGATAAAAATTAAATGGATTTGACGGTAGTGAAGGAAGGGAGTATAGATACTGGTTTTGCTGGTCTTTTGGGGTATATCGACACGTTCAACAGCCACGTATATTATATCGTGTTCGAATAAGCTCTGTGAAAATATTAATGGTGAGTTTCAGTGTTAATGATCATCCCAACAAGGCGAATCTCAACAAAGACGAATTCAATTAAAACTAGACTTAATGATTCCGGAGAATCATAGGCTTTTCCAGACGAGATTCTATGAATGTTCGTGTCCCCAGAGTGTCTGAAGAATTGTTTTTTAACTGTAGCACTAAAGTACTTTTATTCATGTCCTGAGAAAGGTGGTTATAGTAGTCTCAAATGACTCAGTTTGACAAAAGAAAGTTTAGGTTAAAGTCATCATTATTGGTGGAGAGGGTTAATAGCAATATCGGCGTCTGAGAAGTCTACGCCCGACAAAAGGAGTCATGTTTGTTTGCCGCATACCCATTGAGGGCCGTGGCTATTTGAAAACAGCCCATTATATCTCAAAGTTATCTAAAATGTTTATGCTTGGCAGTTTGTGGAGGGTTAATGAACGCTTGCCAGAATATATATTCACAAGAGTCTAGTTTTTCTTGAAAATCTGTAAGAACCACTTGAGGAAATCCGCAGAAAATGTGAATTTTAAGTTCTTAAGGGCTGTCTCCTTTAATCTCTCAAAACAGGGTTACGGCTTGATTTTTTAATTCTCTTACTCCTTACAAAAACTATCCTCCATTAATTCTGGTTCCGATGAAAGAGGCTATGTTTATCTGTGACATACATATTGAGTGTTGCTGGTGTCCGATTTTATCAACAGTCTGACGTTTAGCAGCCCATGGACGTTTAACAAACGCTTACCGGAATATTTTGTACAAGCAACTTGTAATGCCGCACCAAGACCTGCGAAAGGTCAAAAACTTTATTTAGAGGAATCCACGGACAACGTGATTTTTTAAGCTTTTGAGGGATATCGCTGTTTTACGACCCCAAGACGTGTTCACGCTTGGTTTCTTGAATACCCTTATTACCCAAATGATCCTCGGTGACTTCCATTTCCAATAAAGGAAGTTATGTTGATCTCTCGTGTACCCTTTGGGTGCTGTGGGCGCCCGCAAACCGCCCACTGTATCAAAATGTCGATGTTTGGCAGACTGTGGAGGGTTAGCAAATGTTGAGCCCACTGTCTCTTATATGTCAACTGTAGTGTCGTAGACAGGTCTAACAGCGATGAATGTCTAAAAGAAATCTACAAGACGCGTTTTAGGAAAGTGAGGATAAACCCCAAGGTAAAGAGTTGTTTGCCAATTTTGGCAAAGGAAGGGCGAAATCGCTTCGGAATTTTTTTAGAAATTCTGTGAATATCGGTTCGAAAATGGCTTCAGAATCGTAGGGACAAAACTTGTGGAAAACAAAATAATCCGTAGAAAAACAAATGTCTTTTCCAGAGGGAGAAGCCAAATGGCTATACAGCCCATCATGCTGAGGTTTTGTGCAAAAATATTTATAACTAGAGGATTGTTGTAATTTGTTGGACAAATTACGGGCTTTCCCAATTTTTAATGTGAAAAGCAAGACTGTATTGTATACAAAACTATTTGATTATCTTTACACCTTACTTTTTTTGGCACCGGCATGAGAAATCGACAGGTTAATCCATCCTTTGCCTCACACAAACTGTCTGTTTGGTCAATGTTGCAAAGGTACAGGCCAAAGCTGGGCAGATATTGTCTGTACTTAACAATACGAATTGGAATGTGAGATACTTTTCTAGTTGGAAAAGTGAGTATAACTGCAAAATTCACTTGAAATCGAACTTTGTTGGACGAACTATTCAACAAGCTGCCATAGCCAATATTGAGTTGAGCTCTACTTCAAAACTTACAAAAGTAAAGTTGTTTGACAAGCTACTGTACACACATGGAAGCAAAGTGTTTCAAGTTTACCCTTTCCAAACTGATAGAAAATAGTAACCAAAATACGTATTTTTGAACAGTACTCTTATTCTAGGTTTCAGTATTCTGAAATTAGTGTCTCACGTTCTTGTAAGCATCTAAGCTATAACATGACACAACATAAGTAAAAAGTCAAGTTTTGCCAATCGTGTATGCTTATGTTGTCCACCTACCGACGGAGTGCACCCCAGTGACGTTGGTTACCAGGTCCTATTTTACCAGTGGAGGAAAACAAATCAACTTCATTTGACTTGCAGACCTTCACTTCCTGGGCGTCCATGGGGTTTCTGAAGGCTAAAATCAGAGAAAAATATTAACAGTAACTTTATTGTATATTTATTGCTGCATCTGTCTATTGGTGTTCAACGTCATTGTCAGTATCTGGGATATATCATGACAAAATTCATAAAGTGACTATTAAAGTCACGTTTTGCCAATCGTTTATGTTTCCCACTTACTGGGGGATTGCACCTCAGCGGTGTTGGCTATCAGATCCTATTTTGCCATGAAAAGAGAACTTGTTTACCTCAACAAACAAGCACTCCTTCACTCCCAGGGGTTCCCGCGGAGGTGCTACATCTATATATACCAGGGTCTCAATCAGGACAAAACTGACCCTTCAAATTCGCTCAAGTTTGTAGAAAATCATGAATGTTATGCTTTTTGGGGGAAGAGCACTTTGAAAGGGCCTATATCTTAACTTCCAAAATTTATAATTGTGACTCATTCCGAGTCACTGCACATGTGCAAAACACTATCCGCCTAAGAGTTAGTTACTTTAATAGCCATTTCAGAGAAGATCAAGTTGTTTGGGTTTGGATTTAATGACAGGAACAAAATGTATATAGAATGCAGCAAAATTCTCGAAAGTTTAAGTTTTCTCTGGTGAATGCTGTCAAAACATGTGTTGGGTTATGTGTGACACCAAAACGTATAACAGGAAATGTTTCCCTATAACACATGCTACAGCTTTGCGAAGGAAAATAGACTTTACCAATCCTTCACAGGGAAACTGAGTACAGAAAATGTACGAAATTAATCGGAAAATGAATTTTGTCTAAAGGTACACATATTTGTATGGCCATAACTGGTATTTGATAAAGTGTGACAGCAAAATACACAACAGAAAATTGGTCACCCTTTAAATACTGAATAAATGTGTAGAAAGTAAAATGTGATGCATGCTTTGTTTTTTGAAAAAAATGAGTACCCAAAACTGCAAGTTTTTCTGATCAGACTAGTTGTTATTCAGCCCAAACTAGTATTGGGTAAAGCGAGACATCAAACATATAACAAAACATTTGCTCCCCATTGATTTTTGAATGCAGTTATGGAAAGCACAATGAGCTCTTTCATTTTTGTTTTTGAACAAATGAGTTCAGACATTTGCAAAATGCACTAAAAAATAATGTTTTTTCGGACAGTACTATTCTTTAAGTGGCCAAACCGGGTTAAGCCCCAGAGCATAACTTACAAAGCATATTTGTTCATTAAACATCTCTACATACAGCAAAGAAACGTGTGTGAAATTAACCCTTTCTAAAATGATTATAAAAAACAACCAAAGTTGGCTAATTTGGGCATTTTCAAACGGTACTCTGATTCTCGCCCTCATTCTGCTTGGGTGTTAAATCTGAGTTTAAAAAGTAAACAGTAACTTTTTTGTGCAATCATTGTTGCATCTATCCATACCAAATAATTGTTACAACTATCTTGCAATTAGAGAAAATTTGCCCTTGAATATGGTCAATCGTGAAGAAAAATGCTATATGCATGTCATTTTTGGCCAATGAGGGTCAATTTTGAAATATTTGTGTGATGATTTTGGTGTATCATATTATGCTCTAAATGTTTAGAAAATTTGAGCTAAATAACTGTAAATAATTTTGAGACTCGTGAAAAATGGTGAAAATTTGATGGTTTGGGCAGAGTATTTTGAAAATAAGCGTTTTCACGAATATTACGATACTTCTTCATTTCACGAGATTTGATGACATTACACACGTATGCCAAATTTGGTTGAAATCGTACAGAATGTTTTTTAGCTGTGCAACAGACAAAATTAACGGCAGAAAAAAAATATAAAAAAAAATAATGAAGAAAAATTTTAGAAAAAATAAAGAATATTAAGATTATTTCCCAAACTGGTTTTGTGAAAGCCTAAAAATGGTATTTTCAAATGGAATTTTATTTCTCAAGTACAAAAATAGCCCAGTCAATATAGAACTAGACCTCCCATTAATTGCAACAGAATTTCTGTCAACAGAATCGTGCAGATTAGTTGCCAAGAAATAAAATATGAAAAAATCCAAAAGTCTCTAACCCGAAAATGATTTTTATCAATGAAAATTTATAAAATAAGACCAAAAACAGTGCGAAGATACGTCCGCCGCAGCGACAGTTCATGGTGGTTGTCATTACGTCGCGCACCTAATTAAAAGTGGCTAAATTTCGTGAGAAGTTCTTAATACGTGATTTACGTCGTCTAAGTATTCTGCAAACGGTAAAAACATAATTAATTCATAAAATCCACACTCCCTGACCTGGCCAGATTAAAAGAACTTATTATCTCCGAATTTCCCCCGAAATGAACAGTCCCCAAGTCAAAATTAAATGAAGATTTTGTAGATTGTAGGCCTTAATGAACCCGTTCATTTTGAGATTTCGCCAATCTTAACGTCTGAAAAAGAGTAAAACATAATTGACTTCGTTTTAACCGATAAAGTACGACTTTAAAGCATACTTTGTATTGATATGAACCTGTATATTTAAGACGAATAAGTATGTTCCGTTTATGGTGAGGCCTGTCAATAACGGATGTACAGTACAGTCGCCGTGGACTGGCCATAATCCACGCGTGGGCAGTGATATCCACGATTGCGTTTACCAGGTAATAAAAATCATCATCAGCAAAATCTTAATTAATGAAGCACTGGGTACAACCCGCTTCTACATCAATTAAAATTTTGATGATTCTTCGGTGATTATTTCTATAATTAGTGTTTGAAATCTAATAATATTGCGCGCGTGGAAATATTGCCCATTCGTGGAAGGTGACCAGTCAACGGCTGCCTTATTATATCTTATTATAATTGGAGTCATTCTGTTCTGATTTTTCTGTTTGTCCTGACGTGCCATATCCCCTCTGCCTCTATGCGTCCGATCGACTTCAGACTCTGCAGATGTTTGTATTTCTATCAGATATAACTAAATCGACATGTTGGTGACAGTATTTCGAGTTTTTCACTGAGAATCGACAATTGTGTCACAACATAGGCGGAGGTAAAACACTTTATGATTCGGCGCGTTCTATAGCATAAGGGAGGCAACTCTAAATGTTACCTATCCACTAGTGAGAGAAAAACTGCGAATCGAGTGTGAGCAACGATATATGGAAGCCCGTAACTTTTACGAAAACTTTCAAACTAGAAATTTGGTAAAGCGTAAAGGTATACTGAACATACGGGGCCTCCAGTTCCCAATCTTAATCTCACAGCAAAGGGCGCCGAAAGCATCCAATGGGCCAGGGGTGGGGGAAGCAAGAGTATAAAGAATTCACTAGACTCTGAGTACCGTTGTTTACATCGTATTATATATTGTAATGTGACGCTCAGTACTACGGAATTATATATACCGCGTTGAGTGCCACACGGCACCACCTGCAATGCGTTTTCCTTGTTGCACGCAAATGACGATATAAAGCTTTATAACTCAACCTGCCGATTATATAACTTCTTTGTTTGATAATTATCGGCCAGTCCCCGTCGTTATACGGCACATCAGCATGTCATACCCAGGCATGTTAAAGTACCGCCGGTACCAACATAACCGGTACCGGTACGGGACAGAGCCTGTCCCATCGAAACCGGTATCGGTACCGAGACAAGTCAACAATTGGGTGACATCACAACCAGATGGGAGAAATTCGCATTTAAACCTACCCAGTCTCCAAGATCGCAAAGACAAACATGACATCGTACAATTATTCTGCGGCGACATCAAAGTAATCATAAAGCACGAAAATCGTGCTTTATGATTATTTTGGTGTCGCCACAGAATAATGTCTTTTAAGTGGACGATGACGGTGCTTTCATCTCTTTGATGCCACGTTTAGAATGTTAAATGATCGGCCTTATTGAGGTGCTGGTGCAGACAGAACATGTCCCTTTAGAGTGTTTTGATATGTTCATTCACAAATAAGTTAAAAGTATGTCGTGCAAGTGTGCCATACACGTTTATCAGCCTGTTTACCCTCGTTCAATTAGGAAGTTCCCCATAAAATAATTTTGTTCCCGTACCGGCGGGACAAAAGCTTCAGTACCGGTGCCGGTTGGCGCACGAGGGAACCGGCGGTAGTGGTACCGGTAAAGTCCTATCAGTGCTATGCTCGGCGTCTACTACTACTTCTAATAGCACCACCCTCTTCTATTGGTGGTTATACGACGACGACGACGACTACGAGGCTGTATCCTCCCGATATCTACCATGCAATTCTACGTCGCTGTGTTACAAGTATCCTCCAATACTCAGATAATAGTATAGGTTATTCCTCATTGGGGTTTACCTTCATGGCCCCATGCCCTCGCACGACAAATTGTATGAGTCATAGGCTTCTGCAGTTGAAACGATAAGTACTGTGACTGTATTGTACACTATTTTGAAGTAATAGCGCGCTGAGTAAGTGCACATTTGTCCCTGTCTAACTGCACCGTTAACATAACACAATTCCTATAGAAAAACAGCGTGCCCACCTCTACACAATCCTATACCAGTAAAAAGAGTTCATTATCACCTTTCCTAAACTCTACAGGGATACATGAACATGTAATGAGTAATTCAGCTGCAAATATATACAGAACGAGGAGAGTGTATTACTACTTAACCGCATCGCCACATATTCTCCACTGAAAAAGTGTTCACAACTGTCCATAAAAGCACGAAAAACACTTGCAAACTTGCATCACATGAACAACCCGGTACAACCCGGTGTTCCATGTGATGAAATGTGCAAGGCCTTCTTGTGTTTTTTCCTCGTGAAATTGTAAATAAGTGAAAAATCTATCACACAAAAATTTAGTAGTACCCCACCGTCAACATACTGTAGTCTCATTATTTTCTTTCTGTTTGATCGATTCAGTTCGTGATTCCACTACCGACCTCGCTAATAGCGCATTATAGTTTGCATTGCACAGCGCAAATACTCGTGTATGTTTCAGGCTATTTCATTCCTCTGCAGTAAGGAGCATTAACTAACGAGCATTTTCTGCACTAATTGTGACAGGACTTCTAGTTTCAACTATACGGCCACTATCCCCTGATAACTATCCTAAAATACCAAAACGTGCCATGTCGCAAGTATCCTCCAAATTAAGAAGAGATTTTGCCCCTATATCCCGACAAATTCTGTCTTTTGATTGGTCAGAATGTCTTGAACAAATAGCCATGGCAACGGGTGCACCCAACATCCAAGGTATAGGGCAGCATGCAACATCCAGGGTATAAGTGCACGCGAAACATCGGGGGTGGGGGGGGGGGGTATATGATTTATGTGAAAGCTTTTCACGTCCGATCGCCTTGTTGCAAAAATCGAACCCAAAAACCTGAAAATAGTCACAAAGATATCAGATTTCCGACAGTTATATCATATTTGGCCGTTATAAATTAAATAGTCCAATAATTAATTAAATGAAACAACTTGAGAGAAATAAAATAAGAGCAATTATGTCCCCTGAGTCCAATGTGTTCTATGTGCCAGTTGGCACATAAAACACATTGGAATTCAGGGGACGATATGCAAACAAAATACTGTTTACTCGTTTCCTTTAACAATCCAACTCTATCTATTGCTATTGACTTCTTTGGAAAGACAAAACATTTATTCACGAATGTCGTCACATTGATTGCAGAACTAGAGAAATGCGTCCATAAATTTATTTCCACTATATTTCTATTGTGTTTCAAACGGGACAAAAACGTTATCTCCTCCAATATGTATGGTATATGGAGATTTAATACCGCCTGCGGCTCGGTGTTTAAAAACCGACATCCAGGAATTAAATCTCCATATACCATACATGTTGGAGGAGATAACTTATAACAGGCCCTCCAAGAAATATCCTCCAGTAGCACACCAACATGTCAAAAAAGCAGACGACAGGAAGAGCCGTGCGAATAAGGCTTGATTCGAATCTTATGTCTTCCAGGTTTTAACATGCAGTGGAAATTAACCACAAACCCCATTGTGCCAGTGTACTTGTAGCATGGGGATGACAAGGCTGCTAGTAGCGACAAGATGTGCTCACAGTCAGGATATGGCGAGTGCCTGTACTAAAGGTATACACCTGAAACTTAATTAAGCACCTCCAGTTTTTCTCACAGTGGTGTTAATAGAAACTGTCATTACTTTCATGCTATCTTTCAGATGGCCAAAAGTTTATTATTTGCGGGAAGAATAGTCTATTGACAAATGAAACGAAACGCAATGATGAAAATATGCAGTATTTCAATGGCGCTAATTACACATATCTGTCACTAATGTTTTTGATGGAAAAATATTCTCTCGACAAGTATGGTGCTGGAATGGTCCTGATGAAACAATGCCGCTAATTACTGACAAAAATGTAACTTGTGATCTCCTGAACACAATAGCAGTGCCTGGCGTCAGTAGCGAGTGTATCCACCGCGTGCTGGAATGACAGCCTGAACTCTCCTCCTAATGCTACCAGTGAGGCTTCTGATACAGTCCAGAGGCAACTACTCCCTCTCCTAGTGCAATGCAGCTTCCAAATCGGCCAAATTCTGTACAGGCGTATCCCTTGCTTGAACGCGACGTCCGACAAAATCCGAGATGTGTTCGAAGGGATTCAAATCAGGGGTCATTGCAGGCCAATGAGGTGTTGTAATAGTGTTGTTATGAAGGAATGATCTCACAGCATGGGGACGATATGGCCTTGCGTCGTCGTCCATGAATACAGGGCGAGTAGCCAAAGGGTGGTTGGCAAAATGAGGCACGACAAGCGGACTGAGAATGTCACGGATGTACTGATTCTCACGTTCAATCACCATATCAAGTTTACAATCATGACAGAGGCATCCCCAGATCATTACTGATTACCCACCATACAGAACAGGTCTGATGTTCCTGTGCATGTAAGCAGTATTTCTGTGCTCCACACTCATGCGACCATCTGTGACGTGAAGCAGAAACATTCTTTCGTCTGACCAATGGACTCTCCTCCACGTCCTGAGATTGCAATGTTGTCGTGCCATACACCACTCCAATCGTTGTGTTTGATGCTGATTGGACACAGCTGGACGCTTGATGACTCTTCTGGACCTCATAACCAGTGCTTTGAGACGGATTCGGACAGTTCTGTTGCACAAACGCCTTTTGGGAAGCCAAAGACGTTTCAAAAGGGCTCACACCTAACGAGGCGTGCCACACTCCGATCTTCCCGAGGAAAGGTCTCTCAGGGGATGTCAAGGCCTTGGTCATTCCTTAACATCAATGGTTTGTTTATGATGGTTTCGGACAAGTCTGCTGACGACAGAATGACTTTTGCCAAGTTGCCTTTCAATAGCTTTGAATGGCATGACTGTTGCATGCATGCCAACGATTTCCCATCTTAGTGCCTCTGGCGGTCTCCTCCTCGCCATGTCAACATTTACGGATAAAAAAGTGACAAATTTCTTTTTTTATACCCAGATATTGCATGTGGATGATGGTGTTTTTGTGACAGTTGTGGGTAGCATGCTTCACGTGGACGAGGGGGTGTGTTTGGAGTACGCCATCAATAAGAAACATCATGTTTTTTCACGAGATAAAATATACTGCAACATTAAAACATAATAATCACTAACAGCAACTTCACTGTCATGAAACATTTCAAGGGGTGCTTAATTAAGCTCCAGGTGTATATAAGCCAGCAGCAGTTGCAGAATCTGCTACGCTAGTGATGGGAGTAGATAATAGTAGTGCTTCCACTTGAATGGAGGGAATAGATCACAGTAGTACTACCTCTCGAGTGATGAAATAGGTCACTGTAGTGATAGTCAAAGGTATTGGTACAGAACAGTAGACGCGTTAGTAGAAGTGGACCCTACAGTACAGTCGCCGTGGACTGGTCGTAATCCACGCGTGGGCAGTGATGTCCCACAAGCGTTTACGAGGTAATAAAAATCATCACCAGCAAAATTTTATATAATGAAACACCGAGTTGTAATTAAATGTCTGATGACTATTCCTATAGTGAGTGTTTGGAATCTAATCTTATTGCATCCGTGGAAATATTGCCCACCCGTGGAATGTCAGCAGCCCGCGGCGACCGTACTGTAACAGTTTTTGTTAAGATAACGGCAGGATATCTCAGTCCGTAATGTCGGCTATCCAATGGATAGATAACTGTCCTATGGAAAATGCCCTCAGATAACTGTCCTCAGATAGCTGTCTTTGAATAGGTATTCGCGGAGATTACATCAACGTGTCATAACTATCCTCAACTACATGTACGTGCGAATGTTTAATATGTATTTGAGGTACATTACGTTCTATCACAAACGAAAATTTCGGTCTTTCAAGAATGTGTCCATATGTTGTATAGGATGTGCTTACATTGTTAACTATCACATAAGCAAATCCGAGTACGATCAGCAGACAGTCTCCCACACGTACTTAACCCTCAGCATTAACGCGATCAAGGAACTTGTAAACCCATCTAGTTTTTGATGAATGGCACAATCTGACGGGGCCTACTAAGACTTGAACTTAGGCTGAGGTCAAGACAGTTCAGAGAAAAATAGGAAGCTTGTAGCAATGCTACAAGTCGGTAATCATGTTGAAAGACTCCAGCACATGACAGATTGTGTACCCATAGGAGCTGTAGTAGTCATCGAAGATAGTGTAGTATGGGTAGAAAGTAATAGCATTGGTATAACGCATTAGTTCAATTAGGAGTAAACGGGAGGAAAGTTGACAGTGGGGCTCTTCTTCTCTACCGGATTACACTTCAGACCAAGCAAACTGATCCTTAGCCATACCCTACTCGTTTAACGGCCCTGTAACGTTCTGTCCAAGACAGCAGTCTCAAAAAGTCCATTTGGGTTATTTATATTAGTTGTCGGTTCGTTTCTGGTAATTAGATATACTAGCATTCATTTGAACATACCAGCCTATCACTTCATACTTCACCCTAGCCCTTCCAGGTTCACACTAAGCAGGAGCCACAACAGACGTCGGGGTGGCGACCTTCAAAATACAAAAAGGGCGACGAAACCACGCATTACCCTAAGCAGCCAAGGTACAGTTTGTGTACAAGCCGAAACTCCAGTGAGTTCTTAATCACAATAGAGAAATTTACACCCAGATCAACACTCTTTTAGTGTCTTTTATTATCCCGCTTCCGTGTATCCATCAAAATATGTTCCAACTCACACATTAGAATATTCCCTCATTAGTATAAATTCAGTTTCTCGCTTCCATTGTAAACAAAACTTAATCATACACATCCAACTGGTGTTACCGTTTGTTTCCAAACTGCAACGCAGCTGCTGTAGAGCGGCCAGGCTGCGGTTTGTGAACAAACTGACCGCCTGGTGTTTCCGTTTGTCCACACACTGTGGCGTGGCTGCTGTATAGCAGCCAAGGTACAGTTTGTGCACAGGCATAGGGAAATTGACACCCAGGTCAACACTCTTTTAGTGTCTTTTATTATCCCGCTTTCGTGTATCCATCAAAATATGTTCCAACTCACACATTAGAATATTCCCTCATTAGTGTAAATTCAGTTTCTCGCTTCCATTGTAAACACAACTTGATCATACACATCCAACTGGTGTTACCGTTTGTTTCCAAACTGCAACGTGCCTGCTGCAGAGCAGCCAGGCTGCGGTTTGTGAACAAACTATAAACCGTGTGAATGCTCAAGAATACTGAATATGTAATACCCACTTGAACCTAGATTTAAATATGCTCCCCATTATGTGCAGCCACTATTCGATGCCCACTTCAACCTAACTTTTAATCCTACCCATCCACTATAATATTCTGCTTTACACACATCCAACCTAGATTTTATTATGCACCCCATTATGTGCAGCCACTATTTGATGCCCACTTCAACCTAACTTTTAATCCTACCCTTCTATTATATTATTCTGCTACACACACATCCAACTGGTGTTGCCGTTTGTTTCCAAACTGCAACGTGGCTTCTGTGGAGCAGCCAGGCTGCAGTTTGTGAACAAACTGTAAACCGTGTGAGTGCTTGGGGGTGTTGTGGATGTGGTGCCCGCTTCGGCCTGGATTTTGGGATGCGTCCCGTTATGTGCAGCCACTGTTCAATGCTGCACACGGCGGGGTGCGTTTTGGGATCTGGGTTGGGGTGGGTATCGCATTTGCAGTGTTCTTAAGCATTCACACGGTAACAGTATCCTACCCATCCATTATATTATTCTGCTTTTGTGTACTTATTTAAATTACATCCCTACCAGCTTCAGCCCAATGATCTACATTAGATGCATCCATTCCACTTTGCTTCGTGTATGAGCACAACTTACAGGTGCTGTAGGGCAGCAACGGCGCAGTTTGCATACAAACTATAAACCTTCTGGGGACTGAACCACAATGGAATAGTTATTCCATACCAGTCGATCCTTTAGCCTTATTTATTCGTCCTTTTTTTCTCATTTACTCGATGATAGTGAGAGTTATGTTAAGAAAATTACTTAGCCTTACAAACTGGATCTCTTACCACCCACTCACCGAAATCCCAGAAATATACTAAGACATAATTCCAAATCCCACATCTCAACAAACGAGCCCTCGTCCTAAGCCGCCCAACTGTACCTTAAGTCACGCTACACTAGACAGCAGAGTAGAAAATCTGTGTAATTGTAACCCTTTGTTTCCTCCGTTGTGTTTCAAATTTTATGATGACTAACTTAGTCTCGCTTGATTAGTCCAGAACGATGCAGCCTTTGATTTTGTTACAAAATTCAACGATGCCATTAATTGTGTTTCTGAAGAAGATCCTATTACTCCATTCACTGCCGACAGGAACAACTGTAACCATTACTCCCCAGAAACCTTTTCCTCAAAAGTAGGTACATGTAAGAAATCTTTCGCTTTACTAAACATCAACTGCAGGAGCTTGAACGCTAATGTTGAACAGCTACAGAGTCTGCTTTGTGATCTCCAAACAAATGAAAATGTCTTTGATATCATAGGTATAACCGAAACATTCACTGTGAAAGAAAATATATCCTACACCTTAGATGGTTATCATCCGCTTGTTCTACGTGTTCGTCCTGCCGATGATGATGGTAGGGGTGGGGTTACTGTCTTTGTTAGAGACTCTATTCCATTCAAAATTAGGGACGATTTAAGCATTTTCATTCCTCATGTGTTTGAATCACTATTCATAAAACTTAATGGAAAATATAAATCCCTTGTAGGAATTATTTATCGCCCTAATACTGCCCCCAAAAGCCGATCTCGACCTGTTTTTATCTCAATATTCTAACCAACTTGATTTACTCAACACCGAGAGGAAAACTATCTACCTGATGGGCGATTTTAACATAGATCTACTCAATTTTAACCAACACCAGAAAACCAATCAGTATTTGGAATCCCTGTTCAGCACTGGATTCACGCCCATGATAACCAAACCAACGAGAGTAACAAATCATTCGGAAACTATAATTGACTACATTTTTTGTAATAAACTAAATCCAAATACTTCAGGAACAACCATTGCAGATGTGAGCGACCACTTCGCTACATTTCATGTCGAAAATCCCAAAATTACCCACCCTAACGACAATTTATTCCAGGCTAAGCGAATCTTCAATACAAGGAACATCAATGGATTTAAACAGCCACTATCTGAGTCCGACTTTGACAATGTTTGCCAAGAGGCTCATGCCAACGAAGCCTATGAGAATGTTTTAACAATTCTTGAAACGGCGTTTCACCAAGCCTTTCCACCGGTAACAAAGAAGGTCCCGAAAAAATACATAAAACGCGAACCATAGAGGACTTATGGTCTTCTACAGTCCTCCTTAAATAAACACAAATTGCTTGAAAAAAATACAGGTCCCTGACTAACCACAATATTACAAGATACAAAACCTATTGTCAAATTTTTAATCAACTCAAACGTAAACTTAAAAAGAACTATTATAGTCAATTGATTTCAGAAAATAGGGGTAACATAAAGAAGGCCTGGGAAATTCTCCGCAGGGCAATAAATAGGTCAAACCTTCCTCCACCGCTACCATCATCGTTTATTGAAAATAATGTGGAGTTCTCTGACCCCTCACACATTGCTGAAAAAGTCAACAATTACTTTATTAACATTGGAACTCAATTAACCAACACCATGACAAGTTCCAGATATCAGTTCTCCAATTACTTAAAAAACCACGTCCCCGACTCATTTTTCATATCTCCTACTGTCCTGAAGAAGTCAAGTCTGCAGTAAAAAGTCTCCCCAGAAATAATTCTGCTGGTCAGGACATTTCTCCAAAACTACTAAAAGACATTATACATGAAATTGCAGCTCCCTTAACTCATATTATAAATACCTCATTCTCAACTGGAATTGTACCATCCAAACTGAAAGTCGCAAAAGTAATACCAAGTTTTAAATCAGGAGATATACAGTCGTTCGGCAACTACTGTCCAATAAGTATTCTTCCCTCTTTTTCTAAAATCTTAGAGAAGTTAATGCACAAAAGACTAACAAATTACTTAGATGCAAACAAGCTTATCTATAACTATCAGTTCGGCTTCAGAAAGGGGCAGTCCACATTTCACCCAATAATGCATCTCATCAATTATGTTTCCAAAATGAATAACAAAGTATGTAAAGATTGCACACTGTTCGTTTTTTTTAGACTTTTCAAAAGCATTCGACACTATTGACCACGAAATACTAGTCAGGAAACTTGAACATTACGGCATCAGAGGTATAGCCAACTCATGGTTCCAAAACTACCTCTCTGATAGATCCCAATATGTGCAATTCGCGAGTGAATCCTCGTATTTGCTGAATGTTACCACTGGTGAGGGGGCGCGGTGGCTCAGTAGGTAGAGGTGCAGGCTGCAAGCCGAGAGGTCCTCGGTTCGAATCTCACCTGCGGCAACCGTGTTGTGTCCTTGGGCAAGACACTTCACCCCCATTGCCCATGTGGGGGCACGATGACGCCGTGTACTAAGACGTACTGCACGTCGATGGTACGCATGTCTTCAACCAATCTAACCCTGCCTGTGCTGCATTGCGGAGTTACGATATTGGGCTGCTCGTCGTTGGTGGTTCTCTCCGGCTTCCTCCACCCGTAAAACTGTCACGGTCATGATTAGCCATTGTGCATAAATATGTGACCTTAAACATCAATAAATAATAAATACCACTGGTGTACCCCAGGGTTCTGTCCTCGGCCCTCTTCTATTTGTACTGTATATCAACGACATTTGCGAGTCAACAGACATGAATATCCTGTCCTTTGCGGACGACACAACATGCTATGAGTCTGAGAATGACCTCAACTTCCTGATAGAAAAGGCAAACATTGAATTATCAAAAATCAATGACTGGTGTTCCGCTAATAAATTATCGTTAAATGCAAATAAAACAAAGGTTTTAATTCTCCATCCCCAAAACGACAACTACAATCTTAACAACATACAAACCCAAATTTCATTAAACAATTCAAACCTAACAATAGCAGGAAATAATCACCTGCACAAATTCATAAAATTCCTAGGAATTAACATGGATGAAAACCTAAAATTTAATCACCATGTATCAGCACTTTGTACGAAACTATCCAGGGCAATTTACACCCTGAATAGAGCAGAAAAAAAATGTTACCGCCCGAGACATTACTTATACTCTATTTCACCCTCATTCAAAGTCATCTAATTTATGGTATTCAAATATGGGGCAATACATCAGCTACTAAACAAATAGTGAATTTCCAAAAAAGGCTGTGCGTATCATAGCGAACAAAAAATACAACTCACACACGGACCCACTTTTCAAACGCTTGAAAATTCTTAAATTTAATGATCTCTACAAGTTTCATTCACTTCTATTTATGCATGACTGGTCGAAAAACAACCTCCCCGTCAGTTTTGATAATACATTTCAAGTGTACTTGAATCCTTCAGGAATGACCACAAGGCAGAGTGGAAGCCTTATCACGCGCAAACCCCGCACCCAGTTCTCAGCCGCGCTCCCATATTTTTCTTTTCCCAAACTTTGGAATGACCTCGATGTTACCATAAAAAACCCTCACCCGAACGTCATTCAAAAAAACATTGATTGATCAATTTATAAACTCATATAGCGCCAACGTTAGCTGTTTCAATCCAAGATGCCCCGATTGTCTCGCCCATTAGACTCTGGGTATCGAATGGCCATTAGTAGGTAGTAAAGGCGGATTCAGTACCACCTTGTACATGTACCGTACACGTACACGTACATGGTGCGTTTACCATCGTAGGATTCATTGTTAAATCGCGTGCACGTTCACAAAAATGTCATTTTTCATAGTGGTCCAGAATCCGCTATTGTTTTTTGAGGCTCACAGATCGCACTTTTCACGTTCAAAACACCCGTTGGCGAACGCGTAGATTAACACGTCAATCACAAAAGTGAAAAAATGTATGAAATTGTACATGTAAATTTTCTTAAAAAATTTTGTTGATGTTCCCATCATGGATTAGACCATCGATCCATCGTTGGCGAACGCGAGCAAAAAACGCTTTGCGGTTTCTAGACCAGCATCAAAAAGGTGGTTTGCGGATTCTAGACCAGGAAAAAAATCCCACTATGGCCACTCCCATTTCTGACGTAAGTGAGGAGAATACCCATAGTGGATTTTTTTCCAAAACTTAACATACTACTATTGGGCGCTCCCATTTCTGACGTAAGTGGGGGGAATACCCATAGTGGATTTTTTCCAAAACTTAACAGACTACTATTGGGCGCTCCCATTTCTGACGTAAGTGGGGGAATACCCATAGTGGATTTTTCCAAACTCAACAGAAAAAACTAAGTTTTTTTGGAAAATCCCTACTGTATAAACTTACTGAGAACGCCATTTGTCACGCTCGAAATATATTACGGGTTTTCATTCAAATGAGTGTCAATTGTCAGTTAAATAGTTTAACTGAAAAACTATTCTATAGATGAAAGCGGAAACAGTTCAAAAGATTAATTGATATGATTTAAATGCGTTTTTGAAAGTGTTACATTACTGATATGTTTACTTGTGATTTTGATTATTCGAGTTTTCCTTATGGTGAGAATAAGCGCGGTTGCAATTTAACACTTTCGAGAGCAAAACTCATTTAGAGAGGTTTATTTTGCAAATGTTTTTTTCTCAACTGGAATCGGTTTTGAGGCGAGGAAATAAAAAAAAAAGTGATTGATATATATATAGGAGAGAAAAAAAAATATAAATAAATAGTTATTTAAAAATAAATATATCAAATAGATAATAAAAAATATGTAAATCATGAACGCTTCCCAGACTATTAGAGCAAAGTTTCTTTTAAAAATGCTGATGAGAGCCTACGCATTCTGCGCGAACGAACAACTTGGTCGCCTCTTGTTAGAACGATGCGTCAGATGTCGGGATCACCTAGACTTCGATCATGAGAATCATTCGTGTCTGACGATGGAAAGGGAAGATATGGTATTTTGAACCGGCATTCGAACGCATTCAAATCGATGAAGTGATCGCGTTTTGGAAGAGATTACTCTTCTGTAAGGATCGAGACAAGCCCACAGTTTCGGAAGAACTGAAATTGGCCCGTAGAAGTCTGACTTTAGGAGACAAGGGATGCATCATGAAATTATTGTTCAATGAAGCATACATCTAAGTTTTCTCGTTGATATAAATAAGGGAGAATAGAAAATAAAAATAAATACACACATAAATTTTTTATCTAATATTAGAAAGAAAAAAAAAAACACAAAAAATGAGAACTAGAAATAAATTGTATCCGACGTTAGATGATGATGAGGCTGACAAGCCGAACGGCGTTTTGCCGACGGCACCATCGCTAGAAGAAAAAGAAAGAGGAGATAGGTATCACATCGATCAAAGCAGTAGAATCCGCATCGATCAAATCAGTAGAATCCAAGCGTATCTAACTCAAGAGAGAGATTCTCGTCATTCTCTCAAGAAGAAGTATTCGCGTTTCGTGAAATTCGTCAACGCGATCGACACAACACTCATCACAATTTCCATGGGTTTACACGTGGCCAGCATCGGATTGTTGTCGATTGTGGTCGGTATTCCGATCGTGTTAACCATAGAAGGAGTGGCTCTCGCTGCTGGATTGTTTAGCACGCTAGGAAACTTTTTGAGTAGGAAATTATATCTGAAGGCGAGGAAACTCGACAAGATTCACGTCTTGGCTGACTCCAAGATCGACACGATATCCAAAATGATCTCGATGGCGTTGAAAGATGGTAGGATATCGGACAGAGAATACTTCATGATACTGAGCGAGAAAATTAATACGATGCCATGAAAGAAGCTGTGAGAATCAAGACTCGTGAGATTATCAAGGAAGAGATGAAGGATTCTCTCATGGAAAAGGGGAGGAAAGAGGCCAGGGAGGAATTCAGTAAGATGATAGAACTCAAGAGCAGCGATTGAAAAAAAATATATATATAATAAGAACAGAATTTTTAAAAAAAGAAATATTAAATTTATATATAAAATAAAAACGAAATTAATTTAAATAACTCTCAAAAAATGTATTGCGTGAAGTGTAAGAGAGTTACCGAGACGAGTAATTCTCAAGAAGTACGAACTAAAAATGACAGACAGATGCTTTGCGGAATTTGCGATGTGTGTGGTTCTATCAAGACTCGATACGTCAAAAAAAGAACGCGAGCAAAGGTAAAGGCATCGTGAATAAAATGATCAATAATCTACCTTTCGAAATGCATCTGACTGGTCACAGTTTCACGGGACCTGGAACGAAATTGAACAACAGACTCAGCGCCGATCTGACTCCTAAATCTTGGAGCAAACCTGTGAATAGGGTGGACGTGGCCGCGTATGATCACGATCTATGCTATGCCGGACATCCCGACACCAAGACTCGCAACGATGTATGTGATAAAAACATGTTTGCGAAATTGAGAGGTATATCGAATCCGACCAGGAGAGAGAAGATTAAACGGTCGCTGATCGGCAATTTGATCGGTGCGAAACGTCGATTCGGATGGGGCGTTCAAAAAAAAAAGCCCATCTGAAAAGAAGAAAAAACGATTATTGACGAGCGAATTGGCCGAGAAGTTACACAAACCCATCGTGCATAAATTTCGAAAGAGAAGGGTGTTCATGAAGGGTTTAGATGATATTTGGTCTGCCGACTTGGTCGACATGAGATCGTTTTCGAGGTGGAACGAGGGTGTCAAATATCTATTGACGATCATCGACGTGTTTTCCAAATACGGTTGGATCAGAGCTTTGAAGAATAAATCTGGACCTTGTGTCGCCGAGGCTCTGAAGAGCGTGTTCAACTCGTCTTCTTGAAAACCAAATAAATTGTGGGTGGATAAGGGAAATGAATTCTACAACAAGCACATTCATCGATTGGTCGACCTCTACTCAATCAAAAACGAAGAGAAAGCCAGCGTGGTGGAACGTTGGAATCGAACGATGAAGGAAAAGATGCATAGATACTTCACGGCAAATTCGACCAAGATAGACATATACGCTCTGAACGGACTGGTTAAAGATTACAACAACACGTGACACAGATCGATCAAGATGACTCCCGTGGAAGCTAGCGATCCTTGAAATGAAAAATGGGTTTACGCGAACCTATATCCTGAGAGATCTAAGATTAGGAAGAAGTCTAGAACGCCGAAATTTGCGGTCGGTGATCGATTGAGAATCTACGCTTATAAGAAGCACTTCGAAAAGGGTTATACTCCTCGATGGACCTCGGAAATCTTTGTGATAATCAAAATATTTCACACCGATCTGGTGACTTATGAAATCGAAGCTTTGGATAGAGAAGAGATCATCAGAATGTTTTACAAACAACAATTACAGAAGACAAAGTTTTGATAAAGAAAACAAATTTCTTTTATTTACTCTCTTTAACATTTTCTTGTTTACACATATATATATAGGAGAGAAAAACAATAATAAAAAATAATTAAAACTATTTTTAGATAAAAAAAAGCAAGCTAATTAATAAACAAAGAAACAAAAACCCTTTAAAAAATGGCAAATATACTAGATATAGCACAAAGCATAGTGAAAGATGAAAGTATTCAAAAATATGAGGTTCACGAATACGAACCGGTAACCGGAACGAGTTTGAACAATGCGGGAGAGATAAGAATCAACATTGAAACTCAAGATCTATTCATCCATCCCAGCGAGAGTTACATAGTGGTGCAGGGACGTCTCACCAAGGAAGATGGGAGCGACTACGCTGATGACGACACGGTTACTCTAGCCAATAATGGAATCATGCATCTATTCAGTAATATAAAATACATGCTATCTGGACAGGAGATAGAATCTGTGTTTCATCCTGGTCAGGCCACCATGATGTTCGGACTCTTGACGTATCCTGATGATTTTTCGAAATCCAGAGGACTTAATCAATTGTGGGTGAAAGACACCATCGGCCCTGCTAACGCCGGCGCCGCCGCGATATTCGACTACATCGTCAAGACATCCAGACCTAAAGGAACATTTTCCTTCAGGATACCTTTGAAACACATCTTCGGATTCGCGGACGATTACAACAAAATCATGTACGGATTCAAACACAATCTGACATTGATTCGAAAAGGAAAAGACGACGCAATAGTGAGACTTCCTGCGACCGATGTGGGTAAATTAACTCTACACAAGATATCATGGTTCGTTGCACACGCAGTTTGATCACTGCAATTTGAGAAACATGCAAGTGTTTCTGAATGCCACGAGATATCAAGCAATCGATTACAGCGCATCATTCGACAAGAATGATTTCTGCAGACTGTACGGCGATGACGCTGATTTTAGAAAGAAGTATCACGGTCTAGACGAATTGATGAGCAACCCTAATATATCTCCCGGCGAATACAAGTCGATGTATCCTATGTTCGTATTCGAGGTCAGTAAACAGGGTGAACGACTCAAGAGTAGCGTCTTAGATATTCAGATCAAGATGGAATTTGATAGGAACTTGCCGAGAAAAACCGAAGCCTTCACCCTGGTCCTGTTGGATAGAGAATTACAATTCGAATCGGATGGAAATAAGATGTCGATCATTCGATGAGAGACGTGTGTGAAAAAAATTAAGAAAAAGTAATGAGTAATTATTAAAAACAAAACAAAAAAAAATAAATAAATAAAAGTAATGAGATCTAGAGAGATTGAACATCTTTCTAAATCTCATTACTTTTTTTTTGTTTTTAATAATCACACATTATTTTTTTAATTAATTATTTCCACGCGTTCACTGTTTGTTCAAAGGATCTAGTTCGATCAGTAGACTCACCACAGAAGTGGCGGCTCCGGGATTATTGGTTTTTGTAATGAAATTAATCCTGTCTCCGGCGTTCACTTTGAGAGGTGTGCCGAACATGCTAACATTTGTGTGTTGATTCTCAGTCTTTTCAACGCTGTATCTCTTAGCGCTCTCTACTCCATTCACCATGAGATTGGCGACCGCTCTGTTATTCAAATTCGAGGAAGCCAGACTCATTCGAATGATTTCACCTCCCAACGGCATGGGATATCCCACCTGACCATGTTGCAATCCACTACCTCCATTTCCGAAAGACCACTCAGCTTTTCCCTCCTCTAAGTTGCTGCTATCCTCAGCCCACACGGTGATCAATTGTCTAGCATATTTGACTTTCTCCACCACCGAAATCAGGGTGCAGGCGTCCGTCATGTTTACGGGATCCAGTAGATTTGTGAGCACGTGTCCAGCCATGTCTAGTTTACCTTCTATGATGTCGCCCTTTCTCCAGACCGAGTTGTCATCTACATACTTCCTGCTGACTGCGCTGGAATCGAATTCGGGATCGTGATTGAGTCCGAATAAATTCTCACCGTTCATGTTGATACCACCCTCCATGGTTCCACCAGATTGTTTGTTCAGGTAGAGATTGCCCACTTGTGATTCTACGTATTCTTGTGATCATATCATGGCAGAATCTACGTAGCCCTTGTTGACTGCGGTTGAGTCTGCATCTGTGTCGTCGACCTTCGACAGATTCAATATCTTGTTGAATCCCGCATTTAGATCCGATTTCCTTTCTCATTTGTCAGACTTTCTCTGTTCCAGATCTACATAGTGTTTGGTCGCCACGTCCTTGGGATTCGTGGGAGTGGCCACGTTTGTTATCTTGTTAGAATTAACGTTCAGTTCCGAGTGCATCGTTTTTTGAATGTATCTATTTCTCAGGTGTTCGCTGAATCTCGCGTGAGAGTCGTCAGTGTATTTCTTGGACGCGGCACCAGTGGGATCTATGGGATTTGCGACGTTCACCAAACGTTTAGATTTCAGATCGAGATCGTCGGTCATGGCTTTATCCATGTAATTTTCTAGCATGATTCGTTGGAAATCTGCGTTCCCCCTGTCAACGTATTTTTTAGTCGCAGCATCTGCAAGATCTATCACCTCGGGAAGATTGTAGAGCTTCTTATCGTTCATGTTCAAAGGTTCCTCTCGAGGTTCGTATCTCCGAACATAATGTTCATCCAAGTTGGCAACGTCGTAACCATCACTGACTTCGAGCGTCTTCCTCTTCCTTTTTAGGTTGACTTTTTCGTCGTCACTTCTACCAAATTTATCGACTTGCATGTTGTTTTGAGATTTTTGTTTTAAAAATATATTTCAAATGCAGTTTATTAAAAATGAATTATTTCACTTATTTTTATTTTTCGTTTTATTCGAATAAAATTTTTTTAATAATTTTTTTGCCTTTATATACTATAAAAAAAAAATCTCTCTCTAATGTAAATCATTGAGAATGTCTTGAAGCCGATCTCCTTCAGACCATCTCTTGAGAATGTAAAGACACAGGCGACCGCAAAACACTTGATCTGGTGATTGCACTCATTCCGTGTTGTAACGAACCATCGATTTGTTGAAATAGTTCTTTATTTCTTTCAGCGGCGAGATTCCGTAGCTGTTGAAATAATAATTCTTCTTCTTCCCATTCTTGAACCACGCCACCCAGTGAGTGCCTTCACCCAATAAATCGTCTAGATTTAAAATTCTGCATTCTGATTGTCGAGGTCTTCTCTTTGGCAAGGCATCTCTGGAAAACATGCCTAAAAAATCTTTGATTTTCAAATCCTTTGTCGCATTCAACAGATAGATGTTGGATAGGGGTTCGTTAGGTAATACGACACCTTCTACGGATATCTCTATTTTCTTATTCATAAATGCGTATATTTTTTTTTTTTATTTATTTATTTTATTATAATTCACTAAAATGACGTTTTTTTTTTTTTTAATTTTTTCTTTTTCTTTTTAAACTAACTCTATCGACTTCCATAATCTTGAATCCGTCTAATTCCTCGACTTCCATAATCTTGAATCCGTTTAATTCCTCTTGATTTTCTGGAATCCTATCATCCTTAATCATATCTGGAATCTTATCATCCACAATCATATCTGAAATCCTATCATTTAAAATTAGATCCAAAGTCCAATGTCCGAGTGCTAAAGTGCTTATTTTATTGTCTAACACGAATCTCTTATCATCATCAGCCATCAGCGAAATCTTGTTGACTATTTCGGAATACAAGTCGTGATTTTCGCTTCGAATCGATTTCATAGTCTTATACACAGGACCACTTCCTAACAGACAATCTTTATACTCTTGGAAAGAGATGTTTTTCTTCTCCACGCACGCTTTAACCCCTTTGCACTTCTTGATCTCTTCATCTTCTAGACGATAAGCATACAGTTTGGGTCTCAAGCCCACGAATTCGACGATTTGTTCACCACCGCTCTCATCCTTAAATTTACCTAACACCTTCTTGTTGTCATTCGATTGAATGTTGGACGGGTGATCGATGGGATAATTGCTTGTGTCGAACCATGCGGCCACGTCCGGAGATATATCTTGGTAGACATCTTTTGTCTCTATCTCGTAAACTAAACTGTCTGTGATGGTGAACAGTAGTTTGGCTATATCACCAAATTTGCGTTTGACGTAATCGTAGTGAAACTCGTACATCAATCGCTTGCTGATATCTAAGATGATCGGTCCGAGATAATACGGTTTGTCGAACTTCAGGTGCGTCTTTTGCATGTGAACGGCCACTAGATTTTCGTCAAATATGGTTCGGTGTTTGTAATTGGGTTTCGCCACTAATTTTTTAGCTCTTTTCTCAGATGTGACGAGTCGAACATCAGTTCTCTTCCTGATGTTTTCAATCGATTTATCCGTATACGCAGTTGTTCATGAGTTTGAAGAAATCTTTTTCGAAATCGTTCTCGGCTCGAATTCTGAGATTTCTTTGAGATCGATGTATTTTTTCAACCAAGGCTCTTCGTTGAATCGAATGATGCGATGTATGTTGACTAATTTCATCCCGTAATTAACGTATTGTTTCAAATTCTCACTGTAGACAACGTAGTTACGTTTGTTAAATAAATTGGGAATGAGTTTTTCTTCATCTCCTTCGTTCGGTTCCATTCGTTCGGGAGCCAGCGGATAATCGTTGTGTAGATCGTGTAATTCTTCCGGATAGTTCAAATCAACTTCTAAAATGCAAGGATAGTCTTTCCATTTTTGTATCTCTTCCGGTTCCGTTACCCATTTGAAATTTCCAATCGGTAAAGGATGACTCATAGCCCAACCGTACAGATTATTAGCGTCCCAATACTGTATGTATTTATTTAACAGTTTTGAATCGAAACCTTCTTTCATGTAGGGATTGTTAGCTTCAGAATATCTGTGGGAGATCATCGAGACGCCACCTCTCATAGCTCTTTCGAACATGAGCAACATGTCCACGTCAGATAATAATTCCAATTGGACTTCAGTGGTCTTCAACAGAGCGTCCCACGCCAGACCGGGTGCGGTGAAATACCAAGCGGGATCCAGTTCATAATTTCGACGACAGACATCTCGAAAATTTTCGAACACGTCTGCCAATGGAAGAACATCAGTCTTCAGATAGAGATCGTGATAATCTCTCATGGTTTTCATATTGAATGATTTCCACAAGTTTTTAGCGTGTTCGTAATTCTTGTCGGAAGTGTCGGATTT
Organism: Pictodentalium vernedei; assembly: GCA_031216915.1. Taxonomy (NCBI): domain Eukaryota; kingdom Metazoa; phylum Mollusca; class Scaphopoda; order Dentaliida; family Dentaliidae; genus Pictodentalium; species Pictodentalium vernedei. The sequence goes on from CM062291.1 coordinate 368,913,347, forward strand.
GTATATTTTTGAATAAAAATTTTCTTTTGAAGGTAATGCAGTGTCGTCGAATCTCTTTAGATTGTTCATGTAATTGTAAGGATAGACGCCTTTCCTCAACATAACGTCTACTCGTTCTCCAAAATGTTCGCTCGTGATTTTAAATTTATCCTTGCTCATGTTATCGACTAATTTTTCCAGAGCGGTTGACATGAATTTAAAACTGTCGATGAAACGTATGCCTCTATGAATTAATTTCGTTTTTTCTTCCAACGTCTCTCCGTCGATTACTCTTTTCTTCTCCATGAGCTTCCATTTCGTGAAGGAAATATATCTTTCTTCACTGTTCGCAATGCAATTTAATTCTTCGTGGGAGGTGCCGAGATTTTTTATGAACAGATGACTGTCGTAACCTGAGAGATTGTGAAATATCACTGGATAGAAAACGGTGTCTCGATATTTTAAATTACACTTGCTGTGAGCCGGACCGCGATACAGACCCATGTAATGATCGTGGTCTCTGACTTTCTTATTTTCCTCCGAATTCTCGTCGAAATGATTGTCTGCATATGTGACATTCGGTGGCTCTGTTATTTTCGTCCTGCTGCTCTCGCATGATGATCATTTTTGCAGGAGTTTTGAATTTATCGTATAACATTTGAATTTTTGATTCTAACTCTTCCACGAACCTTTGAGCCACGTCATCATCTTCACACTGTTTCATGTAGGTGAAAGGACTCATGTTGTGTTGCGAGTCGAAAGCACATATCACGTAAATGCAATAACCCAAAGGCGTGTGTTTTGGATATCTTTCGACGTAACTTCGAAGAGCGTCGGGTTGGCAGGAACTCATTTTCACGGTGAAACATTCGAAATCAGCGTACACGACGAATGGTACTTTTAACCTTCTATTGCGATTTTCAAACTTCACGATGGTGTTGGGTTTGGGCATTTCAATGATTTTTGACTTTCATTGCAATATTCCTGATGTTTCGCTAACGATTTTTCGCTCTGAAACATGTTCATGCAGTTGCAACATAAACATATCTTTCCTTTATGTTTATTATTTTGTCTCGACAGTAATCGGCTCGGATGTTTAACCCAACAATAATGACAACTGTCACCATTCGAAATCAATAATAAAATAATTGTCTTTTCTCTTTCGAGATACGAAGTCTGTCTGAGAGGATAGATCGTTCATTTTTCATCATCGTATCCCAAGACATTCACCGCAATGGTGGGATTTTGAGCCTCGAAACGTTCGATGTGTTTTAACTGCGTTGGAAAAGTCACTCCGGTCCAATCGAGATTTTTAGAAGTCTCCTCGTAATGAGAAACTCTATCGGAGTGCATTTTGATAGGGTATAAAGCGGAGGTGACTGCCCATTTAAAACACTGATCATCTTTATTTCTCACGTTGACCATAGAGTGTTTTTTAGCTAAGAAATACGGTAATTCCACGTAGGAAGACCCTTTCAACGAATCGTTTTTAGTTATATGAATTTCGAGTTTCAACACCTCATCGAACGTCCAATTACTACCTCCATGTTGATAATTCGCGAGAGACGTCAACATCTTGTCTTTCATTTCTTCGAAAACGTTCGATAAATCTTAACCTCAAAATACGGGTTCAACGACAGATCTGAAAAATGCATTTGTCACGATGCTCTCGCCAGAATTCACGTCGATTTTATTCATCATGCAATGGAGTTTCATCTTAATTTTTAGTCCCACGTTCATGTGTTCACGAAACAAATCCAATACTTTTTTCTTCACCTGTTCCATAAACAATTTCGGATTGATTTTCTTGAACGAGGGAACCACATCGAAAGTTTTAAAAACGCCTTTGATCGCACTCTCCCGTTCTACAGGCTTCGATTGGAATAGTTCCGTGACAAGTCGTGCTACATATTCTTCTCCTTTCTCTTCGTCGATTGCTCATTGAATTTCGCTCGATATATCTTGTTTGTCTAGAATCTGAAGTACATCACTCGTTTTCGTTTTAGGTTTTTTTTTCTTTTCTTTTGAAACTTGAAGTTCTTCAACGGCTTTTCATTTAGTCGTCTTTTTATTTTTCACAATCGATGCATTTTTGGTTTTTTTCGATGTTGGCATTTCGATTCCTTTTACTATCTTTTTCTTCTTCTCATTTTTTCACAACCGATGCATTTTTTGACGTTGTTGCTATTGACATTTCGTTTGCCTTTCCATCAGTTCGCAAATGATATTCCTGTATGACTTCAATTTTTTTTGATTTGGTTCTATGATTTCTGAAATGTGGAATTTTTAATATTTTACAAATCTCGTTTAACTGAGGTACGGTTTTCTTATTTAAATTTTCCATTTTTTTATTTGTTTGCTCCATTTGTAAGAATATTTTTTTTTTGTTTTCGAATTTTGTATTTAATAATAATTTGTTAAAAGTTTTAAAATTGTTTATATATATATGTTTTAATTCCTTCAAAAAAAAAATTTTTTTGATGAAATTAATCAATTTTTTTATGTTCCTTAACGTGAAAAAATTGAATTAATACGAGAAAAAAGACGTTAAATTTAAACTTTTATTTATATAAAGAGAAAAACACTTTTACAAAAAAAAATTTTTACATTAAAGAAAATTAAAATTAAAAAAACTTTTTTTTTTTATATATATATATAAAGAGTAAAAAAAAAAAAAAAAATTTTAATAAATTATTATTTAAATACAAAATTTAAAATATATATTATTTGCAAGAATTCATAAAACAAAAAAAACCAAATAATCGATCATGACAATAACACCTAAAAGATGCGAATTGAAATTGAAACGAGTTGAAATATGTAAGAAAATCGGTTTTAAAATCTATAGATTACAACGACATGATTTCATCGAATTGAACGAGGTCGAGACGAAGGGCTTAGAGTGCAAATATGACAAATATAGCATGCCTTTGAAATTGGACGAAGCCATGCTCGATTTGTTTTACGACTACCAAAGCGATCTACAGAAAATTGTCATCGCTAAAGATAGAGAATTCGACAAGGACGATTTGTCGTTGTCCTATGGAAGTTACATATATCCAAAAATCTCACTCGAACTCGTTGACAAATCGGGTGGTGAGAGCGCATTCACCGATGTAAAAAAAACTTGAAAAAGTAAAGATAAACATTCAACACATTTTCGAAAAAGGAGAATACACGAGTGTCAACATGCTAATAACAGACTTCGAAATATAAACAATAGAGAGATTGACTTTTCAGCGAAGAAGAAGGAAAAAAAAGTAATGAGATCTAGAGAGGTTGATCATCTCTAGATCTCATTACTTTTTTTTGTTTTTTTTGTTTGTTTTTGTTTTCCTTCTTCACTATCGCCCATATATTATAATAACATTTCCTTTTTTCTCAAATTTCAGCGTCGATTCTTCTTTTCTTTTTTTTTGTGATATGTTACGTTTTTTTTTATAAGAACACATTTGTTTATCCGAATCATAATTATCAACGAATGTTGTGCATCTCTCGGTAACACTCGCATCATTACCATTCTCTTCAGAAGGTAGTGGTGACGGTAGAAAACGTCTCATTCTTTTAAATTTCAACCATCTATCCCGATCTTTATTTAACTCTTTTATCAGTTCTTTCCTAAGATATCCATCATTATCGTGTAATCGTTTTTCCACATCTTTTTCGCACTCTATCTCGCGATATTCATCATTATCGTCTTATTGTTTTTCCACCTTTTTATCCATTTTATATATTATTTTATACTTTCTATGATTTATATTTTATATAATATAATTTTTACATTATAATAACATACTCAAAATCGGTATATTCTTAAATGGTGAATTCTCACCAAACAACAAACCCTTGCTGAGTCGCTCAATGTTCTGACCACTCTTTAGATAGAGACCGTTTCTACTCAAAGAGTTGTCACCTCTAATGGGTTCTAGATACAATCCTTTACCGCTGTTGTCTACGTGGACGTGACACACGGCTCCTCCCTTCTTCAAAAACAGTCCGCTGCCACCCATTAATTTCTCAACTGCCGAACTCGCGAGTCCCGAGAGAGCTCCCACGCCGAGAGTCTTTCTGAGAAAGGGTAATGCTTTTGCGGCAAAGGGTAATGCTTTTGCGGCGATTCCTGCCAATAGCGGTAGGAAACCACCTTTCATTCTCAAATTGTATCTCAATTGAGCGGGACTCAATCTCACCGTCAACCCTCTTCCATCACGAATCGCTTTCTCCATCCTTTTGCTTTGACTTCAGGTCCAGGCGATCGAATCCTGACCGCCACTCATCAGATCTTCGTGAGTGAATTTGAATCTCACCGCCTTGCCTCGAGTTGTTAACGCTCTCTTAAGTTTCTTCCTCTGTCCTGCGGATATGTTCACGTTTTTAACCACGTATTGTGTCATAATTCTGTTTGTTTTTTTTTAAATATATTTACTTCAATTGTTTCTTGTTTAATAATTATATTAAAATAATTTTGTAAAAAATTAATATTACCGTTTATTTTATTTTTGTTATCTATATATATATAATATTTTTATTTTTTTTGCTTTTTATATTTCTCTTATGTGAAATCGTATCGTCACTCTCTCTCCGCGAAGATCTAACAGTTCACCATTTTGATCCATCAACGTGGTTTTGAGACTATACAACGTGTCTAAAATCACTGGTAGATAAACTAAATTTCGAGGTCACTCCACGATCTTATAACCCGGTGATACGTTTGGAAAGAAGGAATAGATCGTCGGTTGAGTGCTACCATTCACGTAGCTTCCAGCAATCACATCCACGTTCACCAGAATGCTATTGACTGCGAGAATGTCAGCCGTATTTTCTGATGCTGCATGGACTCGATACATCTTTCGATCGAATCCCAGCATCTTGCCTATAGAATCGTCTGTATTGAAATCCACTCGAAAATTATCTTCCAAATCCAACATCATCTGTAAGGTATTAGGGTTGGGAGCGAGTCTGATCTTGTTGCTTCCCTTTCCATCCGTCTTCATTCGCGTTTGAATGTAATTGTTCAAATCGTCTATGTCGTAACTTCCTTTGGGAATTCGAATCTCCAACCAATCCACTCCGTCGGAATACTTAAACAAGTTATTCTTTTTGGTGACGTTGGGAAAGGAATAATAAGTCTCCAGATTCACCAATGCCATCTTGTATCTTTCCTCTCTATTCAATTCGATGGAAGGTTCTAATTTCATTGCAAATCGAGTCAAATCACCACTCAACACGATTTGAATGGATTGTTTTGCAGCCGTATTCTCGGCTATCCGTTCTAACAATTCTCCTTGTTCGAACATTATATTTAATTTTATTTTTATTTTTTTAAAACTAATTATTTGAAGATTTATTATTTTCTAATTTTTTTAACTTTCACGCTCTATCTAATTATCATCAGAAACATAAAACTTTTGAATCCGCACCGATATTTTCCGTGATTAAATTCGCTAGTCAAATAGATCACGACGAAATTGTAAAGTCCTCCATCCCAAACCCTCTTACAGAATCTCCTGAATTCCGCTGCGCTCATGTCATTTCCGACGTGATCGCTGTAGATGTGATTGAGATTCTTGAGATCTTGGCGAAAGAGACATAAAAAATTAGCATTCTCCGTTATCGTCTGTCTGGGCAATCGAAAATAATTCTGCGACAGGTAGAAACAGTCCACGTTGCTGTGACGACCTCTAACGTAATCGATTCGCATCGGTTCTGTCTCTCCAAAAGCAGATCGTCGAAAATCATGAGATTCTTATCTTCCGATTTCAATTCTCTAGGATCGAATTCCTCCCTACTGTCAAAGATTCTGGCTATGACGTCCTTAGGCAATCTACGATCCATGCATTCTCGAAGCAATCTGTATTCGGGTTGAAACAAGCTCTTGCCAAACACAAACAATCTATCGTAATCCAACCAGTCGGGTCGGGACAACAGATTCATCAACAGATTGGTCTTTCCACAATTCGATTTTCCCACTATCAAGCCTCTTATGCTTTTGGGAAAGAACTCGTTATTCGACCTCTTAGTCACGGCGTCGTTCCAAGACATATCTTTAATGTTCATCTTTGTTTATTTTTTTTTGTTATTTTATATTTTTTCAAACACAATTTTTTATGTTTTATCAAACTCAGTTTTAATATTATTATTTATTTATATTACACCGTCGCGAGTTCTCTTCAATCCTGATTCACTCATCATTTTGGCTAAATCTTGTATGGGTACCACAGCATCCTTAAAATCTTTCCAACTTTTCGGCGTTCGCTCTAACGTAGCTCGCTTTGTCGGTGGACTGATCAACTTGTCTATCAACACGTCAGCTGCCCTCTTGCCAGCCACAGAAGCTATCCTACCACTGGCTTCAGAAGCGGCTTTCTTACCAGCATCCAAAGCCATCTTCTTACCAACCTCAAATGCGGTCAATGCAAGTTTTCTACCTGCATCACTCGTGAACGCTTGCATTATAGAATCGACGATGCCAGAACCGCCTTGAACGTAAGTTCTAACGTATCCCCTGTTCTTTATCACCAACATATTTTTATTTTATAATATATATTTTGTTTTCACTGGTAAATCGTTTGTTGTTTAAATACTTTATTATTCTAGTGTAAAATTTACTATTTTTATTTTATATATTTTGTTTGTTTGTTTCTCTCTACTTATTATATGCATCAATCCTTCAATTCGTTCATCAGCCTTTTATAATGGTTTTTATTCAAAACCTTGTCTTAACAATTCGTCACATATAGTAACTATTTCATTATCTAATCCTGTGTTACCAGCACGTCTACTTGCCATCAACAAACTCAATCTCTGAGACAGAGCGTCAGAATTGCTCGGAAGAAAAGTGGTTTTCACCCCTTTACCAGTCACCGATTCGACAAACTTCTTATTCATATCCCATATGGGTTTCACCACTTTCGTCCACTTGTAACCTCTGTTGGCTTTGGGCTCGTCTCTCTGGCATCATTATTTTTCTTCATGGCGTGGGTCTGAACCACAATGTCACCATAATTGTCGAAATCCTGTTCCGTGTAATCTCCAGGCTTGTCGAAAAGGAGCAATTTGCGCAGTCCATCAGTTATTTTATACTTATTCGAACCAACAATTAAATCTTCATCATCCATTTCCACTTCTGTGTCGCCCACAAAAGTTCTACCGTTCGAATCCTTATAAATTCCATACAACAGATCTCTCTTACCACCATCCTCAGACAACGTGACGCTATCAGTGGTGATAGTCAAAGCTGTATCATCGCTCTCGCTCACGTCGGTTTCGATTCTCATGGGAACGTAATCCGGTGTAGATTGAAAGGAAAACTGTTTTGTAAAACTACCGGGGCAACGAACCCATTCTCAAAGAACTCTCTTTTATGGGTCTCAATTCTTCAACTATCTCTTTCTTGATTCGCTCTTGAACCTCCGTCACGGTTTTAAATATTTTTATGGCCTCACGTTTGAGTTCCATCTCTCCAAGACGTCTGCTTCTGTCAGCCAATTGAATGCTCTTCTTGGCACGTTCGTATTCATTTAAAAGCTGATCTCGGCGTTTAGCATCCATCTGTAAAAACATTTTTTTCGTTTTTAAATTATTAATATTTCCTTTGAGTATGCTAATGTGAGTTATTTATTATTTTCAAAATTAAATGTATAATTATTTTTATGTTTTAAGTAAATAAAAATCTTCTGACTTTAATATAATAAATAAAAACCTGCTGAGGAAAAACATTTTACAAAATGAAACCTCGATAAATAGTTAAAAATATTAAAATAACATCCGTTTCAAACGTGTTAAAAATCAGAAAGAACATGAATAATTAAAATCTCGAATAAAAACATGTCAGTAAATGTAACGCTTTTCAAAAAAAATAACATCAATTAATCTTTTGAACTGTTTCCGCTTTCATCCATAGAATAGTTTTTCAGTTAAACCATTCAACTGACAATTGACACTCATTTGAATGAAAACCCGTAATACATTTCGAGCGTGACAAATGGCGTTCTCAGTAAGTTTATACAGTAGGGATTTTCCAGGATTTTTCAGTAAGTTTGTAAATGTCACTTTGACATGCGATCTGCTTGTCAGTTTGATAACAACAGACTGATGATTGTAGACTGACACCCGAATGGAATGGTTTAACACGCCGAAGGCGTGCAGGGACGGTATGGGGAAGAAGCCCCTTTCAACCCTCAGTGATCGAACAATAAAATCCACAGCGCTTCCTTCGTGAATAATTATATTCACGTGTCAGAATGAGCTTCATCACAGAGTAACTCGGTGTAATGATACACATTATTTTGATAAAATTTATTATTATTTTACATTTGGATTCACGTAGATTTCTTCTCAGCTTTTTTTTGTGTGGCCGATCCTGGAGGATCTTCGCCAATGATGATTGTAGCGTGCAGGAGCTCTATTTATACTCTCCCCACGCCTACGCACTAAGAACGTTTTACAATACAGGATTTTCCAAAAAAACTTAGGTTTTTCTGTTGAGTTTGGAAAAATCCACTATGGGTTTTCCCCCACTTACATCAGAAATGGGACTGCCCAATAGTAGTCTATTAAGTTTGGAAAAATCCACTATGGGTATTCCCCCCACTTACGTCAGAAATGGGAGCGCCCAATAGTAGTCTATTAAGTTTTGGAAAAAATCCACTATGGGTATTCCCCTCACTTACGTCAGAAATGGGAGTGGCCATAGTGGGATTTTTTTCCTGGTCTAGAATCCGCAAACCACCTTTTTGATGCTGGTCTAGAAACCGCAAAGCGTTTTTTGCTCGCGTTCGCCAACGATGGATCGATGGTCTAATCCACGATGGGAACGTCAACAAAAATTTTTAAGAAAATTTACATCTACAATTTCATACATTTTTTCACTTTTTTGATTGACGTGTTAATCTACGCGTTCGCCAACGGGTGTTTTGAACGTGAAAAGTGCGATCTGTGAGCCTCAAAAAACAATAGCGGATTCTGGACCACTATGAAAAATGACATTTTTGTGAACGTGCACGCGATTTAACACTGAATTCTATGACTACGATGGTAAACGCACCATGTACGTGTACGTGTACGGTACATGTACAAGGTGGTACTGAATCCGCCTTTACTACCTACTGTCATTTAAGATTTTTTTTTTTTTTTTTTTTTCTTGACCATACATCACCCTATTGGCTTACGCTCACTATACTCGGTCACTATACTGGTTTAAAAGGAGAATATATATATATACTTATTTTTTTATTTTTTTCGTTTCAGAAACACAGTTAATTAACAGGCTAAAATAATCATAAATAGAAAATATAGGAATTTGCCCCATGACAAAGAAATATTAATTAATTTACAACCAAAACTACGTTACATCTAATATGAAAGCAATAACAACCCGCTGTCTTGATTTCTTTTACTCAAATGAGATATTTTCCACTTGTTATTCTATTTTAGTGTTTCTTTTCTTTTTTTTTTGTCTTGGGGATGACAGGAAGACAGTCACAAGACTATGTCATTCCCTACAGTATACATCTACACATCTATCCATAATTTTGTAACACCCTGCCATTTAATTTCTTATTTGTATTTGTATGCTGTGAATAAATTGAATTGAACGCGCTGCGCATGAGCTCTAACGTCATATGTCACGATAGTAATGATGTCATAACATGTTTGCCTACCGTAACAACACACGTTACACCTACAATTCACTAACATGACCTCGAATGAAATCCCTCATGAGATCCCCCGAAGTGGGTTGAATCGTGCGTGCTGATCTACATGCGTCCTGCTGTGGTATGAGCATCAACGGCCGTGGCTCAAAGTTCATTTAGTGGTTTTATAATACAGTTCGGACTTCAGTTCAGTCGGAATGAGGTTGTTGTTCTTTTAAGTTGCAAGCTCTCTGATCAGTGTTTTCTCTCGTGGATTCGTGTAGCAAAATAGAACGCGTTTGACAGCTCCTTTTCCGATTATCAATACTTTTTTTTTTAACCCTTTACCCAACATAGCGGCCAAAAAATCGCCAATCAATTTCCATTATGTTTTTCAATTTTTGTCTCAAAAACATAGGGTATGACCCCTCTTTGGAACGAGCTCGTCGAGCTCGTTCCAAAGATGGTCATAACCTATGTTTTTGAGACAAAAAATGAAAAAAAATTAGTTATTCAAGAATTTTGTTTGCAAGTGTCGTCTGCTTTTCTTGTTAGGTAAAGGGTTAAATACCCAAATCCCAAGTCTCAAGAACTACACATAAAAGTTACAAAATTAATCTTCCACAATTTTCACGAGTATTGGAGTGGAGGTAGTTTTCTCAGGGCAGTCAAGACTATCTGCCCAGCCAAACATTTCGTATGTGCAGGTTTGTTAATAACAACGTACCATTTGTGATTGTGACCAGAGGTGTCTGTTCTGGTGTTCTGCTGGCAGTTATATGCACAGTGGAACGTTGCAGGCCTTCTGCAGAATTGCGAATTCAGGCTTATTAAGCACCACGAGATCTCGAATAAGGCAGTCAGCAGATCAGGTGAAATGAGGCACCCATTGCCAAAAAGTGCCTCTATCAGTCCTTCTCATACTCGAACAAGAATCTCCAAGCTTCAATGGACGTCAGGGTGGAGAATGTCCTCTGCCAGGAGAGCGAGTGATAGTCCATTCAGATACAGCTACTACCGGTTGAAACTGGCTAAACCATCACGCGACTGTTCGAGTTCTGCAAATCAGGTATGATATGACAGAACAATGGAATACTTTGATAACTACTTGTCAAGTTCTAATCAAGTTAAAATGCCTCACTATCTGTAGATAAAGAACACCCAATCAAACTTGACAACTTAGCATACCAAAATGTCCGATAATCGTCACCATCTGAGTACATTGTAGCAAGGCCTTTCCTAACCTTCGTCAAAGCAAAGCTAATACATTGACAGTTTTGTATCTATTGGGATGTACACCTACTAGCTCAACTGGCGTTTTTGCTTGGAACAATAGGTACTTTAATGGGTAGTCATTTATGTTTTGGGGTTTAACGACACTTTCGACAACCAGAGTCACCTCATGTCGGACAGTTTTACAGGTGGAGGAAGCCTGAGTACCCGGAGAGAAACATCGAGCAACGGCGAACAACTGTCAGACTCCGCAGCGTACTAACTCCACACAAGCAGGGCTAGAATTGGTTGAAGACAAGTGCACCCTCAACGTGTAGTACTCCTTAGTGCACAATGCCACCGTGCCCCCTCGTGGGTAATTGGGATTAAGTGTCATGATCAAGGACACAACGCGGTTGCCGCAGGTGGGTTTGATATGTAGTAATAACATAGCTTGCAATTCCCACCAGATCTCCTCGTGTGTTTTCATAGTACGACGTAATTTAAAAGTACTTTTTTCAAGTGCTCGTATGTTATTTTATTATATTTGCTATAGGCTCTAATGACCCCTGTAACACTTTACCTATTATGAAATCTGCCACTTTTGGCAGAATTTCGCAACACTACACCGCCCAGATTTTAAAGCACAGTAAACAAAATTTCCCCCCTGGCGAATTTTTAAATGCTGAGAATAAAACGTTCGGCAGAGATAAAAAAAAATATCCGCCAATCCACCAAGTTAGTGATCGTGCTGCAGCAATATCCTGCTGTAGGAAGTGAAAATCTTGTAGCAAAATAGCTATCTTGCTGCAGCGAGATACTATCTTGTAGCACGATAGTAACTTGCAGCAGCGATTACTTTCCAAATAAACCGAGTTCAAATGAACGCTTCTAAGATAGACGTTACACAATAGACGATCCAAGGAGGGACAAGTCTCTGATACATGCTTCCCAAATGGATGTGTCCTAAATGGATGATTCCCAGATAGTTTGGCCCAAGATGCAGCTTCCCCTTTTAAACTTCTGGGGATGAACGTTCCGATAAGTGGAGTGGTTTGGATGGCTGTTTTGACAATGTGCCGATAATATGACATTTCCGACAGAAATCAGAGATGGAAATGATCTCCACGTGCGATGAGCAGCGTCGAGGCTCGAATAAATTGCGAACGCAGGGGTAATGTCTTAGAACGGATCTCCTGATTGCGTAACGTTATTTACCGTCCAAGTATGAACTGGAAGAATCCAGCACTATGAGTACTGCGAATAAGAATAACATGTTCCAACGCAGCACCGTAACCACACATTGATTCCTCGGAATGAAATACAACAAAGTGGTTCAACCCACACACATATAAACAATAATTCTAACTTGTTCTGTATCCGGATCTGACCTGAGAATCCATATGCGGATCTGCAACAAAGTCACGAATACGGATCGGAAAAAAGATACACACCCAGGGTGACTGTACATCTTACACAACCCGCATGTAAAACAAATTTCAGTCAATCAATTGCTGATTTTTTATATTATTTGCAGATGTTCTTTTTTTCTTTTCTTGCTGCCCTACTGGAATTGTTTTTAGTCGTGGTTGGGAAGTAAACAATGACAGGCTTAAGTAACGTCGGCACATGATAAAAAAACCCAAATATACAGGCATGATGGTGCTAACATGTTTATTGCAGGGTCTAATACATCAGATCGTTCCAGCTCCGTTCAATTTATTTATTTGTGTTTAAGGTCACATACTTATGCACAATAGCTAATGTGCTGATGTGATCCCTTTATTTGGAAAAGGGGATCGTAAAGATCCCCAGAACTACCGACCGATCTCTTTACTGTGTTGTATAGGTAAAATTATGGAGCGGGTTGTTTTTAAGGAATTTAAGTCTACAAATATTTTAAAGAGAACAACCTATTTTATGTTTTACAGTCTGGCTTCCTTCCAAAGAACAGCGCAGTTTTTCAATTGTTAGAGGTTTATCACAGCCTCTCCAAGGCATTTGATAGAGTATGGCACTGAGGCACCATATGTAAATTAAAACAGTATTCCTTTTCTTTCTATTCTATTTTTTTTTTATTTTTATCTTTTCTTCTTCCTTCTTCTTCTTCTCTCTCTCTCTCTCTCTCTCTCTCTCTCTCTCTCTCTCTCTCTCTCTCTCTCTCTCTCTCTCTCTCTCTCTCTTCTCTCCTATTTTTATCTCTTCTTCTTTTTCCTCTTCTCCCTCTCTTTCTCTCTCTCTCTTTCTCAGTTTAATTTGTGCTTGTTCATAGTGTTTATAATATTTAGATTTTGTTAGGTTCTATTATTTATGGAATACGTTTTGCCATATTGTAAATTGTTAGTCATTGTACAGAAACGGAAGGTCTTCTAAGTGGTAAGCACTTGTCTTCCGATCCTGATTTGCATTGTCAAATGGCAAATAAAACTATGTTGAATCTACAATGGCTAAACAGTTGTGTAAAAGGCAGTTATTACCACTTTAGCGGGCGTTCTCTTGTACAGTTGAGCATTACGTATCATTTACAAGAACGTGACGTTCAACTTAAAAAAAGTCACGTGACGTTTCGGGTTGTTAATGAGTTAAAACTCTCATTAACAGCCCGACACGTCACGTGATTTTTGTTCCTTTTTGTTCTTTGATGACGTACACTCGGAAATGGAAAGGGGTTCTCGAAATGGTTTCAACTAGTAAACAATGTGATCTTTTTAAATTATTAAATATGTAAAATGTCCAGCAAAGTTAGCTCCATAAGAACAGGCAGCTAGATACAGTAAGTAAGTCTGCACACATTTAGCCTTTATTCGCGACTTAAAAGCTGTATAAATATCGGGTCTGTTTTCAGGTTTTCTAATTGAAAGCGTACCGGTACCGATCACGTGATAATCATGTGACACCAGTTTGTTTGACAACAGATGATACTATCATCTGTCAAAATTGAAAACTTTAAAAATGCCAAGTGAGGTACAGGGTCAAACTTTCTCAGAATCACAGTGGTAATAATAGTAATTATATGACTTCGTCGAACCTTGTGGTTTATTAACGGCCCAACGGGTGTGAATAACAGCCCTTCAGCTTATTAACGAGTAACCCAAGAGACGCAACCACTACCGGGGTTTTGGGGTACGTGTTATAAGCGTGTTGCGGCCAAAATAATTACTTTCTTCCCATAGGTAACGCTCAAGGAGATGGTTACATGACCAAAAGTGGCTGAAAATTTGTTTGTGTTCAAAAGTTAAGATATTTTTATTGACCAAGTGCGTTAGTGACACTTTGCACATGTTTAATAGCAGCATCTAAGTTTTTTTCATTATTGCAATTGAAGATTATTTTAGGTATTTTGGGACTCAATTATTATAGTGTGTTTTCGTCTGCAACTTTTGCCATACTTTTGGGGAACATTTAAAGATTTATTAACCCTGTGTTGGGAAAGGTTGATGGAAATCAAAAAAACAATTTCTGGTGAGTTTTAATTTTTCGTTTTTCATTATTTCTTACAAAATACCATTCTATCAAATTTACAGATGCCACATGACTCGTTATTTGCAAATAACAAAATATATTTAGTCCCTTAGAACACAAACATTTTCAGTAATTTTTGGTCATATTACCATCACCTTAAGACAAACAACAACTTACCAGCATTCTTGTGAGTCGGGGCAATTTTCGAAGTTTCACTTGACTCGATTGTAGTTGACTCGTGTTTCCCAGTAGTTGTCATGATGGTAGTATCTGGCACACTGGATGTTGTGGGTGCCGCATTTGTCCTGACGATTGGCACTATAATGAAAATATGAAGGTTCATAAAAACTCTGTACTCTACCAGAGTCGTAATCTATTTTAGACTGAAGACAAAGCGTTGTGAAACTTTGCGTTTGCTGACAATATACTGTCATGTCACATACTTTTGAAAATAATAATATTTAACTTTCTTGTATATAGCACATGCACTGCATATACATGTAGAAAGTGTGTAACAGCTACAACTCCAGATCAGTGGTTTCCACCCAGACGTTCACTGTCACTGTATGTACGGGGCTGGGGCCTACAAATTTCGCCCCCTCCCCCCCCCCCCCCCCCGCCCGCCAAAAAAGAAAATTGAACCAGTGCAAGTTTCACACAACATAGAGCCCCAAAATGGTCTCCAATATAGGGCCGACACACGCTACAAATGCCTCATTCAGGGACGAGGGAGCAGGTGGCTACAACCGGATAGTGCTAGTTAGTACTGGGCGAGGCGCCCAAAACCCCAGACAACGGCCTTTCAAATTTCTTTGCCACCCCCCCCCCCCCACACCAAAAAAACAAACAAACTGGCTAGGACACCCTCATTATAGAATCCTGGCTACTCGACTTGTCAAGATTTTAGTAAAACTGTAAAAAACATCGATAGTATCAACTAGCGTAAAATGGGGTGACTTCGGGCAATGGGGTGAGCTCGACAAATACGTCTGATCGAGAGAAAGAGAAAGATAGGATAATTAATGCATGTTAGCCCGTAGTCGGGTGTACCTGAAAATTATACTCAGTGTCCGAATTCAGACAGTAAAGCGAATTACGTAGGTGCACCGGAAAAAAGAGTACGGTGATTTTTACCAGAACTCAGAAGTATCTGATGAATTCCCAACTGCTCACATTCACATCATTTTACCCTAATAAACCGCCAGCTCTTGGTCGTGTGTGGAATGACAAAAAACGACCTTTGTTCTTGTTCACGTGCTTTTCCATCCAACATATTTATCACATGAATCCATTCTTTGAAGGACTTCTTAACACTGTTAGCTATGAAATATTTCGTGCTAGCTTTTGAATATGTAGTGCGATCTACTATATCATTCACGTCAAAAATATATTTACAAGGTATTACGCAAACGATGACTTATACGAACTCAAACTTTGTATGCAGTCTGGACGACCAAGTTTTAAGAACTGTTAGAAACATCGTTAGTCTCAACTAGCGTAAAAGGGGGTTACTTGAGACAATGGCGTGAACTCGACAATTTATGCTTGTTTGCCCGTACTTAGTCGTACTTACCAAAGTAGCCCGATGTCCGAATTCGAACAGTAGAGCGAATTCGGCAGGTACGCCGGTAAAAGGGTGCGATTAATTTTAAACTCCAACCTACTTGCCTAATTCGCCCAGCCGCCCACACTTACATCACATTAACCCAATGGACCTCCAGCTCTGGCCTGTGGATTGGGTGACAGAACTACCTCTTGTTCTTGTTCACATGCGTTTTCACAGGTCATTATTTGCCACATAAATCCATTCTTTGGGGGACTTGCAAAACAATCTATTTTGAACAATGTAAGCTCTGGTTTTTACTTTTTCAAACAAAGAAACAATACATCGAAATCCCTCCTGACTATACAGATATAAAATTGGTCATGGTGAAAGGATTTTGAAATATATGTTATGAATTGTAATCAAATCATGACATGCTTGGGGTAATGGGTCAGAATTTCTCTGAACGCACGGAGAATTGAAAACATAATGGTCTGGCGACCTACGGTACAGTTTGTGAAATGACGTGCCGATGGACGTACCCAAGTGTATAGAAGTCGGAAAGAGCGTTACGCCAATAACTGTGCACGTAAAGTTGATCGTTTTGGTGGGGGTAGTGTTATGGCGTGGGCTGACATTAACCATGCTGCCCGGACAACACCTGTTCGAGTGTAACGTAATCTAACTGGTGGCGTTACAGAGATGGAATCCTATCACGTTACGTTGTCTGAGCATTCATTCAATGACGATCTCTTTCAACATGGCACTACTCGACCAGATGTTGCGCGTATTTGCAAATCATTTCTTCAACAAAACAATATTCCTACTCTTCCCTGGCCATCACGTTCATCTGAATTATCCCCTATTCAACACCTTTGGAATGAGCCTGATCGCCGCGTCCGTTAGAGACAGCAGCCATCACAGACACTCGAGGAACTCTTTGCTGCACTAGAACAGGAGTGGAAGAACATTCCACAGCGTGTAATTCTGACTCTGGTGGCATATATGGGTCGACGTTGTCACGCCGTGATCACTGCTCGTGATGGTCATACACGATATTGACTTTCCCCGGTTGTCAATGCAGTCATGTTTATGTGTGTTAATGGCGTTTCACGTTTGCTTGAGTTTATGCCATTTGTAGATTGATGTTTCTACTTATCTGTTTACCACAAATTATCCGTTTGTAATCTGAGAACTTCCAGTACAGTCTTGTGGAATTTCGATGTATAGATTCTTATTTTGAAGAGTATATTTCGTGTATCCTATAGAATATGCAGTGAGATCTACCATATAATTTACGTAAAACTATATTTACAAAGTATTGCGCAAATGAGGGCACACGTGTGCTCATAGTTTGTAGAGTAGGTTTTGGGGGATATTATTAGTTACCCCGTGTCTGATCACGTGGTACGGGTTTTTACGTATCCGAAGCCAGCCGTATCCCATGAGGCCGAAGGCCGAATGGGATACGGCTGGCTTCGGGTAGGTAAAAACCCGTACTATGTGATCAGACACGGGGTAACGAATTTATCTATTGACTTTCCGTTTTAGATACAATCTATTTCATGTGTGAACACACACAGCATGAGATCTTTTATCTTCCATTGTTGAGCCATACAGGTTTCTGGGGAATTTTTGTGCAAAAGAGTTTTTGTGAAAATATACCGATCTGACTAGCATTAAAAAAATATTGAATTTCTTTTTTTCTTTTTTGTCTCAAAAACATAGCTTATGAACCCCACATTGGAGGGTACTCGACAATCTCATTCCAATAAGGGGTCATGAGCTATATTTTGGAGATAAAAAATTAAAATATAATACATGTACACTGTAAAACTGGAATGATGCGTCTTCTACGGGGTATGGACAATTTGTAGATTTCGGAACGAGGCTTCCACTGGGTATGGCAAATTTGTCAGTGGCTGGGCGGACGTATCGTGGGTTTCAACGAATATGGTCTCATACCACGTATCTATCGACCAATCAAATCAAAAAATTCACTTTAGTCAATAGATAAACCTGCTTTCAGTGGAATAGACTCAACAAATAAGCAAATAACTAACCTAAAACGAAATAAACTCACTTTATCATCAAAGCAGCATATCATGATGTTATTGCTCTCTAACAAGCCACGTGTTTCATGTTTTATATGTTTGACAAGACAAGACACGACACAACCTTACCACAAACACCCGTTTCCCTCTGTCTGTACCTAACACGACTAGAAGGCAAGAGATGCAAAGATCCCACCCCTAAATAAAAAGAGAGGAAAAAGAAGAATTTTCATTTGTTAGCCCAAGACACAGCTTACTGGCCCTCATTGGAACAGCCTTCGAGAGCTCGTTCCAAAAAGGAGGTCATAAGCTAATTCGATCTTTTAAGAATGTGTCTGCGTGTTGTATGTGTTATTCTAACATTTCTAACTATTACATCTGAGTAGGATAAGCAGACAGTTTCTCATACGTAATTAATAAATTAGTAATAGGTCCATCGGTTAAACAGTAGCCAGGGGCCATGGGATGGTCTGGAGCCTAAGAACTAGCCACCAATAGTCCCCCATCAGTCCACTAACCACCAGTCGTCAGTCCCCAATGACCCAAAATATTTGTATGTGCTCTATGGTTTCGAGGCACATTGCGACATATCGTTGCCTGAGTGCTAGAATGTCCTATGTCCCCTATGGGACATAGGACTTTCTAGCACTCAGGCGGCGATATATCATAAGGACATCTCGGTCTTCCAGGCATCGGACTTTGTATCATGTGTGGTGCTGGATATTCTGAATAGACGGTCAAGGGGCAAAGGACACAAAGGCATCAACTTGGCCGAGGTACTGGATAGGCTGATGCAGGTCAAGTGGAATGAAGCGATCGGAATGAATCTACTAAGACCACGTCGAGAACAATGGTCTGCACCGCAGATTACTCGTAGCCAAAACAAGACAGAATAGCTAAAATTGCAACAAAACCCCATTTATACTCCAAATTTGGGCTCTTCGTCTCTACCGGAGAACACTTTGGGCCAAGCGAACAGACGCCCGGCAATACGTATGCGCACTGAATACATGTGTCATCATAGGAATGACGCCACATATCTGCTCAGGTTGCCTACCTCTAAAACACATGTTGTTTGCATCTACAATTCACCACGATATGACCTCAGATGAGATCCCACATGCGATCCCCAGAACTGTGTTGAAGTGCGCGGGCTGTATTACATTCGTCACCCACCGCCCAAAGTCAAACCACTTTAAAAAATATTCCCCAATACAGATTTCAGTAAATTTTTGATATCTGTAATGTTTCTAGGGTCATTCCGCTTTAAAGGAAACCGAATGTAGCTGGTTCCTGATTTTGTCCGGGTCGCGCAATTTAACAACACGACTACAAATAGTCATGAAATATAAATACTGAGTCAACATAACAAAATACGCAACGAACTATATAAAACTAAGTACATTATACACAAAATGTATGTGAAGGTCGAGGGATGTTGTTTTAGACCGTTCTGTTGAGATGTGGATGGCCATTATGGCACCATGGCACAAACCCGACGCACTTCCTAATACTTTACAACAATATTCTGCACCAGTTCTAGCATCGTTTATTGCGGTATACATATCGATATAATGGAAAATTGCCTCTGTATTTTGGGGAATCTCCGTATGTTGGAGTGTATGTAATTGAAAACTGCCCCAGTATTTCGGAGGAATCTCGGTATGTTGGAGTGACTACGATCTACCTCGGAAGGTTGATGTACCAACGCGCACATCACCTCATCCACACCCACCGCTTCACACACCCACATGTTCGTTTTTGCAGGTTTGTTTGTTCGAAAAAGATTAGAAAGCTTTAATACCTTCAGCTAACTGAAGAGAGGACCTCAACAGACTTCCCATTTAACAGTCATATTTACGAAATAAGTTCAATAAATTAGGTCTGGCCCGAACCTTTGGTTAGATACAGGTCTGGTTGACTTAATGAGTTTCGTTAAGTTCACAATATTAACTGTGGACGAGTTGAAGATTCTGTTTATTACTAAATCAAAATCTGACTAAAGGTGTCCAGGTGGTATGCAAAACAAACAGTGCTTCCAGTAAGGAACTGAATGTACGTTGCTAAGAATAATACACTGTTTGGCAGAAAACATTAGCTCCCATGACGCAGACATTCTGAAACTTTTAATAATAGACTTTTATCGAAACAACAGTTCCAGAATCATCAAATGACATCACCGGTAATTATTTTATTTCATTCTTCGTCTCCTCAGTCACTGTAAAATTAGTGTCAGTGATTATTGTTTTGCGTAAGAAAAAAACCGTGTACTGCTCTGTTTCCTTCCGGGATGTAATTGGACGATAGTGCCACAACAAGTTAGTACCTTGCTGCATCAAGTTCGTGATCGTGCTACAGCAAGTTAGAAGTTAGTTGTATTACAGCAAATTAGTATCCCACTGTAGCAAGTCAATATCTTGCTGCAGCAAAATAGGTACATGTATGCTGCTATAGCAAATCAGTATCTTGCTGCAGGGAAATACTAGCTTGCTGAAGCATGATACTACCTTGCTGCAGCGATTACGTTCCAACTAGTTGGCCGGCACAAGATGGACGCTTGTAGGATGGACGGGTCTCAGACTCAAGTCTCCCAGATGGCGTGTCCCAGATAGACTAGTCTAAGAGGGACGCTTTCCAGATGGGTGATGATTATCAGCAAGTTAAAGCAATGTTATAAAATGCATATTCATTCAGTCTATTTTTATGATTTTTATTGTTTGTAAACTTCAGGGAATGAACATTTCGATCAGTGGCGGAACTAAAGATAGCATGTTTGATAATGGGCCGAGAACTTGACATTTCCGACTGAAATCATAGTTGGAAATGATCTCCACGTGCGTAAGCTGCGATGAGGCTCGAACAAATTGGGGGGTCAAGGGCAATCTCTTGGAAATGTCTTGTAATGTCAGATTCTTATTTACCGTCCACGTCTGAACGGACAGAATGCAACAGAGTGCCGCAAATAAGAATAACATGTAACAACATAGCAATATGTAATCGCACAGTGATTGCTCCCCAGAACTATGAATTACAACTAAGCGGTCCCACAACCACTCACCTGAAAAAATAATTCCCGCTTGATCCGTAAATTAGTTATATTGCTGCAGCAAATTAGTTTTGTGCTGTATAGTCACTTGCTGCAGCGATTACGTTCCTCATAGACGACATTCAAATGAACAGGCGATACAAGATATACTCTTCCTAAATTGACGGATCTAAGATACACGCTTCTCAGATGGACGTGTCCCAGGTGGTCGGTTCCCAGATAGACTGGTCCAAGATGGACGCTTCCCAGATGGACGATGGTTATCTTTAAGTTAAAAACAATATTTTAAAGTGCCCGTTTCATGATCATTCCGATCAGTGGGGTGGCTTAGATAGTCATTTTAGATAATGCGACGTGAACATGACATTTTCGACAGAAATCAAAGATGGAAATCATCTCCACGTTCGATGAGTTGCATTGAGGCTCGAACAAGAACTACGAAATACAACTAGCAGCCCAACAAACACACAAGTGGGAAAAATAATTCTAACTTGTTCCGTATTCGGATCTGACCCAGGAATTCAGGATCTGCAGCAAAGCCACGAGCCCGTCCGGGTGGAATAAGTTACACCCAGAGAGACTGTACATCTTACATAAAAAGCAAGATTGTTCTTTATATCATTTGCAGTTATGGTTTCAGTTATCTCCCCCGCTGGAACTGTCTTTAGACTAACACATTTATTTCATGGTCTAATGCAAGTCCATCAGATGTTCCACCTATGTAAAGGTTATTAACACGTAATCCAAGAGACACCCCACTACCAGGTGGTGGGGTGGTGTGGGGGGTTGTTGACGTGTTTTGGCCAAAATAATGATGACTTGCTACTGACAGCAAACAACATTCAACACGTCGATTTTTGCTTTTTGAAACTTTTGCAAGG
The DNA here is from genome assembly GCA_031216915.1 of Pictodentalium vernedei. NCBI lineage: Eukaryota > Metazoa > Mollusca > Scaphopoda > Dentaliida > Dentaliidae > Pictodentalium > Pictodentalium vernedei. The sequence goes on from CM062291.1 coordinate 368,935,159, forward strand.
TGCTGTGGGGGTATGAGTGGTACGTGTAAGTCTATTGAGTATTGCCCATGCAGTTAAATATGTCCTCTGTGCACCGACCCAGTTAAGACTCAACGTAAGAGCCCAAATCGGTCATCCCAATTCATAAAAATCTACATTCAAACTTTATTATTTTGTTTTTCCATGTTATCCCGAGAAACAAAACATAGCCTATGAGTATCATTGGAATGAGGTCGCTAATCTCGTTATAATGAGAATAGTAAGCTATGTTGTGAGACAAAAATAAAAGCTTTTAGTTATGGAAGGAAGTTTTTGGGGGGATGGATAGAGGGAAAAACATCGATTCGCATATACGGAATACGATGTGAGCGATGCCGGAGATGCTATAAATTTATAGCTGACAAAGCATTTTGTTTTAGCTGGGTCGAAGCTGTTTTCGAAACTGGGTCATGTCTATTTCTAACCTTGCATTAAACCAATTAGAAATATTAACACCACCACCCCCCCCCCCCCCCACCCACTTTTGGTTCGCTTCCTCGCAGGAATTGTCTTTAGACTAAAGCATTTATTGCATGGTCTAACACAAGTCCATCACATCGTTTTACCTGTGTTAAGGTTATTAACAAGTAATCGAAGAAACACACCCCCCCCCCCCTCCCACTAGGGGGTTATTGACGTGTTTTGGCCAAAATAATGATGACTTGCTACTGACAGTGAACGTAAAATAAAAGATAACAGCTTACCAGCTTCCTTTTGTGTGGAGATAATTTTCGAAGTTTCACTTAACTCGACGGTAGTGGACTCGTGTTCTGCAGTTGTTGCCGTGGTGGTAGTACCTGTCTCACTGGATGTTGCGGGCCCCTCATGTGTAGTGACGATTGATACTATAATAAAAATATGAAGGTTCATAAAAGCCTGGAACTCCATCAGAGTCGTAATCTATTTTACACTGAAGTGTTGTGCAAATATGCGTTTGCTGATGAGATATAGTTATGTTATATTACTTTTGAAACCAGTAATATATAACTTTCTTGTATCTAGCGCAGGCAATGCATATAGACAGTGTGTAACGACTAAAACACCAGACTAGTGGAGTTTGATCAACAACAAAATATCACGATGGGGTGGTGTAGGGGGTTATTGGCGTGTTTTGGCCACAATAACGATGACTTGCTACTGACAACAGACGTAAAATAAAAGATAACAGCTTACCAGCTTCCTTTTGAGTGGAGATAATTTTCGAAGTTTCACTTAACTCGACGGTAGTGGACTCATGTTCTCCAGTTGTTGCCGTGGTGGTAGTATCTGTCTCACTGGATGTTGTGGGCGCCTCATGTGTAGTGACGATTGATACTATAATAAAAATATGAAGGTTCATAAATGCCTGGAACTCCATCAGAGTCGTAATCTATTTTACACTGAAGTGTTGTGCAAATATGCGTTTGCTGATGAGATATAGTTATGTAAGATACTTTTGAAACCAGTAATATATAACTTTCTTGTATCTAGCGCAGGCACTGCATATAGAAAGTGTGTAACGACTAAAACACCAGACTAGTGGAGTTTGATCAACAACAAAATATCACGATGGGGTGGTGTAGGGGGTTACTGGCGTGTTTTGGCCACAATAACGATGACTTGCTACTGACAGCAGACGTAATATAAAATATAACAGCTTACCAGCTTCCTTTTGTGTGGAGATAATTTTCGAAGTTTCACTTGACTCGATTGTAGTGGACTCGTGTTCTCCAGTTGTTACCGTAGTGATAATATCTGGCTCACTGGATGTTGTGGGTGCCGCATTTGAAGTGACGATTGATTCTTTAATAAAAATATGAAGTTCATAAAAGCTCTGAACTCCATCAGAGTCGTAATCTATTTTACACTGACGTGTTGTGCAAATATGAGTTTGCTGATGAGATACAGTTATGTTAGATACTTTAGAAAAGAATAATATTTAACTTCCTTGTATCTAGCGCACGCATTGCATATAGAAAGTGTGTAACAACTAAAACACCCGATTAGTGGAGTTTCAGCAATAGCAAAATACCACGATGTTATTGCACTCTAGTTTAACGAGCCACATGTTTGATGTTTGATATATGTTCGATATATGTTCGACAAGACATGTTAAAGGCATCACCACAAAGCCCCGTTTACCTCTTTACCTAGCACGACGTGAAGACAACTGATGCCAAGAGTCACACCCTCCACCCAAAAAGGAAAGAAAAGATCATTTATTGGTCGAATATACAGGTTACGACCCCCTTTGGAACAAGACTCACGAGCTCGTTCGTAAAAGGGCGTCATGTTTGGAGCCTTACATTGACCAAATGAATGTAATTGGCACGGGGCCTGAATTGTTGGGATGTTTTAGGTAATGGGTGAATATACCCACCAGTGATAAACACCAATGATGAACAGGAAGAGAAGATATATATACAAAGCTCCAGAAACAATAGTAAACTTCCAGTTGACATGAATCGCTGCGAGACTCTCTCACAACTCTCTCTCACATTTGGTTTGTTTGACAATAATTTCACTTTACACAGCATTGTAATACCTGTTTACTGTCATGAATGTGAACTTTTTTTATATTTCCTAAACATTATGACTACAAAATAATTTCACGCTTTATCTTATGTGGACAGATTACGAAATGTTCAAACAAATATGTTTCCAATAACTAAACAGTTTCTTTTTGCCCCCACAACATAGTTTATAAAGTATCGAACTCCTTGCGAAACGTGAACGCGCTGCACCCTTGCCACTTTGCCTCGGGGTAAGGGGGGCAGCAGTCACCTGCCCACCTGCATCCGCTGGCATGGTGGCATGGTGGCAAGGTTTCAGCGCGCAGGAAAAAGTAGTGGAAAAGACTTTACTTTCCGTGGACCGTAACTGAGAAACTCTCTGTGTCCATTTCTAACTTACTTTCGAGTGTCAATGCCAATGGTGGTAGTGTTGGTAGGTGGGGGTGGGGGGGGGGGGGTCAGGTGTAATAACGGAGGCTGTGGTCGATAATCATCAAATGAAGAAGCATAAAATCCGAACTTTGAGTTCTAAAGCTTTATATATACAGTACGTGGAGGGTGTATTATCACTAAATCATCCGCAGAGTGGACATTCTACCTGAGGAATAATTGCAAATTTGTTGCAAAGCATAACCAGCACCAGCAAAGATTCAGCCAATGGACCTCCGGGTTAAACCCGGAGGTCCATTGGCTGAAACATTGCTGGTGTTTTTTTTTTGTCGATATGTGCACAATTTGAAAGTTATAGTTTGGGTGATAACTCCACTCCGCGGGTGATTTAGTTACAATCCACTCTCCATGTACTGTATCTTCAAAAATATTATCGCCGTTTTCTCCAATTCTTTTTTGTAACCACTGTAGATTACGATGCCGGGTCCCTCCCTGGCTGGCGTTGCTGATTTGGTTTCTAAATGGCAAAAATGCGACGTGTCTTGACCATAAATACAAAATAAATTTCGAGTTTATCTTAAGGCGGCCAAAATGTCCACACAAACTTGTACTTGCTATCCATCATTAGTTTGTACTAATGCAATCAAGACGTCGCTTTGTGCTTTTGAATGCATTACACGCAGACTGGAGATTTCACCCAAGCAATAACTGCAAATTTGTTGCAAGGCACAACAAGCACAGACTAAGTTCCAGTCAATGGATCTTCAGGTTAAATCTGGAGGTCCATTGGCTGAAACATTACTTGTACTTTTTGACCATACGTAGAGAATTGAAAATGATACTTTGGGAGATAACTCCACTCCGCGTGTGATTTTGTTACAATACACTCTCCACGTACGGTAGATCTATAGAACATTGTCCATGTAGTTAAATGTGTTCTCAGTTCACCGACCCAGTTAAGCATTGACTCAACGTAAGAGCCAAAATTGGTCATTCCGATTCATGAAAATCGACATTGAAACTTTTATTTTATTTTTGTTTACATTTTATCCTGATAAACAAAACAGAGCTTAGACTCTCGTTGGAATGAGGTCGCTGATCTCGTTATAATGAGAATAGTAAGCTGTGTTTTGAGACAAAAATGAAAACTTTTGGTTATGCAAGGAAGTTATCGGTTGGATAGAGGGTTAATCATCGATTCGCATATACGAAATACGATGTGATCGAGGCCGGAGATGCTATAAATTTAGAGCTGACAAAGCATTTTGTTTTAGCAATTTCGAAACTGGGTCAAGTCTATTTCTAACCTTGCATTAAGACGATTAGAAATATTACCCCCCCCCCCCCCCCCTCATCTGTCACAACAATATGCTAAACGCAACTGATTTTGTTATGACGGAAAATTTCTCGATGCTTTAAAATTATAATCGTACAAGTTAATCTAATTCGCATTTCACGCACAACTTGCAACGCGGAAAATGCCCACAGTAAACTTTAATGTTACCTGTTCTTTCACAAAGCATGAAGCATGCTAGTGGATCGCAGTTATGGTCTTTCCACAGCCCTGTTTGTGCGTCCATGACAATACAGTCTCTCTTTCCTCCAAGCGTGTCCCATTTAAACCAAGAAAGACGGTGTCCTCCTAAAGACGCCCATTCCGCTTTAATTCCCAGCCAAAAATCGTCCACTGGGGTTGCAAGGTTTGCTCTAAAAACAAATAAAAAAAATCCAAAACCACGTGGATAAATAAACATTGTCTCTTTATCAATATGTAACGGCTCTTCGGATTGTCTAAAGTAGCCGACACTTTTTGCAATAACGTCGACTATTTTAAAGCATTTGATCAGAAATTTAAGTATGTTAAATAATTAACCTGTAATGGCCCTCCTGAATGTATGGCCAGGACAATATTCTAGGGGCACCATTTGAATGTTTCAGAAATACTATATTGTATCAAGCAATCGTGACTTCTATCGAACCACGCCATCAGAAATATCATATATCTAATGCAGAGCGATCACAGTTGCGACTAGTCGGTCGGATTCACAAATATCCTCATTTCGTCTTCATTTTCATCTAGTTGCACAAGTCCAGTCACTTTGTGTTATAAACATTTCTCGCAAATAAATGATGGTGTTTCCCATTTTCGTGATACTTTCAGTAACAATGGCCATTTCATTGCCGGCATATTCTCAATTCGACTGTTCGGGGGAAAAAGTAGGGCTCCGCTGGAAAAAGTAGATTAAACGGTTGGACGAAAATTTGTTCACAGGTTATAATATTACCGACCCATCTCGGAAACGAGCGTTGATGCTCAACTACGGAGGAGAAGAACTTAACGGCATTTAACTTAAGGTACTATATAAGTAATGGAATTTTGTTTATTTGGAAAATTCTCACCTCCGATATTCCTTAAATTCAAATTAAATGTACACATATTGACCATCAAAATGAAGATTGAGATGTCCAGAACTCGAAACACGTGTGTAATCAACTCATAGAGTCGCCCGTAGGCCCACCGGTTCCTGGAAGTCTGCTACCGTATTCGTACCAGAACTGATAATTTAATAATATTTCACGAGAATAACTTGTAGCCAAATGTGCTTTACATATCCAAGAACAAAGCTAGGGTATCACAATTCTACAAAACACATCGACAGAGCTGCATGGGGGTAAATTCCAAAACCTTAGCTTTTGTTTACATATGAATTTACTACGATTTCCGGTCGACGTCATCGGACAGAAAAAGCATCGATATACAACGCCGTCTAAAATCAAATAATGAGAAAGATTGCCTTAATACAGTATACTAGTATTATACAGAGACTGCACAGTTGCCATATTCAATGCAAGGTATCATGATACCTGTTGAAATTTCTTAGAATTACGATTTTGTTTTTCAATGGAAATTCGTGGTATCGAGTGATTTGCGCATGTCTCTCGAACATAGAAGCCATCTTCAACAGAAAAATGAAGTGTTGTCCTTTTCCCAAAATGCAGTCCTATCGCTGCACTCGAAAGTGTTTTGAATGCCTAGCTTTGTTCTTGGATATGTAAAGCGCATTTGGCAACGAGTTGTTTTCGCAAAATATTATTTTATTATCAGTTCTGGTACGAATACAGTAACAGACTTTCAGGAACCAGTGGTGTCTGCTTTCAACTCTATGAGTTGATTACATATGTGTTTCGTGTTCTATACATCCCTACCTTCATTTTGATTTATAATTTGTGTATATTGGATCTGAATTTAAGGAATATCAGAGGTGAGAATTTAAAAATAAACAAAATTCTATTACTTATATAGCACTTTAAGGACTATGTTAACCAAAATTTCAACCAAAATGCACAGTGCCAAAACACACAGTTGAAACATTTCGGATATTGATGTTTCATATCTGTTGGATCACGGCTATTTGATTAGAACATCGATGAAAAATGAAGAGAACAAAAAGTGATTTTGAAGTGAAAAAAATGAAGTTTAATTATCAAATTTAAAAAAAACAGCCACAGCTGAATACGTGTGAAATATCACTGAAATAGTTGAGCCAAAATATTCAGTGAACATTCATCAAGTGGCAATTACCAACTAAAAAATTTTAAAAACCCCAGCAAAGTATTTTCAAATTCGCACAGAAAAATGGTAAATTATCTACATGTTGTTTTACAGTAGATACAGAACGACATCCTTAAAATCCCAAGACACTTAACCAATACACATGTACATAGTCATTGTAACTGGTCAATGTGGCCAAACAATAGCAAAACATGCATGATTACAGTAGAACTGATTACCACTTGATAATCAGTAATGGAAAGGGGTTTTCCTTCCAAGCATGAGACAATACAATTTTCCAACAGAGTTTGAATGCTTTTTTCACCTTTCACTCAGTACCATTCATGCAAAATCGATTATCCTTCGTTTTGTTTTTGTTTTCAAAAGTTAACTGATTTAGAACTAACAAGTGAAGTTCATTTTAACATTTACATTCACGACAAGTTTTTTCTCATTTCATATTGAATGTTCTCTCTTCCCCTTCTACGTGTCTGATTTAATATAGAATATTCTCAAACAACTTTGAATTTCAATCACAACTGTACCAATTTTTTTTAGCATTTAGGAGGTTCCGCTTTGGGCATTTGTTCACAGTGAAACAAAAACATATCAATTGATCTTTTCATTTTTAAAATTATTTAGATATTTTTAAAAAATTATTTGGTTGCTAATTGCCACTAGATGGATGTTTATGGAATATTTTGGTTTAACTATTTCAGTGATATTTCCCACGTATTCAGCTGTAGCTGTTTTTTTTTTAAATTCGATAACTAAAAGTCATTTTTTTCACTTCGAAATCCATTTTTCGTCTTTTCATTTATCATTGATGTGTTAATCAAATAGCCGTGATCCAACAGATATGAGACATCAACATCCGAAATATTTCAATTATGTATTTTGGCGCTATGCATGTTGGTTGTAATTTGGGGTAACTTAACGCATTTTGATACCATTCTGGAATCATCTTTGACCCCCAATCAGGTGTAGATGGGGATGACATTTTTAAATGTCATGTTGAGGCATTAACTATTTAGTTTAACCCTAAAATAACATAGAATTTCAGAAATATGAGTTCCGTCACTGCAAACAGGCTAATAACGCTACTGTTTTGCAATATAATGCACGTTTGCGTCAACGAGCTGGAACGTGTTTTTTTCTGAATCAGATGCCGAAATTAAATCCCATTTAATCTCTGGCAGCCGCAATGATAAATATACAAAAAGGGTTGAGCGAGCCAAACATAACACGAGACCAGTTACTGCAATATGCGCATTCACTGGAACTGACTGATTCACAAAATAAAACAATGAAAGAAGGTGCCAACACGGCGAATGGGCGCAGTGAACGTGTGAATTTTGTGAAATCTCAGCATATCCATAAACCACAATACCAAAAGCAACAAAAAACCTACTAGTACACAGGATAAATGTTTCAACTGTGGATACAAGTGGTCACACCCGAAGGACAATGTACAGTTAAAACTAAAAGTCCTGTCACGAACTGTGCGCTTATCTAGGCTTAATTACGCGTAGGAATACGCATATTGAATGGCATTCAAAACACGACAGGCTCTCCTGGTTACTCATAGCAAATACATGCAATGTCTCTGCCAATGGACTTCCGGGTTATCCGGAGGTCCATTGGCGTAAACATTGCGTGTGCACAGGCCATATGTACAGAATTTGATAGCCTTACCCTGTTCATAACGCGTAGATTAACACGCAGATTGACGTGCTATTTGTGCGCATTTCATGACAGGACTTCTAGTTTTAACTGTAACTGTCCAGCGTTCCGTACAATTTGCAGAATATGTGGAAAGCACAATCATTCCCATGAGGTATAAAAATCAGCCATGTCTGCGGAACCCAATTTCAATCGAAGTCGACCAAACACTACCTCAGGTGCTAACAGACCAAGGAGTGCCTTCGGGAGAAGACAATAAGAACAAATTACAAATATGAAGACTACTTAAACAAACTGTGACAGTGAAGAAGACTATGCCTTCTCATGTGATTCTCTTTATTCCGAATCCAACAAACCCAAATTTATTATAAAAATCAACAACCTTGAGCTTTCGGCTATTGCCGATACAGGCTCTACTTGGTGTATGATGGGTTTTGAATCATAATCAAATGTTAAACCCTCGACCAAATTTGGAAAAGGCACACACGACTACACGTGGTGCCAAAAGACTGCCATTAGTTGGTCAGTTTACTGCCACCATATCTTTTGAAGCCGTGAGTGTCAAAACTCCTGTGTATGTTACTAAAGCCAGTAATAGTAGATTGTTAAGTTGTGAAATTTAACAAAACCTGGATCTGATCTAAATCTCCAAATTGAGAGACGTTTATTTGAATGATGAAAATCCTATTGAGGATTATATTGAAAAACACAAGTAAAGTTTGCAAGGCAAGGCATTGTAAAATATAAAAAGGGCTCTGTTAAAATGGATATTGATAACAGTGTGAAGCCAATGATACAGCAATACAGGCACATACTCCTCCACACTTGAAAAAAAGATGGAAATTGAACTGACACGGTTGGTGAGTGATGATATAATAGAGCGAGTAGCAAAAAACAAACAAGTAATTGGGTATCTCCAATAGTATTAGTCCCTAAACCCAAAGATCCAGATAGTGTAAGAATTTGTGTAAACATGAGACTTCCCAACACAGCCATCATACGTGAACGTCATGTCACCCCTACTGTTGATAACATAGTCAATAGACTTAATGGTCCCAAAATGTTTTCCAAGGTTGGCCTATGTAAGGCCTACAACCAGATAGAAATAGAGGAAGGTTCTCGTGATATAACCACATTTGCAACCCATATTGGGCTATTCAGTTAACCCTTTACCTAACATGAAAAGCAGACGATACTTGCAAACAAAATTCTTGAATAACTAATTGTTTTCATTTTTTGTCTCAAAACATAGGTTATGACCCATCTTTGGAACGAGCTCGTTCCAACGAGGGGTCATAACCTATGTTTTTGAGACTAAAACTGAAAAATAATGAAAATGAATTGGCGATTTTTGAGAATAGCGCTGGTCAGTTTTGGCCATTGCGTTGGGTAAAGGGATATAAGAGGCTATTGTTTGGTTTAAATACTGCCTCTGAAATTTTTCAGCAAAAAAATTCAACGCACTATTGAAAATGTATAAATGCATTGAATGTTTCCGATGATACTTTGGCGTTTGGGCAAACACAATAAAAACATGATCAAAATCTAATTGAAACATTTGATTGTTTGCGAAATGGTGATTTAACCCTAACCTGACCCTAAACCTAACCCGCCAACCTGGAGAAAAATGAATTCAATAAAACATCTATCGATTTTTATGGACTTCACAAACTGTTCTGCCAATGGCATGTCAGTAGATCCACAAAAGATACAGTTAAAACTAGAAGTCCTGTCACGAACTGTGCGCTTATCTAGGCTTAATTGCGCAGAGGAATTGTGCACATTTGCCATTTCGAATGGCATCCAAAGCACGGCAGGTTCTCCTGGTTACTCATAGCAAACACAGGCAATGTTGATGCCAATGGGCCTCTGGGTTACCCGGAGGTCTATTGGCTGAAGCATTGCTTGTGCGCAGGCCATATGTTCAGAATTTGAAAGCCTTACTATGGTCATAAGGTGTAGATTAACGCGTAGATTAATGCGTAGAGTAACGCGCAGATCGACGTAATATTTGCGCGTATTTCATGACAGGACTTATAGTTTTAACTGTAGAAACATTCCTGAAATTAGAAAGTCCTAAGACAAAGCAAGAAGTTCAAATTATTTTGGGCATGTTAAATTTCACTGCTTGATTGATTCCAAAGCTTTCTCCATCAACTGCTCCGCTAGGAGAACTAACTCACAGAGACATTGAATTTGAATGGGGGGGGGGGGGGGGGGGCAGGAAGATGCTTTTCTGGAAATCAAATCTAAAATAGCTCACCCACTTACCTTACCTACCCTATTTTAATGTCGATGCCCCAACACAGCTGTATGCTATGCATCGCCTATAGGTTTATATGGGCTTTTGCTTCAAAATGACAAAATAATTGCATATGGAAGCCGTTCGTTAACTACAACAGAGCAGAGGTATTCACAATTAGAAAGTGCGGCACTTTCTGTGGCATGGGGTTTAGAACATTTGCATTTGTATGTGCACGGACAACCAATAACAGTTTTTATAGATCATAAACCCTCTTAGGCATTCTTGGAAAGTCTAGTGCAAGACTGCCTGCTTGTTCAGAGCGATAGTTTTTGCGTCTTCAGCCAAACAAGTACAAACTTGAGTTTAAAAAGGAAAAAGGAATATACAATCCTGCTGACTATTTATCTAGACATCGTTTGGAAAGCTCCGAGCAGATCTTATACATGAATATACTAATTTCCTAGTCACATATACTGTTCCCAAATCACTTACTTTGCTAGAAATTGACGTTAAAACAAGCCCAGACTCGATTTTACAAGACGTCGTGGATAGGGTACGCACCGGAAATTGGCAGAAGGTAAATGATAACATCTCGCGATATGCTAAAATTCAGAGTGAATTGTCTATACACGATAAAATTATTGTTAAAGGGTAGTAGAACTGTCTTACCCCAGATATTGTGCCAGCGCGCAGTTGATATTGCCCATGAGGGACATCAGGGAATAAACCAAACAAAAATGCTCTTACGAGAGAAAATCTGGTTCCCTGGACTTAATACAGTTCGTCCCCTGAGTTCCAATGTGTTCTATGTGCCAGCAGCCACATAGAACACATTGGAACTCAGGGGACGAGTTGTAGATAATACCATACAATCCTGTACACCCTATCAAGGAATAGTGTAAACAACTGTTCGATAACCTTTGAAAATGACAAAATTGCCCAGTAAGGTTTGGTCAGAAGTAAGCATAGATGTTTTTGGTCTTCTGCCAAATGGTCAGAATCTACTAGTGATCACAGATGATGATCATAGCAGATTCCCTGAAGTTGAAATCTGTTCGTCAACTTCTGCATAGGCCACAATACCAAAATTAGATCGAGTCTTTTCCACGCATGGCATTCCGGATATTGTAAAGGCTGACAATGGTACTCCCTTCCAGAGTGTTGAGTTTAGAAAATGTGCAGAGATTTATGGTTTTCGTCATCTTGAAGTAACTCCACTATTGCCTGAGACCAACGATTATGTAGACACTTCATGAAACCTTTCAAAAAGGCGTGCACTGCAGCCAAAATGGAGAATAAACCATGGAAGCAAGTGCTGTATGCTTTCCTGAGATGTACACCACATTGTACTACAAATGTTCCAACTTCGTTATCAGAGAGCTGTTAGGATAACATTTCCTCAAATTTCAGATAAAGTAACTGCCAAACAAAAGTTTAATGATAAACATGGTTAAGAAAAAATGAACATTAATGCTCAGGTCGGGAAAAATATTAAGTCTTTACAGTTAAAGGTAGGAGATAAAGTTCTCACGGAACAGAAGAAAGGACGAAAGTTGACTTCAAATTATGATCCAAATCCATTTTATGTTGTTAATAAAAAGAGTTCTGTGAAAGTTGCTAAAGGTGGGCAGGAAGTAAAGGCCCGGAATATGTCTCATTTTAAGCATGTGGAAATTCGAGATGAACCATTTGAATCAGAAAATGAATGGGACATTGATGTAAATGTTGATCCTATTAATTTGCCCAATTCAGGTGTAATGAGTCCAAAAAAGAACATACCACCCAGAAGAAGTTACCCTGCCAGGTTAAGAACAAAACCTGTTTACCTGAGAGACTATTTTAGTTTGCCTGAGTGTGTATGATTTGTAATGATTTTCAATTTATTGCACTAACCATTTATTTCTGGTATGTTTTGATGTTATTTTTCCAAGAAGGGAGAGATGTAATGGCTCACTGAATGTATGGCCCCAGTCAATATTCTGGGGGCACCGTTTGAATGTTTCAGAAATAAAAATTGTATCACAAACATCGTGACTTCTATCGAATCACGCCATCAGAAATATCGTTTATTACACGCCTGTCCTATGTAATCCCCATCTACAGCAACACTAAACCGTGCGGAAAATGAAAAACTCTTCCACACATATGTGCAGAACGGAAATCGTTGACGGACGGTTTTTAAATAGAAGCAAAAGGTCACAGGGATTTTCTACAAATTGTGCAACGCAATTACAGTTGGAATCAACAGCGATAGCTGACAATCGTCCCTGTATTTCAGTGGCCCGGAACACAGGGACGATTGTCAGCTATCGCTTTTGGCACATAGAAAACAGTGGGACTCAGGGGACGAAATAGTAACATGGGTTCTACTCGCAAATTTGGTTCATGATAAAATGTGTTCTTTTTGTTGATAGTTGTCAAATGAATTGCTGAGTGTCTTCTAATAATTGTTTTTATAGACTTGAAGGCGTGTAATAAACACAGAACGACACACGCGTATGGACGAGTTAATCGATATGGCACTTGTGCCATCGTGGAAGGATAAAACACAAGGCCTGCGGCCTCTCGTTTTATCCTCCCGCGCTGGCACTTGTGCCATATCGACTATCCCATTCACATGCGTGTGTCGTTCTGTGGAAATATCTACATGTAATACAGAGCCATCGCATAACCCATAAGGTAATTTTCCTTAGGAGATTAAACGTTGTTTAAGAAGGCGTTCAACAAATTGAGATACTGTTTTGCAGAGTCAAAAAAGGCCAGAACGATGTAACCCAATAACTTACAAACCAAATCTTTTGGAATGAAACATATATCACGCGGAAACTGAAATGTGTCGTGGCACTGCCGCCATGTGGTAGAAAGCACTTCCTGGAAGTCTGCCATGGCATAAGAAAGAAACAAAAAGTTTATAATAAAATACTTTAAAATTACTGCAATCCTTCAAATACAACCTTGGAGAAATCTTTTTTTCTCATTCATAAAAGGAATGGACAGTAAGACTAATAAATCCAAGTGATGGTGTCGAAATTTCAAAAGGCCTGCCATTTTTCTTGTGTTTGTTTACCTTTCAAGGGCCAACGAAAGGTCAAATCCACACAGTTCACAAGAAGTTCGGAATGATAAGTTCATCGCTGAACAAGGAAGACTTCCAATGCAACATTTTTCGATGTACACTGATTATTCGGACAATTCTGTGACATCTGGTATTACATTTGTGCCAAATGTGCAAATCTGATGAGACTGATGGTCCAAGTTGGACAAATTATGTCGAGCAATAACAACTGCCAATAGTGTCATGTGAATGCTCAATCTGTGACATTTGGTATTACATTTGTGCCAAATGTGCAAATCTGATGAGACTGATGGTCCAAGTTGGACAAATTATGTCGAGCAATAACAACATTGCCAATAGTGCCATGTGAATGCTCAAGTGTGGGCAAACAACAAAAGTTACCTCCCCCATATTCAGAATATTTATATCAATCATATTTTTAATCCTTTACCTCACACGAAAGGCAGACGACACTTGCAAATAAAATTCTTGAATAAATAATTTTTTTCATTCATTTTTGCGTCAACAACATAGCGTATGACCTTCATTGGAATGAGCTCAACGAAAATAATGAAAATTGAATGGTGAATTTTTTTGTGAATAGCGCTGGCCGGATTTGACCGTTACGTTGGGTAAAAGGTTAAATTAGAGAGCATGAATTCTAATTTGTGTTTTACGTGGTTTTATATGTTTTATTGTCATTCAGCGATCGTTAGCATTTTTAATTTTTCTCTTAATTTATGTTTCGCCAGACACATTTTGAAGGCACTTTCCCTTCACTCACACAATCACTTTTGGCACACTTGTACACAATCATTATAGTATTATTATTTATTTATTATTATTATTTATTTATGGGTTTTTAATGCCGCATACTTATGCACAATGGTTAATAGTGACCGTGACAGTTTTATGGGTGGAGGAAGCTGGAGTACCCGGAGAGAACCACTGAGCATCGACGAGCATCTGTCAGCTCCTCAACATTCTAACTCTGTTCAAGCTCCGTTCAAGCAGGGTTACAGCGGTTGAAGACATGTGCACCATCGATGTACAGTACACCTTAGTACACGGCGTCATCCTGCCCCCATGTAGGCAACAGGGATAAAGTGCCTTGCCCAAGGACACAACGTGGACACAATCATTATAAATTCATGAATTGTTTGTACCATTTCAAATGTGGATCTTTATCCAAAGCAATACCCAATTTACGCACTTTTCCTGATCTTTTAACTCTTTTGGCGTGACAGACGGCAGACCGCGGAAAGGTACTGCAGTTGTCATTTTAGCCAACTGTTTGTGTCCAGTGCTTTTAACCCTTTACCCAACGCAGACGATATCAAAATTTATTATTTTAAATACCATTTTTTCAAAACAAATTAAACAAAACCATATCATGTGACCCCTCGTTGGAACGAGCTCGACGAGCTCGTTCCAATGAGGGGTCACATGATATGGTTTTGTAGAAATTTTTTGAAAAATAAAAATTTTTCAACTGCTGAAGTTGCATACTACGGCCGATTCGTTGGGTAAAGGGTTTAACAAACATACGTATTCCTATGTTTCATGCACCATTTTTGTCCTATCCATGAACAACGATATCGTCCCTTGAAAGTAAAAAGGTGCCATTTAAATATATACAGGAAATCATTTGAAAAACTGTCAATGAGATCATTAGAACATCTTTTAAAAAAATAACGCCTTAGTCTAACAACCTATACATTTTGTAAAATTCCTGATGAATATTAGGCGCTAAGAATTCTGTTTCACAGATTATTCCACGTCAAAAGAGTTAATATCATCGCCTATATCCAGTCTCCCTCTTTCAAACTTTGAATATCCCATCTCCAATAGAAAAACATATCTAAAACGTGGTACCCACCAGAAAAATTCTCTGCGATTATCGGCGATTTTTCGGGTTACCCATTTCACACCAATGTCACAAAAATTAAATTTCACCAGATTTTCATGAAATTTTAGTGTCTTGTTCAACTTAAAATATAAAAATATAGTTGTTTTTGGATTTTTCAATTAACGTCACTTAATATTTTAACGTCATTTCAAGTTTTGCTCTTACCTCTTCCACCTGATAACAGACCTACTCAACCCCAAACTACATAACATGGCACAATTATAATATCACACCAGGCAAGAGAAATAATTAAGGGCAAGCATTGTCGGAAAATTCTTAACGTTATGATGTTATTGCCGACGAAAGTCGGAAAACATCAAAATCAAATTTCTCTGCCCTAAGTTGAAATTAAGGAAACTTGTAATACTCATCATCCGGAAAAACAGGTTGAAAACGTTTTTAAAAATCTGAAATGAAATACCGGAGATATGACATGAATGCAGACAGACGTTACCCACTCCTGTCTGGAGACAGCCCTGCCTAGCGCCCCAAATACAAAACATTGCACTATAATAATATCACACACCGCTAGAGGGACGGTTGAGGGCAGCGTGGTACTCCTCCAGTAACGTATTATTATTATTATTTATTGGGTTTTAAGGTCACATACTTATTCACAATTGCTAACCGTGACCGTGGCAGTTTTACGGATGGAGGAAGCCTGAGTACCCGGGGAGAACCACCGAGCATCACCGAGCATCGACGAGCAACTGTCAGCTTCTCAACATTCTAACTCTGTTCAAGCTCCGCTCAAGCTGATTACAGGCAATTACTTCTGAATTGTCTGTTTTATATGGTGTTTGCCTCAACATATTTTGTGTTCATCAGCTAGGGCGGAGAATTTCCATACTCTTCATTCCACAGACTATTCTGAGAATAATTAGGCTGGGTATTTAACATTAAGCTTTCTTGTTCTCTATCAGCTTTCCCACTTTGTGATATAATATAACTGTTTTGAATTCATTACTCAATGTCACCTTCAGATCGAGGTGAACTGGGTGTGGGAAGAGAACTGTCTAACGACTGACCCAGTATATGAACCATTTCCATCTTGTTTAATTTGCAGACAACTATCTACAGCTACAGGTTCTCTGCAATCAGACCTGTTATTTATTTATTTATTTATTTATTTATTTATTTATTTATTTATTTATTTAGGGTCACATACTTATGCACAATGGCTAATCGTGACCGTGACAGTTTTTTTTTTTTAATTTTTATTTATTTTTTTTTTCACACATTTTGTCTGTACGATTCTGAAAAACAAATTTTCGAACCGATATTCACAAAATTGTGCACACCCTTAGAGGGGCACACAATCTAAAAATGTTCCAAAGCAATTTCTCCCTTCCTTTGCCAAAATTGGCAAAAAAATGTCAAAATTTGGATTTAGCGTCACTTTCTCAAAATGCGTCTTGTAGATTTTTTTAAGCATTCATCAATGTTAGACCTGCCTGCGACTCTACAGTTGGCATACAAGAGATATTGGGCTCAGCGTTTGATAACCCTCCACATTCTGCCAAACATCGAAATTTTGATAAAGTGGGCTGTTTTCGGGAACCCACAGCACCCATCGGGTACATGAGAGATAAACATAACTTCCTTCATTGGAAGTGGAATTCACCGTGGATCATTTTTGAAAGTAATAAGGGTATAAAAAAAACCAAGCGTTAACCCATTTTGGACTGGCTAAAGACAGACACCCCTTAAAATTCATGTTTCCTGTGGGTTTCTCTGAACACATCTTGTAGATTTTCAAGAAAAAATAGCCATTCACAGGCCTTGACATTACAAGTTGCATAGACAAAATGTTCCACTAAGCGTTTGTTAACACCCCCCCCCCCCCCACTCTCCCCCCCCCCCTCGTGATTGCTAAATGTCAACATCATGATAAAATGGGTTGTTTTCAAGCACCAGCAGCACTCACCACAGATAAACATAGTCTCTTTTATCGGACCCACAATTTATGGAGGATAACTTTTGTAAGTAGTGAGGTATTTAAAATGTCAAGTCTTAGCTCTGTTTTGAGAGATTAAAGGAGACAGCCCTTAACAACTTAAAATTCACATTTCTGTGGATTTCTTCAGTTGTTCTTAAAGATTTTCAAGAACAAATATTAGACTCTTATGAAGAATTATTCTGGCAATTGTTCATCAAACCTCCACAAATGCCAAACATCAAAATTTTAGATAAATTTGAGATGCAATGGGCTGTTTTCAAATATCCATAGCACTCAATGGGTATGTGGCAAACAAACATAACTCCTTTTGTCGGACGTTGACTTCCGGACGCCGATATTGATATTAACACTCTCCACCAATAATGATGATTTTAACCTAAACTTTCTTTTGTCAAACTGAGTCATTTGTGACTACTGTACCGACATTTCTCAGAACATCAATAAAGGTACTTTAGTGATACAGTTAAAACAATTCTTAAGACACTCTGGAGGCACGAAAAATCATGGAAAAGCCTATGATTCCCTAGAATAATTCAGTCTAGTGTGCTGCCAAGGTTTGTTGCAATAGACCCTAAGCTTTGGAAGTTACAACGCAAATGATGTAAAAAATGATTAAAATACCACTTTTATTTCATGACGTATATACACAGATTAGTGCACATATTGCACAACGTCTGTGACAATGAAATCCCTTTTTGTGAAGAGTCGAAAAGTCGTATGGGGAGTCAGTCGTTCGAGCATTTGCTCCATGGCTCATTTGCTGGATGGGATTCTAACCGTTTGAACAATCAAAGATAGTTAGCAAGACTGTCGAAATGATACAAGTCAGTTGTAATCTTAAAAGGTTCTTAGGGGTGCAGAAGACTATAGTATATGTGCTAGTGCATAACGTTTCACATTGTGCATTTTCACATCAGCACATATTGGCACATCCAGCATGTGCCTGTGTGCTACATGTAATGTGTACAATAGAAGATAAA
Organism: Pictodentalium vernedei; assembly: GCA_031216915.1. Lineage (NCBI taxonomy): Eukaryota > Metazoa > Mollusca > Scaphopoda > Dentaliida > Dentaliidae > Pictodentalium > Pictodentalium vernedei. The sequence continues at coordinate 368,953,444 of CM062291.1, forward strand.
CATGTCTAAATACTCATGGAACAAGGTAGTAATGGCACAAGACTGCAAGGATGTTAGAAGTCTACATAACATTGGTTAACTACAATAGAGCCAAATCGTAGGACACGTGGGTAAAGATTGAAGCCGTCGATAAGACTACCAGTAGTGTAGACTGCCACTCCAGACCAAAGCATTTGACAATGTATTCCCCATACAACAGGATTTCCACTCGGGGCCAAAATTTGAAAACCAAACTCTGAAAGGGAAAAGAGTTTTCAAGTCAATTTTTTTTAACTTTCAGAGTTTGGTTTTCATTGTTTTCAAACCAATTTTTTAAAAACAACTTTCAGAACTTTGTTTGAAAAAGTTTTCAATCAACATTCAGAAAATGTTTTCAAACCAAGTTCTGAAAAGTTAAAATATTGGTTTGGAAACATTTTCTGAATTATTATTTTTTTTTTGAATAAGAAAATGATTTCAGCGAAAGTATAAATAGGCGGGGGGTCTCACAGTTTGGGTCACACATGCTTTTGAGTTAACAAGACTGAAACATGTGCATTTGATCTCCTCTGAAGATTAAAAAAGATGAAAAGGTCATTAGGAGACTACACTGATTCAGATGATAGCGATACAGAAGATGTTGTTGTAAGCAGCAAGAAACAGAGGTTGACTGAATATGCTGAGAATGAAAATTCTGTACATTCCATATGGAAATTGTATTCAATTCACCCTCAGTTATTGCGGCAATCCAGAAAATTTCACTCAAAATCCCATATGTGTGAAATGACTTTGAACCAATTCGATGCCAACAATCCATTTGAGTTTCTAAGTAAAAAGTTTGATTCAATGATGGAAGATGTGAAGTAGCAATGTGGTATACAAGACAATGACCCCATGAGGATATCTATCCAGTATCCAGGGCTTGAGGTAGGTTTTTTTATTCCTTTTACAAAGGCTATGGGGATTAATGGTAGAACAGTATTAGATGAAATTGAAAAAGTTATTCAATCAAATGATAAGTTTCCTATCCATGATGGTAAATTATCTTTAGACATAACACACACTTCACTACCACAAGGGTCGGGGTGAGATGCACCCATTTAATTTGCATCTGTTGGTAAAATGGTTAAAAGTAAACAGAGGATTGTTGAAATAAAAAATGTCAATGATTCTATGTGCTTGGCACGTGCGGTGGTAGTGGGAAAATGCCATGTTGATAATGATAATTCAGAACTTTGGCAAAAGAGATGGAAAAATATTAGATATTCTGATAGACTGAGACAAGAGCAAGAAGCCAAAATATTGATGAATAAAGCAGGTCTTGATTATAATAAACCTTGTGGATATGAGGAATATTGTAAAATTCAAGGGGTACTCTCCCCACACTATGTAATTAAAATTCACCCACAATTTGCCATAGAAACGTTCTTATTTGAACCAACATAAACTACAAAAGAGAGTTAAGTTATTCATATCTATCACCATGACCGTCATTTCAACACGATCACAAAAATTACAGGGTTTTGTCACTACTATTGTGAATATTGCAATGTAGTGTATAATAACAGAGAACGCCATAGATGCCCCAAAGGCTGTGTTTGCTATTCTCCACTACCATGTACACCTGAACATTCTGTTCATTGTTACACTTGTAATAGGGATTTTGTAAGTTCATCTTGTTATCAAAACCACACAACCAAAACACAGAACCAAGAAAAAACAATCTGTCAATTAGTCAGGAAATGTCTATCATGTAAAATGCAAATATATTCAGGGAAAGGAGAACACATTTGTGATGGATTTAAAAAATGTAAATATTGCCATCAATTAGTCAAAAGTGGACATTATTGTTTCATTCCAAAATACAAATTACCCGAGAAAGACAAAATGCCGAAAGTACCATTTGTGTTTTATGATTTTGAAACAACTCAAGACTCAGGTCTTCACACCCCGAATTACTGTGCTGCACACCGTGCTTGTAACAAGTGCATTTGTAAATCTATTCATGAAACGTGTTCACGATGTGACAAAGTTGGAAAAAGGGAATATATTTTTAAGGGAGAATCTACTTTGAGTGATTTTTGTAATTGGCTTTTCAGTAAGGAACATTTAGATACAATGGCAATCGCTCATAATTCAAGAGGGTTTGATGTATAATTTATCTTAAGACATCTCATTGAAACTGCTACATCAAAACCCGATGTTATCATGAATGGAAACAAAATTATTTCTCTGAAAGCTTGTGGTGTTAGACTCATTGATTCATTGAGTTTCCTTTCTATGAGATTGGCACAATTCCCTAAAACATTTGGTTTAAGTGAACAAGCAAAAGGTTATTTTCCTCATTTGGCAAAAACAAAATCATATCAAAACTACATTGGACCTTATTTAGATGCAACATTGTACATGCCTGGCTCTATGTCTCACACAGTTAGAGAAGATTGTATTAAATGGTACAATCAAAAAATTACTAGTAATGCTACTTTCAATTTTGCCAAAGAAATGGACATGTACTGTAAGTTTGATCTGGATATATTACGTAGAGGGTGTGGTGAATTCAGAAAACAATTTATTGAATGTGACGGGATAGATCCTTTCAGGGAGGCTGTAACTTTAGCTGATGCCTGTAATAAAGCTTGGAGGAAAAATTCAATGCCAGAAAACAAAGTTGGTCTCATTTCAGACATAAACTATCATACCGCCATTAGATATTCCATAAAAGCCATTAGATACTTAAAGCGACTGGCACAAAAAGAAGGCATACACATATGACATGCACTAAACGGTGGGGAAAATAAAATTGGAACTTATTATGTAGATGGTTTTCACCAAGAGACAAATACAGTCTATGAATTTTATGGATGTATGTAGCATGGATGTGAAACTTGCTATCCTGACAGATTTGAGAAAAATCCAATCAATTCACAATTCTATCAGTCACTGTGCAAAAAAACTCAAACATGCATAAAACATTTCAAATCATTGGGGTATAATATACAAGTCGTGTGGGAACACGAATTGGATCATCTATGCAAATCAGATCCTGAAGTTCAAGCCTCTTTAGACACATTTTTCCCACACATGGACCCAATTAAACCACGAGAAGCATTATTTGGCGGGAGAACAAATGCCATTAAATTACACTACCAAACTGACGAAAAACATAGACACAGAAATCAAATACAAATATATCTGTTCACTTTACCCATATGTGAACAAACACAGGAAATATCCAGTGGGACATCCAGATATATTCACAAAGGAAAACATAGACACTGGCAAAATAAGCCAATACAGAGGTCTCATTAAATGTAAGGTTTTACCACCTCAACATTTTTTTTTGCCGGATTTACCTATTCATTGTAATAAGAAAATGACATTTACACTCTGTAAATTGTGTGCAAAACACGAATTAGATCACTGTAAACACACACCAGAACAACGTGCACTTGTAGGTACATGGACATCTGTTGAACTTTCCAAAGCATTGGATTTGGGGTACACTTTTCTTGACACTTATCAGATTTGGCATTGGGATGAATGGTCTTCAGAGATTTACAAATATTATGTGAACAAATGTTTAAAAATGAAACAAGAAGCTAGTGGGTTTCTAGATTGGGTGAAAACAGAAACAGACAAAAAAAAATTATTTAAAAACGATTATGCACAAATTGAAAACATCTATTTAGAAAAAGTTGAAAAAACCCGGGAAAAAGATCATTGGCCAAAACCATGTTAAATTGTCTCTGGGGAAAAAATGCACAAAACAATATAAAAACTAAAACAAAATACATAAATGAACCATCAGACTATTTTGAAATAATACAGAACAATGACAAAATTGTGAAGAATGTGGAATTTTTTAACCACGATCAGTTTATTTTAGTAAACTACATTGACACTACAGATGTTTACAACCCACACAATTCAGCCAATGTTGTCGTAGCCTCATTTGTCACAGCCTATGCACGTATGAAATTATACAAAGTTTTAGAACAATTAGGAACACAAGTTTATATTTTGACACAGATAGTTGTATTTACATACATAAACCATCACTCTGGAACCCAGAAATTGTAAAGAGTAGATTAGGGCAGTGGACAGATGAACACCCAGGGGCAAAAAACACAGAGTTTGTGGGTTTAGGTCCGAAAAGTTATGGACACAAATATATTAAAGATGGAGAAATACACACCACATGTAAAGTTAAGGGTATCACATTAGATTACATGACATCACAAAAAGTTAATTTTGAAAGCATGACCAAGTGTGCACAAGACAGAGAGAATTACAAATTAAACATTGAATATACACATTGAATTAAATGTAACAAAGATAGACAAGTCACAAGTGAAACACAAAGCAAAACATTCAGATCTGTTTACACAAAACGTTTTGTTGTTGATGAATATGACACACTGTCCTATGGGTATGAGGTATAAATACTACTCAGATTTCTCATTTCGACTTTGAACAGGGAAGATGTCTCTACCACTTAATCATACATATCCTATATACTTATCAGAGTTAAGAAGACATTCGGGTTTTAGTAAGCCTACAAATCCTATTTTACAATCCAAGAAAGAAGATTCAGCTAATGCTGGGTTTTTCTATGTAGGAGATGGTAAAGTAAAATGTTTTGTATGTGGACAAGGTTTACATAATTGGGAAGAAAAGGATATTCCTTTACAAGAACATGTTAAGTGGTCACCAAATTGTTCTTATATTTAATTGATAAGAAATTGTCAATTATACAATCCACCAACATGTATGCAAACACCTCCAGATAAAATATTATCTGTGATGGATTATGGATTCACTTTAAATCAAATATTTTCAACAATGAAAAAATATGACAAGTATCTAGATGATTTTCCAGATTCTAAATCTTTATTTGCACTCATGGTACTAGATGACCAAAGACCAACATTTAGTACCGTGATTTCAAGAAAAGCTGCAGGACAATTCAAAACTAAATTGGACAAAATGTTTATAGATACCCCAGAATATGATTTTCCTGACTGTCCTGATGTACAAAGTACATGGTGTAATGTAATACCTGATGCACAAAGTACATCAGAACAGACAAAAGAATCATCAGTTTGATTTCAACCATGGAACCAGTAAGACACCTCTTAGAAAATAAGATCACACGTAAAGCATTATTATATGCATTTCAGATGATCATTCCTGGCTATCTAACAATAACAAAAGATGTTATTCAAATTCAAAGTGTAAAAGATAATAAAAAATATATCATTGATTCTGTTCTTGCACACTGTTCAAGACGTGTGTGTAAGAAACTCATCAAAGAACTTAAAGTACATTGGGAAAGGAATCCTACACACTTCTTTAACAACTGTAAAATACCCCTGCAGTTTGCACATACAACACTACTATCCATTGGCCAAGCACCACCATACCTCATATTACATTGTCTGTATGCCTCTGTATGCATCTAATGGTACAGAACTTCTAAGTAAAAAAATATCTGCGGGAAGCTCATAGTCTTGTAGGCAGTCAGGGATGTAGACGAAGAAGCAATCAGTCTGGAAGTATGGAAGGAAAGCCGACAGGCGACCTGGCATGTAGGTGGATGGGGAGTGAGGATGATAGACAGTCATGCCAGCTGGTTGGCACGCAAGGATACACTCAAGAAAATGGGAAGGCTAGGAGGTAGGCAGTCAGGCTGGTGGGCACGTGAGTTGCTAGACAGCGAGCGAGACAGGGTGTAAAGAGGGGTGGCATGTCAAGATCAACAAACCAGGTATGCCATCTGGCAGATGGGTTGAGAGTCAAACAGACAGTCAGACAAACAGCACAGGATATCCAACACTGTCAGGCAGATAGGCTGGGAGACAGGAAGCTCGGCTGATCGGTGTGTGAGTGGGTAGTATGGCTGGAAGGGCAGGCAAGCTCTGCACGATAGGATGGCATGTAGGTTAGTAGGCTAACAAGGAAGGGATTTAGTTGAGTAGTAGGTGATTAATTAGGTAGTAATGTCGGAAGGAAGACGGGGTGGGCAGGTCAGGTCAGTGTTTCAATATGGACTAGCAGAGTGGTAGGTAGTATGGAAATCATGCAACAGAATGGCGTGCAGGCAGACATTGTCAAAAGACGGGGTGACAAACAGGAAGACTGTATAGCAGGTAGACTGGCTACCAGGCAGGTGAACGGACAGACAAGATGGTACCCAATAGGCACCCACAAGACACATAGAAAGGTAGGCCGGCTATCTAGCAGCCAGTCAGACTGACAGACAGATAGGTTGGATGCACAGTGATGGCAACAACCAGCCACATGCATGCACGCATGCACGCATGCACTCACACACACCTACACACACATACACCTACACACAAACACACACACACAGTCTTGTCTACCCTACATACCGAGGTACCCCATTGTTTGTCCTTTGTGTGGACTAACGGTTTCAACCTCGTTTTGCCGGTACAGTTCTGGGAAAACAACCGAGGTAAAGGGTTTCTTTTGTCTTTTGTACCTCGGTAAGGCGAAACACGCAAACTCTTTTGTCTAGTTACCTTGTCAAGTTGGTAAGACAAACCCACACACACATGCACACACACACACACACACACACACACACACACACACACACACAGTCTTGTTTTCCCTACATACTGAGGTACCCCATTGTTTGTCCTTTGTGTGGACTAACAGTTTCTACCTCGGTTTGCCGGTACAGTTCTGGGAAAACAACCGAGGTAAAGGGTTTCTTTTGTCTTTTGTACCTCGGTAAGGCGAAACACGCAAACTCTTTTGTCTAGTTACCTCGTCAAGTTGGTAAGACAAACCCACACACACTCACACAAACACACACACAGACACATGTCTGTGCCATTTTATTTTTGCAAAATGAAAATTATTTTTTTGTTCAAACAAAAAGTTTTTGTTTTTTTTCTTCACAAAAATAAGTATTAGTTACATTTTTGTTTCAACAAAAAATAATTTTTATTTTGCAAAATAAAAATAATCTTTTGTTGAAACAAAAAGTATCTAAAAGTATTTTTTTTTTCGCTAAAATAAGTATTAGTTACGTTTTTGTTTCAACAAAAAATAAACAAAAAAGTAACTGATACTTATTTTTGTTAAAAGTAAAACAACTGAGGTGCTGACATCTTTCAAGTCTGTGATCAGCAACGGTTTTAAGCCTTCTTTAATGTACATTCCTTCCCCTCCCTCTTTTTCTGGGCTTCTGTTCGCCCCTACACCTATCCACACACACCCCTTCCTTGGTCTACCCGTTCCCATGTCTTAACCACGTCTCGCTTAAGCCCATGACATCAAATTTCCTCTGCCTTGATCAATGTAGCAATTTCACTTACTTTCCGGTGGAGACCGTGGATGTTGCTATAAGCCACTTTCAGGGTACCGAGGTTCATTGCCTTCCGCCTACTGATCCCATTGTTTTACTGATGCTAACCTTGGTAAAATCATTCTGTCCACCTCGCTCTACCTGTGTTCACTCTTGCTATACTTACCTTTGGCCTCCCACCCGCTATTTCCAAAAATGGCACCGCTACCCGAAAAAATGTTATCCCCCATTATCCATTTCCCCATCCTGCACAGATACACCCCGTCACGCCCGTACATGCTCTCTTTGCCGCAAAACGTGTCCCAGTGGTCGATAAAGGGTATTCCCAGGTCAACTGTGGTCCTCCAACCGCTCATTCAGCGCCAAATCCTTGAGTTCCGTTCGGCTCCACTCTCAATGACTGGAAGGACCCCGGATACGACTACTCTTGCATTCCTACTTACCATATTGATGTCTAGACATCTGTACGTCTCCATCAGACTTACTGACCTTTTCTCCCCGATATTGTTTGCCCAACATGGACCACCACTACCGGATCCGATCCTGACCCTGCCACAATACCAGCTACCCAGTCCCTCAGATCCTCCACCTTCGCCCCAGAAAGCACACGACTGTTCGATTTGAACTATCGGGACCACAAACCACATTGTCATTCCCACGTACAATGCTACTCCCTGCTACAACCAATTTTCCTCTTCTGTCACCAGTTCCTATATCATCTGCAACTCCTCTCGTTTTGCATGCCTCAGGTCCCCCTCTTTCTCTTCACCGCCTTCCTTACCCCATCTATCCTAGCAATATCAACAACCATCTCACTTCCCTCAATGCCCCCTCACTCTCATCCCTAATTGATGAGAATTCAAAAACCTCCTAAAGAAGTAATGCTCACTCATGCAAAAGATCTTATGGTATCCGTGGGTAAAGCTGCATTGGGAATAAAAAGACAGAAACGAGAACCGAGAACCGAAACGTCAGTCTGAGGTTCGTTCTCATGGAGTCAAGACACGAAAAAAGACAATCTCATTCAAAACGAAATTCAAGGCCACTTGATATATCTGATTAAATCATGATGTAACATGGATCTTGCGAGGATTTGTGTAGTGGTTTTGATCCAAATAATGTATCACCAACATCGAGTGGTATAGAAAATATTGGTGAAATTGAGCAATTTCCTATTGAATCTTTAAACAATTCTTCACCAATAGAATTTTTAATTCCAAGACAAACAACCAAGTGGTTAGATCTTGCATCATCTACACTTGAAGTTCAATTTAAAATTACAAAACAAGATGGGAGTGTATTGGGTGGAGATACAAATATATCTCCTATCAATATTTTTTTTCACAGCATGTTCAGTAAAATTGATGTTACGCTGAATGGTAGTCTTATAACCACCAATACAGACATATATCCTTATCGAGGATTTTTTGAGAATTTTCTTAGTTATTCAAGAGATGTGAAAAAAACCCATCTGGCTGGTAGTGAGATGTGGTATGCAGATAGTCCTGGATACCACACAGCAATAGCTAAAGATGGTGATAACAAAGATTTGGTTCAGCGTCACAAATTAATTGCAGACAGAAAATCTGTACAACTAAGAGGAAAATTACATTTAGATCTATTTGTGCAAGACAAATATTTACAAATGGTCTGGAAATGAGAATAAAAATTCATCGTTCTCCAACTAAATTTTGTCTGGTTGGTGATGAAAATGGAAAAATAGAAATTCAAAAAGCCATATTCAGAATACCAGCATCGTATTTAATTCCTAAATTTGCTAATGATCTTAATGCGCAAATATATCAAACAAATTATAAAATCCCCCATAAGACGTGTAGAAATGAAAACAGTTACCATTGGAAGTGGTCTTCGATTAAAAATAAAAGACCATCTGTTTCATAAACAGATGCTAAAACGATTAATTCTTGGTTTAGTTTCGAATAAAGATATAAATGGAGATATTGGCACAACTCCATTTAATTTTCAACATTTCAATTTGAACAAGTTGGAAATCACAATAGATAGACATTTCAATAAAGCACGTCCCTTCGAACCAAATTTCGAAGGTGGACTTTATCTAAATTCATATTTATCATTATTTGAAGTGATGGGGTATTTTGGACAAAATCAAACAATTAATGTATGTATGCAGGATTATGCAAAAGGATATATCCTTTGGGGAATTGATTTGACACCTGATCAGTCAAGTAGTGGACCATTAGCTCATCCTATAAAGTCTCGCAATCTTCGAATAGATCTCCAGTTTGCTCAAGCTCTTCCAGAGGTGATCAACGTTGTTGTCTATGCAAAGTGGGCAGAATTAGTTAAAAAGAGACTGGCATATTATACAGCATATCTTGATTAACGACTTCATAACAGCCCTTTTCAGAGATAAGAAGAGATGGATACCACTCGGCTACAATATATTCTTGATAAATGAATGGAAAATTGTGTTTGCAGAGTGTTATTACCTAAACAAAAGCTTGAACATAGAAAAGCTTATATTGTGAACACAGATTCATCAAGAGAACCAGGAAAACATGGAGTGATGATATATTTCCAAGACAATCATTCAGACATCCACTTTGATTCCTATGGCTTTCCACCAATAAATAAAGACATTTACAAATTCATAGTGAAAAACACAGATTCATGGACTATTACCGCAATGAGAATACAAAGTGCTCGCTCTGTGGTGTGTGGAATGTACTGTATATTTGCTTTAGATCAACTTGCAAGAGGATATGATTAACAGACAGTTTTTACTATCAAATTCGATCCAAGAAATTTCCAAGAGAATGATAGAGAGATTCGTAGATGGTATGAGCAAACCTTTCGACATTATTTTATGTAACCAGCATCAGGTGTCCAAAACAACCTACACAGGGAAAATATTTTATTATAATTGATAAAAAACATGTTTCTGTTGTATAAATTTATTATGTATCAGAGCTAGGAATTTTTTAGTTTTTCTTTTTTAAAAAAATGCTCAAGTAATGCCACTTTATTTTAAATCTCTCAAATTTTTTTCAGAAAAAATCTTGAAATAATGTGGTATCAGTAATCTCGATGTAAAAGGTTTTCTATAGGTAGGCAAACTCAGATCTCGGTGTATATATGCTTCTCACTTTATATATTAAATATTGGTAGCTGAAGTAAATCTTATTGTCTGTTTAAGATGTAGTAGTGTCCACTATCCCTCTGCAATAGTAAAAAATGAGTCAAGAGTCACTTCTGATTTTTATACGCCCGTTTATAAAAACGGGACATATTATATTATCACTCTGTCTATCCGTCCGTCTGTCTGTCCATAAACAATTTGGTTTCCGTTCATTTAAAGTTGAACACCTTAACGGATCGACATCAAACTTTCAGAAGTTGTTTTTAACAATAAAATACAGGTCAAGTTCGATATTTGTGTTTCTCAGTCCATCCACTGCAGAGTTATGGCCCTTTGAAAACACATTTTTTCTAAAAAAAAATGGTTTCTGTTCATTTAAAGCTGAACGCCTTGACACCAAATTTTTCATATGTTGTTTTTAGCAATGAAATACAGGTCAGGTTCGATATTGGTGTTTCTCAGTCCATCCGCTGCAGAGATATGGCCCTTTGAAAACACAATCTTTCGAAAAAAGTGGTTTCCCTTCATTTAAAGTCGAACGCCTTGACGGATAAACATCAAACTTTCAGATGTTGTTTGTAGCAATAAAATACAGATCAAGTGCGATATTGGTGTTTCTCAGTCCATCCGCTGCAGAGTTATCGCCCTTTGAAAACACAATTTTTGAAAAAAAATTGGTTTCCGTTCATTTAAAATCGAACGCCTTGACACCAAATTTTTCAGATGTTGTTTTTATACGCCCGTTTGAAAAACGGGACGTATTATGTGAATGGTCTCTCCATCCCGTCTGTCTGTCTGTCCATCCATGGACACATTTCGTTTCCGGACAATAACTTTAGTTGTAATGGTTTGAGCTGGGTTAAATTTGGCATGTGGATTTAGTATGACAAAATACAGGATGGGTTCGATTTCCGTTTCTAGCGGCCCATTTGCAGTAGAGTTATGGCCCTTTATTTATGGGAATTTAGCCCAACTTCTAGTTCCCGGACGATAACTTTAGTTTGCCTTGACCAATTTATTTCAAATTTTCAGTTTTTTTGTTTTTGACCACACAATACAGCTCAAGTTCACTTTTGACCGCAATCGTATATACCTTTCCAGAGTTATTCCCCTTGAATGATTGCAAATTTGTGGATTTTGTGGTTTCCGGATGATAACTTTAGTTTGCCATGACCGATTTTTTTCAAATTCTCAGATTTTGTTTTTGACCACAAAGCACAGCTCAAGTTCACCTTTGGCCATAATCGCATGTAGCGTTACATAGTTATTCCCCATGAATGATTGCAAATTTGTGAATTATGTTGTTTCCGGATGATAACTTTAGTTTGCCTTGACTAATTTGTTTCAGATTCTCAGATTTTGTTTATGACCACAAAGCCCAGCTCAAGTGCACTTTCGGCCTAAATTGCATGCACCTTTCCAGAGTTACTCCTCTTGAATTTGTGCATTTTGTGTTTTCCGGATTATAACTTTAGTATGGCCTGACTGATTTTTTATATGCCTGTTGAAAAACCGTCGAATTATGGTCAGTTTGTCTGTCTGTCCATTTGTCCATCCATTTGTCCATCCATGTGTCCATCCGTCGGTCTGTCCATTCGTCAACATTTGGTTTCCAGCTGATAACTTTAGTATTTTTTTTTCGATTGACTCCTAAACTTGGTATGTGGTTTAATCAAAACAAACGGCAGGTCAAGTTCGAATATGGTGTCAGTTCGAACTTCGAATTTCCCATGAATTATGGCCCTTGTTGGACATAGAATGCATCAAATATTTGGTTTCCAGATGATAACTTTTAATATTTGTTTTCCGATTGGTTCCAAACTTGGTATGTTGTTTAATCACAACAAAATACAGGTCAAGTTCGAATATGGGGTTGGTCCGAACAATTTTCACCCTCACCCCCAACCTTACCCCAACCCTTCAAAAATACAAAATGGGCATATAATGTCCCGCTAGGCGGTGCTCTTGTTCACTGTTTGCGATGATTGCCTTTAATATTATATCTTTACCAACCAAACTCTGTACACAGTAAAGTGTTATACGGTTTAAAGTATGGGTTGATTGTTTGATAAACATATATTTGTCAGTATAAAAGTGTTTGGAACAACCTACCTCATGACTGCCACTCTAGACCAAAGCATTTAACACTGAATTCCCCATACACCAGGACTACCACTCGGGGCCAAAATTTAATATAGGAATCTCCATAGGGGCTTGTACCTCAAGTGCCCATTTTTGTACCCAGAGTTGCCGCCCCCATTTGATGTGTACACATTACAGGTAGCACATGGGCACATGCGGGATGTGACAATATGTCACATCCCGCATGTGCCCATGTGCTACCTGTAATGTGTACACATCACATAAACACATCTAGGGAAGTCAGAATACTTAGTCTAAAGCATATAGATTTCATAACATGGGTAGAATTGGTTCAGGAATGATGAGAATAACCTACAGAAAGACCAGGATGGACAGAAAAAACAAGGACTCTGAAAGAATCAGAACCAAAAAACTAGTGTTGTACAAAGGAACGCGCCTGTTATCGAAAAAAGTAAAAATGGGGCTACGCCAAATCCGTTTCTGAAGAATTGGGTGTTTTTCGTGATTTGGATGTCGGGTTATTTGTGGTACTTCTGCGAACTGGAAACTACTCTTGTACAATGGAACATACCCCCCGAACATACTCCTGTCCCATTAGAAGGTTTTAGGTCATACAGCAACCACGTACTACCATAGAAACCAAGATGGCGGCATCTAGTATACAAAATGGATGACGGAAACACATATCGCCCTAACAACACGCTCTGCGCATGCGCGATAACACCACCTATGACTATGGGATGACGACACAACATGGCCGCTCATGCTGTAGTTCAAAAACAGAAAAAGAACTTTCTTAACCCTTTCTTTACCCAAAACAGACGATATCAAAATTTATTACTTTAAATAGTATTTTTCAAAAAATGTCAACAAAACCATATGTGATTCCTCATTGGAACGACCTCGACAAGCTCGTTCCAATGAGTGGTCACATGATTTTGTTTTGTAAAATAAAATGGAAAGAAACATTTGTTCATCTGCTGAATTTGCATGTTACGCAGGCGGATGGGCCTACTCGTTAGGTAAAGGGTTAAGCTGTTAGTCATCTTATTCTTTAACAGACGTCAAATGGGGTGGGGGATGGGGGAGGGTGGCGTTACGGTAACCGGTTCTCGTCAGATCACCAAAGTTAATCAACGTCGAGCTCAGTTAGTCCTCGGATAAGTGACTGTCTGAGCGATCAATTCGGACTCCCGCATTGTATCCTTGGGCAAAGCACTTAACCCCGATTGTCCACATGGTGGCACGATGACGCAGTGTACCAAGGTGTACTGCACATCGACGGTGCGCATGTCTTCAACCAATCTAACCCTGCCTATACTGCAGTGCGGAGTTACGATGTTGGGGAGCTGGCAGCTGCTCGTTGTTGCTCGGTGGTTCTCTCCGGGTACTTCGACTTCCTCCACCCGTAAAACTGTCACCGACACAATATGTCCTTGGCTGTTAAAGCGCCATTAAACCTTAATAAATTAATAACAGAGGTCAAATGGGTCACCCAGTGTGAACATACTTCACAAATTTAGTTCGGACTTCATTCAAATGATACTTTACATAAATATACAATTGTGAATATAATTTTGATTTGAAGTGTAATTTTCTAGTTTTATGTTTTGCCTATCGACAATAAGCAAATTCTAGTAGTTCGAATTAGTAGCCTAGTTATCCATTCATAGATGAAACTTATTTACCTAAAAGTAAGCGGAATCTACTTTTCAGAGTTAACATTGTTACTTAAGACCAGGAGCCAATACTATAAAACTTTTACAATTGAATTTTCTAGAATTGTATTGTCTACCTATTAATATAACTGACTAAAATGAATCATTAGCATTTTAAAAGATATGGCAATTTGCCAACTGTTAAATTGCCATATCTTTGAAAATGCTTATGATTCATTTCAACCCAGTTAAAGTCATAACTAGAAAATACAATTCTAGAAAATACAATTGTAAAAGTTTTATAGTATTGGCCCCTGATCTCACAGTTATTATATCGTCAGTGGAATATTTTCCTGTGAATGTTCAACGAAGAAGTAAACAATATTATCGCTCATCAAGCCATTAAGGTTGCTTCGGATGGACACAAGGGTGTAGATGTACCTGAAGACACCGATGTGTACGTTTTGTTGCTGCATCACTATTTACAGCAGTATGTAGTTGCTCCGATGACTATGGAATCCCCTATTCACGGACGAATGTGTATTAATATACGGGAAACTGTCAGAGCTAATAAGTCTATTATTTACTCGCTGCTTATGGCATTTCGGGCTGCGACACATTTGAAAGCCTGTTCGGGATAGGGAAGGGTCCAATACTGAAAGTCCTCCAGAGCGGAGTTTTGTTGAAAACTTTGAGTGAGGAAGACGCTGAGTGGTCAAATGTACTCGATCAAGTAACCCAATTCATTTCTCTCTGTTTCGGTTCGAAGGTAACCACGTCAATGACTGATGTACGTATTGATGAGTGGTTTTCGAAAACCGGGAATCCAAAGGCAACTAATACACCGAAACTTTGTTCTCGGCCTCCTCCCACAGCAGCCTTAGGGGAAAATATCAAAAGAGGGCACCTTCAGACACGTGTATGGAAGAACGAGACCTCCAAAATTTAGATCCCGTCAAATATGGCTTCGAGAAGGAACTAGAGACAAAGTCGCTCCAGCCCATAACAGTTCCGTCCGATATTGCACTGGACCCAGATGAAGTATTGAAGTTAATAAAGTGGTCTTGCTCAAGCCAGACGCAATGTAGTACAAACAGGTGCAAATGTAATGCTGCTAAAGTGGAGTGCACATTTTTCTGCTCTTGCAACGCCACACTAGAGTGTTGCAATGAACAAACAAGGTTAGTAGATAGATCAGTTATGAATAGCACAGATCAATTGAATCACCAAAACCCTAAACATCCCTTAAAAATGTTTTTAGGCTCGGAAGCAACCTCTGTTATGCGCCCGGAATGTTTTAGTCGCTGTCAAACATCACAGTCCGCGAAATGACGATCTCACCTTAAACGTGGATATTTCAAATTGCTCAAGACTGCCAGACGTCCAGTACACTTTTTCGTATTCAGAGGATGTTATTCATGTACTTTCCATCGATAAAAAAAAAACTTTGCACGCCACGTTTGGTCCAGTGCCCTGGCAGTCAACTAGACTCAAGTTTATCCCGAATCTGTACGGAGATATTTCAAGTGCACGATTATGTTCGCTAATCGATATATGACTTTCCCATTTGTCTACGTATCTGTGCTGCCCGCGACTGTTTCACACTTGTTCATCTTGTACACTTACTAAGGGGGCGCGGTGGCTCAGTTGGCAGAGGTGCAGGCTGTAAGCCGAGAGGTCCTCGGTTCGAATCCCACCTGCGGCAACCGCGTTGTGTCCTTGGGCAAGACACTTCACCCCGATTGCCTACATGGGGGCACTATGACGCTGTGTACTGAGGCGTACTGCACGTCGATGGTGCGCATGTCTTCAACCAATCTAACCCTGCCTGTGCTGCGGTGCAGAGTTCAGAGTTACGATGTTGGAGAGCTGACAGCTGCTCGTCGTTGCTCGGTGGTTCTCTCCGGGTACTCCGGCTTCCTCCACCCGTAAAACTGTCACGGTCACGATTAGCCATTGTGCAAAAGTATGTGACCTTAAACACCAATAACTAAATAACTGTACACTTACTAAAGTATTAATACTTTACCGATTGTGTGCTATGTCGAATTTAAAATTAGTACTTTTTCCAATTCATTTCATCACTAAGCACATTACAGACAAATTTAATATTTTTTAAAGAAGTCGGAACAAATGTTGGGGTACATCCACCTGTTTTTGTAACCCCGGCTACCGGCTCTCACCAAACAGTTAAACAATCCAAAATAGCACGGTGCTAGTATACTCACATTTCGTCCATGACAAACTGGTTCATGTTGGTGTCAATAGGAGTGGACGGAAAACCACCATATGATTCACAGAAGTTTACCCCATCGGCAAAAGATACTTGATCATCACTTCTCCAAAGGCATTTTTCTAGGTCAGCAGTTTTGTAGTACTTAAAATATGGCATTGTGCAATTCCTCTCTGGAACTAAACAAACATTGTTAACCTTTTACCCAACGAATCGGCCACATCCACCCGGCTAATATGCAAATTCAACAGCTAAAAAAATACTATTTTTCAAAACTCGTAAACAAAACTATATCATGTGACCCCCTCTTTAGAACGAGCTCGTCGAGCTCGTTTCAATGAGGGGGTCACACGATATGGTTTTGTTGAAATCTTTTGAAAAATTAAAAAAAAAAATGACATTTAAAATAATAAATTTTCATATCGTCTGCGTTGGGTAAAGGGTTAAACAAATTTACTTGACTGTTGACCTTTTAACCCTTTGATACTTCTGTACGTCTTATGACGTACGAAAACAAACAGCACGTTGATACTTTGTGGTTATTTGTTTTGTTATTATTTTTCGATTTTTTAAAGTTTTAACCCCAATTCCTATTTTCTCCCGAATAGTGTTTAGTGACAACCGTTGAGCCAAATGTTCGCGCAGCTTAAAATACTAATATAATCCTGCTGTCAAGACTTTTTAACTGGTTGAGTGCTAGAAGCCACTACGGGGCTTTCAAAAAATGAGGATACCAGAGCAAAAGCCAACACTTTCCTTGCTTATATTTCATATTCATTCAAACGCAAATAATATTTTGTTTATATAAATTTGTTTTATTACAAATTATTGGAGAGTGCCTGTGGGCACTCTCCAATAATTTGTAATAAAACAAGTTTTGAGTAACAAATTCTGACCACCAAAAATAATCTAACCCTCAACCAGATAATCACTAATGTGATAAATATCTTGTTATTTGTACTTTCCGACGTTTGACGTTGCATTTTAAAGAAAACGTTGAAGAGACTGAATTCCCAGTGACGTTTGAACGTCAGGATATTTGAAGTCTCAAAGGGTTAATGTGGGAGTATATCTTCCTCTTGCAATTCAAGACCCTGGATGGATTGATCGTCTCGAATATTCAAAATAGTCATCACTCATCCACCCGGATAGCCACAGTAAACCCACTTTAGCAGGTTGCAGCCTTTTGAAAAATGTATACTAATTTAAAAATATTGTTCCGAAGTTGGAACCCGCACCCCCTTCTAGTGCGAAAAAGGGTCCCGCGTTGGCCATCCCCCGCGCGATGAGCGCCGTTTAACGCGCAACTATGACCGACGCGCAACGCGCGCCTTCTCTCTACTTCACACTTTCAGACAGCATCACCGGGTAGAGGTACGTGTAGAACAGCTCAAAAGGTCGATGTCTTGATCTCTCGTAAAGGGGAGGGGGAGTGGGTGGGGGGGGGGGGGGAGCTGTAATAATGTTGTATAGTCATGACTCTGCGCTCGTCTTTTCAGAGGCCAACCATATTCGTAAAAATATCATTCTTTACAGGCATTGCACAAAACAATAATAATACACCCCATCTAAACACCAGTTTCTAATTGTATCGTAGCCCTGACAAATGAAGTTTCTGTCGTTTGAGTGACGATTCAGGCAGAAACTGATTTCCATGACACAGACAGAAATCTCTGAAGACTTCAGTAATTAGACAGGTATGTTGCACGGGATTTTGAATTGTGGAAATGAAGGTTCCGAGTCAATGAGTGTATACGAAACTAATCAGTCTAGCTTTGTGAGTACATGCAGAAGGGCCTATTTTTAACTGGTGGAGTGCTAGAAGCCACTATCAGAGCTTTCAAAAAATGAGGGTACCGCGGAAAAAACCAACATTTTCCTTGCTCACATTTCATATTCAAACACAAATAATATTTTGTTTTTATAAATTTGTTCTATCACAAATTATTGGAAAGTGCCAATAGGCACTCTTCATCAGGTGACAGTGTGAAAATTGGTCAATATACAGACATTTTTTTGTCAGCTGCAAATGTTGACAAATTTGGTTGCATTTGGCCAAAGACTTCCACCTTAACCCTTTACCCAACGTAACCTCCAAAATCGGCCAGCGCTATTCACAAAAATCGCCAATAAATTTTTATTATGTTTTCATTTTTTGTCTCAAAAATATAGGTTATGATCCCTCATTGGATTGAGATCGATCCAATGAGGGGCGGGGTGAGGTGGGGTTGTTGCCCCTGGAAATTAAATCCTACCATTTACGAAAATGGTCTCTGCCTTTGGCGTCAATTTTGTGTCTCTTTTGCTTGTTAACACATGACGTTGTATGAATTTAACACGTCAATAGCCGTCGGAATTAAAAGAAAGCACTGTTGGAAAAGTTATGGTGAAACTGAGGATGAGAGTACAGAAGTATGAGTATCCGAAAATCTTTTTGAGTAATCTAAAAATTATTAAACTAGCCTAAAGTCATAAATTACTTTAATATTTTTTCACAATTATGTTTGTTTTGAGTAAGGCAATATTTTGATGCGACACACAATAGATGCTTACCTGCACTTTCGCAAAGCATGTACCAAATGCGGTTAACGCAATAATCGGATAACCATTTTCCAGTTGTTATGTCAAGGAAACCGCATCCATTAACGCCGAGATTTGGGCAACAACCATCCCAATTCGTCCATTCCATTCCGTTTCCGGTGTATGTCATCCAGGTACTTGTTGCAAGACACACGTTTTCGCTTAGCCCACTCACACTGAAAATAGAAAAAAATAGTCAGTGCCGGTGTGACAGGAATGATAGTCCGTAGGAAAATTAGTCCCGGCGGACTACTATTCCTAGGGATGTTAGACCTTGGACTATAATTCCGCGGAATAATAGTCCAGAGGGACTAACGTTCCTACGGACTATCATTCCTGTCACACCGGAACAAAAAGTATGGATAGTATTCAAATAAAAGGCTCGTAATTTCATTTCAAAAGAAGGCCGGCATGTTGGTCTCGGTACTCTTTAGCGACACAAAACAAGGTAGGATTTGAGGAGGAGTGATCGGAAAATTCCAAAAGATCCGGTAAGTATGTTGACCGGCAAGCTGTTAGTGTGGGCCACATTATACGAAAGGTGTACGCCGTAATAAATGATGAAAAAGCAAAGAATGGTCAGTAAAAATTTTATCGCACAGCCCACAGGGTACTGTCCGATATAAATCATCAATGGCATTACCTACACATTATAAAAATAATGACATGGGTTGAGGGTAACACTGCAGATGGTCTCCACAAGGGACGAATGTCTCCTGAACCTTGAGCAGAGGGAGACATTGGTTCCATGGAAAGGAAATCTGAGAAGCTACCCACAAGCCAGGTCATTATTATTTTTATTGTGCCGCATGGTTTACCCCCCCCCCCCCCTCACACACACACCCAAGTCAGATGAATTTGAAAACAACTGATATCAAACAACTCTATTCTAATACTTGAGCTCTTGATTTCACGTTCAACGCAAGAGTTTCAACAAGCCAGGAGACAATATTGAGTGATAGAACCTTGAATAACTTAATTTGAATGGTTAAAATTTGGATAATTTAAATGGCTTAATTCAATGATCATCAATCAGAGAGAATGAAACATGAAAACATCTTCTTTTTCGGTCATTTCCGGCATCATTTTCGGGGAAACCCGGCATGAGCGGGAGACGTTGCCGACGTTGTCTGACAGAAATATTACCCTGCGAAGGGAATATTGCAGAAAAGCAAATCAAATCGAATGGCAGTTTACTTTAGGCCTTCAAAATGAGGTATATAAAATAACAATATTCACCTCCATTGTAGTTTATATTAAATATCACAGGATGATGCCGTTTCAGAAAAAAACAAGGTTGGTTTAAAGGTCTAGCGTTGTCCCACATGGCAGCCTTTCACTTTCAGAACTTTTCTACGTAACCCTCTCCATCCACTTCCAGTGGGGAACTCCCCTTCCATGCGATCACACTGGACAGAGGCCTGCCCACGAATCGAAATGCCTATTTTGCGTCACAAAAGTGGGCGAACACAAAAAAATACACAAGGTACATGTAGGTCTATGCACTCTATATGCGACATATAAGTTTTGCTCTATGCAATCTGCCTTGTGTGGCGAGTGTTTTGACCTTAACCGTCGAAATTCCTAAACTTATTGAATGGAGTGACAATGTTCAAGTGAGCTGTGGCTGGAGGAGAGTCCTGTTAAAATTCCTAATTCAAAACGTTTGAAGGGCGATTTTTTGTATCTGAGCCAAACAAATTTTCGAAATCTGAAGTCAAAGTAAAAAGTTGTCATGTACAGTGGCGCAGCCACAGAACGGAGAGGGGAGGGGGGAGGGGCTTGGCGCCTAAAAGTTTCACCGACCATCCAAATACAAAACCATTGACCGATTGCATTGAAACCCAAAATGGTCTCCAGTTTTGAGCTTCACACGTTACAAGTGCCTCAGATATAGACAGAACGGCATTCGCGTTTGAACTGTAATTTTTTATCGCACGAGATCGATTTGGGCCGAGGGATAATATTGAACGAGAGTAGCGATGACTGCCACTATAGGGACAAACATTTTAACACTGAATTTCCCATACCCCAGGACTTTAAAATCTTTTTCCTACCTTAAAAATGCCACTATAGGGACAAAAATGCCACTATAGGGACAAAACCCTATGGAGTATCCTATGTCAAATTTGTCCCTATAGTGGCAGTCCTGGGGTATGGGGAAATCAGTGTTAAATGTTTGTCCCTATAGTGGCAGTCACGGGGTAGAGGCCTCCCAGTTACTTTATGCTGGCAAATATGTGGATTTTGCTTATTAATCAATCTCTCTATACTTTAAGCCGTGTAACACTTTACTGTATGGAAGGATTGGTTGATAAACATACAATCTCTTACCCACAGTGGAAAAGAGAAGTATTTCTTAACTCTTTTTCACTTATGGGATAGAATGGTGAAAAAAGAGCAGTATCTCTTCTCTTTTTTACTGCTATGTAGAACTAGTGGGCACCACTACATTGCAACAGACAATTACATTTTTTCCTGACTCCAATGTTGACACTATAGGGACAAAAATGACACTATAGGGACAAAACCCTATGGAGAATCCTATGTTATTTTTTTCGCCATAGTGACAGTCCTGGGGTATGGGGAATACAGTGTTAAATGTTTTTCGCTATAGTGACAGTCATGGGGTAAAAATCCCCGCCCATTCCCTATACTGGCATCATTGGGGTATGGGGAGATCAGTGCTAAATGCTTAGGTATATAGCGGCAGTCATGGCGTAGGTTCCAAACATTTTTATACTGACAAAAATCTCTATGTGATTATTGAATATTTCATGTGATTTTGCGCAAAAAATAGAACAAGCGATCTAAAAAATCGCTTTCCTCTTCCCAAACTGAAAAAAACTGTGGCTTGTGTGAAAATCGCCCCACCGAGGTAAGAAGTAATTAAGTGAAAACTTTTATGCCTGTACTGAATTCGAAACAGATGTTTTTAAAGAAAATTATGTTAAGGGAAGGAAGTGATCGTTCCAATATCATTTTCTCGACAGACAACTTCTAAATTTCAAATGCGCAAATGTCTTATAATCCGATATGAATGTGTGCCTGACAGTCAATTTGTAAGACAAATAACACTTCCTCACTCTGTCAAAAACATTTCTCTCATGTTCCATTCAGATACATTTTTTTCAAACACGTGATCCACACATGTTTCAATAATTCACAAAATGCAACTGTGGAGAAAAAACCCTGTACTCGTTCAGGGAAGCGAAATTGCAGACTGATTGTTTAGCGACAGGAAAAACATATTACATATGTTCAACATTCAGCATTAGATTATTACAGTGACATTAACCCATGAGAAAAAATTTCATTTTACACTACAAAGCATATTTCATTCACTATTTTGTAGTGTAAAATGTTTTTCTTCATTATGGCGCAAAACTGGAATAAATATCCCTTTCCTCTACCCAAACTGAAAAACGCAATTTCTCAACTTTTATGCCTGCATTGAATTCGTAACAGATGCATTTTTAAAGAGAATCATCTGTTACGAATTCAGAAAAAAGGCATAATTCTGAGATATCATTCTGAAAACTAACAAATCTTAACCACATTGAAACAATTACTAACAACTTGTCTTTCAATGTGCCGAATAAAACATCCTGGTATTACGCGCGTAACGCAGAGAGCATAAATTTACATTATTAGTTTTTTGTCAAAGGACCTCCACATGTGTGTTTGAGTGTGTAAATGGTAATCAGTGAATCTTACACTGGAAAAGTGTGCTGCCACATTGAAATATTGTACCAATTTTCAAGCCAGTAAAACATTTGTCAAAGTTTAACCCCTTACCCAACGCAGACGATATCAAAATTTATTATTTTAAATATCATTTTTTCATTTTTTTCAAGAAATTTCAACAAAACCATATCATATGACCCCTCGTTGGAGCTCGTTCCAACGAGGGGTCACATGATATGGTTTTGTTGAATTTTCTTGAAAAAATAATATTTTTTCAACTGCTAAATTTACATATTACGCGGGCGGATGCGGCCGATTTGTTGGGTAAAGGGTTAATCTCGCTATTATATGTACTTAACACTGATGCTACGCAGAATCATTTACTATTTCCACAGATGTTTTTTATGACACTATGTCAGTCTTTCCCTCCAAATTATTTTTGGAGGGAAAGAGTGATTTTCTGTATCATCTAAGTGTGCAAAGACGGTGAAAAATACTCATTGCCTGGTGTTGGCAAAAATATTTCTATTCACAAGCAAAAAAAAGCTAGTTTTATTTTAACTCTATGTTTTACAGTGGGCGATATTTTTTTAAAAATGAATTGAAGGAAGGGTACTGCATTTTTGTTGAATTGTGTGATTGTGATTCAAGAAGCTCTATTCTAAGAATATATTGGCCTTGAAAAAGGCCGTTTTAAAAATTTCTCTTGGAATGACAGTCTGATTTTATTCAGGCAATATTTTTCCATACCGTCCCTGACCACACGCCAAATTTCCAAGTCTCATCCGCATTGGCTGCTGAGTTTTCGAGGGCTCTTCACCATCATCTTCTAGCTTCCTAACTGTTACGCGCTTTTGTTTGGTAACAGTTTTTCTCTTATGCCCTGGCTGTTTCTTGATCTGCTTTGGGACTTCCAACATCTCAAAACCCCAAAATTGTGATTTTTTCCGGAACTAGTTGGAGTTCTAAAGGCACTGCTCGAGGGTTTTTCAGATCCTCCACACTAGCAAATATTTTCTCCAGCAGGGTGAGAATTCTCCCCCGCTCTATCTCTTCCGTCTGCACCTCCACATCTCTTGTATGTTTCTCATTGGGTGTAGTATCGTAATACTTCCAGTACCCCGCATCCATTGCTGGCAAGTCTTCGAAATTTATGGTTGCAAATTCTAACATTTTTTCAGTGTAATGACAAAATGAAGAAGTTTTGCTTTCACTATATACTATTAGGATTTTTTTCCCTCTCTTATAACCATTGGATGAAATGTTTTGGGGAGGAAAACTCGTCTTATTATTGCTTCAAGATAATTAATCGCGTGAGGGAAAATCGGTTGAGTTTGCTTTCTTTTTGTGATGGAAATGTTTTTGCCAACACCATCCAATGAGGTGTTTCTCCCTCCCCAGATCTGACATGGTTGTGGAAATATTTCGGAGTGTAAACAATCTGGGAAAAACCAGAAATTTGTTTCAGGAAAATTTTTCCTGGAGCACAAATTTCTGTTCGTTGAAAAATGTATAAAAATGTGGGGATGGAGAGGGATGGTTCACACTTGTTTTTGAGTTGACAAGACTGCAAGACGTGTTTTTTTTCAAAAATGAAGAGGTCATTAGTAGACTACAGTGATTCAGATGACAGTGATGTAGAACATGTTGTATTTGGCAGCAAGAAACAGAGATTGACTGAATATGCTAAGAATTCAAATTCTGTACACTCTGAAAAGAGTGTACAGAATTTATATTCCATTCATCCTCAGTTAATACGCAAATCCAGAAAATTTCATTCCAAATCACATGTATTCAGAGTGACTTTAAACCAGTTTGATGTCACTAATCCGCTCGAGTTTCTAGCTGAAATGTTTGACTCAATGGTGAGAGATGTGAAGACAGAGTGTGGTATACAAGACAGAGACCCCGTGAGGATATCCATCGATCATCCAGGGTTGGATGTACCTATTTTTATTCCTTTTACCAAGGCTTTGGGGGTGACTGGGAAAACAGTATTAGACGAAATAGAAAAGGTTATTCAATCAAATGATAAATTTAATATACACGACGGCCAATTATCTTTGGCAGTGACACACACGAGCCTACCACAAGGGACCGGGCGAAATGCACCTATTTCATTTGCATCTGTCGGTAAAATGGTTGGAAATAAGAAAGGTATTGTTGAAAATAAAAATGTCAATGATTCTATGTGCTTTGCAAGAGCCATTGTGGTAGGAAAGTGTTACGTCGATAAAGATGAATCTGATCTTTGGCAAATGAAATGGGACAAAAGCAGGTCTTGGTTATAATAAACCTTGTGGGTATGAGGAATATCATAAAATTCAAGAGTTTCTATCCCCAGACTATATCATCAAAATTCACTCACAATTTGTTAAAGAAACATTGAACCACCTCAAACTACAAAAGATAGTAAAGTTATTCACATTTACACCACAACCAGCATTTTGACACTATCACTAAAATCACATGTTTTTTAGGATGTCACTACTATTGTGAATATTGCAATATAGGCTTTAATAACAGAGAACGTCACAGATGTCCAAAAGGCTGTGTCTGTTATTCTCCAATCCCTTGCACACCTGGAGTGATATTCATAAAGCTTCTTAAGTCATAAATCGTGCTAAGTATATTCTTAAATATTCAAAATTATGCTTATCAAATTCTTATCTTTAAGTTTTTCTTAAGTTGTATTCATAAAAGTTAAGTCTATTTACAAGCTTGCTTAACTTTAAGACACCTTTATGTTGTCTTAATTTTTAAGTACGTTTCTAAGTATACTTAAAGCTTTTCTAAGTAAAATCAAAATGGAGGACGCGGATTCCACTGATTCATCGCCTCAGATAGGTTTGAATTCATTAAGACGGCAAAGAATATTTAAAGACAGGATAAATCCAATTGAAATGTTCAATGATCATGAGCTGGTGCGGCGGTATCGTTTTGACAGGGATTCCTATCATTTTTTTTATCAAATTTAATAGAAAATGACATGTCTGCCAGTACACTGAGAAACCACAATATTCCGCCAATAATACAGACATATGTGGCACTGAGGTATTTTGCCACTGGCTCTATGCAGCTATGTAATTCAGGTGTGTTTGGCATTAGCCAAAGCTCGTGTTCGAGAATAATTGACAGGGTTTCAACTTTACTTTCAAAGCCCTCCCTTGTTTTAAAATTCATGAAATTTCCTACTTCAATAGAAACAGTGAGAAAAATTCAGAACGATTTTCACGGGA
The DNA here is from genome assembly GCA_031216915.1 of Pictodentalium vernedei. Classification (NCBI taxonomy): domain Eukaryota; kingdom Metazoa; phylum Mollusca; class Scaphopoda; order Dentaliida; family Dentaliidae; genus Pictodentalium; species Pictodentalium vernedei. Next base: position 368,979,383 of record CM062291.1, read on the forward strand.
TTGCGTCTTCTCCGTCAGTTGTGGTTGTGATTGATGGCACTCACATCCGAATAGCGGCACCACATGAGTTTGAACCGGCATATGTGAACAGGAAAAACTATCATAGTATAAATGTTCAGGTAGTAATGAACTCGTCTTGCCAAATTTTTGATTTAGTGGCCCGATAGCCCGGAGCTACTCACGACGCGCGAGTATTAAAAGAGAGCGGAGTGTATAGATTGTTTGAAGGCGGACATATTCCGGGTCTCTTAATTGGTTTTTCTGGCTATGCATGCAAGAGATGGTTGAACTTGATGACACCGTTTTTAAAGCCACAGAGTATACCAGAAGAAAGATACAACACGTAAGTATTCTACAGTATATTATGTTCTGAATAGGCCACTGTGTAATTCAATTCAATTTGGCTTAATAAGTACTGTATGGTCTGCTTGACTGCCTTGATTTTTATCCCCAAATTATAATGCAAAAAGTAGCAAATAGCAACCGGATTGAGCTGTGGCAGAGATGGCCAAGACAGCATTGACATTATTCATTAACAACACGCCTTGCTTTCATAAGTTTCAAGAGTGTTTTGCTGTCATTGTCGGTGGCAGTGCACATTGGCACATTACAATAGCCTACAAACGATTTTGAAGTCCCAAATAATATTTATTACTTAGAAAATCATTGTGGACATCTCCATGATCATAGTATAATAGGGGTATTATACTCTAATCATGGGGGTTTTCTAATAAATATTATTTGGGACTTAAAAATCGTTTGTAATGTGCCCTGTGGTCAGTGTCACTGCTTGCGCACTCTTCCCGAGTCTTCGCGCATTAGCCATTCCTATCGGCTGTTTGTGGTTTTCAAAAGAATAAAACCAATAACGAATGGTCGTTATTCGTTTTCTGTAGACGATAAACAATAAATAAATATTACTATTAGTTCGATGTTTATAAGTTTTAAAAACACAAACAGAAGATATGCTATTGTTATTTTAAAGGCAGTCAAATAAGCAATGCACGGGTAAATTGCGGAGAACCGATGGCTGTTGTCAAGGACGCTGTACACTGGCGACGCCGATCGCTAAAAATAGTTTAGAAATCTCAGCGTCAGTGAGGTTCCCAAGGGTTTAATGGTTCAAATTGGAAGAACCTTTCGGGCTGAGCAGTAAAAGTGATAAATATTTTTGCGAACACGTGGTTGTAGGCCTTCCAGTGTGGACTGTTGCGCCGAAACAAGAACAAGCGAATTGGTGGTGAAATCAATTATCACCACAGTGCGAAGGAGTTCGCAGTTGAATGCAACTTTGTGCGCAAGTTCTATATTCACTGTTAGTCCTAATTTTCGAGTTTTCATAACGGTGCAAACATTGCGTGACGGCACTGGGAAGGTGTGGGGCGGGGTGGCAAGATCGACAGCAGGTAGCCTGTTGGTTCACAGGATGAGTACATGACCTGAATTGGTGGTGGTTGTTTAGGTTCGAGAGAAAGCGGGTGGGGGGGGGGGGGGGGTGGGCAAATGTCTCTAGATGTCGTAGATGGTAAAATAGCTATTTTTTATTGGTGTTTTAGGGTCTCATTAAAGAGAGAGGTATGTGATGAACGTGTTTCTTTTGCTGCATAAAATTAGTTGATTTTTTTCCAAAGTTGGTTTTAAGCAATGAAATGAAATTAAACAAATAGTGATCTTAGGTCAGATTGGGACAGGGGCGTAGCTACGGGGTGTGAAGGGGGGGGGGGGTCCCTCTCCAAAAAATGTTCGGCCCCCCTCCCCCCAGGCCTGGCCTTTTGAAAAATCCAGTGGAGCCGCTACGGCTCTTCTAAATCTGTTTCAGGGAGCTATTCTACTCTTATAGCAATTATACAAAGTTTCAGTATGGGAAATCAAAGTTTGAGGAGAGCCATTACAGTTTATGGAGGGCAATTATGGCTCTCCTTAATATGGTTTGAGGTGAGCCAAGGAGAGCCGGAGCTATAGCTCCCCTCAAACGGCCAGGCCTGCCCCCCCCCCCCAAATTGTACGTGAACAATGAGGGCGAATTTCGGCTGATCGGCGTGCTTGTAAGTCCTCTCAGGTGTCAACTAAATGCTTGGAAATCGCTCCTAGAGCGCTGAAATATGAAACATTTTCCTGGGTGTGGGGGGGTTGACCCCACCTACGGGAGGGGACAACACCCTTCCGTACCCGTCCCACCTCAGTCCTTTGGGAGATGCCTTCGGCATCTCAACCCAGCCCCCAGCCCACCCCATGTAAAGCTCAGCCCTCGCCCCATTTTGAACAGGACCCCTCCCCCACTATCTTTCCCGCTTTCCGGGCCGGGGGGCGGGGGGGATGCTAATTCTTCATCCGAACCTACACACGGTCTCAGATCTTCGTAGACCTTTTACGAGTCGGAATATTCTACCATCTGGGGTATTATTAAACGTTTCAAACAAGAAATTGCGAACTCGTTTCCATTCCAGCAACAAAATTCGCATACAAGTTGTCTCTTTCTCTTTTTTATTCTGTAGCCTACAAAAATGACCATGATAAATTAATTAGGCTACTTTAGAAACACATTGATCAGTATCCCATATTGATGTAGTTGATACAGTATTTTCCCACCGGGATCCCATTTGTCTCTTGAAAGGGTTTTCTGTTGAGCCAGTCAGCAATGTCATAAGTAGACAAGGTCGCAGAAGTTTCATTCCACGAATCGTTCGAACATTCATAATCCAGCGCTGAGCTTTTTCTCAGTGTCGTAGCTAAAACATATGTGCACAATTGAATGTTATTTGACACTTGAAATCTAAATTATCATACATGCTGATTACAAATTAAACGGATAAACACCACAGTCAACATAGTATCTGCAGCTCAACTGGTCAAGTATAGAATTATGTGTTGAATGATTTGAAGATAAATGATGGCAGAAACGTGCGAAAGAATTATTCAAATAGTCTTTTTGCAATGGCACAAGGGTAAGTTTTTACAGCAGCAAAATAAATTATCAGCTCATTGGCACCCCTCATTGGTACTGTTATTTTATGTTGTATGTTGACTGACTTATGCCATAAAATTGTTTGTGTGTGTGGTGGTTGTGGTAGTGGTGTGCGTGTGTGTGTGTGTGGGGGGGGGGGGGGGGGTAGCTCTGGTGGTGGTGGTGGTGTGTGTGTGTGTGGGGGGGGGGTATATTAAATTATCTCAGTGCTTAACAGGATACAGCGAAATGAGAAATGATCAATCATTAATAGGAACTTGGACATTGGTAAGTCTCTGCACACATTTTGGTATTTAGTCATAGGCGTATATAACGGTACGGGCCAAACGTTTGGGAAGATGCTGGGAGATTTTGCCCTAAAAATGATGCCGCTGACATCATCGCGGCTTTTCTCGCAAAGCAAAAGAAAATGTTTAATTAAACATATTGGTTTATTCACACTAAAGTTCATGGGCGTATCTTATTTTTCGGGCAGTTGCTTCTTCTTTCTGACAGGTCCATTGGGGTGAAAAAAAAGAAAAATGACCGAAAAATTCGATTTTCCAAAAGCAACTTACACCTTACCACAGGAAACGTTTCGACAAAATTTCAACCATGTTCACCAAAAAAGTGATTAATTTCTGGGACTTCAAATTACACGTTAATCCGCGAATCGATTCTCGCAATGATTCTGACGAACGACTTGTGCGAGTCGAAGTGGATTACTTCTTGGATTCACTTTATGTAGAGTCTAAGATGTCTTCGATTCACAATGATGTTCTGTTATTAACAGCCATGACTTGATTTGATACCAAACTCAAGAAAATGTAAAGCATGTTGTAAACCATGGGTACCGTGGAAATGTTAACTTAATTTCGTGCCCCCCCCCCCCCCCCCCCCCCCCCAAGCAACATTAAGCTTGTGTTTGAAGAATGTCACTTATGGCCTCAGTCAGCCATTTTGCCCGCGTAGTAGAGAAAGTTTTCTCCGGGCTGTGTGACCCGGCGAACGATGTGGGACTACACGTCCCTTGGGATCCCCGTTAGCTAAATATTTTTTTTTTTTGTCACTTTTTCGGTTTTGTCAGCTAGGCTTGAGGGACGAATCTCTGCAGCTCCACTCTAGCCTATGTTATGGCCCACATCAATTCCTACAAATATATTTCGCGAGATTCACGTTAGATTCTTGCGATGCCAGACGGATTTTAGACCCTGGTTTTCTCCTCAGATGCAATGTCGGAAAGGCGGCTGTAATGTGGAGTTTTGGAATTGGTCTCAGAAGAATACCAACACTTATTATTAGAATCCACTCGTACTCAATCCGCGGATGGGCCGAGGGAGTCGGGGGATTGGGACAGCCCTTGAAATGTTCAAAAATGTGTAGGCCTAACTGTCACATTTGACCGCTGAAATTTTGTCTAACCTGTCGCCTCCAAACCTGAACACGAGAAACGCCTGTGAATTTATTAATACACAGCACCGTGAATAGTTGTGTTTAAACTGTTGGGCCATATCAATGAACAAATGTTGTTGGGTTTTCTCTAGTCGTGATTTTTTCACTTCAGAATCAATTCATTCAATGATTTTTAACCCTTTACCTAATGCTACTTGCAGACGACAGTTCTAATTATTTTTCGAAAAACGAAATTTTTTAATTTTGTTTTCCAGCCCATAGCTTATGACCCCTCACTGGAACGAGTTGAGAGGGGGGCTGGTGCTTTAAAAGCTTGGTTTGGAAGAAAAAATGATATCCTCTCCCCCCCCCCCCCCCACCCCAAACAAAAAAAATGAAATGGAGATTTTTGTATATTACGTGGGTAGATTTTTCCGATTCGTTGACTAACGAACGGGTTAACTGACCTGTCACTTGGTACGATTTATTTTTACCTATCCAATTTATGACAATCTGTGACATGTATACACTTCGAGCTCTGGGAGTTGGGGGCACATTCCTCGTCTCGGTAGCTCTTTGCCATAGCCAATTCTGTTTTACTGGTAAAATTTCTGCGGACCATAAACGGCCGCCCCACATAAAATACCGCGGGCGAAAAATTTCTCAGCTACAAGCTGTTAAGAATAACAGTCTCTTAGATAACATCACGCACAGTCCCGGTTAAAATCAAAAGCATTTTTGAGGGGACGACAAATGTGCCGATACAGCGTTCGGTCGGGTAAGGCCAAAGCTGAAACCAGACACTCACATGCAGGCACTGTAAAATTTACTATGAATCCGGAAGCCAACCGTCCGCGAACAGTTATGGTTGATAGCGATCCATTTTCACACTTTCACTCTCGCACTGCGAAGCCAATTGATGCAGAGCTAATAAATTAGCTCCTTTGAATGTGCAACACGAATCTTGAATGATGATTGGTCAATGAGCGCCTACGTTTAGGAAAACATCACCAAAACGTTTTCCAAACAACACAAGTGAACACCATTGCAATCGCACTGAACCAGTTTACGCTGTAAAGCCCACTGCCAAATATTCGGCCCTTGTTAGTAACTTAATAAAAACATAAGCGACTGTTCACACTGAATTCATTTCTTGACTGGTGAAAAAGTTACTATTTCCGGCTGGGAATGGGGCAGATGTTCGGCAGCTCTCGTCGTTCAACCCCCCCCCCTGCCCCCGACATCACAGGCACAGCAGTGACTGAGTGAGGGGAAGTGAGAAAGTGCCTGTTTACTATGGTAAACAAGTTCTGTTTTACTGGTAAAATAGGACCCAGTCACCAATGCTTGGGGTGGAAGTCATATAAAATATGCAACATGGGGTATAAACGTTTCTCTTGAGTTTTGTTGTCACTCGTTGTTGACTGTGTGTTGTCAAGGAAATATACACAAACATGGAGATAACTAGCTATGTCACTTTTTTTGTCAGTTGTGCTTGCAGCGCTTTGTGGGAGAGAATAAACTTGCATTCTTCGTTATTTTATTAAAACAAAACAATTATATGGAAAAATGTAGACAATGGGGTCATGTAATAAATAAAACCACCTTCATTTTGTGTCGACGTTTTGGGTTTTTTTTTACCCCACACGTTTGCATCTGACGTGGTGATTTATGTCATTATGAATACAACGCCCCACACAATGTAGTCTGTCTATTTTATCCTATGTCTTCCTCGTCTTTCTCTGCTTCTCGTCAATTCCAAATAGGCCTATGTTTCAAGCTCATCAATATCATGCCACAGTATTCTAAATATGCTTCAAGTTCATCATTATCATGCCACAATATAAGCTGGCTCTGACAATTACATGCTGATATTTTCATTCTCGAATTCACTTCCGCAATTGGTACAAGTTAATTTAGCTCTTTTCCCGGGGGATTCCCCAAGAATTAACTCACAATTACATGGCAACGAACTTAAGTTCTTTTCTAAGAATTATTCGGTGCACGTAAAACTAGGAATGGGGCGTCATTTCAAGATGGATCTTTAATTTTTCAAAGTTAAGCAGTTCACTTAGAAATATTTGCATTCTTAGCTTAGCAGTGTGCTTAGTTGGTTTATGCATAAAATCTTAAGTACGTTGCTCAGTAAAAAAAGTTATTCCCACACTTAAGTAGAAATGTAAGTAAAATCTTAGAAGTTTTATGAATATCACCCCTGAACATTCTGTTCACTGCTACACATGTAATAGAGACTTTGTAAGTTCAACTTGTAATAGAAATCACTCATCTCAAACACAAGGCCAAGAGATAGCAATCTGTCAATTAGTGAAAACGTGTCTATCGTGAAAGATGCACATTTACGCAGGGAAAGGCAAACACATTTGCTACAGGTTTAAAAAATGTAAATATTGTCATCAAATATTCAAAAATGAACATTATTGTTTCATTCCAAAATACAAATCACCTGAGAATGACAAAATGCCAAAAGTGCCATTTGTGTTTTATGATTTCGAAACAACTCAAGACTCAGGAATCCACATCCCAATTTTTTGTGTTGCCCAACATGCATGTGGGGAGTGTATTTGTAAATCTATTGATGAGATGTGCACACGGTGTGACAAAGTTGGGAAAAGGGAATATATTTTTAAACGAAAATCAACTTTGAGTGATTTTTGTGAATGGCTTTTCAGTAAGGAACATGAAGGGGGAACAGCAATTGCTCACAATTCAAGAGGGTTTGATGCACAATTTATCTTAAGACATATCATTGAAACTGGTACACCAAACCTGATGTCATCAAGAATGGAAACAAAATTATTTCTCTGAAAGCTTGTGGTATTAGACTCATCGATTCATTGAGTTTCCTTTCTATGAGATTGGTACAATTTCCTAAAACATTTGGTTTGAGTGAACTAGCAAAAGGTTATTTCCCTCATCTTGCAAACACACAAGCATATCAATATTACATTGGGCCTTATTTAGATGCAAAATTGTACATGACTGACTCTATGTCTCCCCCAGTCAGAGAAGAATTCATTAAATGGTACAATCAAAAAAATGCAAGCAATGCCACTTTCAATTTTGTTAAAGAAATGGAGATGTACTGTAAATCTGATGTAGACATCCTCCGTAGAGGTTGTGGGACTTCAGAAAACAATTCATGGAGTGTGATGGAATAGATCCTTTCCACGAAGCTGTGACTTTAGCTGATGCCTGTAATAAAGCTTGGCAAAAAAACTCAATGCCAGAAAACAAAATTGGCCTCATTTCTGACATAGGTTACCCCACAGCTGTTAGATATTCCATGAAAGCCATTAGATACTTACAGCTACTAGCACAAGAAGGCATACACATACGACATGCACTAAATAGGGGGGGGGGGGGGGGGGGGTTGGGGGGAATAATAATTGGAAATTATTATGTAGATGGTTTTCACAAAGAGACAAATACAATCTATGAATTTTATGTATGTATGTGGCATGGATGTGAAACTTGCTATCCTGACAGATTTGAGAAAAATCCAATCAATTCACAATTCTATCAATCTCTGTACAACAAAACCCAAACATGCATAAAACATTTCAAATCTTTGGGGTATAATATACAAGTGGTGTGGGAACACGAACTGGAGCATCTATGCAAATCAGATCCTGAAGTTCAAGCCTCTTTAGACACATTTTTCCCACACATGGGCCCAATTAAACCACGAGAAGCATTTTTTGGCAGGAGAACAAATGCCATTAAATTACACTACCGAACTGACGAAAACACAGACATAGAAATCAATTACATAGATATCTGTTCACTTTACTCATATGTCAATAAACACAAAGATTATCTGGTCGCGCATCCGACTATACTCACAAAAGAAAACATAAACACAGACAACGTAAGAAAATACAAAGGCCTTATCAAGTGTAAGATTCTACCACCTCAAAATCTTTTTCTGCCAGTTCTACCCATTCATTGTAATAAAAAAATGACAGTCACACTTTGTAAAATGTGTGCACAACACGAATTAGATCACTGTAAACACACACCAGAACAACGTGCACTTGTAGGTACATGGACATCTGTTGAACTTTGCAAAGCATTGGATTTGGGGTACACTCTTCTTGACACTTATCAGATTTGGCATTGGGATGAATGGTCTTCAGAGATTTACAAACATTATGTGAACAAATATTTAAAAATGAAACAAGAAGCTAGTGGGATTCCAGATTGGGTGAAAACAGAAACAGACAAAAAAAAAATTAAAAACGATTATGCAAAGATTGAAACCATCTATTTAGAAAATGTTGAAAAAATCCAGGAAAAAGATCATTTGCCAAAACCATGTTAAATTGTCTCTGGGGAAAGAATGCACAAAACAATATCAAAAGTAAAACTAAATATATAAATGACCCGTCCGAATATTTTGATATAATACAAAGCAAAGACAAAATTGTGAAGAATGTGGAGTTTTTCGAGCATGATCATTTTGTTTTAGTAAACTATATTGACACTGCATATGTTTACAGACCACACAGTTCAGCAAATGTCGTTGTAGCATCTTTTGTAACCGCGTATGCAAGACGAGAATTATATAAAGTTTTGGAACAATTAGAAACACGAGTTTTATACTTTGACACAGACAGTTGTATTTACATACACAACCCCTCACTTTGGAATCCAGAAATTGTAAATAGTAGGTTAGGTCAATGGACAGACGAACATCCAGGGGCAAAAATCATAGAGTTTGTAGGTTTAGGTCCAAAAAAGTATGGATACAAATATATTAAAGATGGAGAAACACACACCACATGTAAAGTTAAGGGTGTCACTTTAGATTACAAAACATCACAAAATGTTAATTTTGAGACAATGTTTGACTGTGCACAAGACAGAGAGAATTACAAAATAAACATTGAATACACACATAGAATTAAACGAAACAAAGACAGACAAGTCACAAGTGAAGCACAAACCAAAACATTCAGATCAGTGGACACAAAACGTTTTGTTGTCGGTAAATATGATACACTCCCCTATGGGTACAAGGTATAAATTCTTCTCAGATTTCTTATTTCAATTTTGAAGAGGGAGCAGGGAAGATGTCTCTACCACTTGATCCTGTATTTCCAAAGTATTTATCAGAGTTAAAAAGAAATGAAAGTTTTAATTGGACTTCTCATCCAGTCTTACAATCCAAAAAAGAAGAACTAGCCAAAGCTGGATTTTTCTGTATTGGGAATAGAAAAGTAAAATGTTTTGTATGTGGACAAGGATTACATAATTGGGAAGAAAAAGATATCCCATTGCAGGAACATGTTATGTATTCTCCAAATTGTCCTTATATTCAATTGATAAGAAATTGTCAATTATACAATCCACCAACATGTATGCAAACACCTCCTGATAAAATATTAGCAGTGATGCATAATGTATTCACTTTAAAACAAATATTTTCAACAATGAAAAAATATGATAAACCTTTAGATAATTTTCCAGATTCAAATTCTTTATTTGCAATCATGGCCATAGCTGATCAAAGTACATCATCATTCAGTAAATTAATTGCCAATAATGCTGCATTACATTTCAGAAATAAGTTAAGTGATTTGTTTACAGATAATGTAGAAAATGATTTTCCTGGCTGTCCTGATGTACAAAGTACACCAGGTCCAAAGTATACCAGGGCAGACAGAAGAATCATCAGTTTGATTTCAACCATGGAAGCAAGAAGTTCACATCATACAAAACAAAATCGCAGGTAAGGCATTATTATATGCATTTGAAATGATCACCCCAGGATATGTAACAATAACAAAAGAATTTATTCATAATCAGTTAGAAAAAGATGAAATGTATGGGGAATTCTGTGATGCATTACAAAACATGAATGCTTTTTATAAAGATACTGTACAAAATATTTGGATGGAGTTTGTGTGGAGTAATATAATTTATAAAGAAGAAATCATACATTATTTATATAGACAATGTCTGCCACAAATAGATAAGAGTTCTACAGAAACTTTATTTGAGTTAAAATCACCCTTAAAACGAAAGCCCACTTACAGAATTGAAAAAGATATGGAGATAGAAAGTATATAAGTCAATGTTTTGACAACACTTTCTCACAAAAAAATAATGGCAATGGGTGATTGTTTATTGTTTCAACACCCCTGTAATATCTTAATATCGGGACCTAGTGGTTCAGGAAAGACAGTATTTGTCAAAAAGTTTATTGATATGAAACATGACTTATTTCAAATCCCGCCACCAAAAAATTGTTTGGTGCTATAAAGAATGGCAAAATACATATACTTTACTTGAAGAGAGTAAAAATATTAAATTCATAGAAGGCATCCCTGATGATGAATATGTAATCGTCAGTGGTGTCAGCACCCCACATCTTGTGGTTTTCGACTTTCAACTCAAATATCAAGATGGGGTGGTCCAAGTGAGGGAGCTAGTAGAAAACTACTCAGTGGAGATCTCGGACCTTGACGCTGGGGCAAACCAGGGCAAAAAGATCGTCAGAGAAAGGGTCATGGAGGATTGTAACCGTAATTGGCGAGAGGGGTCAAATCAAAGAGATCTTTGGGTGGCCTGCGTGATAAAGAGAAGCCTGGTTTTGAAGAGTACCTTGATGGCACCTTTGGGGGTCACTGTTGTTCAAGCTGAGGTCGCAGTCCCTGGAGCTGAGGGGAAAAATTGGGAAAAACAGTGAAAAGGAGTGCCAGATGTGTAACTTGGGCGTGGTGGAGACCCTGGAACACTTTCTTCTAGAATGCCCAAAGTATCAGTCTAAAAGAATGAGATTCAGTGGGAGTATAATGGGGAAGTGGGATGGGAGAATGAAGGACTTGTGGTTAGGGGGAGACTCAAAGGAGAGGGTTAATATGCTAATCAGTGAGATTGGGAAGAATGGGGCAAGGGATGTCATCAAGCAGTTCATCTCCGAGTGTTGGGAGGAGAGAAGCGTGGGAATAGGGAGGCAGTTGGGAGTTCAGGTGTAATCATGGCCTTTTCGTCCGAGAACTGCGACAAATCAGCGGCTGGCCAAAGTGTTGTTATTATTATTATCGATGATATGTTAGGAGATAAGGATGAAGAAAAAATTAAATTATGGTTCACACGAAAAGGCCATCATAGAAATGCAAGTGTCATATACATCACACAAAATATGTTTCAGCAATCTAAAGCTAGTCGTACCATAAGTTTAAATGCACATTATATGGTTCTGTATCAAAATAACAGAGATAAAGGACAGATAAAAGTGTTAGCAAATCAAGTTCAATTACCCCATTTAAATACATCCTACCAAGATGCAACGAGTACTGATCACGGTTATTTATCAATTGATTTTCATCCTAAAACTCCTGAGTCTTTGAGATTGAGAACTGATATTTTTCATCCTTAGGTGACGCAAAATGAACGTGGACCTATCATTTATACAAAACTATAAAAAGCTGCACCCCATAACTTTTTGTGTCACTTGGTAAAATTTTTGCTGAAGAGTACACATCATAATGGCATCTTTTATTCAATCGTTAGAACAATTAAGTCAGCAGACAAATCCATTTGCAAGAGAAAAATTACTTAAGAAAGGTTTCAAGAAAATTTTAAAATGGTTTACGTAAGCAAGTAGAATCATACTTAATAAGAAAATTAAATTGCCGAAACAAACTTTAACGTATATGCATAAACATAAACAAGATTTTGAACAACTTGCAAATCCAAGAGTAGATCTTGCAACAAATGAAACATTATTTTAAAACCAGGTGGTTGGTGGATTTTTTGGGTGTGTTATTATTCGTAATTTAATTCAGTGGGATGGTCATAAAACATGTCAAAATTTTTATTCACCATTTACAAAAACAAAAAGTAATAAACGAAAATCACTTAAAATAAAAAGAAATGTTAATAAAAATCACATGCGTGCAAATTTCTTAGTCACTCCTCAAAAAGAGACAAAAACAAAATCAGTTTTAGTGAGCAAACTTCGAAAGCAGAAAAAAATACTACCATTAAAGATAACACGTGAAAAAAATACTGGCTTTAGTGTATCGCATGATCCTATGATGTCTAGACAAACTGTGGGGGATATGGCGTTAAAAGAAAATATTCCAATGGTGGCACGATTCACAGCTTTGAATGCATCTAATCCTGTTAAGGGGAAAAGATCTTATTTTCGTTAAATAAAATGACTTACATATTTGTCTACCTTATCCTTTTATGAATACACTTTGTAGGGGTAAGATGGTAAAACAATCTCGTAAAATTCCACTAGTTAAAAAATATGGTGGGTTGTTATTGGCACTTAGTCAAACTCCTCCATCATTTCAAAAACAAATTATGAAAAATGCACCTAAAGAATTGATTAATTGTATGGCAGACTGTTGTCATAATCTTTTAAAAGGAAACATATATCTAACCCCAGCTCAGAAACGAAAATTGCAACCAAAGCGTGGACAACTAACATCTGTTGCTAGTAAATCTGTATCTCTTAAAAAGAAAAAACAAATTTTAAATCAAAAAGGTGTTTTTTTACCATTACTTGGTTTACTTGGACCTGCTATTGGCGTTGCAACAAATCTTTTAAATAAGTTGGTGAGTAAAATATGAAGAGAATGGCTGTTGTACCCTATCAAATGATGGAAGAAATGCAACATTATAGAAGTGAGAAATCTCAACGTCCAAGATTACCACCTGACCCTCAAATTATTAATACAGAGCAGTTGCAAAATGAATTATCATCCGTGTTAGAAAATTCAGAATTTTCAGAAAGTGAGAAAAAACGAAAGTATGGTGAACATTTACAAAAATTTCAATTGTCATATAAGAAGGCATTACAACCAACAATGATTATGCCTGAGAAGGTAAATCATTGTTTTTACGAGATCGTATTATAGAAAGTGTTCCTGTCACGATGAGACGTAAAGCAACTTCATTATTATCTGCTTTATCTTCTCATCCACACATAAGATGGGATGATCAGGGTATTTTACGTTATGATGGAGAACCCATAAAAGGTTCAAATATCATTGATTTAGTCAATGATGTTCTTAGACATCGAAAAGGTTTTAAACCAAGAGGTTGGGATGGATGTATTCAATCGTGGTTTAAAAGATATAAATATTCCTCAAGATTTTGTTGGAAATCGTGAACGTTGGGTGTGGATGAATCGAGAACAGGATGCAAAACCCAATGAATATCAAAGTCCCCCTGAAGATATCTAAATGTACATTAAGATATATTGATGTATTACAAAATTTAGTTGATGGATACAATCACAGCTTCCATCGTAATATTCAGAGAACCCCTGCATCTGTATCAATAGGAAATGAAATACAAGTAACACAAAATTTATATGGTAAAAATTCTAAAGAGAAAAAAAATAATTTTAAAGCTGGTGATATGGTACGTATTAACAAAACCAAACATACATTTGAAAAAGGGTATTTACCAATTGGACAAAATAATTATTTAAAATCACCCATGTAAAACATATAATACCACCCACTTATAAACTTGAAGATATGGGTGGTGAAAATATGCAGGGAACATTTTATCTACAAGAAATTCAAAGTATAAAAGATGACAAAAAATATATCATTGATTCGGTTCTTGCCAGACGTTCAAGACGTACGGGTAAGAAACTCATCAAGGAACTTAAGGTACATTGGGAAGGTTATCCTGCGAAATTTGACAGTTGGATAGCAGAAACAGATTTAGTATAAAAAGAATATGTCGCTAAATGAAAATGCATTGAGTAATGAAACTGCAAGTGTTGATGTTCAAAATCAACAATCACAGTTTAATTTTTGTGGAAGTCTTGTTGCAAAAAATCAAGTAACTTATTTCATACAAATAATTGTCATTTATGCAAATATAATTACAGCTATCGTTCATCTTAGTTTACAATCCCCAAACAAAGAATTGTGGTTAGTGTTATTGAGTAGTTCTTTAGGATATATTCTTCCAAGTCCATGTTTACAACATTTGAAACCTCACGATAAGAAAAATAAATTCATTTTATGTAACACTACTGAGTGATAGTTCTATGGATATATTTCCAAATAACCCACAATGTTGTTTTCAAACACAATTATCTAAACCGATTTATATTAATAAAGAACATTGGGAAGTGGGTTTAATTGAAGTAATTTTACCATCTGAGGCAAGAAATTTAACAGATGAAACAAATTTTAAAATCATTGTGACAGATCCGAAAATATCAGCACACATTAATAATATTAATAAATCGTTTTTCAAACATACAGTACGAAAGGGTGTTGCTGGTGTTGAACTAAGTATTTTACCAGGGGCATATGCAAACGGTGAACATGTCACAGAAGCAATAAAATCAGAAATTCAAGAGAACCTTGGGGATATTTTTAAAGAATTTGGTGTGTCATTTCATCTTGGTTATTCATCTCGAAAATCACGTGTAAAAATTGTAGGTAGCAGTATTGGAACAGTTGGGATTGAATTATCACTAAGTTTGTCAGAAAAATTGGGGTGTAAAGATATATTTCCAGTAATTTTTCCTAACACGGCAAAGAATGTTTTTAAATATAACGTTGATTTAAATGTAGATTTTAATCAGCTCTTTATTTATTCTGATATTGTGGATTATACATTTCTTTGTGATATAGAAGCACCTATTTTACGCATGTTACTGTTTGAAATACGTGATGAATCTCTGCACACTCATAAAGAATTTGATAATGTACATTATGTACCAGTATCAAAATCTTCTTTTGATCAGATCACTATAAATATAAATGGGAATACTGGTAAAAACATTCACTTTTCAAGTAGAAAGAGTGTTATTAAGTTGCATTTTAGACTGCAACATAAATTCAATTTATAAAAATGATGCCAGTGTATCGAGGCGTTCCACGCCAATATGGTTATGGATTAGGGTCTATTGTTCACTCAGCAATAAGATCAGCAATATCATTAATAAAATCAATTGCAAAAAATGCATTTCAAACTTTAAAGATATAAGGATTAAAACATGGTTTAGAAATAGCAAATGAATTGATGAGAAATCGTAAACCATCTAAAAAAGTAATGCTCACATATGCAAAAGATCTTATGACATCAGTGGGTAAAGCTGCTTTGGGAACAAAAAGACAGAAAAAAGAACCGAAACATCACTCTGTTGTTCGTTCTCAAAGAGGGAAGACACATAAAAGGCAATCTTATTCAAAACGAAATTCAAGACTGCTTGATATATTTGATTAAATCATGATGTTACATGGATCTTGCGAGCATTTTTGTAGTGGATTTGATCCAGATAATGTATCACCAACATCGAGTGGTGTCGAAAATATTGGTGAGATTGAGCAATTTCCTATTGCATCTTTAAACAATTCTTCACCAATATTAGTTTTAATTCCAAGACAAACAACCAAGTGGTTAGATCTTTCATCATCTACACTTGAGGTTCAATTCAAAATTACAAAGCAAGATAGGAGTTTATTGGAAGATGATACAAATATTACTCCTATCAATAATTTCTTTCACAGTATGTTGAGTAAAATTGATGTTACACTGAACGGTTCTCTGATAACCACCAATACAGACATGTATCCTTATCGAGCATTTTTTGAAAATCTGTTAAGCAATTCAAAAGATGTGAAAAAAACACAGCTAGCTGTTAGTGAGATGTGGTATGTAGATACCCCATGCCAGCATGCAGCAATTGCTAACGGTTCAAATAACAAAGGTTTGGTTGAACATCACAAATTAATTGCAACAGTAAATCTGTACAACTAAGAGGAAAAATACATTTAGATCTATTTGTGCAAGACAAATATTTACCAAATGGCGTAGAGATGAGAATTAAAATTCATCGTTCCCCAACTAAATTTTGTCTGATTGGTGGTGTAGATGGAAAAATAGAAATTCAAAAAGCCATATTCAGAATACCAGCCTTGGATTTAATTCCCAATTTTGCGAATGATCTGAATGCACAAATAGATCGAACAAATTATAAAATGCCCATAAGACGTACTGAAATGAAAACTTTTACCATTGGAAATGGTCTTCGGTCAAAAATAGAAGACCACCTGTTTCATAAACAGATGCCAAAATGATTAATTTAGTTTCGAATAAAGATATAAATGGAGATATTGGCACATGTCCATGTAATTTCCAACATTTCAATCTGAACAAGTTGGAAATCACATTCCATTAAATCACGTCCCTTTGAACCGAATTTCGAAGGTGGAATTTATCTAAATTCATATTTATCATTATTTGAAGCAATGGGCTATTTTGGACACCATCAAACATTTAATATATCAATGCAGGATTATGCAAAAGGGTATACCTTTTGGGGAGTTGATTTAACACCCGATCAGTCAGGTAGTGGACCATTAGCTCACCCTATAAAGTCTGGCAACCTTCGACTGGATCTTCAGTTTGCTCAAGCTCTCACAGAGGTAATCAACGTTGTTGTCTATGCAGAATTTGATAGTGAGATAGAAATCAACATATTCAGAAAAGTGATATTTGACTATTAACAATGAGTAACATTGCAAGATATACAGGGAGATGAGAAAAAGAATAAACATAATAAGGAAAGAGAAAACTCGCAATGAAAGACTGTTCCTTAGATTATTTAAAGAAATTGTTGTGGGTGAAGTGACACCTTTGATAAAACAAAAAGTGAACAATCTGTGTGCTGCATGTCAAGAAATACCTGGACAAGAACATGACTTTTGTATTAAAAAAGATATAAGAATATGGACTGAATTGTTTTTGGAAGAGTGTATGGAAAAAGTGTGTCCATCAAGTGTACTATATAAACTGCACATACAAGCAAAGAAACTGAATATTGAAGGATGTTTTGCAAAGGTGAATGTGAACTTTGAAATTAACACTGATGAAGACATTAAGAGGTGGGCGGATTTAGTAGAGAAAGAATGGGGCTACTATACACCACTTAATAAAGAAGAAGAAATTGATTGAAAAGTACAACTTTATAACAGCCCTTTTCAGGGCTAAGAAGAGATGGAAACCACTCAACTACAATATATTCTGGACAATTCTCCAAGGTTATCATTATTGAATGGAAAAGTGTGTTCAAAAGACTTATAACCAAAACAAAGACCTAAACATAGAAAAAGCTTATATTGTGAATACAGATTCATCAAGAGAACCAGGAGAACATTGGGTGGTAATATATTTCAAAGATAATCATTCATGCATCTACTTTGATTCCTATGGCTTACCACCATTAGATAAAGACATTTACAATTTCATAGTGAAAATCACAGATTCATGGACTATTAACACAATGAGAGTACAGAGTGTCAATACTGTGGTGTGTGGAATGTTCTGTATACTTGCCTTGGATCATCTTGCTAAAGGATATGATTTAGAGACAGTTCTTACTATCAATTTTACCCAAGAAATGTCCAAGAGAATGACAGAGAAGTTTGTCAATGGTTTGAGCAAAACTATAGACATTATTTTATGTAATCAAGATTAGGTGTCAAAACAACCCACAGAGTTTTTTTTTATAAAAAAACATTTTTTCTATTGTATATTTTTTGCCAATCACTATTATGTATCACAGATAGGATATTTTAGCTTTTTTTTAAAAAATCTTAAGCGATAATGCTTTATTTCAAGACAAAAATCTGGCTATAAATATTTTCTAAGCAAAATGGAATCTTGAAATAAAGTGGTATCACACAAAAAATCTCGATGTAAAAGGCTTTCTATAAATAGGCAAACTCAGTTCTCGGTGTATATATGTTTTCTCACTTCATATATTAAATATTGATACCTAAACTAATTCTTATTGTCTGTTGCAATGTAATGGTGCCCACTAGCTCTCCATGCAGTAAAAAAGAGAAGAGATACTTCTCTTTTTTCACCATTCTATGCCATAAGTGAAAAAGAGTTAAGAGATACTTCTCTTTTCCACTGTGGGTAAGAGATTGTATGTTTATCAACCAGTCCTTCCATGCAGTAAAGTGTTCTACGGTTTAAAGTATGGAGAGATTGATTAATAAGGAAAAATCCACATATTTGCCAGCATAAAGTAATCAGGAGGCCTCTGCCCCGTGACTGCCACCA
Source organism: Pictodentalium vernedei (assembly GCA_031216915.1). Classification (NCBI taxonomy): domain Eukaryota; kingdom Metazoa; phylum Mollusca; class Scaphopoda; order Dentaliida; family Dentaliidae; genus Pictodentalium; species Pictodentalium vernedei. Next base: position 368,997,804 of record CM062291.1, read on the forward strand.
TAGGGACAAGCATTTAACACTGAATTACCCATACCCCAGGATTGCCACCATAGGGACAAATTTAACATAGGATTCTCCATAGGGTTTTGTCTCTATAGTGGCATTTTTGTCCCTATAGTGGCATTTTTGAAGGTAGGAAAAATAATCCTATGTTAAATTTGTCCCTATAGTGGCAGTCCTGGGGGTATGGGGAATTCAGTGTTAAATGCCTGGCCCTATATTGGCAGTCATCACAACTAACGAGAAGCCCAAATCGATCGAGTGCGGTAAAATGACATTTCGAACGCATATGCTTTTTTGTATTTATTTCACGCCTACAGTTTACTAAAAATTATTAATCGATTTTGGCGGAGGGATAATACTGAACTCGGAGCCATCAGCTTCTTGTCCAACATTATCCCTCCGCCGAAATCGATCGAGTGCAGGAAAAATGACAGCTCGAACGCATATGCTGTTCTATATTTATTGCAGGTCTGCGGTTTACTAAAAATAATTAATCGATTTTGTCGGAGGGATAATATTGAACTGGAAGTCTTAGGTTTCATGTTCAATATTATTCCTCCGCCGAAATCGGTCGATTTGGGCAGAGGGATAATATTGAATGAGAAGCCCAAATCGATCGAGTGCGGTAAAAATGACATTTCGAACGTATATGCTTTTCTGTATTTATTTCACGCCTACAGTTTACTAAAAATTATTAATCGATTTTGGCGGTGGAGCCCTTGGCTTCTTGTCCAACATTATCCTTCCGCCGAAATCGGTCGAGTGCGGGAAAGATGACAGTTCGAACGCGTATGCTGTTCTGTATTTATTGCATGCCTACAGTTGACTAAAAAATATTAAAAACACAATTTATTGCCAAAAAATAACCCAAACATAAAAAATATGCAGTTAAATAGTCCGCGCACGTGATCCATATTGTTCAAGGACAATACAAATAAATTTATTGTTCACTGCGGGTTTTGCAGAAAAGGCGTGTATTTTATGAAAATAAAAGCATAGGCATGCAATAAACGCCCTTAGAGCACTGCATCTTGCAAAATTGTATCGAGAGAGGCCTAGATCTAACCAGAACTCTCCAGTTATTACCCACTCATCCTACGTCCCAGCAGTGGGACGATGGGCTAACGATCCGGGGATCCTAGTCAGGACGAGGGGAGGCCTTCCGAATTTCAAAACTAGCTTGGCCACCCATATTATATAATCCTGGCTACGCGCCAGGGCATGTATGCTAACAATCCGTTTGGTATCTCAACCTCCATCCATAATAGCGAACAATCGAGTCGCACGGATTTGTAAAATACAGAATGGTCGCAGGAATTTAATTTGGCGAATTTAAAACTATGTGTTCCTCTAAATATTAGACCTATCAATGCCTATAGAAAACAAACCAAATGTTTGCGTAATCTCCTTAAAACCCATCACCATTACTTCTCGAAACTTATCGTTGACAAACAAAAAACAATGGGCCTAGTTTTTTCAGTTCTCTCAATCCAGCCGCACGCGAGTAGATTCTTTCAGCATGAATGGAGATGTAGATTGTGATAGATTGTAATCAAACTCAGCCAAGTGTTCTTTTTTTATCGGGCAATGCTATTTCTAAATCAATTCAATTCAACTCATGGGGTGACCCAAGGGGTACGTGGGTGATTTGCGAAAACGACTAGGAAATTATATTTTGTAGTGCGCAAGAATCTCTTTAAATACATGACGTCACTGCATTCATAATTTTTTAGAAGCGTGCAAACCAAAATGAGATTGACGTAACGTTTCAAACATTTCGTGCTGTAACTTTCCGTTTTCTTAAGGTCATGTGACTTTTATCGCTACTGCAATAGTGATACAAGATCTTTTATCGCCTAATTTTTATCGCTGCTGATACAACTGTTGCGATTTCGTTTTCAGGTAAATGGTAGATAAATAAAAGTATTGTATACAATATACCTGGACGTTATTTATCAACATTGCCAGGAAAAGGCAGTGTGTGACACAGGTCTCTATACAACTGGATTGCCGCAATATCAGCGGAAAACGCCGTAACTCAGACTGCCCCATCCTAAGATGGCACCAAGTCAATCAATGTGGTAACTCATCTCATCGCTGACGTTCAGTGGTGTGAAAGCTGTTCGGCTGTAACTGTAGTCACGGTGTAACAGCTTTCATTTCACCAAACGTCATGTTGTCTACCCAGAATGGAGTCCAGTTCCACAGTATCAATCTTCCAATCTCAGCACTTGTTTCTTGTTAATAATAACTAAACTACGTTGTAAATATTCAGTCTGTATTACGGCGATAAATTTCCACAGCATTGAAGCCCCAGTCACACAGACAATGCACTGCGGCCACAATGCTACCTCTTGGCGACCAAAAAATTTGACAATCGCAAATAGGTTTCTGAGGCTTGATGTTACAGCATCACTATGTCACAAGTATTCACACAGAGTTCACATCAACGATTTTTTATTATTTCAATTATTTCTAGTCATCAATATGTTCCCTTCAGACTCAGCAACTGCAACTGTTCTGCTGTTAACATCTTGACAAGATGCAGAGAAATGATTTGATGTGACAAGCATCCTTTTTATGTGCATTATGGTTTGATCGGTGAGCGATCGACTAGTCCACCGAGCAGTCCCCGTTCAATTGCAACCAGTCACCGAAGACTCGCTGACTAGTCACCGATCGATCTCAACCAGTTGCAAGCCTATCGCCGTATCTGCGGTGAACAGTTGCCGATAAGCTGCCGATCAATCACTGACAAGTTGCAAAACCTATCGCTGATTGATTGATCGCATCGACGTTCATACCCTAATTCCAAATATGGGCTGAAGTGGTTGCACCGGTCTCAGCGATTGCCAGTCTGTCGCAAATGAAATCAGTCGCCAAGAGATTGCATCGCGATCGCATTGCCTGTGCGACAGGGGCATAACCTACTGATTTTTCAGAGACATCAAAATCTATTCTTCAAAACGCGATTGGTGATTGGGAGGCGACGGGAAATTGAAAACCTTCTAGAATTTTTGTTTGTTAACCCTTTGAACCTTGAGATGCCGCCTTAACGGTCCAAGAAGATGGTACGTCACAATTTCCTAACGTATGATGGTTGCTAAGTGAATATGTGAGGTAGACCAATCAATGATAATTTGACTCCCCTCAGTTAATGAATCTGGACTCTTGCAATTGCTGCCATTGAAATGACATGGAAGATACTACCAGGGTTCAAATGTTAAGCGTTGTTTATTTATAGGAACACTTGCACCGCTCCGCCCCTGCATGATAGGGGCACTTGGGATACTTTTCTATATGTGGCTAATGCGTAAGACCTGCCCCAAAAATGGAACCTAGGTAAAAACTAAAACAGCTGCACGACCAACTCACGGTTGTTTCTGTCAGGTAGCAGGGTTAACTGATCAGTTGGCGATACATCTAGCCGGTTTGTGACAGTCAGAATCGACGATGATGTATTGACAGATAAGTTCTCGGAAGCTAGAATTGCTGCTATTTTTGACTGCCCAGATAAAAAGTATATCGCGAATGTCTTTGGAGTCTCAAATACCAGTAAATAAAACAAGATGAGATTACAGGCAAAATACTTCCACTGAAGATCAAGTAGAAACTGGGCAAAGCGTTTAGTATTCTTATCCACCCCACGTATGTCACAATGTGCAGAAGTGTTCAGTTATAAAAAAAAAATCAAGCCACAGAATGATAAACAATAAAATAACTTGATGGTATTTGTGTTTTTGCATTCGATTGAAAGGTTAGCGTTCAGCCAAAAGTGAATTGTGGTGTTTTTTTTTTAAAACGAGATATCACCTGAACATACTGTTAACAAAATATCACGATACTATTTGTAGAAATCGAAAGAGATCGACATCGACCAAACTTTGTTCCAGGTAAACTCAACACTGGTGGTCACCTCAGTTCATAAGAGGTATTATTCCCCACCACAAGTCACTTACCATTATCTGAACGAGAAAGTGAGTATTTAATGGACAACGAAGCAGGTAACGCAGAAAGTTTAGGTGCTCTATTTTTGATTCAGCGAGAAATGAAAATTGGTCGGGTAAGTTTTGTGTACAGTTCACAAAACCCAATGCGGTTACCAAAAAACTTACAGGTTGGCGGAAACGTTCAGATGCCATGTCAGGATCATTCTGGTTCAGTGCAGATTGCACGTTATAGTATTGGTGTAGCGACAAACATTCAGAGGATCGGGAGAAAACAGTGTTCTCAACAGGGGTCACAGTTAAATCAGTTACTCGAATTGACTAACCCTTTACCTAACGAATCGGCCGCATACTTTTCAAATTCAGCAGTTGAAAAAAACATTCTTCAAAACGTTTCAACAAAACCATATCATGTTACCTCTCATCACAACGAGTTCATCAATCTCGTTCCAATGAGGGCGCAAATTATATGGTTTCGTTGACAGTTTTTAAAAAAATTAAAAAACAATAATTAAAATATTAAATTTTGATATCATGTCCGTTGGGTAAAGAGTTTAACCCTTTACCTAACATGAAAAGCAGACGACACTTGCAAAAAACATTCTTGAATAACTATTATTTTCATTTTTTGTCTCAGAAACATAGGTTATGAGCCCTCATTGGAACGAGCTCGTTCCAATGAGGGGTCATAACCTATGTTTTAGAGACAAAAAATAAAAAAAATAATGAAAATTAATTGGCGAGTTTTGAGATCAGTGCTGGCCGTTTTTGGCAGTTACGTTTGGTAAAGGGTTAAAAACACACCAGCAGCGTCCAACTGGAATTGGGACATTGAGAGTATCTAGTTTTTTGCATGGATAGCAACGATTATCATGTGATTGGACACCAGAAATATGTACGTGTATTACCTCAAACGCCAAAGCCTCTCGTGGAAAGACCTGATTCATCGTGCCCACGAAAAACCTCTGGATTCTTGGAGGTTATTACTTGGTTACTTTTATATCGGCCCAGATATCAGCCCGAGGAAACGTCATATCAGCCGGAGGCCGAAGGCTGATGTGATGTAACCCAGGACTGATATCGCGGCCGATATAAAACTATCTACCTCTTTATTATTAAACCAAATCAAATAATTACAAAATATTCTCAGATCTGTTGCAGTTTTTTAATAGTGGTTATTGTTTCTCATCCTTTTCACAAGTCCGAGGTTTCCTTTTCTCCCAGTTTAGCTATCCGAACGTCTGGGCGATTCCAGTGGGGAAGTCACGACGTTGTCATAGCTGAACTTTTTCTCCTCTCACCTCGACGAATCTCCACTTACGACTCACAATTGTGGTTTGCGTTGACTTTTGTGTACAACTCTCTTCTTTTTTTTCTTCATCCACATATTTTATTTATTTATTTATTTATTTATTGGTGTTTAAGATCACGTATTTCTGCAAAATTGCTAATTGTGACCGCCTTCATCCACCTAAACCTTACTTAAACCTTAAACTACTTTCTTTAGCTGCTAATGCCAATTTTACTGATTGATTGTTTTCGACGAATGATGGTGATCGATTTGGCTGTAAACAAAATGGCTGCTAACGCATCACGGGAGACAACTCTAATTTGGTTCCTATCTACAGAGATCGACGTCATATCAGCCGAGTTCGAAGTAATATCAGCCGAGCTCGATTTTGGGCAATTCCGAGAAAGAAAATCATATCAAATGAATAAGTTCATGTATTATCTTTCGCGGTAAGTCTCTCGCGGAAAGACATGATTTATCGAGCCAACGAAAAACATCTGGATTCTTTTCAATATTCTAGAAATATTATTGGCCTATTCGACGAAGACATCATTTCATCATTTAACCCTTTACCCAACGTAACGGCCAAAACCGGCCAGCGCTATTCTCAAAAATCGCCAATTAATTTTCAAAATATTTTCATTTTTTGTCTCAAAAACATAGGTTATGACCCCTCGTTGGAACGAGCTCGTTTTGGTGGTGGATCGGTTATGGTGTGGGACGGCATAACCACGACAAGCAGAATAACATTATATGTCATCCAATGGCATGTAACAGGGCAGTACGACCGTGACAACATGTTAGCAGCTCACGTGGTGTCATTTGCGCGACGTCACGGCCGTCGATTCATTTTTCAAGATGACAATGCAAGAGCACACATGGCCCGTGTCGCTACAGAGTTCCTCCAGGAGCAGAACATCACTTCCATGCCTTGGCCAGCCCTAGGTCCAGACCTTTCACCAATCGAGCACGTCTGGGATATGCTTGGCAGGAGCCTACGACAACGCCAACAGCCACCACCTACCAATGCACTGGAACTCACCGCTGCACTGCAGGAAGAATGAAATGACATCAGTCAAGCTGATATTGGACGTTTGGTGAGGAGTATGCCACGTCGGATCCGCGCTCATCTAGCGAACTGAGGAGGATTTACAAGGTATTGAGGTCTTGGACTGAATGTAGTAAATTCTCTGACTGTCCGCCCATGTCTTCTACAGCACCGTGCGTGGAATATGTGCTTGTCAGACACCGAACTATCGCTGAAATCATTCACCAGAGTAACAGTGCAATGCCTCAACTATCCTTTTGATGACAATATAAATATATTTATTCATATATCTCACTTTTATCAAATATCCCCTACTTTTTTGAATAGTATATGTTCAAAATTTTGCTGACATTTCTTTTTCCATTAAACAGACAATGCTCCGGAAAAATATTTTCTCGGTAGTGTTTAATTTTCCGACGCCTCTCAATCGCTGATTGCATTTTAACCCTTTGAACTCTGGAGGTATCTTCCATGTCAGTTCAATGGAAGTCTATATTCCTTATTTGGGGAAGGACCAAATTATTATTTTCACGAGCTGAGCGCTTGATTGGTCTACCCCACACATTCACTTAGAGCCATTAAACTTAATGCAAAGTTGACGTATCATTTTTCCTGACCCGGAAAAGCGTTCTCTCGGGTTCAAAGGGTTAATGTATATAGCCTAATGTTGATGAGGTACACAATTTCCTCACCGATTCAGGCTGAATAAATCACAGTATACAGTAGAGATGCCGTGGACTGGTCGTAATCCACGAGTGGGCAGTGATGTTCACGCATGCGTTTGCCAGGTAATGGAAATCACAATCAGCAAAATTTTAATTAATGAAGCACCGAGTTGTACCCGGTGCTTCATTAATTTATTTTTTGCTGATAATTCCTCTAATTTGTGTTTGGAATGTAATATTATTGCGCCCTTGGAAATATTGCCCTCCCGTGAAAAGTGACCAGTCCACGGCGGCCGTACTGTACTTTGGTTATTGTTGACCAAATATCAAGTACTGATTTCAGAAGGTTGATGCCTGTTAACCAGATGTTGTGCAAGATGAAAACTATGAAGTTTAAGTGAATTGAATGCTGTTTCCGCTTACCAACTGTCAGTCAACAATGGGGAAGTTACACGCGTAGACTGACTTAACGCCATTTTGAATGGATCGGGTAGAATGAGTTGCGACGTTTTTCGTCGAAGTTCCAGCAATCCAGTTGTGTAGGGATCGGCGGATGAGCCTTATTCCGAATTATTACACCCACAAGACATATATTGTTCACTACAGTAGGCAAGCGTGCAGGAAGCATCCGATGGCAAGGGGCCAGGAGTATCCGAAATGGCATTAAACTCTGCAAATGAGTCAAGATCCAGAGTTTATAACATAGCATAAATCGTAATGTGACACTCAATAATATTGACATAACAGTACAGGCGCCGTGGAATGATCGTAATGCACGCGTGGGCAGTGAAGTTCACGCATGCGTTTACCAAGTAACAAATATTATCGTCAGCAAAATTTTAATTAATTTGTGATGATTATTCTTATAATTAGTGCTTGGAATCTAATATTATTGCGTCCGTGGAAATATTGCTCACTCGTAGAAAGTCCACGGCGGGCGTACTGTACATATCACCCCTTAAATAAAGCATTGCAGATGGAAGCCGCCTTCCACTCAAGGGACGGTATATAAATTCATTGTTTGATGATTTTCGATCACCCGCCTTTATTATACCTGATCCCACCCCAATGGTACTGGCACACAAAAGTAAGTTAGAAACGAATACTCGAAAGTTTTCAACCATTCAAGGCTTTTTTCATAGATATTTTTCCAAACATTTCGAAAAGTGGAATGTATAGTTTCAGATGGTAACATGTTGGGAGAACATGTAAAATATTCTTTTGATGACACGGTTACACTTTAACTCTTTACCTACCACGAAAGGTGACGAAGCTTGCAAAGTTCTTGAATAACTACTTTTTGCGTCAAAAACATAGCTTATGACCTCTCATTGGAACGAGCTCGTTGCGCTCGTTCTAATGCGGGGTCATAAACTCTGATTTTGAGACGAAAAATGAAAATTATTGAGAATTGAATGGTTATTTTTGTAAATAACGCTGGCCGGGTTTGGCCATTAATTGGGTAAATGGTTAAAAACATTTGTGAATAAGTACTCGATCGATATTGGAATGGTGCGTAGAATTCTAAACAGAATGGAACTCTAATGTCCATCTATGTATCTCACCCATTAGGTGAATGTAACATTACATTGTTCTGTACTGAAGGAACCACACACACCCAAAACGGAAACGCACAGAATATATCAAGTCAAGTCGGAAATGAATTTGAAATAAAATCGGATTGGTACTTTTTCGATTCAGTGCATTCCAATCGTCAGATGTGGGGAAAATGTCGCATGTTTGTCATCTTTTTCGCCAAAATACTTGACAAGACGTTTCAGCCCTCTCCGTTACCCTATACCTAACATGAAAAGCAGACGACACTTGCAAAAATAATTCTTGAATTACTAATTTTTTAAATTTTTTGTCTCAAAAACATAGGTTATGACCTCTCGTTGGAACGAGCTCGTTCCAACGAGGGGTCATAACCTATGTTTTTGAGACAAAACATGAAAAAAATAATGAAACTTAATTGGCGATTTTTGAGAATAGCGCTGGACGGTTTTGGTCGTTACGTTGGGTAAAGGGTTGAAACGTCAGAAATTCTGCTCCAACTCCATCAGTTATATTTTCAAATAAGTATTTGTTGCGCTGTATTCAAATGGTGGGGAATGACATGGCATTTTTCTGATATTTCGTTTCAACTCACTTCAAATGTGTTTGAATGCATTCAATGAATCGAAATTGCATGTTTGAGTACGTAAGTGATAGATATAGCTGTGGGGGTGGTAGGGGTATATAAAGCACTCATCTGTTTTCAAATTTAAATAAGACCCGAGACAGGTCCATATCTGCGATGGCACATTGTAGAGGGACACGCTGTTTAAACTGAGATCAAGCCATCAAAATTGAGTGTAGCTAAGGGTGGAAATCAATGTTCACGCTGGTTCGAAATGTTTTGGGGCAATGTAGAATTTTTGTTCTGTGCCAAATTAACTTTTGTCTGCCAAATGAACGACTTCAGTGCCAAATGGAATCTAACAGTATATGAGAACAAATTAACGATTATCGTCCTTTGAGTACAAGGCCTTGTTACACCCAAAGTACGATATTTTAATTTAGTGCTTCCAGCCTCTGTTTCTCCAAATAAACTAGTAGCAAATAATTTATTATCTTCCATAAGGTCTATAAAAAAGAATTGAGCAAAATAAAAAAAAGATCAAGTTAGAAAGAAATATTTTAATAAAAGTCAGACTGAATAGATAAACTGTTAATTCATTTAAACTGACTTACAACAAAGACCCATGATTATTTATTACACGCCTATTCTATGTAATCCCCATCTACAGCAACACTAAACCGTGCGGAAAATGAAAATATGTTCCGCACATATGTACGGAACGGAATCGTTGACAGACTACTTTTAAATAGAAGCGAAATTTCACTGGCTTTTTCTACAAATCGTGGAACGCAATTACAATTTGAATGGCCAACGATAACTGAAAATCGTCCCCTAAGTTCAAATGTGTTCTATGTGCCATTATTTATTTATTAATTTGGTGTTTTAAGGTCACATACTTATGCACAATGGCTAATCGTGACCGTGACAGTTTTACGGGTGGAGGAAGCCGGAGTACCCGGAGAGAACCGCCGAGCATCGACGAGCAACTATCAGCTCCTCAACATTCTAACTCTGTTCAAGCTTCCCTCAAGGAGGGTTACAGCGGCTGAAGACATGTGCACCATCAACGTGCAGTACGCCTTAGTACACGACGTCATCGTGCCTCCATGTAGGCAACTGGGGTAAAGTGCCTTACCCAAGGACAAAACGCGGGTCGTCCCGGTCGGGGATCGAACTCGGGACCTCTAGCATAGAAGTCCAACAGTCTACCACTGAGCCACCGCGCTCCCGTTCTATGTGCCATTAGGCACGTACAAAACACATTGGAACTCAGGGGACGAAACAGGAACACAGGTTCCCCTCGTAAAGTTGGTTGACGATAAAATGTGTTCTTTATGTTGATAGCTGTCAAATGAATTACTGAGTGTCCCTTTAATTATTGAGTTTTTTATAGACGTGAAGGCGTGTAATAAACACACAACGACACACGCGTTTGAATGAGTTAATCGGTATGACACTTGTGCCATCGTGGCCTCTCGTTATATGCTTCCGCGGTGGCATTCATGCCATATCGGTTAACCCATTCACACGTGTTGGTCGTTCTGTGTATATCTGTTATCTAAAGATTATATGATAGTCGTAAATTCTGTCTCTTCCGTGTCACCAGACAACGATTTTATCAATAACTATGCACTGATATAATAAACCACAAAGAATTTGAGACCAAACAAAAGTATATTTGGGGTGTCAAATTTCGGTGCCAAATGCTGTATTTCCAGTGCCCTAAAAAATCTTTGTAGTGCAATTGGCGCTTTTGGCACCCGACAGCTTGAACACTGGTGAAAACGGGAAAAGACGGGAAATAGAACGTACCTAATATACAGTTTGGGACCTAAGGAGTCCCAGGATTATTTTCTCTTGAAATCAAAAGCATCAGTACACTGAATACGATTCATTGGTCATTGTCAATTGTGAATAAGGTTTACTGGCTTGGGATACCGTGGCGGACATGCCTTTTGTCTTTTTAAGTCTCGCGAAACATATAAATGTTCGAAAAGGTCATTTCTAGAGAATGGCGTGTCATTGCCTTTGTCTCCTCATTCGGTCGAATGGTCAACTTGATCCATCGTCATACTGGTACTCCTCCGAACCTCCAGTCGCATGTCCGTCAATACAGTGCCCACAAGGGCTTAAATAAGGGAAGGAGATGTAGGGAGTATGCCACCTCAGTAAGTGTTCCAGTCGGGACATTTTCGCCTGGATAGGAATCGTAAATATTAATTCTCTCTGAGCTAATACAGTCTGAAATCAGTTGGGATAAAAAATAACCCAAATCAACTGGGTTGAGTGAATATTAACCCAGTTGGATTCATATTCACTCAATCAAGTTGATTTGGGTTCATTTTGTGGTGATTTTTTAACCCAACTGTTTTTAGAATACAATCAAGTTATAACCAAGTACTTCCAAATATATTTCATATTTGGCCTTTCGCCACGTAGCTGGTCATGCAAGGTGAACAAATTGTGGTTCGGCATTGGTAATTAATTTAGCAGTTGAGAAGCCCATGTGTCACGAATACTACATGGCTTTACCCACAAATAAATTTTCAAGATCTACAATCACGAATGACAAAACGTCCCAGCTAATCAAGGCAAGCTTTCCACGAAGGCAAGACGTGATGACGTAGTTAGAACATTTTGTCAGCCGCGATATGAGCCATTGCAGTCGGAACAAGTCAGGTTTGCAGCCATCCGTCATCTTTGAGACGTCCCAGGGTGCCATTAACTCTCCTTGTCGCGTCTTTGGTGGTGGCTTTCACATTGGTCATGTTCCCTAATATCTAAGACGAAAAGGACTTGGGATTACATTTGTCCGATTACAGGCCATTTATTATGTCTTAAGTTTGGTACAAGGCTGCCTGTTTGAATGTATTATTGGTATATTTACAGAGATGAAAATAAACCAAATTCTGTGACGTGAACGTTCGAATGCTTAAATACTAATAATATGGTACTCACAGATTATTGAAGACAAAGTTGTTCACAGTTTCGTTCTCGACAACGGCTGGGAATCCATTTTCCAAATTACAGAATGTTTTTGCTGCCGCAACACTCATTGCTGTATCACTCCTCCAAAAGCATTTATTCAACTCTGCGTTGTAGGATGAAAATGACATATTACAAGTTTCCCCTGAAAAATACAACACTTATTTCTACAGGAGTGTCCAACCTGGTGTCTTGATACAAGCACCTTGATGAATGGAAGTAATATTTTATCTATTATGCAGAGTACCCTTTTCTCCCGGTGTGTTTGTTAATGACAAGTGTAGGACTTTATCGTCAGTCGTATGTGGCAACCACTTTTGTTGCAACACTTAACCACTTTTGTTACAGCTCACCACTTTTGTTACAAAGTCAGCCATGTTTGTTTCAAAATGAGCTCACCACTTTTGTTACAACACCCAAACGTTTTTATTGCAACAAAAACTTGCTCACCACTTTTGTTACAAGATCGCCAGCTTTTGTTATAATTATTGTCAGTGTGAAAAATAAACCCAATAATACGACGGTTGTTACGCTTCTACTGAACATGCGCGACAAGGGTTAGGTTTTGATAATCACGATCCCTTACTTGCGGATTACTTTATTTTTTCATTTTTTTTTTCGAACATTGTAACCACTATTCTTTTCTGTTTTTTTCTAGCTCTGTGGACACTGTAGCTGGCGCAAATGCTAGGTGTTTCTTTTTTGGTTTTGTTTTATTGCTTACTTTGGGTCGCTATTGATCTTGTTCTCTGATTAATTCCTTGGTTGCTGGTGGTAGATATTCCTGCCCGGGATACAAAATCTCTTGGCACTGAAGAAAGTATAATTTGGGCATGTTTAGTCGCATTGCTCCCACGTACACTGAACAGACGTTTTCACTAATGATTTGTTGAGTTGAATTTAGATGAATTTGTCATCAAATCTAGTTATGGCTGCTTCACAAGCTCGCCACGACTAGAGCTGATAAAATACATTTTCAAAATATCCAGCAGGTGAATAGTTAACAGTTTTCATGAGTTTATTCAACTTAGACATTTTCTAAACACCTGTGCTGAAATGTTTCACAGCATGTACAATAAATTAAATGTTTGTCAAGAATGTATCACACTAAGCTCAATCAATTCATACCTGTACGTCATGAACTGTAAAAAAGAACTGTGTCGCAGTTAATATGTCTCACTACAATACATCGATACTTCATGTCATGTCGTCGAATATTCTCTCTCATTCCGGCGTTTATAAAGACCCTTGTTCATCGTTTATCGCCCGTTATCGAAGTTAAGAAACTATCCCCACTCACCCAAAGAAATACTGGAACAGAGTTGTGGAAGTGAGGGACTGTTTTCAATTGTTTTCTATTATTATTCAGAAAAGAAACGAAGATATATACAACACACAGTGCAGTAGGTACATAGCACACATTGGAACTCAGGGGACGACGTGTTCACCACGGTTGGTGTGTAAAGCTAAAATGTATGTCATAGGCTTTTTATATATAGTAGAAAAGTTAATCATGATATAGACATGGTTATAGAAACATAGTTTTGACCTCATTCCAATTTACTTTCCTGGCCGAATAACTGGGAATTGACTGTTGCACCCACTTTTGTAATAAACATCGACGGGCTTTGTCAAAAAGGCTTACCACTGTTGTCAAAGAAATCAACAATTTTGAATTGGACTATAACAAAATATCATATTATAATCCCTCTATTTTTTCACATTTTATCTGAAATTTCGTCCTGTGATGTAATTCCGCCCTGACGGCGTTGTGGGCAGGATATCGACTGCCCCCGACGTCACCTTTCGACGTCAGTGACGTAATGCTTTTATCAACTTTACCATTCGCCGATACTTCAACATTTTCAAACAGATATGCGCTACGATTTGACATCGGGGGTAATTTTTGGAAGTAACTTCAACTGGCATTCGATTCGACCATAATCGCCGTACCGTTTGACACCATTAACGTCACTTTCGTTTGGTGCAGTTCGTTATCTGCCCATCTACCCTTCCTTCTTCCTCCATTTCTTTAGACACCGAGATGACAATTTGACTGTTGGGGTGATTTTATTCAATGAAGGGCAGTAGTATGTAATGTGGTTTTGAGGCAACATTGGCCGGACCTCAGTGACGGACCTCGGAAGTGACGTCATGTCACGTGACCCAGTGGCGCCATGTTGTGTTGTCATGGTAACCCGCGTGAGCGGCCATGTCATGACGTCATCCCCATGGTGATACGTGGTGTTAGTGCGCATGCGCAGCACGTGTTGTTAGGGTGATATGGGTTTCCGTCGTCCATTTTGTATACTGGAGGCCGCCATCTTGGTTATAACTAACCATTCAGATTGCTTGATTTCCCATAACCTGTATGCAGAGTTATCTCCTCTTATTACAACGAAGTTGTATCCGATTCTCATCGCCTCTATATCCAATAGCAATATGCCGAGCACCCCAATTTCGGCACCCCTTTTTTGAAAAACATATTACCTTCGGCACCCCTTTTTTGTCATATGTGCTTATGTGAAAAGGCACAATGTGACACAATGTGTCCTAGCACATAGGCACATGCTTTATGTGCCGATATGTGCTTATGTGAAAAGGCACAATGTGACACAATGTGCCCTTGCACATAGGCACATACGGGTATTTGAGGATACCTATGGCCTGGTATTGTATTATTTGAGGACACCTACTGGTGAATCCCTTTTTTGTCATATGTGCTTATGTGAAAAGGCACATTGTGTCACATTGTGCCTTTTCACATAAGCACATATCGGCACATAAAGCATGTGCCTTAGTGCTAGGGCACATTGTGTCACATTGTGCCTTTTCACATAAGCACTTATGACAAAAAGGGGGTGCCGAAGGTCATATATTTTTCCAAAAAGGGGTGCCGAAATTGGGGTGCCCGGCATATTGCCATCGGATATAGAGGCGATGAGAATCGGATACAACTTCGATGTAATAAGGGGAGATAACTCTGCATACAGGTTATGGGAAATCAAGCAATCTGATTGGTTAGTTATAATTTATATAAATGATCTAGATAAATGAAACAACAAGAGTACTTGGAATAGGGTCAGAACTAACAAAAATAGACCAGAATAGCTAAATTAATAATAATAAGCAAAGCTGTTCCAACTAATAGGCTCTTCTACGCTACTGGAATATACTCTAGAACAAAGGAACATGGCCAGATAGACGAAAACTATTGCATATATAGATAGAAGCAGATAATTCTGAAAGAATTCGAAATAGTAAAACTTGTCGGGGTTATTTGGGTAATTCTACGAATCGGAAAATTACTCTTCTATAAAGGAACATACCCTCCGAACATACCCCTGTCTTGTTGTAGGTCTTTAGGTAACACAGCAACCACGCGCTACCATAGAAACCAAGATGGCGGCCTCCAGTATACAAAATGGACAACGGAAACACGTATCACCCTAACAACACGTGCTGCGGGCACATGCACCAAATCGGTTTCACTGGGCTCACTGGAGGCGTGTGTTATTCATTCACGAATCTCGGGTCACGTTTTACAGGTCAGATGGACGACAACGTTACTATCGACGTCGTGTTAAGCGATATTTTGACGCGTGTGTTAAGGAAAACAACAGATTCCGGGAAAGGTCTGTTATGGTTTGGGGGTGGGGGGGGGGGGGTGGTGAAAACCCCTCTCCTGATGATCAAGGGCAATCTTACAGCTGTAAGATATCGGGATCAGATCCTCATGCCTCACGTCCTTCCACTTATCCGTACACGTAACCTTATGTTGCAGCAGGATAATGCGAGACTGTACATTGCTGGGGTTTATCGTGATTTCCCTAACCAAACCAATGTCCCAGTTCTCGATTGTCCCCAATCGAGCATTTGTGGGACGAACTAGACAGGAGGGTAATGGAGCGCGTCAACGTCCCAAACAACGTCGCTCAGTGCACGCAGACCCTTCTTCGGGAGAGGAATAACATCCCACAAAGGACCATAAACAACTTGATGGGGTCAATGGTAAGGAGAGTTAGAGCAGCGACTGAAGTCCGGGGTGGGCACACCCGCTATTGATTTTGATCAGGAAATGGCGTAGGGTACCCACGTTTGAACGCTGTCCATGCAAACGCCGTCTGTGTTAAGACAACAAAACTCGCCAAAATGTAATCAGTAATGAAGAAATAACATCAAAATCCAAACAATGAAATAGTCATCCATAACACATTTGAAATATTTATCACAGAAAAAGTCTTGCGTTTCTTTTTTCCACTAGTGTAATATTTGAAAAAATACCTTGTATTGTAAATATGTCGCTAATTAATTAAGATAAATTGTAACAGTAACAAACAAATAACATTACTAAATAATGGAATTAATGTATCAATTTATCTTAATTAATTAGCGACATTTCATATTTTTATACATCAAACAAAATCAATCAATAAGAGTGTAGAATTATGGTCACGTGATTTTAAAACCATTAGGAGCCTTTTGCCAGAAACTGATTCTCTAACGACAAAAGTGGTACTACCGGTGCCACATGGGGCCGAATCAAAAATCTGAAACCGTTATGCCCATCTAGACATCCTACCGGAACATATGAACAACATTTCGACATTTCGAATTGAAATCCCTTGGCGCTTTCGCCAGAAACCTATTCTCTAATGATAAAAGTAGTGCTACGCGCGCCACATGGGGCCAAATCAAAAATCTGAAATATTTATGCACATCTAGACACCCTACCAGAACATATGAACACACATTCAGCGTTTCGAATTAAATCCCCTAGGAGCCTTCCACGGGGAACTGATTTTCTAACAATAAAAGTGATTCCACTGGAACCACTTGGGGCAAAATCAAATTCCGAAACCTTTATGGACATCTACAGATGCTACCTGAACACCTCAACATAGTTTAAATGTTTTGGATTACATACTGTTCGTGATATGAAGTTCGGACGTAGGGACGGGTACAGACGGGACGGACCGGAAACTGATTCTCTAACTACAAAAGTGGTGCTACGGATGCCTCCCGGGGCCGAATCAAAAATCTGAAACCGTTATGCACATCTAGACATCACACCCGAACACTTGAACAACATTTCAACATTTCGAATTAAACCACAGGACATTTCACCGGAAACCGATTATCTAACGACAAAAGTGGTGGTACGGGCACCACATGGGGCCGAATTAAAAATTCAAAGCCTTTATGCACATCTAGACATCCTACTAGGATGTATGAACACACTTTCAACGTTTGAAATTAAAACCCCTAGCAGCCTTCTGCCGGAAACCGATTCTCTAATGACAAAAGTGGCGCTACGGATCCGAAACCTCTATGCACATCTAGAGACCCTACCAGAACATATGAACACACTTTCCATGTTTCGAATTAAAACCCCTAGGCGTCTTCCACCGGAAACTGATTTTCTAACAATAAAAGTGGTTCCACTGGAACCAATTGGAGCCAAATCAAAATTCCGAAACCTTTATGGACATCTTCAGGTGCTACCGGAACACCTTAGCATAGTTTGGAGGTTTCTAATTAAACACCCTAAGAGCCCTCCAATGGAAACCGATTTTCTAACAATAACAATATAAAAGTGGTTCCACTGGAACCACTTAGGGCCAAATCCAAATTCTGAAATCTTTTTTCACATCTACAGATGCTACCTGAACACCTTAGCATAGTTTAAAGGTTTCAAATTAAACACCCTATGAGCCTTTCAATGGAAACCGATTTTCTAACAATAACAATAAAAGAGGTTCCACCGGAACCACTTGGGGCCAAATCAAAATTCCGAAACCTTTATGCACATCTACAGAAGCTACCTGAACACCTCAGCATAGTTTAAATGTTTCTATGAAGTTCGAACATACGGACGGGACGGACGAGACTGGATGATACAGGATGGGACGGAATGGACTGGCTATGGACGGATTGGATGAACGGGACCGGACGGAGATCATCACAATCTTCCCACTTTTTGTTAAAAATGCGGAGCTAAAAACACAAGGTAAGGACACTTCATGTAACGATATTTTTAGAAAACCACAAAATAACAAATACTGTACCTAATTTGATCAAATAAACGACACTTATTTGCGTAAATCATATCCTTACAACCTTAGCGACATCTATTGTGTCTAAATTTGCTTTTCCCTCTCATAATTTCGTAAAATTTATCACTTTCCTTGTTTCTTTGTTGCAATGCAACGAATTTTTCGTGGCTCTCTCATTGGTCAAAATGAAAAATGTTAACGTTATTTTTCAGGAATTGTTACTCCAGATATAGTAATCAGTCGTTGACCAATGAGAGAGCGACCTCAAACATGATGAACCTACATTTATGAACCTGGGACCAACACCACAAGAGACAAAACGCAAAAAAAAAACTGGACGAGGCCAACAATATTGAAAGTGAGTAGCCTCATATCTCAATCATGGTAATGACCTGTGGACCTGAGACCAACACCAAATGAGTCGAAATGCAATGGAGGTTCCAATTATGGATCATGGTCACTGAGATCTCCAGGGGTCAGTGTGTGTATTTTTTAGAATTGCTGGAAATCGCATTTTATGACCCTCTACTGCATTCCTGAAGTTCACACATTACGCTCATATATCACGCACAGTATGATATTTGGGCCACAAAATCAATACAAATGAGTCAGACTGCGCTGAAGATTCAAAATATGGGTCTAGATCTCTGGGGTCGCCCATAGGGTTCACTGGCTACATTTTGTAATTGCGAGATATTAGACCTAAATCTAAGTTCATGCACGCATTTCATGACTCAGAAAAGTGGCTCGAATCAAAAGTTTAAAAAAAAAAACTGACATTAAAAATTTTACCTCCCCATTCACGTTTTAGAGCCTGGTATAATCTAAGGCTTACAAAAGAGACAGAGCCATAAATTTGTCCTGCAAATATCTCAAGCATAGTGTTCATCAACTTAGAACCTTCGAAAATCATTGGAGATTCAAACTATGTGCCAAGGTCTTTCGAGTCACACTATGAATTCTGATTGCATATTAGAGAGATATTTGTGATCACAATTTAGAGCCCCTAATACATTCCTAAAATTCATATAGAAATTTAAATTCCCCAAAAAGTAGGCAGAGCCAAAAGTAATGAAAGGGGGACCCAGGTGAAAATTTTGAAAACAGGGCACAATTGATTATCAGACATAATCATTGCCCTGGTTAATTACAAGGTTTGAAATATGAGGGAGGGTTTGATTGGGGCGGGGGAGGGGGTCTCCCCTTAGTGAGAATGTCAGGGGTTTTTGCAAATTATTAGGTTTTGCTAGAACCACTTAAAATACAGTACACAACAATGTATTTTTTATTTTTTTCAATATTTGTTTCCAATTCCTGTATGGAACACCTTAAATGTTGTGCATAGAAGTCTTTTTTGGTTTCTAGAAGTATTTTATCTGATTCCTGTATGAAAATATTTAAAAGCTTTTTACAAAAACCCATTTCTGATTTCTCTAATGGTATTTTACTCTCGAACTTAGTCCCTTGTGGTGTTAACCGCGCGCCAAAGGCCCGCGGTTAACACTACTTCACCACTTGTGGTGAACATTTGGTACACCAAGCTACTATGGGTATATTCTATATATATATTATTTGTAAATTGTTGCATCCAGAATAAAGTGATGTATTTACAATATTGCTAAACATTCACATCCTGGAAGATATATATAGAATATACCCATAGTAGCGTGGTGTACCAAATGTTCGCCACGAGTGGTGAACATTTGGTACACCAAGCTACTTTGGGCATATTTTATTTATACTATGAACGTCAGATTAATAAGAGTTTAAATGTAGAATAAATCAGTATTCACGCGTGCGATTCTATTTTTGTCCACATGAGCACCGGTGGGCTGTTCTACCGATGGTCATTTTATCGCCGAAACGAAATAGAAAACGAAATAGAAAACGAAACGCGCAAATTACTGGGCCTTTTTTCATTTTAATAACACAATAACATACTATTTCGAGTTATGGATGCTTTATTAACATGAAGCAACGTATGTTTGTTAATTTTTGGTATCTTATGGGGTAATCTTATTTAAAACCGTAATAATTAATTGCCGATTTCATTTCACTCTTCACGGGGCGACCAGTGATAAATTTAGACTAGTTTGCAATCAAAGCGAGGTCACCAAAGGCCAGCTTAGATGTAGTTCCACTGTAGGTGTAAATTTTAACTATTGAAATCCCATTGCTGGCGTGTTCACACGGTTGGTGTGTAAAGCTAAAATTTATGTCATAGGCTTCTTATATATAGGAGAATAGGTAATCATGGTATAAATGTAACTTATACACGTTGTATATTTCATACAAAAAATTACTAAGTCCCCCACACCCCGATTATGCTGGACATTACGTGTGACAACAATCCCACGGTCATTCGCGGCCACATCTTTCCGGAAGCCAAACCTATCTGCTATCCAGAACGGGGAAGCCACCCATGACAGAAAACTTTACGCTACAGTAAATGTGTCCTTTCAAAACTGATTCAACAGAATATAATGCCTTGGGTCGAAGCCGCTGTCATGGATGGCTCACTCCAGCTGAAAGCCAAGAGCACTGACAGAAAGATAAATGATTCGTGATGCCCAGCTTGCACCTCGAAGAATCAAATATCGCTGGAATCCAAGAGCACTAATAGAAAATTGTTAATTATGTGAAGCCAAGCTCAGCCTGGAATATGCTGAGAAGCAGCCAACCATGACATAACCAAAGACACTAATGAGAGAAGGGAGACCCACATTCCAACTCTATTGTGAAAAATAACTGACACTGCAGATTTTAACAAACTTAATCAATACATCTGTCCAGATTCTATTGTACAAATATTATAAATACATTATTTCAAACAAGTCATAACGGATTATATACCCCAGCCAGATTACAAACAGGAACGATTAAACCCGTTGGTTTCCAATTGAAACATCATTGTTTCTGGGAATTATAGAAAATGTTTGCACCAGCATAAATGTTCTCGAGCATCACTAAACTGAATATTTGGGTTTCAAGTAGGTGCTGTCATTCCCCAGATCTTGTCATGAGTTATATCCCCAGTATCACTAAAATGATATGCCAGATCAGATGTAAGTACAGTCGCCGTGGACTATTCATAATCCACGCATGGGCAATAATGTCCATTCATTCGTTTATCAGGTAATAAAAATCATCATCAGCAAAATTTTAATTAATGCAGCACCGGATTGTACCCGGTGCTTCATTAATTAAATGTTTGATGATTATTCTTGTAATTAGTGTTATGAATCTAGTATTATTGCGTCCGGGGAAGTATTGACAACCCGTGGAAAAGGACCAGTCCACTGAGTTAGAACAAATATCGAGGACTGTCCAAGTGTTTGTATGCTTTGTTATAATGAATGCTTTATAGCCATGTTTTTTTGTTTTTTTTATTGGGGGGGGGGGGGAGGGGGGGGGGCTTGCCCTCCTACAATCTCCAACACTTAATCGTTGCTCCTAAATTTTCTGAATGTCTACCCAGAGAGAAGAAGAGAAAAAACATAAGTTCACGAATGTCATACAAATTATTAACCCTTTACCAAACTTAACGGCCAAAACTGGCCTTCGCTATTCTCAAAAATCGCCAATTAATTTTCATTATATTTTCTTTTTTATGTCTCAAAAACATAGGTTATGACCCTTCATTGGAACGAGCTGGTCGAGCTCGTTTCAATGAGGGGTCATAACCTATGTTTTTGAGACAAAAAATGAAAAATAATTAGTTATTCAATATTTTTTTTTTTGCAAATGTCGTCTGCTTTTCATGTAAGGTAAAGGGTTACAAAAGGGTGGACCATTTAATATATTTAATCTACATATATGAAAAACACTATTTACAATACAAACTAAATATGAACTTCACCGATATATGATATTGAACATTCATGAATGGTAACAAACTGTAATATATATATTGGTGGTGTGGAAGGGGTCAACATAATATATGAGTAGTCATACCTGCATCGCAGATTATGGAAACTGTTGCCGCAAACAGTAGGCACAATATAGCACAACCTTTTCCTTCAAATTCGGAAAACATCGCAAGGAGAGTTTTGGAAACCAAATCTGCAGATGACAGAGATAAGGATATCTTGCGGAGAAGATGATGTCCGTCAAACAGTAGGCGTATTGATCAACATATGTTCTTCTGAAAGTCTGTATCCTGATCTGTGTGTATCTTGCTTGTAAACAAATCACTTCGAGACGAACAACTTGATTAACTCTCATTTTGCCAAACATGTCACAGTTAACACAGTTATCCACAAAATCCTTCGATTATATTTATTTACTTGATTTTTGGTGTTTAAGGTCACATATTTCTGCACAATGGCTAATCATAACCACGACAGTTTTACGGGTGGAGGAAGCCGGAGTACCCGGAGATAACCACCGAGCAACGGCGAGCAAGTGTCAGCTCTCCAACATACTAACTCCACAGAAGCAGGGTTATCATTGGTTGAAGACAATTGCACCATCGACGTGCAGTATGCCTTAGTACACAGCGCCACCGTGCCCCCACCCACGTGGGCAATGTGGGTGAGATGTCTTGCCCAAGGACACAGCGCAGTTGGGATTCGAACCGAGGGCCTCTCAGCTTGCAGCCTGCACCTCTACCTACTGAGCCACCGCGCCCCAAATCCTTTGATTATTAATATCATATTGTGGTAGAGGGTTGAATAACTGACTGAATGGGTGAACATTAAATGCAAATCCACCAACCTATGCTAAATCGCCAGATAATCCGTGAGTACACATGATCATTTCTGAGTTAAATTAATAACAAGTGATGGTTGCTGCAGCGGTGAGAACACAAAGATAGATAATAGTAAAATTTAGTACACTACATAGTCATCCATGCGCAGTTAAAGAAGGTCGCTCATACTATACTCCTTCCAGGCATATTTGAAGCTGTGTCCAGATGCAGCTATGGCTAAGTGACCGACAGCGATAGCTTTAACACAAGGTAATTCAGCACCTGTCGTACCTCGGATAGTTTGGTTCCTCAAGCATTACCTTGTCTGTATTACCAACGTCGCCATTTGGTCAAGTAGTTTCCCAGTTAATATATTTATCTTTCAATCCATGAACATGATAGAGTGAGGTGACTGCTCGGTGAATGTGTAGGGTAACTAATCGATATTTTCAGTGTCCAGTCCGGAGGCTGCACGTTGAAAATATTAAATGGTCTGCCCCCAAGTAATAAATACAGGCTCTTCCAATTGTTGTCTTTCAACCGTCTTGGAAGACACTATCAGAGTTCAAAAGGTTAACAAAAGCAAACAGTAAATATGCTGCTTTGCAAGGTGAGCGAACACATATTATCTTCATTGGGAGGGTCACAAAAAAACCCACGAAAACCCCAATATGACTTAAAACCACGAGCTACCTCCCCAAGGCACGTTTAAATTAACATTTAAAAATTTGAAGCGAGGCAGAAGTTATACTTCGCCATTTTGTTTACTGGCAAGTTGGTAAAATACGGCGATCAAATTCTGTTTCACTGCAGTCTCCATTAACCCTTTACCCAACGTACCGGCCCAAACCGGCCAGCGCTATTCACAAAATTCACCATTCAATTTTTATGACCTTTTCATTTTTTGTCACAAAAATATAGCTTATGACCCCTCATTGGAGCGAGCTCAACGAGCTCGTTCCAATGAGGGATCATAAGCTATGTTTTTGACGCAAAAAAACAGAAAAATTAGTCTTTCAAGAATTTTATGTGCAAGTGTAGTCTGCTTTTCGTGTTAGGTAAATGGTTGACTATTACATCTGCATTGACAGTGAACCTGAATCGAAATACTTCATGCATTACCGCATGAAACAAAGTTTCAAAATGTTTAATCTTTCAAGTTGTCGACATCATCCATTCCCAAACAAGGTTGAAGGACACGGAGCTGGAGGAAGATTTCGTAACAAAACGTTCGACTATCCAAAAAACAAGCACTACATTTATGAACTTTTCTCTTTATATACACAGTTTAATGTGTTTTTTGGCGATGCGTTGTCCTTGTTTACTCCAGTTTTACCCCAGTTATTATGTGTGATTATGTAATATCTCTACACCAGTTGCAGTTCATCTGAAATCACTAATTAATTGGGTTTTTTCTCAGTTTTACTCCACTTCGCCGATTTTGCATTACAACGATGCTAAGACATTTCTTAGCAACCCAATGAAACTACTACACGTGCCTATTCCCATAATTAATTTTCAACTGGAAATGAATAATTTCTTATGTTCTCCAAGAAAAAAAACCTCTTGGACTTGAAGTCCAAAATTACAATTTTTAGACAAACCAGACTAACCAAGTGAGACAAAATCCTGTCGCACACAACTCGGTGGTTTTCCCATTTATTTCTTGCTTCGGGCATGTCAAAAAGTCACCATTGCACTTTTGGCATAATTGCAAAGTAGCGTGTTCATTTTGTAAAAAGCGAATATACTTTTCAGAATCAGAATAAATTGAGCCGAATGGCCAATACAGTACTGTGATCACAAAAACCGGCTCTCTCATGATCAGATCGCGACATATTCATCAGAAAATTCAAAAAAGCCAGCCAATTACTGACAAACCCAAAGGATCTACGCATCTGAGGCTAATAACATTTCCGCAAGGTGCAGGGAATGAACCGTCGAGCGAACACAACCGATTGTTGGCCTTCCCAAGGTTACAGCCTATCAAAAGCAATAAACCTATTTGTGCGGTCTGACGGCTTGCGTCCCGTCACTTTGTCATACGACTACGTAGACCTTGTGCTCAGATGACCAAGACACATCACAAGAGAGTCTGGCAATTTTTCGAATTCACCACTCCTTTAACCCTTTACCCAACGCAGACGATATGAAAACTTATTATTTTAAATATATTTTTTTTAAATTTTTCAAAAAATTTCAACAAAACCATATCATGTGACCCCTCATTGGAACGAGCTCAATGAGCTCGTTCCAATGAGAGGTCACATGATATGGTTTTGTTGAAATATTTTGAAAAATTTAATTTTTTCAACTGCTCAATTTGCATATGACGCGGGCGGATGCGGGCGATTCGTTAGGTAAAGGGTTAACTAGTATCTGACGGACTGACCAATGCGATGTCTCACCATAGCAACGGCGTATGATGTGTGATTGTTTGCCCTTATAACTGTATTGACGCCATCGAAAGTATCCAAGGGCGCCGGAAGCATCTGATGGCAAGGGAATCACAAAAGACACTCGATTCTTGGTATGAGTTAAGACCGGAAGTTTACAGCGCATCATAAAGTGTAATGTGATACTCAATAGTATTGGCATTCATTATATACATATCGTCCCTTCAGAGGAACCCAAAGAACGATTAAAGCATTAGATATCACTCCGCCGATTGTATGTTTGGTGATTATCAACCTAGCTGCATCATTATACACGTCCCTATCGCCATTGGTGCACGTAAAATACGTAGAAACGAATACTCGAGAGTTTCTCAGTTATAGTTCTCGGAAAGCAAAGTTTTGTCCACTAGTGCACTTCTAGCTAAAAATGGCATGCGCCCCCCCCCCCCCTCTCGCCTCTCTAGCCTCAGAACAAGGGAAGCTGCCCCTCCCCCTACTTCTGGAGCCATTGCTATTATTCCAGCAAAGGGGAAAGTGGGTTAAAACGTTCATGTTTATAACTTGTCTTAATTGATTATTATGAACAATGCAGATTTTCACTTGCGACGCAAGTAGTGAAATGGTTAACATATTCATAATACTGACAAAGCCATTATCTCACAACAGGTATTTGGTGAATTGTTGTTGGTTTTGGTAATTTATTATTTATGTACATTGTTCACATACGAAGAAGGATTAAAGATAGGGCACCGTCCGGTGGGATACTATTCAAGTATAACACAGGCACCACGGAGGCTGATTACAATGTTGGAAATCATAATGCATATATTCCGTAGAGCGATAAAAGCCGAGCTAGGTGTCTATTAATGTATTCCATCGATTCGCGAACTGACAAGAGAAATATCATTCAAAATATAAAACAACACAGAAACCCACACAACAAATGACAAGAAATAAATCCACCTCTTTTCAGCAAAGAATGCATAATTTGTCTATGTTTTGAACACCTTTTACCCCAAGATGCAGTATCTGTATACAAACACTACATTCGGTCTACAAGATTTTTTACAAGGTTTTTTCGATATAAAATACTGGTTTTTCGTGAATTTCGATACTTCGATAAATGCAGGCAAAGGGTTTTCGCGTGCTTGAGGTGCACAAGCACGATGTGGAGTTTGATAACTCCGTGCGGCCTTATTTCAGTATAATATTCCATAAGAAAAGTTGCCTCTTCCATTAATATTACTCCGCCTTAATGTGTTTGCCAATTTGTTCGTTGTTTTGGGGTTGTTGTTTTTTGTTTTGGTTATTTTTATTCGGAGAAAATTAAATTTGTTTCGTTGAAAGTTCATTGTGTTTTGGTGTTGTGTTTTTCTTAATCTTTATGTTTTTTGCTTAAACTGTATATCGTTTTGGTAGGAAGCTAATGTTGTTCCATGGAAGGTTAATTTTTGTTTCCTGCCAAAATACGTACTCGCATTTAATCCGTTACCAAACACGAAAGGAAGACGATACTTGCAAACAAAATTCTTAAATAACTATTTTTTTCATTTTTTGCTTCAAAAATATAGTTTATGACCCCTCAATGTAACGAACTCAATAGGCTAGTTCCAATGATGGGTCATAAGATATGTTTTTAAGATGGTCATATAATGAAAATTGAATGATGATTTTTGTGAATAACAAATTTGAAATTTCCGTGAAATTCTTTCGCCTCTTCATCCACCTAATTCTTACTTATGGCCATCATTAACCCTTTACCCAACGCAGACGATATCAAAATTTATTATTTTAAACATCATTTTTTTTAATTTTTCAAAAAATTTCAACAAAACCATATCATGTGACCCCTCGTTGGAACGAGCTCGTTCCAACGAGGGGTCACATGATATGGTTTTGTTGAAATATTTTGACAAATAATATTTTTTCAACTGCTGAATTTGAATATTACGCGGGAGGATGCGGCCGATTTGTTGGGTAAAGGGTTAATTCCTCACCAAGCACAAACTTTGCTTCAAACCACCCCATCATGCCCGGTAACACCGATTTTGCCTATCGCGTTCGATTTATAACTGTTAACGATTTGGAAGTAAACAACGTATCAAGGCTATAACAAACACTTGGCTTCAAACAACTCCGTTATGCCAGGTAACGACAATTCTCCAATAAAGGCGTTGAGCCTCCCTATGCTGAGGGGGGGGGGGGGGTGGTAACTCTGGCTTCGTTTATACAGATCAAGATCGTCGACATATCTGCCGTATTTGAAATCATATCTGTTTGGTTTCATAATTGCAATTCTGGAAAAGAAACCCATATCTAATAAATAATACTACACGTACTAGTTGGCATCATCATTCTGCCACATTGCAGTTTATTTCATCGGTTTCTTTTAGAAATCCAATGATATGCCGTGAAGTTATACACTAGCTCATAGAACTCATTACAATAGTGTATTACATCAGAACAGTTAATATGTAAAAAACTCTACATTTTGCCGTTATGCTAACAAAATAAATGGTTTGATTCCGGTTACATGCAATAGAAAGAGTGGGTTGGTTGGTCGATCGGTCGTCCGGTCGGTCGGTCGCATTTTTAAACAAATTATTTTAATGTTTTATTTTTGCATACAATCGTTTAGCCCTTTACTCAAAGTAACGGCAAACATCGGCCCGTGCTATCTACATAAGTCGCCATCCAAATTTTATTTTTTTTTCCATTTTTGGTCTCAAAAACATATTTTATGGTTCTTCATTGGAGCATGCTTATTGAAGACTATTTTTATTAAGCGCCGACATTCGCGATGTGCATGCATTTGACTCAAGGCCCATGAGTATCTTTAGATATCGTTTTAAATATATTTAATTTTTATTGCCATTTGTGTTGGGCTTGAAAATTAGGATCTGTCGAAAAACAGGAACCATTACATTTCCCCCCAGTCTTAGTATAAAACCAGTCATAGGTCTTGGAGAGTTACCAAAAGAATACAAAGCAATTCACGTAACTGTCAATTGCTATTCAGCGGCCTTTCATTTGACTTGACATCGGTAGCTTTTCTGTGTCGAACCTCGGCTAATGGAACTAATAAATCGACTGCCTGACAAGAGGTGCTATACATCTTGTGCAAAGGATTTCTGGCTTCTTTCATAAACGGTATTGAAATATATATTTATAAGTTCAGGTTTTAACTTGATTGACAAATCTTACGATACAATGGCGTGTAGTATTTAGAAATAAATATTTATGAATTCAGGTATTAACATGCTTGAACAATCTTACGATATAGGGGTGTGCATTATTTAAGGTATACATACAGAACAGTGTATTTATTTGAAGGGAGTGTACAGTTAAAACTGGAAGTCCTGTCATGAAATGTGCACAAATAGCACGTCGATCTAGTTTTAACTGTAATCAGAAGCAATAAGGAAAAATCATCAAATAGAACGCTTTGGAAAAAGTGTTATTAATCCCAGTTTGTGGTGTACTTTTAGTTCATTTGCATTATAAACAACAAATAATAAATTCCGCGACCTACGGTTCTGTTTTTGAAAGTTTTAATATTTTATAAATTCGCTTTAGAAAAATATTTTTCTTGGCATTCCTGCTCATCGTGTTTAGGGCCAACATCTTCAAAACCAGCATCAATTGTTCTGTATTTTTGTGGTGTATATGTGCTGAAGCCTGAGAATTCGATATGTGTCACAAAGAAATACAGTTGGAAAGTTTTTGAGATGGGTCATTTCAATCAAAAGAAAAGTTAATAATGTGTTCTCTGACAGTGTTTA
Organism: Pictodentalium vernedei; assembly: GCA_031216915.1. Taxonomy (NCBI): domain Eukaryota; kingdom Metazoa; phylum Mollusca; class Scaphopoda; order Dentaliida; family Dentaliidae; genus Pictodentalium; species Pictodentalium vernedei. Next base: position 369,026,789 of record CM062291.1, read on the forward strand.
ACTGAGTACTGTTACCGTTATCATGGCTTATATTTCATCTAAATTTGCGACAATCTATTTGGATTCTCGCGAAAATGGTTGCGAGAATCCATACCTGCTATGAGAGTTCCGGAGTCCCAAGGAGTCACCATAGTTGAACCCCTGTTGTATGCTGTTATTACATGTTCAACGAACACAGTTCTTTAATTTTTAAAAACATAAACTGACTGTGATAATTTTTTTTAAAGAACCGGCTCAACGAGCCGGTCCCAATGACAGTCATATTTGTACAATTGTATTGGCAGGATATTTCAGGTCATGTTTGCCTTGTATTGGTTAATTTACTGTCGTTATGTTAGGTAAAGTGTTAAATTAATTCGGTTCTTTTCACTCGAATCCTACCAGAGGTTAAATAAAGTTTATTTGTCAAGCTGCATACTTTTTAAATACATCAGCTGAATTGAAAGACGAATATTTTCATGTTCTAACTCAAAAGAGTCAAACATCATGCATTCTACATGGCAAGTCGTTTTAATATGATCACAACTGCATGGGTTGAATCACATCCTAATAAGAAGGATGTTGTCTGAAAAAAATCACTGAGATATCTTACACAATAGAGACCAGACCATCCAAGAAATTTCTGGGGGGTTGGGGGGGGGGGGGGGTTACAGTGGTTTTCTTTTGGGTATCTAGTCCAAACACACTCTGTATTACATCACTGATTGGTACCTCCTACCACACTTACTGAGAAAAGCCTTCATCGCAATATGCATCAAGACGGCTATTCGTTGCCTGAGTGCTAGAATGTTCTATGACCCCCATGGGACATAGAGCATTCTAGCACTCAGGCGACGTATTGTCTGTTGACATCAGCTTCATTGACATGTGTACCAAACGTTCACTCATGTTTCTTTTATGACACAATATATAAAAAATCCGAGTCTCAGCCCATGTATATCACAAAAGTAGAGAACTGACGACATAATATGAGAAAAACGGTCCGGAAAAATGTATTTGTTAAAGGTGCACCAAAATTGCATCATAAAATACATATAAAAAACTATACACGAAGATGTTCGCAAAATTGTTTTTGTTCACATTCTCCTTTAAAACTCCAACCCAGTTGCAAGCCTGGATATAAGCAATCTGTCATTTGCAGAATGATGTCCACAGGAGACGAATTTGCTGATGCTGTACCATACAGTGGGTTAGAATCCTCCAATTAATCCTCTGCGTACCTTTTTATGTATAGCGCGGAGACCTTGTTTCAGACTGAGGTTCACGGTGAGTAAATTTAGTAATGCTTCCCTGCCGTGCAGAGTGACATCACCAAATTCATCCTCTGGGGACCTCATTCAGCAGATAACAGTCTGCTCATGTCCTGGCTTGTACAGTTGTCATCTCTGATGCAATCGTTGAATTCAACAAGAAGGAGGTGGATATTAGAGTATGTGGTACACTTATGTAAGAGAGACGAGGTGCAGTAATTAATTAGTTCTCGAGGATCAGATAGCTCCGATCAATTCTACAATTCTACATTCCTATTAATAATTAATTTCAAATATGTTTCAAAATAAACATTTTACAACCTTAAAAGACAAAGCCCATCTATTTTTGTTTTAATTTAGTTCTGGAAATTGCTTCAATCTCTCTTGTTTGCCCTGACACATCCAGCAGAAGATTAGAAAACTTAAATTTAAATATAGCATTCGCCGCGTAGTGTTATATTTGACAATCAGCTATGCGCACAGGCACGCTTATTATTGTTTAACCATTTAAACCCTGGTGGTATCTTCCTTGTTAGAGCAATGACAGCAATTGGAGGAGTCCATATTTATTTAAGAACTGAATGCATTTTTTATAATCTTTATTGGAGTATGAACGTGTGGGAATGGGTACAAATTATGTATGAATCCCGAAGGGATTCATACAATTTGTACCCATTCCCACACGTTCATACTCCAATAAAGATTATAAAAAATGCATTCAATTCTTATAATTACATTCCGTAACTGTTTTAACTACTTTTTACCAAACAACAAAGCAGAAAGACGAAATAAAACATGCGAGGCGAAAAACCACCCTCACACAAAAGACAAAGCGCACAACTCTGAATTGAGCGCCGGTTCCGTCTAAATGATATCCCAAAGACAAATAAGCTTTAATTTTACCAACTTTAGAAATGGTTACGAGTATTTTAGTAACGGGCTTTATGCCACAGTTGGGAAATGTCACCAAAGAAACAGCAGCGAAGTTGATCACTGCGAGAGGCGCTAAAAGTTGAAAACCCGCCCAAACACCGCACTAATTGCATTCTGTCAACTGCGCTCTACCGTAAATGTGGGTCAAAGTTCGACCAAATGTATTCATTGGAAAATGAATTACATTTGGTCATGACGTTTTCATCCAGCTGACCAATGGCAATTGAGTATTTGGACCCAAAACGTATAACTGCATTAACAATGTAATTATTATCTGGGGTCGACCAATTAATATTTTCAAAGTGCAGCCATAACGAAATTATTACGTATCATGCTTCTGGGCCGGAATAGCGGCCGCTGTGGGTCAAAGGATTAAGTAAGTATATTGAGTTAGGCTTCAAGTTCGTACCGACGGTAAATGAATCGAGAACACTGTCGAGAAATTTCAACTCTCACCCACTTATTCACTTTATTTATTAAAGTAAAACGCAAAAAGTTCAGTTTTCTGAGAGTGTTAATGTTTCTCAGATTTTTTACAAAACTCCGAAGTGTTCTCTTTTCTTAGTTCATGTATCCGAACATCGATTCTTCCCAATGGCGAAAGACGCGACGTTCGTTTAGATGAACTATCTCTTCTCTCACTTGACACTTCACTGCAAAATATATAAGTTCTCTTTAGAATCAAACCTGGTTCTAATGTTGTCCCTGAGATGGAACCAGTTCCGTTTAAACAGTATTTATTTCAAATCAAATAAATTTATAAAGATTAATATTAAATATTAACAGAATTAAACATAAATTAAGGGGGTTTCAGCCGTAAGTTTAGAGCTTATACGAGGTTGTCTCAAATCATTTTTAAGCAAAGGAGATATGAACAGTTGGCATATCAAACCAGTTTTGGTTCTATACAGAACCAAAACTGGTTCGAAATGCCAACTGTTCATATCTCCTTTGTTTCAAAATGTTTGGCGACTGCGTTGAATAAGCTCCAAGTTTAGTGCTGAATCTACTTCAGTTCATGTAATATTCTGTTAAAACTGAATACTAATCATGGTATATTTATTTGATTTGAAATAAATACTGTTTAAACAGAGCTGGTTCCATCTCAAGGACAGGATTAGAACCAGTTTTGGTTCTAAAGAGAACCTATATTTTTTGCAGTGTTCGACGAATCTGTTCTTACGACTCAGAATTTTAGTTACCGTTGGAGTGCCTGTACAAATCTGTTCTTTTTTCTCTTTCACCACGCAAACCTCATTCATTGTCGTCATTAATTCCTTGTTATTCAAACTCACCGCTTTAAACTACTGCATCATGTCCGGGAGCACAAGGGGCCGATACCATAAAACTTTTACAATTGTATTTTCAAGAATTGTATTTATTGTATCGAAGTCGATGGAACTAACCAAATAATTACTTCTTTATTTATTAAACCCACACAAGTAGTTACAAAATTTTCTCAGATCGGTTACATTATCCAAACAGTGTAATTGTTTCTTATTCGTTTCACAAAGCCCAAACTATCCTCTCTTCGTTCAGTTTTCCGAACGTCTCGCATTCCCCCACTGGGTGAGCCGCGAAGCTCGGATAGCTGAGCTAATCTCCCACTCCGATGAATCTCCCCTTTACGATTCGGAATCTTTGAGTTGAATTTTCTGTACAACTCTCTTCTTTCTTCTCTTCATCCACTTGATCGTTACTTATTGCCATCATTAAGGTGAAAGATAAATAATGGGATATTTCTTTTGAAAATAGATGGCAGGTTATTTTAGATGACGTAAAATATCTAACTCGTGTTATAATTTTAAATTTGTTGGTGTTCAAAACTGTGAAACATTGTTCATAAGTACGGAAGTAGTAGGAGATGAGGTAACCGGCCCCTATTGGCCGGATCTCATGCCGGATCTCATATGTGACGTCATAGTCACGTGACCCAGAGGCGCCATGTTGTATTGTCATGGTAACCTTGTGACGCCAGCCCTATAGTGATGCTTGGTGTTAGTGCGCATGCGCAGCGCGTGTTGTTAGAGTGATACCTTTTTCCGTCGGCTATTTTGTGTAGTGGAGGCTTGGTTTCTATGGTAGCACGTGGTTGCTCTATTACCAAAAGGGCCTACAATAGGACAGGGGTATGTTCGGAGGGTATGTTCCTTTGTACAAGAGTGACGACGAAAAAAGTGACAAATTATTATTTTGCTTAAATTTTTGACGACATCTAAAATAACCCATAATCCATTTTCAAGCTAACTTTCCATCACCAATATAGCACTTTAATTCCTCCCCATATATAAACTCTGTTTCAAACCACCCAAACATACTTTGTGATGCCTATTTTCCCGCTCGCACTCGACAAATAACTGTGGTTATTTCAATGTGAACAAAATGGGTGTCTTGTGCCTAGTAACGCATCCCTAGTAACTCTTGCTCGTTTCATACCAACCGACATCGACGTCCTTTCAGTCAGGTTTGAAGCCATATCGACCGAGTTTGGAAATGGGAAATGCAGGGAGAGAGAATCATATCTGATAAGTTAGTGTATATAATGTCCAGATCCACTTACTGATAGGATCGCTTCTTATGAAATTTATATCGTGTAGTGGTCGGCAAACTCTGTGAGTTATTGTAATCAAGGCTGGAGACAATCAGGTATTGGTATTAGTCCAGGAACATTATAGTTGTCTGGAAATGATATGCAAAAGCAGCTTTTTCAGGATTAGTTCAGTATGTCGTCCTGACTGACATTCTAAAACCTCCGTTGAATCCGAATTGAGCTCTCTATGACAATCTAATAAAAACAATAACACTTTGGCCGGTCGCTTATTTGTCGCGGTTCTCAGGTGAGAAGGCCTTGATTTCCCCTGTTCTCCCAAATGGCTCCCTATCCCCAACAGCATCTATTTTACTAACACTTGGAGACAAACTTCTCGATGACACACCCTACCCCATTCTTCCCAATCTCTCCAACACTAACCTTCTCCTTTGTGTGTTTGTGTCACCAGCTAACCACGTGCCCTTCATTCTCCCATTCCACTTTCGCATTATACTCCTAGTGAAATTACATAGTTGGCACTTCTTTTCACTGCCTGTCCTAGTTTTCCCCTAAGTTCCAGCGACCGCAGCCGCAGCTTGCACAGCAGTGACCCCCACCCCTCCACCCCACCCCCTCAAAAGTGCATCAAGGTACATTCAAAACCTGGCTTCTTTAGCGCACTTCTTCTTTTGACCCGCTCTCGCCGATTAAGGTTTCAATTCTCCATGACTCTTTCTATGACGAGTTTTTACCCTGGGCTGTGTTGTCCGTAATTCTAAGTACGAGATCTCCATTACATAGTTCTCTATTAACTCTCTCACTTGGTCCATCCACCCTGTCTTTGTATTGAAATTCCAAATATTCTAGAACATTAGTTTACACCATCGGCTGTCGTGGAGATTTACCAAATAGTTAAGATAACAGAGATTCATTAAGTTTATCCTGTTCTTGACCCTCATCCACACAAACTCACCTCTGATTGCTTCTAGTGCTATTGCATAACTGGACTCTATTATTCATCGGCCTGCATCGTTCTGCAGGGTTTCCAACTCACCAACTCCCCATCTTTAGGTTCCACTTTACGACCCACGGATATATCTTTGATTTTGCTTTCATTCAGTTCGAGTCACTATTTGTTCCTATATCCCGCAACAATTGCCTGTTATTTCTCTAGTTCCACCTTTGCTTTCTGACACTAGTACCAGGTCATCTGCGAAAAATATCTCTTGGATCTCCAGGTTCCCAACTGTTACCCCCTCTTTGATGCACAACGCAAAAAGAACTGGCGGAAGGATACACCTCTGTTTCAGGCCTGTCCCCACAGGCACACGCTTTTGCTGTTATGTTGCTCAGGCTAAGTTCACTTTGTACATCTTTGTATAATGTTTGCAGAAGCCCAACGAACTCACCTCAAACAAGGCGTCAAGCATTCGCCTCATACCCTCCCTCCATGCTCAATCGTATGTCTTTTTAGCATCAAGAAAGGTCATAAACATCTTTTTCGTTTTGGTTTTCACATATGCTATCATTTGAGATAGCGATAAAAGATGGCCTGTGACTCTCCTTCCCTTCGTGAAGACATTCTGGATCTCTCCGCCAAAAACATTCTCTTCGATCACCTCCTCCAATCTCATATACAGGACTTTATAGAATTCCTTCCCAATGTTGCTACTGACAGAGATCCCCCGATAATTACACAAAACGTCCTTTGACAGTTCTTGATGCTCCTAGCTGACATGTGCTAATCCTACCAAGTTCCTCGGTGCCCTTTTAATAGAGTTCCCGTGTTTTTGAAACTGTTGGTGAACATCAGGGTGAGTATCCTGAGGTTCCTCCATGTTTTGAAGGTATAAATGTGCAGATTTGAGATAAAGACAGTGGCCAGCAGGTACAAGCTCGAAATCCTGTAGTCTGCCAGCAGTAATGAGATGTCTGATTATTCATATCATGTGCTAATACTGATACTGAACCCACAGCTGGCAAGTGGCGGAATCTTTACATAGTTTCGCTTTCTGTGCGGTGACCATAACATCAATTTTAGCTAAATTTCTGTCATTCGAAACCCTACATCAGTGTCCCTTGATATCGCATCTTCAAACAGTTGAGCACACTCGGTTATTAGTCTTTGTTTTATTTGTAATCCAAACGGTCCAGAATCTCTTCGAACAACATACCATTGAGGGCAGAGTTAACCATTGAATTCACGCGCATGGCTCTCGAGTAAACCTTTCCAGTTAGGATGTGAGATACTGCTTCCTTCCGTCAAAGTCCTGACTGCACCAAGCAAGTTCATGGCTGTGTCAAATGCACCCAATAGGAGACAGATGTCCTCTAACTCTGGGTAATGGCTGACTATAATGGAAGATTTCCAGAACAGCGGTTGGTAAGATGAAATAATGGAAGGTATGTTGCATCTCTTTGCAGTATTTCTCAAGGAGACAAATGTATATAAAATGCACGACATGTCGGTAGGACTCAAGTCAATTATTAGTAGGAAAATAACTAAGGCAACCTCCGAATCACGATTTGCTGTATGAAACAATTGCATCGCTCCGCTCCAGTTGTGACGCAGTTTCTTAAAGTTGAAACTTAGTCCCAAAGGAGGCTTAATTGACCAATTTGACCTCTGGGACCGGGAATCTTCTCAAACAACACCTTCGTTGCTTTGGCATTTGATCTGAATTCCAGAATATCTACGTCTGCTATTCTACAGAGTTCTGCAGAGCTAACGATTTTCCTTTTGATCTTTTTTTGTCGATTCGTACTGGGAGTAATTGAGAAATCATTCCCATTCCATGTAAATTATTCCTACCATCAATGGTGCAGGTGTTATGGTCAACGTTATCAGCGGACTTTAATACTCTAGCATCGCTATCAAGGTTTGACAAGTCAACTAAGCCTCCAGTAACTGCAGCGTTCTTTTCATACTTCAAAACTTCGTCGTATGATGATGACAAGCCAAGAGCGTCTTGATCGGAAATGATAGTTTAACTGTACTGCAAGTCCAATATATAATGGAGCTATCATAGCCCTGGGAAGAACACTCTGAATAATACACTGACCAGTGGCGGCGCACTTTGTGTCAACTGGATGTCATTAACCCTGTCATCAAGATCCTTAACGACTCTGGAAGGAACAACAACGCCTGACCACATTCAATCTCGCCAGACATAGGCCGGGCACCATGTTGGTTCTTATATCATTTCGAATTATTTTTGCAGCCGTTTCTATCAAGTTGCGTTTCTGTGTTTCCACGTCGCTACAATAACGCCATAGCTGACGAAATGTTCTCAAAATGTCTTCCGCAGAATGGCGAATGGTTACGAAATCAGCTTCCACAGTTGCACCAGAAAATATTATACTATCGCCGTAACATTCTTTTTGTCTCTTTTTGTGATATTGCGAGTCATTTTCTCGCTCATCGGTATTCTTTAGTAGACTGTTTTTATTTTATTCGTACTGGTTCAGAATTGTGCGAATTCTCATATATTTGGGGTATTTAATTCCCGCTGGAGAAATTCCCGCGGCATGTTTTACTAGAAACACAATCGTGCGCATGAGAGACACCAACACAGAACTCTGTTCTCCCGCGAACAACATGCGCCCATTCGTCACTTCTTTTATCACAGTCCAATTTAACAGATTTACGGAATTCCAATGTTCTGACTTGCTGGGCTTCAGTAAGGCTCTTTTTGCCACGCCGAGAAGGTTTTTAACCCTTTACCTAACATGAAAAGCAGACTACGGATAAGTCTACTGATGCCCCCCCCCCCCCCCCCCCCCCCCTTCCCCGAGAAAAGACAGTCTATTGCTGGATTTATGATCCACAAGTATAACGACGTCTTTGTGTTCCACAATTTACATCATTCAGCTTCGTCAAAGTATAATTCAGTCCCCTTCGACATGCGCTGTGCACGTATTTCCCAGGTTCTGCACTCAGTTTAACGGACAACCTCCTGGAACTCTCTTTAATTGATGGTAACCCCCGTTTTGTTAAAATTGACGAGTCGTCTTCGTCTGCTATTGTCTCCATACATGTGGCGCAAATAGGTATCTCTGTCAATGCCATCTCTTGTAAAGAGAAAATAGTACAAGTCAATCAGTTAAGTGTCTATACATTACATTCCAGACATCAGAGTAAACTTAAGCACTACTAACGATCCCACACTCTTCTTCCATCTGTAGGCTAACTATCCACTCCTCACACATTCCCACCCAGAGACACATTAGACCATTGGATAAGTGCAGCATAAGAATAAGTACCAGAGAATCGATATGGAGCACGCAATGCCCAGCCAATAAATTATCTTAAGAGTTGCGACGCCTGGTAAAGGATTGAAACAATATTTATCCCAGGCCTTGACAAATAAAAAACCCAACAAAAACAAAACAAACAAAAAAAAAAAAAAAAACAGAGAACCGACCAGTGCAATCACTCTAATGTGCCTCAACCCCAGTCATTCAGTTGGCCCAACCTGACACTCACTAATCAACCCCACAATACGTCTCTCCGTAATCCTGTCACGAAACTCAGAGCTTCAGGCCCCAGACACGAACCCAACATCACTAATCTCTATAGTAAGACCACCTCCAGCCAATAAATAAAAAAACAGACAACAACAACACCAAAATAGCATACTATTTAATACTACATAAAAATACACCTCAACAACACAAGCTTGTATTCTAGGCAGACAAAATTATATAAAACATGCATACAAACTGTTCCATGTCGAACTGTATGCTGATGGAAAAAGAAAGGTGGCTTGAAACAACTCACGTGCAGCTAATCCAATCGGTTACAGTTGCATCGAATACGGAAATGGCTTTTCCGAAACGGGTTTCAGAAATGCGGCGACCCCATTTACTTGGCATTCTATTCGTATTTCTTTGATTCGTGCAATGCTTAAAATGCTCACGTTTTTTTAATAAGTATGTGGCCTTACGCATTTTTTATCATCCCGAAGGGGCTTCATTATATATTGTTTACATATCTACTTACCATCTTCACTGTTTTTGTCCATTTTGAGAGAAAATGTCATTGAAAGCAAATTATTGCTGTAAAAAGTTCCCGGTTTAATATTATTAGTTACCTTCGGCCTCATGGGATACGGCTGGCTTCGGGTAGGTAAAAACCCGTACCACGTGATCAGACACGGGGTAACGCATTTATCTATTGACTTTCCGTTTTAGAAGTACAATCTATTTCATGTGTGAACAATCATAGCATGAGATCTTTTATCTTCCATTGTTGAGCCATACAGATTTCTGTGGAATTTTTGTGCAAAAGAGTTTTTGTGAAAATATGCCGATATGACTAGTATAAAAAAATTATTGAATTTCTTTTTTTCTTTTTTGTCTCAAAAAACATAGCTTATGAACCCCACATTGGAGGGTACTCGACAAGCTCATTCCAATAAGGGGTCATGGGCTATATTTTGGAGATAAAAAATTAAACATATAATGCATGTACACTGTAAAAACTGGAATGACGTCTTCTACGGGGTATGGACAATTTGTAGATTTCGGAACAAGGTTTCCATTGGGTATGGGAAATTTGTCAGTGGCAGGGCGGACGTATCGTGGCTTTCAATGAATATGGTCTCATACCACGTATCTATCAACCAATCAAATCAAAAAATTCACTTTAGTCAATAGATAATATATCATACGCAGTTTATTGTATGGAAACCCATAGGTTTCTTTGGCTTTGCACGAAATGTGAAAAAAGTTTAGTCATTAAAAATGCAAAAAAATACATAATTTCCCATTCACTGATGCACGTATCATTTTCAGAGGTTATATATGTAGCTGATATCTATGTAATTCACTAAAAAACATTTTGCATTGCAATTAGTTTCAGGTTCAACTTCGTATCTACTGTACTACAAATGTTGATCAAAAAGTGGCTCGAGTGACTGTGGCGAAACGAACAGTGGTTCCAACCAACAGTGTGGCCAGATTAAAATGTTCCATATGTGAACCATTTTCACAGTTTTTTCCTGGACCAGCAGGTCACCTGAGAGTTGTGGTGCCTCGGTCATTTCATGGTGTTTCAACAAATGCAAGACTTTTGCTTGTCAATGTGTCAGAGAAATTTATCATATCAAAAGGACTCCCTGCTCAGAACTGCCACTGAAGCAGATGAAGTAATTCCAAAAAACCTTTGAAATTGACTTAGAGCATGTGACTGACAGTACAAACTCAGAAATACTTGAACATCAAACTGAGTTATTGCAATTAGCTATGATTGGTTTGGATGAAGCAGATCAAAATCAATTAAGAAAATTATTAATTAATTTTCATGACATCTTGCCACCGATGAAGTTGATTTGGGCCAATTTTCGGCAATTAAACATAAGATAGACACAATTAATGCTAAACCCATTAAACATATGATAAGAAGAACACCAATAGTTTTTGCTGCTGAGGGAGAAAATCATCTAAATAAAATGCTTAAAACTAAAGTTATTCAACCTTCAATTTATGAATGGATCTTAGCCACTGTTTTAGTTAGATAAAGGTACGGGTAGTACAATGGTGTGTAGACTACCATTAGCTTAATTCAGTGACAACTAAGGATGTATATCCATTGCCCATTATTGAAGAAAGCTAAGTCACTTTATCAGAAAATTATTGGTTTCTAAGCTTGACGCTAACTCAGCTTATTGGCAAATTGAAATTGATGAACTAGATAGGACAAAACAGCCTTTATTACCAAATATGGTTTATATGAATTTATTAGAATGCCATTTGAACTTTGCAGTGTGCCCTCCCGTTATTTCAGAGTCATAAATGTAGTTCTACGAGCGTTAATTAAAAATTGAATGCAATTTTTATAATCTTTATTGGAGTATGAACGTGTGGGAATGGGTACAAATTATACAATTTGTACCCATTCCCACACGTTCATACTCCAATAAAGATGATAAAAATTGCATTCAATCCTTATAATTACATTCCGTAACTGTTTAAACTACTTTTTACCAAACAACAAAGCAGAAAGACGAAATAAAACATGCACGAACGAACGAGGCGAAAAACCACCCTCACACAAAAGACAAAGCGCACAACTCTGAGTTGAGCGTTGTTTTTCGGCATTGACCCAAATTTGTCAAATTGCCGTCTTTCGCAACGAAACTTGGAATGTTCAAATAATTTTAACGGGCTTTCTGCCACAGTTGGGAAATGTCACCAAAGAAACAGCAGCGGAGTTGATCTCTGCGAGAGGCTCTAAAAGTTAAAAACCCACCCAAACACCGCCCGAATTACATTCTGTCAACTGCGCTCTACCGTAAATGCGGGTCAAAGTTCGACCAAATGTATTCATTGGAAAATGAATTACATTTGGTCATGACGTTTTCATCCAGCTGACCAATGGGAATTGAGTATTTGGACCCAAAACGTATAACTACATTAACAATGTAATTATATTGGTTTACAGTCTTAGCTTTTTTAGACGATATATTGGTTATGGAAAAAAGTGTCAAGGAACACTTGGAAAATTTCCAATTAGTGTTTGAAAGGTTTCGTCAGTATGGTCTTAAACCCAAGCCTAAGAAATGTGACCTATTTGAAAAAGAAACTGAAGTTTTGGGATGACAAATTAGCCAAAATACACTGCAAATAAACAGACTTCGGCTATAGAAAATTGGACAACACCCCAAAAACACAACGGAGATAGAATCATTTCTTGGCCTTGCTAATTATCACAGAACCTTTATTAAAGATTATGCAAAATTAGCAAACCTTTATACAACATTACTGGAAACAAACCTTTGTTTGAATGGCAGCACAAGAAAAGGCTTTCCAAGAAATTAAGGAATCTTTAAGTATAGCTCCAGTTGTAGCCTTACCTAATAACTAGGATCCATTTATACTGGATACCTATGCCTCAAATTATGCAATCAGTGCAAAATTACTGCAAATGCAGAATGGTCAGGAAAAAGTAATTTCTTATGGAAGCTTTGTGCCAAGCCCCAAACAACGGAGGTATTGTACCACCAGAAAATAATTTTTAGCAGTTATTAGGTTCACAGGACAATTTCGACATTACCTACTAGGACGTCCCTTTACTCTTCGAACAGATTATAGCAGCCTTACCTGACTAGTAACTGTAAGGTAAAGGTAACTGGCTAGATGGATGGAAGAACTCTGTCAATATAACATTACTATTCAGGATCGACCTGGGAAAACATGCAAATGCTGATGCATTATCTAGTATTCCACAAACAGGAAAATTAAGTGACAATTAGCATAGTACTGTCAAACTTGACGATCTTCCATGCCAGGGCTCTATATATTGTTCGAAAGCTCACAAAAATTGGGATAAATTTAAAGAGGATGTAGATTATGGAGTACCACTATCCAGAAATAATTTTAAGGTAGAACTTACGTTTCCTGAAATTTGCCACTTGCATGAACTTCAAAATTCAGCTGCAAAGGGCAAGGTAAAAGATGTCCAGTCACAGATGTCCAGTCTTTCCCTAACTGAAATTCAATACACATGAAATGTTGCTACACAACATCTTACCCTGGGATCCAGGGGTGAATATTCATTGCACCTTGGAGTCACAAATCATAGTTAAGTTGACACAAAAAGTTAACAGGATTTTCAGTTGCAGGATTTTTGAAGGATGAAATTATTCAAAAACAATCAGAAGATGTAAAATTGAGTGTTATTTTAAATTGGTTGATAAACTCCATTGAACCGTCTGACAGTAATCACTTTTTATCTTGCCTTGCCTCAAAGGCATACTGGATAAACAGAGATTTTTTTTTGATAAAGGTATCCTCTGGGTATACAAAAAATCAGAAATTTTTTAAAAAATGTTCGTAATACCATCTAGTATGAAACAAGAAATATTATCACTACCACATGACATTCCTGATTCTGAATATGAACCAATAACTAGGACCAAAAATAGAATCAAAACAAAATATGTTTGGTTTTAATAAGTATAAAATGTTTTAAAGTGAACAAAACGGACGAATCATAAGATAATTCACCATATCGACCATCGTCGCTTGGTCAAGTTGGACGATTTTATAAAACAATCATGGTGCTATAAGATGTTTTATAGGAAAATGTCCGAATCAGTGGGATATATTTGTGGCTCAACTTGCAGGCGCTTTGAGATCCTCTGTGAATAGACAAACTAGGTTTACACCAAACAAATGTGTGTTTGGGAGAGAAAGTAATCACCCCGTTCATCTTATGTTTCCCCCGAAAAGAGTACAGATCGAAAATAAAACATGTCACGATTATGTGCCGGAACTGGAGGCTAACATCCAACAAACCCAAGAAATTGCTAGAAAAACCTTAAAGCCAGTCAAAAGAAAATAAAAAAGAAGATTACAACACTAAATTATTAGAAAAAAAAACATAGTCAGAAGAAGAGTTTGTATATATTTTGGACACATCCACTATAAAAGGTCAAACTAAGAAATTACACCTTGAGTGGAAAGGTCCAAGTTTCATTCGTAGGAAAATGGCACACTTTTTATTAACCCTCTGCACACTGATGTCGAAATATCTAAAGTTCAAGGTGCAAATTTTTCCCATAATGCAACTAGAAATTTACCCAATTCAATCTTGTTTGACAGAGCTCATTGCGCTCTGTCAAACAAGATTGAATTGGTTAAATTTCCAGTTGCATTTTAGAAAAAATGGCTACTTGAAGTAAAAAAAAATCAATTTTTACTACGAATCATGATAAATTGAAATTATGTACTGATAAGGTGATGCCTAAATGGGTATTGAAATACAAGAAATATTTTGAGAACGGTCTAGTGGGAGATACAAAATCTGACCCCCTGTATTACTTTTGCAGATACCAGACAATGAAAGTCTGATGCCCAATGTGAATCTTACACAGAATGGTTTCATGGTCATTATGTGGGCATTACTATAGATGGTGCCACACAGATGGGTGATTTTGTATGTTCTAACTGCTCAAACTAACAATATTTCTAGTCTTCTGTATTGTACATTACTTGAACCACATTTCCTCTATCATTTCCTTTCATACATTAACATTGCCTCATTTGTGTGTATTTCATTGTACTCAGGGTTCGCACCCGAGACGAAGATAGCACTACGGACCTAGTTTAACTACTAACTGGGGAAGGTTATATGTTTAGGCATACATGTCAGTTGTGCATTGTCATTCTTGCTATCTCTATTTCTTTTTAAATCTACCATTGTCATTAAAACTTTTTAGCACACCGAAGGGAGCTCAACTTATCACTTGCCGTCCGTCGTCCGTCGTCGTGAACATTTTTAAAACGACTTCTCCTCTGAAACCACTGGTCCGATTTTCACGAAACTTCATGTGGATGTTCATTACTATATGGCAATTCAGATTTGTTCAAATGAAATGGCCGCGTCCCTTGGGGGCTCTGTATGGGGCATGACTCTGATAGCACCGTATGAATTATAGAACATTTATCAAAAAATCTTCTTCTCCAGAACCAGTGGGCAGAATCTTTTGATACTTGGTATGCAGCATCTTGGTATGGGTCTGATTCACGTTTGTTCAAATCGGCCCCCTGGATTCATATTTGGGCTCACTATAGAAGCCCAAATTCGAACTTAGTGCATTTCAGGCAAATTTCTTAAAAAAATCTTCTTCTCCAGATCCAGCAGGCAGAATCTTTTGATATTTGGTATACAACATTGTGGGGTGGATCTGATTCAAGTTTGTTCAAATCGGCTCCCTGCATTCATATTTGGGCTCAATGTGGAAGCCCGAATTCGAACTTAGTGCATTTCAGGCAAATTTCTTAAAAAATCTTCTTCTCCAGAACCAGTGGGCAGAATCTTTTGATACTTCGTATGCAGCATCTTGGTATGGGTCTGATTCACGTTTGTTCAAATCGGCTCCCTGGATTCATATTTGGGCTCAGTATGGAAGCCCGAATTCAAACTTAGTGCATTTCAGGCAAATTTCTTAAAAAATCTTCTTCTCCAGATCCAGCAGGCAGAATCTTTTGATATTTGGTATGCAACATTGTGGGGTGGATCTGATTCAAGTTTGTTCAAATCGGCTCCCTGCATTCATATTTGGGCTCAATGTGGAAGCCCGAATTCGAACTTAGTGCATTTCAGGCAAATTTCTTAAAAAACCTTCTTCTCCAGAACCAGTGGGCAGAATCTTTTGATACTTGGTATGCAGCATCTTGGTATGGGTCTGATTCAGGTTTGTTCATATCGGCTCCCTGGATTCATATTTGGGCTCAGTATGGAAGCCCGAATTCAAACTTAGTGCATTTCAGGCAAATTTCTTAAAAAATCTTCTTCTCCAGATCCAGCAGGCAGAATCTTTTGATATTTGGTATGCAACATTGTGGGGTGGATCTGATTCAAGTTTGTTCAAATCGGCTCCCTGCATTCATATTTGGGCTCAATGTGGAAGCCCGAATTCGAACTTAGTGCATTTCAGGCAAATTTCTTAAAAAATTTTCTTCTCCAGAACCAGTGGGCAGAATCTTTTGATACTTGGTATGCAGCATCTTGGTATGGGTCTGATTCACGTTTGTTCAAATCGGCCCCCTGGATTCATATTTGGGCTCACTATAGAAGCCCAAATTCGAACTTAGTGCATTTCAGGCAAATTTCTTAAAAAAATCTTCTTCTCCAGATCCAGCAGGCAGAATCTTTTGATATTTGGTATGCAACATTGCGGGGTGGATCTGATTCAAGTTTGTTCAAATCGGCCCCCTGGATTCACATTTGGGCTCAGTATAGAAGCCCGAATTCGAACTTAGTGCATTTCAGGCAATTTTCTTAAAAAAATCTTCTTCTCCAGATCCAGCAGGCAGAATCTTTTGATATTTGGTATGCAACATTGTGGGGTGGATCTGATTCAAGTTTGTTCAAATTGGCTCCCTGGATTCATATTTGGGCTCAGTATGGAAGCCCGAATTCAAACTTAGTGCATTTCAGGCAAATTTCTTAAAAAACCTTCTTCTCCAGAACCAGTGGGCAGAATCTTTTGATACTTGGTATGCAGCATCTTGGTATGGGTCTGATTCAGGTTTGTTCATATCGGCTCCCTGGATTCATATTTGGGCTCAGTATGGAAGCCCGAATTCAAACTTAGTGCATTTCAGGCAAATTTCTTAAAAAATCTTCTTCTCCAGATCCAGCAGGCAGAATCTTTTGATATTTGGTATGCAACATTGTGGGGTGGATCTGATTCAAGTTTGTTCAAATCGGCTCCCTGCATTCATATTTGGGCTCAATGTGGAAGCCCGAATTCGAACTTAGTGCATTTCAGGCAAATTTCTTAAAAAATTTTCTTCTCCAGAACCAGTGGGCAGAATCTTTTGATACTTGGTATGCAGCATCTTGGTATGGGTCTGATTCACGTTTGTTCAAATCGGCCCCCTGGATTCATATTTGGGCTCACTATAGAAGCCCAAATTCGAACTTAGTGCATTTCAGGCAAATTTCTTAAAAAAATCTTCTTCTCCAGATCCAGCAGGCAGAATCTTTTGATATTTGGTATGCAACATTGCGGGGTGGATCTGATTCAAGTTTGTTCAAATCGGCCCCCTGGATTCACATTTGGGCTCAGTATAGAAGCCCGAATTCGAACTTAGTGCATTTCAGGCAATTTTCTTAAAAAAATCTTCTTCTCCAGATCCAGCAGGCAGAATCTTTTGATATTTGGTATGCAACATTGTGGGGTGGATCTGATTCAAGTTTGTTCAAATTGGCTCCCTGGATTCATATTTGGGCTCAGTATGGAAGCCCGAATTCAAACTTAGTGCATTTCAGGCAAATTTCTTAAAAAATCTTCTTCTCCAGATCCAGCAGGCAGAATCTTTTGATATTTGGTATGCAACATTGTGGGGTGGATCTGATTCAAGTTTGTTCAAATCGGCTCCCTGCATTCATATTTGGGCTCAATGTGGAAGCCCGAATTCGAACTTAGTGCATTTCAGGCAAATTTCTTAAAAAATCTTCTTCTCAAGATCCAACAGGCAGAATCTTTTGATATTTGGTATGCAACATTGTGGGGTGGATCTGATTCAAGTTTGTTCAAATCCGCCCCCTGGATTCACATTTGGGCTCACTATAAAAGCTCGAATTCGAACTTAGTGTATTTCAGGCAAATTTCTTAAAAAATCTACTTCTCCAGATCAAGCGAGCAGAATCTTATGATATTTGGTATGCAACATTGTGGGGTGGATCTGATTCACGTTTGTTCAAATCGGCCCCCTGGGTTCATATTTGGGCTCCGTATAGGAGCCCAATTTGAACTTAGTGCATTTCAGGCAAATTTCTTTAAAAATCTTCTTCTCAAGATCGAGCAGGCAGAATCTTTTGATATTGGGAATGCAGCATGCTTTGGGGGCTGAGATTCAGATTTGTTCAAGCCAAGTCCCTGGGTTCATATTTGGGCTCACTGTGGTAGCCCGAATAATAACTTAGTTCAAAATGAGGAATTGTCTTTAAAAATCTTCTTCTTCATATCCAGCAATCGGAATGTTTTGATATTTGGTATGCAGCATTCTTAGGGGGTGAGATTCAAGTTTTTTTAAGCCATGTCCATAGGTCCATATTTGGGCTCACTGTGGGAGCCCGAATGATAACTTAGTTGAAAATGAGGAATTTTCTTTAAACATCTTCTTCTTCAGATCCAGCAGTCAGAATGTTTGATATGTGGTGTGTAGCATCCTTGGGGGGGGGGGGGGGGGGGGGGGGTGAGATTCAAGTTTGTTAAAGCCCGAATTATAACTTGGTCAATATGAGGAATTTTTAGCTCACCGAAGGGAGCTCAACTTATCATTTGCCGTCTGTCGTGCGCCGTCGTTCAAATTGGGTCTTTTGATCAATATTGGGGCTCACTATGGGGGCGTGAATGTTTACTTTGTGCAATTCAAGGAAAATTCTTTAAAAATCTTCTTCAGAACCATCGTGCAGAATCTTTTGATATTTGATCAGCAGCAGCATTGTCCCATTCAGTCCTGTGGATGTTTTAGCTGCACAGAGAGTATAGATTTACTCTGTAGAACCTAAAGAATAGCTTTTGATAACATTTGTGTCTTAACAGTATGGAACATTCGGTGAGCGCCTAAGGCCCCCTGGGGCCTCTTGTTTATTAAAAACATTACCACTAAAATGACAGATTAGAACTATATATATTTCAATCAATAACATCTCTGAGTAAAATATACTCAGCATGAATCAGAACGAAAGTTAACAAACATAATATTTTAATATCCTATGCATGATTCTCGGTAAGTACTTCAAGCAGCATGAGATCCCCAGAATCTAATGTGTCATGATAATAGTAATGCACTTAACAAATTCGAAAAGAAATATCAGTTCTTGAAAAACCAAACATTTTCTCTATTTCAGATTAACCCTTTGAGACTTAAATTATTATGACGTTCAAACGTCAGAGGGAATTCGGTTTCTTCAACGTTTTTCAAAATGCGATGTGAAACGTCGGGAAGTTCAAATAACAAGATATTTCTCACGTTAGTGATTATTTGGTTGAGGGCTAGATTAGTTTTGGTGGACAGAATTTGTTATTCAAAACTTGTTTTATTAAAAATTATTGGAGAGTGCCCACTGGCACTCTCCAATAATTTGTAATAAAACAAATTTATATAAACAAAGTATTATTTGTGTTTGACTGAATGAAATATAAGCAAGGAAAGTGTTGGCTTTTGCTCTGGTATCCTCATTTTTTTGAAAGCCCTGATAGTGGCTTCTAGTACTCAACCAGTTAAGAAATCGTGACAGCATGATTATATTAGTATTTTAAGCTGCGACATTTGGCTCAACGGTTGTCACTGAGCGCTATTCTTGAGAAAACAAGAATTGAGGTTAAAACTTTAAAAAATCGAAAAATAATAACAAAACAAATTACCACAAAGTATCAACGCGCTGTTTGATTTCGTACATATAAGACGTACAAAGTATCAAAGGATTAATATGAGTGTTTATATCCATTAATCTGATCTAAATACATTAACGCTATATCTTATTTGTCTAAGAATACCAGCTACAAACTAGACTTTATGATTCTGGAGAATCGTGGCTTTTCCCGATGAGATTCCATGATTCTTCATGACCCCCACAGTGTCTGATGAATTGTTTTTAGCTGTCTCACTGAAGTTCCTTCACTGATGTTATGAGAAAGGTGAGTATAGTAGTCTCAAATGACTCAGTTTGAATAAAAAAACTGTTTAGGTAAAAACCATCATTAACGGTGGAGAGGTTAATACCAATATCGTCGTCCTACGAGTCAATGACCGACAAAAGGAGTTGTGTTTGGTTGACACATACCCACTGAGTGCTGCGTCTATTTGAAAACGGTCCATTTTATCTCAACTGTATCCAAACTATTGATGTCTGGCAGCTTGTAGAGGGTTAACAAGTGCTAACAGGAATATTTATTCATGCAACTTGTAATGTCACACCAAGAACTGCGAATAGCCATTTTTCTTTAAAATCTACAAGATGTTTTCAGAGAAATCCAGGGAGAACATGAATTTTAAGCTTTTTATAGGTATTATTGTTTATCCAGCCCAAAACGGGTTAAGTGTTGTTTTTTGAATACTCTTATTACTTCTAAAAATAATTCTCAGTGACTTCTACTTCCTCTTATTTTGATCTCTCCCCTCAACTTCGGGTGCTGTGAGAACGCAAACACAGCCCATTTTATCAACATTTTGATGTTTGAGAACCTCCATAGGTTAACAAATGCTTACAGAAATATTTTGTATTTGCAACTTGTAATGTCACACTAAGATGTGAGAATGGCCATTTTTTTGTGAAAATCTACGAGATGTTTTTAGAGAAATCCTCTGATAACATGAATTTTTAACCTTTTGAGGGGTATCGCTCTGTAACCAGCCCTAAACGGGTTAATGCTTGGTTTTGTGAATACCTTCATTACTTACAAAAATGATCGTTTGTGAATTCCACTTCCAATGAAGGAGGTTATGTATATCTCGCAGGTACACATTTGGTGTTATATACTCTCCCAAAAAAGAAAGTGTGCATGCTAAAAAATAACACTAAAAAAAGATATATATCATTTTCATTCATGGAAATTTTATTCAATCACAGATGAATCAATTTGTGATCAACACGAGAAATTTCATTATGCTACGACGAATACTCTTGTTGCCATGGCGAATCTAAGACTCTAAGGGTCAAACACGAAAGTCACACACTCAATATCTGGTATGACCTCCGTCTGCATCGACTACTGCTGTGCATCTACGCCTCATGGAAGCGAACAAGTTAGCATGGAAGTGTTGTGGGATGTTGTTCCATATTCTGATAAGCTGTCTTTGGAGTTCCACAAGCGTTGACGGTGCATGAGGAAGCCGGCGTAGCTGAGGTTTCATTTCGTCCCATACGTGCTCAATGGGTGAGATATCGGGCGAATTTGCGGGCCAGGGAAGAACATCCACTTGTTGTTGCTGCAGATACAGTTGAACAACACGAACTGCGTGGGGTCGGGCGTTGTCCTGCTGTAGAATGACGCCGGGGCCGAGACGTTGCACAAATGGGACAACAACAGGTGTAAGCACTTCATCACGATATCTGGCTGCATTGAGATTGCCATCAATAATGACCAGCTCAGTTCTGTTACAAGCAGTGATGCCACCCCACACCACGAGAGACCCTCCCCCATAACGGTTTCGCCCCACGACACATGGATCTGTGTAGCGTTCGTTTCGACGTCTGTACACTCTTTGGCGGCCATCTGATGATGAAAGATGGAAACGACATTCATCTGTGAATAAAACACGTCGCCACCAGTGTAAGGGATGCCTGAGATGTTGTCTACACCACTGCAGTCGAGCACGACGATGACGTAAAATCGGACGAATTGCAGATCTTCGAGGACGTAAGCCGTATTCTCTCAGCCGGTTGATTACTGTTTGAGGGTGTATCCGTCTCAGGTTAGGGATGTTCCTGGTGTCGTCGTTGCCGTTTGCTGCCGGTTCCGGAGATGGACGACACGGATATACCGATATTGTGCAGGGGTGGTAACTCGGGGTCTCCCGGAGCGGGGTCGGTCTCGAACGTCATCATGTTGTGCATGTCGATGGACTAGCCTGTCTACAGTGTTCCGGTGGCAGTTCAAATGCTGGGCAACCTCTCTGTGTGTTCTGCCAGCTCTAATCATACCCAGGGCAAGGAGACGTTGATTCATTGTCAATCTTGGCATGCTAATGTGGAGTCGTTTTAACAGCAGCGCAAGTTTGAATGTGAACGATAGGAAGGCGTTACTTTAGTGTTTTAATATCCAAGGATTCACACTGCTGCATGAATTTTCAGACTCTCCACGTGCAAAACATGCCTTTTCACAAACGTGCAGCACGTTATTTAACGTTAATGCAATTTTAACGGGGAAAGCTGTTTTTGTGTTCAATATAACTTATTCATGGACAGGTTAACACTCTTTACACCTACGAATTATTTTTTTGGAGTTTGATCAATTTCTGCAATGCACACTTTCTTTTTTGGGCGAGTATAGTTGCCCAAGAACAGCCCATTCTCTCCAAATGTCTATGGTTGGCAGCCTCTGGAGGGTTAACAAATGCTTACCGAAATATTTTGTCCATGCAACTTGTAATGTCACTCCAAGACCTGCGAGTGGTAAATTTTGCTTGAAATGTTTTTTTGAGAAATCAACAGAAAACTGGAATTTTAAGCTTTAAAGGGTATATCTCCTTAACTAGTCAAACATGGGTTAAGACCTCGATTTTTGAATACACCTACTACTTACAAAAATGTTTCCCTGTCAGTTTTGCGTCCGGTAAAAGAAGTCATGTATCGCTGTTGCATTCCCATTTGATGTTGTGGGTGTCCAAAAACAGACAATTGTTTCAAAATTTTGACATTTAGCAGTCCATGGGGGGTTAACAAATGCTTACCGGAATAATTTATCCAATCAACTGGTAATGTGACACCAAGACCTATCAATGGCCATTTTGTCTTGAAAACCCTACCAGATGTTTGTAAAGAAATCCAGGGAAAACATAAATTTTTAAGCTGTTGATGGGTATCACTATTAATAACAACAAAAGGGGTTAACGCTTGGTTTTTTGAATACCCTTATTACTTACAAAAATGGTCCTCGGTGAATTCCACTTCCAACAAAGGAGAATATGTTTATTTCTCAGGTACACGTTGGGTGCTGTGCGTGTCCGAAAACAGCCCATTTCAACAAAATTACGATGCTTGGCAGCCTGCAGAGGGTTAATAAACGCCCACCGGAATATTTTGTCCATGCAACTTGTAATGTCACACTAAGACTTGCGAGTAGTCAATTTTTCTTGAAAACCTACAGGATGTTTTTAGAGAAATCCCCAGAAAATGGGAATTTTAAGATTTTAAGGGGTCTCTCTCTATAGCCTGGCCAAAATGGGTTAAGACTTCGACTTTTGAATACACTTACTACTTACAAAAATGTTTCCGTATAGATTGTGCGCTCGATAAATGAAGGAACTTTTCTTTGTGGCGTACCCTTTGGGTGCTGTTGGCACCCCAAAACAGCCCATTTTATCACAATTTTGAGTTTTAGCAGCCCGTGGAGGGTTAAGAAATAGCAGCCCGTGGAGGGTTAACAAATGCTCACCGCAGTATTTTGTCCATGCAACTTCTATTGTCACATCAAGGCCTGGGAATGACAATTTTCTCTTGAAAATCTACAAGACTCGTTTAGAGAAAACCACGGAAAACTCGATTTTTTTTTAGCTTTATGGGGGTATTGCTGTTTAACCAGCCCAAAACGGGTTAACGCTTGGTTTTTTGAACACCCTTATTACTTACAAAAATGATCTCCGGTGAATTCCTCTTCCAATAAAGGAAGTTATGTTTATCTCTCGTGTATCGTTTGGGTGCTGTGGGGCCTGAAACCGGCCCATTTCCTCAAAATTTCGATGTTTGGCAGTCTGTGGAGGGTTACCATATGCATCGCCTGATATGTCGTCTGTATCAAAGGTCGTGTCACAGACAGGTCTAGCAATGATGAATGTTTAAACAAAATCTACAAGACGTGTTTCGAGAAAGTGCCGATAAACCCCAATTTTGACAGTTTTTTTCCAATTCTGACGAAATAAGGGTTAAATCGATTTTTTTTAGATTTTGTGCCCTTCTATGCGTGTGCACAATTTTGTGAAAATCGGTCCGAAAATGTCTTCGGAATCGTGCGGACAAAATGTGTGGAAAAAAAAAACCCAAAAAACTCCCCCAAAAAAATAATAATCCGTAGAAAAACAATAGTTTTTTCCAGAGGGAAAAGCCTAAAAAAAAAAATAATAATAATCCGTAGAAAAACAATAGTCTTTTCCAGAGGGAAAAGCCTAATAATAACCCGCAGAAAAGCAATAGTCTTTTCCAGAGGGAAAAGCCTAATAACGGAGTATGAATATGCGAACCCAAACATTATTGGATAGTCCACAGCCATTGTTTACGGACTGTATCAGTGTAATAGTACAGACACCTCAAGTTCTTTCCCCTAAAACTCTCATTGTTTCATATTTGGTGACAACCTTGTACCTTTTGTTTTTCTTTTTGATAGTTATACCAGAGCCCAAAGGAACTAAAGAAAAGGGGCAAGTTGGGCATAGAAAATGAACTTCGTCCCAAACTCCCATGTCTAACACATACTGGGTTTTATGGGAAGCCTTCCTTTAGGTCCCGTGGTTGGGCCAGTCGCTAACCAGTCGTCAGTCGGCTAGTCCTCTGCGACCGGCTTTGTTACTTTTCTTTCCCTCCCTGGTACCCGTGGAGGGTGGTCTCAACCGAGTCAACAGTCTGGCCCATCCCGGTATCCCCTATGACGAACGGTTCCTCTTCAAAAGAAGAGGAATGTAGTGATTTTAGGATGGATTTTACTGTGTCCGAAATAGTCAGAGTTTTTTTACAGCTTCGAATCCGGAAGACTGGTCACGTCACCCTCCAGAAGCTATATAATACAGCTTCGACAGTGAAAAGTCGACTTTCCAGAGATACGACGACACGTAAATTACTGTAAGTTTATTGATATATCATGCTTATCACACACTAAAAACTAAAGTGTTAAAACTGACACTTTCAAGGTGTTAAACCCATTCTAATTCTTAGGGTTTGATTTTAACACTCAAAGTGCTATGCTTCAAGCACTTAGACATTACAATCGTCAGACATCTGAAACTTGAATGGATGGCACATCCCACGTGTCTAGCATTGGCGGGTCTTCCAGAATCGTCCATAATTTGATTTGCGCTTGGTGGGTACATAATTAAAAGGACACAACGCAGATGACACGGATCAGGCTCGAGAGTTCGATCATGATCCGCGTCATCTGCGTTGTTTCCTTTTAATTGTCGCGACATTACACTTGTCAAGTGGTATTATTGTAACACCTGTCAAGTTCTGGGATATCTACACTTGAACAAAGTGCTAGTTCAGCCTTTGTAAGTGTTAAATACAGCACTTCAAGTGTAGTTTTTAACACTTTAGTTTTTAGCGTGTATTAGTAAATTTACCACAATTCTATATCATCTCTTCGTGAGTAGTATTCGCCAATCTACAATGTATTTTTTCTAATTTGGAATATCGGAACCCACAGGTCCGAATTCCCCATGGCCGTATCCAGAAACATTGTCCGACTGCTGAATTTATCCCCCGCATCGACCAAATATCCATAAAGAGGCACGGAGACATATTTAAATCGGAGAGAGAATCTATCCACATCGTCCGTTATCAATAATGTGGAGCTATTGTTATCGCCTAACTAGACGAAGAGACAATGTGTGGACAATGAATCTCCCCCCCCCCCCCCCCGAACCCACCCACCATACCAACCGCACTCTCCCATGTGCTAGTGGATTATGGCTGGAATTGTCCCAGAGTATTCTCCTTGGTAGAATAGAGGTAATGAAGCGATGCATTGAGAAGCTGTGCTGTCGGTGATGGCCTCGCAGGCATGTTGCTCCAGGTGGGGAAGAGGTAATACAGCGATGCTCTTGACAGGAGAGAGGCGTGCTTTCTTTAATTGTTTCTCAGACATATTCCCCCCTGTAGGGAAGAGGTAATGGGGTAATGCTGTTGACAGGGGAGAGCCATGCCGTTTTTAATGGCCTATCAGGCATATTCCGCCAGGGAGCAAGGAAGTAATAGGGCGATGCTGTTGACAGGAGAGTGGACCATGCTGTCTTTAGTGGCCCTATCCTACCTCCAGAGAGAAAGGAAATTGGTTTTCAGGCTGGCTGACTGTTCCCTGGTAGGAAAGAGGTTAGCTTGCCGTGGTGGCACTGCAGGCAAATTGCCTCAGGTACGAAATGGATAATGAAGGGATGGTTATGGTCACTATGCTTCTGTGGCCCATGAAACTGACTGCTCAAGGAAGGTAATGGCTGTGTTGTCTGTGGTCGTCAAACAGGAATTTTGCTCTGGGTAGGAAATAGGCAGCTCATAAGTGTTAATCGGGCTTTTCTGTTTTAGCATTTATTATTTTTAATCGAATTCTGTTAAGGAGTAAATTGATATCTTCAGATAAGGAAGTCTTTGGTTTGGGAGGTATTTGTATTAACTTCTGTTTTTTACACAGCACAAATTATTTATGGTGAATAAGTGTTTGGTTGGAGAGATGGGTAATGCCCTTATTAGTGTTACCAGCCCATGTGGTCTGCAGGAATGGAATTCAGTGACGTGTATTGTTGGAAAATGCAACACTGGTTGTATGAATCTGTCCCTCGAAGCATGGGGAGTTGGGTTGTGTGTTTATTTACTTGTTTACTTTGTTTAACGACACTTTCAACCGCTAGGGTCATATCATGTCGGACAGCGTTTCGAGTGGAGGAAGCTGGAGGGAACAACCAGGTAGCGATGAGTACCTGTCAGACTCTCCAACGTACCAACCCGGCTCTAGGAGAGTATGCAGCGGATTGTGGCAAGCGCATCATTGACGCGCAGTTGGCTTTACTACACAGTGCCACTGTACTCCACATGCACAACAGGGATTAATACTCTGTACCCCAGGGGCCGGCTTTCCGGGCCAGGAACACAATACATCATAATTACATTAAGTGTGAATATTACAATGGCTGCGAAGTGAAGGTATGTGGTAGACCAATCAATATTTCCATAGTGCAGCACCGAGACTGCACATTGAAAATATTAATTGGTCTTCCCCCACATAATAAATATGGACGCTTCCAATTGCTGCCATTAAACTGTCATGGAAGATACCACCAGGGTTCAAAGGGGTAATGAACTTGCAATACACAGCGCTGGGGACGCTGGTCAGGATCGAGCCGTTGACCTTTTGGTTTTAAGTTCAATGTTCTTGACTGCGCTCCCAGTCGGGTTATTGTTCAAAAGCCGGACTATGCGTTTCTTGTGGAGTACAACCCCTGTGATAATAGTGATGGAACCGATGCGTCATTGGATAATATCAGCCCGTATACTAGTGCGACTGCCAAGGAGGGAATGCCTAGGAGTGGGATTCGGGATTTGCAGAGTAGAGCCCTTCGAATGGAAGGAATACTGTTATGAGGTTGATAGATACTGATTTTTTGTGTGTGAAGGTTTTCCCCTCGGCACGTGTAGTAAGACGAGTCGATTAACAACGCGCATTATTTTTGATGCACGTGCCTTCCAAGCAGCAGGTAATTGATTGCACATTATTTTTGTTGGTACACACTTTCGAATGGTCCGAACATAATATTCCAAGGAAAGAAAGTTCTGGTACTTTGCGTTTTATGCGATAAGTTTATGGAGCTATTTTTATCGCTCAACTAGACGAAGAGACCATGTGTGAACAACGAATGCTCCCCTCCCCCACCCCACCCCCACATACACACCAACCGCACTCTCCCATCAGCTAGTGGGCCATATCTGGAGTTGCCCGGTGTTAGCCTTTCAATCTTTGGCGGCCTGTAAGGGCCTGTGAGGAATATTCGTAGTGGTAGAAAAGAGGTATGAAGCGATGCATTAAGAAGCATGTTGTGTTGGCCTTACAATCTGGCTGCCTCTGGTACGAAAAGATGTGTTGTCTGTGGTCAACATGTTGCGGTAGCTAATCGGAAAGGGCTGCTCCGTCTATGGTGGTCTCGCAGGCGTGTTGCTCCAGGCAGGTAAGAGTTAATATGGTGATGCTGTTGACAGGAGAGAGCCATGTTTTTTTAGTTGCCTATCAGGCATATTCCACCCTGTAGGAAAGAGGTAATAGGGCGATGCTGTTGACAGGGGAGAACCATGGCGTTTTAGTGGACTATCAGACATATTCCTCTAGGTAGGAAAGAGGAAATAGGGCGATGCTGTTGACAGGAGAGATCCATGGTGTCTTTAGTGGTCCTATCAAGCATATTCCTCAATATAGGGAAGAGGTAATAGAGCGATGCTGTTGACAGGAGAGTGTAGTGCTCTGTGTAATGGACTATTAGGCATATTCCTCCAGGGAGGAAGGAAGTAATAGGGCGATGCTGTTGACAGGAGAGTGGGCGATGCTGTCTTTAGTGGTGCTATCCTACCTCCAGATAGGAAAGAGGTAATTCTGCGATGCTGTTGGTCAGCAAACTTGCTGGGTGTTCCTTGTAGGAAAGAGCTGAGCTTCCCGTGGTGGCACTGAAGGCATGTTGCTTCAGGTATGAAAAGGGTATTGAGAGATGTTTTAATCTGGTTACTATGCTTCTGTAGAACAGCAAACTAACTGCTCCGTGTAGGTAATAGCTGTGTTGTCTGTGATCGTCTTACAGGAAATTTGCTCCGGGTAGGAAATAGGCATCGTATAAGTGTTAATCGGGCTCTACTGTTAGCTAGCATGTGTTATTTTTAATCGTATTCTGTTAAGGAGTAAACTGATGTCTTCAGATAAGGACGTTTTTGGTTTGGAAGGTATTTGTATAAACTTCTGTGTTTGGCCGGAGAGATGGGTAATACGCTTATTAGTGTTACCAGCCCATGTGGTCTACAAGAATGGAATTCAGTGACGTGTATTGTTAGAAAATGCCACACCGGTTCTAAGAATCTGCCTCTCGAAGCATGGAAAGTCGGGTTGTGTGTTTGTTTACTTGTTTATTTGGTTTAACGACACTTTCTGGAGACAGGGTCGTATCATGTGGTACAGTTTTGCCGGTGGAAGAAGCTGGAGGGAACAACCAGGTAGCGGTGAGTACCTTGTCAGTCCCTCTGACTTACGAACTGGCACTAGCTGAGTATGCAGCGCATTGTGGCAAGTGCATCATCGACGTGCAGCAGGCTTTGATATACAGCGCCACTGTGCCCCACATGCACAATCGGGATTAATACTTTGAACCACGCAGTCAGCATTTCCGGGACAGGAAAATGATATGCCATAATTTCATCATTTAGTATGAATACTAGAATTGCTGCAAAGTGAATGGGCAGGGTAGACCGATCAATATTTTTGACCTGCAGTGTCGAGGTTGAGCGTTGAAAATATTAATTAGTCTACCCGAAATAATGAATATGGACGCTTCTAATTGCTCCCATTGAACTGACCTGGAAGAAACCACCAAGGTTCAACAAGGCACTTCATCCCGATTGCCCACATGGAGACTCGGTGGAGCTGTGTACTAAAGTGTACTGCACGCCTATCGTGAACTTGGCTTCAACCAATGCTAACCCTACTTGTGCTGAGTTAGTATGTTGTGTAGTCTGACAGTTGCTCTCCCTTGCTCGATGATTCTCTCGGGGTACTCCGGCTTCCTCCTCCCGTAAAACTGTCTGACACGGGGTGCCTATGGCTGTCGAAAGTGTCGTTTAACCCCAATAAATAAACAAATAAATAAATAAATAAATAAATAAATAAATAAATAAATAAATAAATAAATAAATAACCCACCAGGGTCCAAAGGGGTAAGTGTCTTGCCCAAGTGCATAACGCAGATGACGCGGGTCAGGATCGAACCGTTGACCTTTCAGTTTAACCTTTTGAAATCTGGTGGTATCTTCCATGTCAGTTCAATGACAACAACAGGAAGAGTCCACATTCATTATTTGGGGTCAAACCAAAGAATATGTTTAACGTGCAGCCTTGGGGCTGCACGTTGAAATATTCATTGATCCTCCACATACACTCACTTAACAGCCATCCATCTTGAACAAATTATGAAGTATCAAGTTTCTGGGGGCGCGGTGGCGTTGCGGTAACCGCCTCTCATCAGATCACCGAAGTTAAGCAACGTCGAGCCCGGTTATTCCTTGGACGGGTGACTGTCTGCGCGATCGAGTCGGATTCCCGCGTTGTGTCCTTGGGCAAGGCACTTAACCCCGATTGTCCACATGGGTGCACGATGACGCCGTGTACCAAGGCGTACTGCTCGACGGTGGTGCGCATGTCTTCAACCAATCTAACCCTGCCTGTGCTGCAATGTGGAGTTACGATGTTGTGGAGCTGGCAGCTGCTCGTCGTTGCTCGGTGGTTCTCTCCGGGTACTCCGGCTTCCTCCACCCGTAAAACTGTCACCGACACCATATGACCTTGTCTGTTAAAGTGTCGTTCAACCCTAATAAATATAATATATATCAAGTTTCTGGGCCGAAAAAAGAGTCTCTAGGGTTAAAGGTCAATGTTCCAGCCAACGAGGCCCTATGCTCCCAGTCGGGTTATTATGAAGAAGCTGGACTCTGCTTTGCATTGTGGAGTACAACGTCTCAACGATGACGTTTCGGTATAGTCACCGAGATGGAGTGGTGGGAAGAGGTGGAGGGCTCTTAGTGCATTTATCCGAAAGAGTTCTGTAAAGTTTATAAAACAGATCTAAAATTATAAATAGCTTCCAATCAGTCGTCGCCACCAACAACTCTGACAACCAGGGACATTATATCGGGCCACCAAAATGCTACTTCTTTTTCTACCCACTATCACACCGGCAACATCCGAGTTTGTAATATTATCTGACATACAGATCCACTCCAAAACAATCGATATCTGTTAAATTGTGTATCCACCTCACAATCCCTCCTACGTTCATACGTGGGGCTGTATTTGTACACGCCGTATCCTACTCATCTGGCAAGAGTGGAATCTTCGCATCACCTACGCAATCCTGTCTTAATGCGGCAGCTTTCTGTTATGGCCCATTGATATTATCCACTGACCTTTCAGTTCCGATATCACGCGCAGAGCTACCATGGACTCCCACTCATTGCACAACCATAGCTGCCTGGCCCTGCAGCATCACGACGAACTCTGTGGGCCTGTGGCTGGTACATCCTTTACTATATTCTCGTAAGAGCTATTTGTTGGTGAGGAAATGGGCACCTGCGTTTACATTGCATGACAAATATCGGTATTTATGCGTCCACTAGGAAGGAAATAATCATTCCTTCGACACAAGCATGATTGTTGTATGAAAACAGTTTTTCGCCTGCTGCTGATGGAAAAAAGGGAGTTCTTTAGCCGGTGGGGAGTTGTGGAATCTCAATTTCAGGTTGACATGGAGGGGGGGGGGGTACATGGGGGGTACATGGGGGGGGGGGGGGTACATTTTGCCCTTCATGTTAGACATTCTAGTAACACACGAGTGATGTGGGCGCAGCCTGTTGTCACTCTTGAAGTATCTTAGTAGACCTTTGTTGGAAGAAACCCGCGTGCATTGGAACACGACTTAGAGAAACTCACCAGTTGTGTCTTCATAATTTTAAAAAACAGAATATCAATTGATTATCATTTTACAGATTCCAGGGGGGTTACATGCTTCTTTATGGGGTCACGTCAGAGTGGGTTTTGAATGTGTCGTGTAAATGTTTCCACCTGCTGTTAAAGGCAACACTGAGTTCTGTAGCAGGTGCAAAAATACTGCTAAATTGGCATTACTACAACATAGGATGAGTGTGGGCGCAACCTGTTATAACTATTGAAGGTTTATTTTATGGACATTCCCGTGGTCGAAACTAATATGTATTGATACGCGGATTCCGGAAACCCGCAACTCGCCTCGAAAAATCACCGTTTTTTGCTTCCATAATTTGGATAAAAATGGAATATAAACCGATTATCAGAGTTGAGCGATGGAATGGTGCGTCATCGCTCAGAAAGAGAGGAGTGTCTCGGAAAGCTCACGTCGGAATTCGGGGGAGGGGGGGGGGCAGCTCATTCATTTCTCCAGAATCTATATTTTTCGTCTATTATTCATAGAGTATCTGGAACTGTGTGAAATTTTACGTGAGGGGAATACATGCCCTGTCTGAGTTGAAGTGTGGAATTAGACGGATAGGGATTGGTTCCTCAAGTTTCATGGTGACTTCAGAACTTTTGGTTTGTTTCTTTGTTAGGTCCGTATTCACCGCATGATGCACCTTTCGTTATAGCAAGTGGTTCAAACTGCCCTCGTGTATATTTAGTGTATGAATCAGATTGAAAAGCGAGGGTGCTTCTAAGAAACACCTTTACACTCGAGTTCACAGCCCCCATCTCACAGGTTGGAATTTGGCGGTAGACTATCACTGACTGCATGAGATAGCGGCGTGCCATTGGGTGCGTTTGAGGATGCATATAAATCTGGAGGATCAAACATTTCTCTAGAACAAATGTTAGTGCGTATCTAAAAAGAGAGCTGAATACCAAGTATCAACTGATTCCATCCATCGATTCATGAGAAAAACATTTGGGTACATTTTCTTCCACCTCCTTTCTTTGGGAAGCAGCTGCTTGGTAAAAGTTTAGTTATATTGAATAAGATCAAAATGGGACGTCAAAACAAAGAAATCCCTCAAATATTACGTCAGTCGGTCCATGGTTGTTGGAAAAGAAGCTTTTAATATCGTATGAAATGAGGTACCTATATCGCAGCCTGAGTTTCTCCCAGATATGTTAAAATTACATGAGGGAATTGGGGCGTTTATGCTTGCTTACATTCCATACCACCTTAACACTTTACCCAACGTAACGACCAACACCGGTCAGCGCTATTCATAAAAATCACCATTATTTATCTCAAAAATATAGCTTATGAGGCCTCATCGGAACACAAATTATGTTTTGAAGCAAAAACAATAATAATGAAAGAAAAGTTCAAGAATTTTGCTTTTTAGGTGTCGTCTTCCTTTCGTGTTATTTATTTATTTATTTATTAGGGTTTAACAACACATTAACAACCAGAGTCATATCATGTCGGTGACAGTTTTACGGTTGGAGGAAGCCGGAGCACCCGGAGGGAACCACCGAGCAACGACGAGCAGCTGTCAGCTCTTCAACATTGTAACTCTGAACTCTGCACAGACAGGGTTAGATTGGTTGAAGACATGCTCAAGATCGACGTGCAGTACGCCTTAGTACACAGCGTCATCGTGCCCCCGTGTAGGCAATCGGGGTGAAGTGCCTTACCCAAGGACACAACGCGGGAGAGCGAATCAGACGCCGAGATGGTCACCCATCCAGCTACTAACCGCGCTCGATGTTGCTTAACTTCGGTGATCTAACAATAACCGGTTACCGCGACGCCACCGCCTTTCGTGTTATGTAAAAGGTTAAGTGGCAGGTCGTGTACCCTAATACACAAGATTTTTATTGTCTGCGTGTCGGGTGTTGGCTCACTAAGTGATACTACTTTTGTTTTTATGTGTTTAGGGTGATAGGCATGCAACAAAAGAAATAAAAACACTTGATGGTCCATTTGCATGGAACTCGGGCTGTTGGTCAGTCCACCGGGTGGGCCGTCGAACGTCTGTAGACCATCCGCCCGCCCGTCGTCTGTCAGCGATCAAACGTTTTCTCCATTAAACCAGTGAATGAACAATTTGCCGCCTTTTAGACAGTCGGTCTTGTTTGACTTCAATAACAAAAACATAGTTTATGATGACCCTCCGAAAAAAATACTTCGGATCAGGTGCGCTGAGAGCACAAATAGGGCACAAATAGGGTGTGGGGTGGGCCTCTGCGGTTCAAAGGGTACGTTTGGAACACTAAGCATGCGACGCTGGCAGATATCTAATCGAACCATGTCTCGGTATTTCGGGTTGACAATACTTTTTCCACCCTGGATATTTCCGTTTATGAATTGGAGTCTTAGATTGACGCCGTGGATATTGTAATCCTGCACTTTCTTACGAGAGGGGATTCGATACTTGCCACACACCCACTCGACCATACCTACACAGAATGACATGCGTGTGTAAATGTGTTAATCGATATGGCATGAATGGCAGTGCGCAAGGATAGAACGAGAGGCCACAGGCCTCAAGTTTTATCCTTCCGCGATGGCACAAGTGCCCTATTGATTAACCCATTCACACAAGTGTGTCATGCAGTATTTATTACACGCCTTCATGTCTTTTAAAACAATTATTAGAAGGACACTCAGCGTTCACTTGACAACTATCAATAAAAAGAAAACATTTTATCGCCAACCAAATTTGCGAGGGGAAGCCGTGTTACTATTTCGTCCCCTGACTTCCCATGTGTTCTATGTGCCCAATGGCACATAGAACATATTGGAACTCAGGGGACGACTTTCAGCTTTCGCCAGCGATTCAGATTGTAATTGCGTTGCGCGATTTGTAGAAAATACCAGTGAAATATCGCTCCTGTTTAAGAATAGTCCGTCACCGATTTCCGTTCCGCACATATGTGCGAAACAGATTTTCATTTTCCGTATGGTTTAGCGTTGCTGTAGATTGGGATTATATAGAACAGGCGTGTAATAAAAATGAATGACTGTGTTAACCGATCCGGGTTGTTGGAGTCTAGAACGACTAGTTTGTAATACAGCACATGTTAGTTAAATAACAAGTTGTGTCACGACTACTACATTTGAAGTTTCATTTTTTCCAGAAATTTGTCATCAGTGTTTTTAACTATAATCCTGACTGACCAATACTCCAACTACAATATCAATGTGCGCCTTCGGCGGTGGCGTGCCTCGATGATGCAGTTGGAATATTTTATCCGTCGGCTTTTGAACCATCTCAGTTGGCCCAAATCACGGTTATCAGTCGAGGCTTGAGCCATCACAGTCTTGACAGCACAAGTTTACATCACCTCCCCCGTCCCAATTTGTCATCTTCGCGAAGCCCCAACCTAAAATACAAATAAACAAAAGATATCGCCTTTCTCACCTAAACAGGTGCGTAGCCAGTAATTTTGTTAGAGAGGTGCGCTAAGAAAATTTTGAAATACGAGTATCAAATGGAGCTCTGTGGTAGCATATGGGAAATATTATGTGAAATTTATGATTTAAAACATATTCACTTTTGAACTACTGCAAGCATACAATTCCATGAAAAACAGATCAATAAAGTTTGTATTTTATTTCCCCAACACACTAAAAACTAAAGTGTAAAAACTGACACTTTCAAGGTGTTAAACCCATTCTAACTCTTAGGGTTTGATTTTAACACTCAAAGTGCAATGCTTTAAGCACTTAGACATTACAATCGTCAGTCATCTGAAACTTGAATGGATGGCACTTTCCATGTGTCTAGCATTGGTGGTTCTTCCAGCATCGTCCATAATTTGATTTGCGCTTGGTGGGTACATAATTAAAAGGACACAACGCAGATGACGCGGATCAGGCTCGAAAGTTCGAGCCTGATCCGCGTCATCTGTGTTGTTTCCTTTTAAGTGTCGCGACATTACACTTGTCAAGTGGTATTATTGTGACACCTGTCAAGTTCTGGGATATCAACACTTGAACAAAGTGCTAGTTCAGCACTTAGTAAGTGTTAAATAGAGCACTTCAAGTGTAGTTTTTAACACTTTAGTTTTTAGCGTGTATACATGTACTTATACCTATATATGTAATTTTGTTGGGAGCGCTGTGCCTCAGTGATTACGTCATTGGACTTCAAATCGAAAGATCCACGATTCGATACCCGCCAGGTAAAACAGCGTTGTGTCCTTGGGAAAGGCACTAAATCCCAATTGTGTGTGTGTGTGGGGGTGGGGGGGGGGGGGGGGGGGCACGGTGGCAATGTGTACTAAGGTGTACTGTATGTAAATGGTACACTTGTCCTCAACAAATACTAACCCTTTCTTGGGCGGAGTTAGTATGTTGGGGAGTCTGAAAGTTACTCGCTTGGAGGTTCTCTCATGTTAGCGTTGGTCTTCCTCCCGTAAAACTGTCCGACGCGAGGTAATTCTGGTTGCTGAAAGTGCCATTAAAATAAATAAATAAAAACATAATTCTGTTTGTGATTCTGGCGGAAAATAAATAACCTCGGGGTAATTGTAAATCCAGGATCATGCCACCAGATTCTGTGAAACACCTAGGTACTTGTTTATAGCTGAGGCTAAAAAAAAACCGATTCACAACATGCACGCGATAATATTTAAAACAACTTGCCCCGATACACTGTACTTTCGGTGGCAAAAACCACATAGCGTACGATGTATCGGGGTTAAGATAGTCCTTTTGGGGAGGGGGCACCCATCGTACCTTCCATAGCAACACAACTGTTAAAATCTATATTGCTACCCTCAAAAAGAGTGGTATAAACGTGAATGTTTTTTATTTTCGTTCTGGCCAGTAAATTTTATAGGGTGTGATTCGCATATAACTCACTCACTTCTCCATCCTCACAGCTAGCTTACATGGGGACAGGAAAATATGAGAAGCATACCCACTGCGTTCCTCATACAATGCACCTGCGAAATCCTTTACCTGACGAATCGCCCATATCCGCCCGCTTAATATGCAAATTGAGCAGCTGAAAAAATTTAATTTTTCAAAATATTTCAACAAAATCATATCATGTGACCCCTCATTGGAACGAGCTCATTGAGCTCGTTCCAATAAGGGGTCACATGATATGGTTTTGTTGAAATTTTTTGAAAAATTTAAAAACATTATATTTAAAATAATAAATTTTGATATCGTCTGCGTTGGGTAAAGGGTTAATCAATATTTATTCAAAATATTTCAAGATAATATAAATTATACAACGTAGTAGATGGTGGATCCGACAGAAAGCTGAAAAGCTTATACAAGATCGGTTCCACATAAAACATTTACAATATTACAATAATAATAATAATAATAATGTAGTTTATAGCCGAGTCTCCACACAAGGTGCTCACGGGCTTCACAAACAATGTTATATATACAAATAAAGAAATGCATACAAACACAAATACAGGTTATTCGATGCTGTGCACACTTTTGAACAGGTATGACTTGAGGGATGACTTAAATGTCTCTACTCTTTGGGATACTTTGAATTGTTCCGGTAATTGATTCCAGAGGTAAGGTGCAGCTGCCGAAAATGAGCGATCTCCTGCAGTAACCAAGTTGTAAGACTTTCTAACCAAGCTGTTAGAGGGAGAAGATCGGAGAGCTCTAGCTGGTTTGTATTCCTCGACAAGCGAGGTTAGATAAGATGGAGCAAGGCCATTATTACACTTGAATGTGAGTAACAGAATTTTGAATTTGATTCTTTCCTCGACAGGAAGCCAGTGGAGTTTGCGCAGAATTGGAGTTACGTGAGAATTTCTAGGTGCTCTGCATACCAAACTAGCTGCACACCCGTTGGACATTATCCAGTTTTGTTATAAGTGATTTCCTACAGCCATATAACAACGAATTGCAATAGTCCAGGCGGCTGATTACAAAGGAATTCACCAACTGCTTTGCCGTTCCCTCGTCAACAACGCTACGAACCCTGCCGATATTTCGAAGATGATGGAAAGCTGACCGAGACACTTGCATCACATGTTTCTCGGCAGCAAGATTGTCATCGACAAAATATCCCAGGTTTCGAACGTCAGTAGAAGGAGGAACAACGGTACCTTCATTTTCAAGATGCGGTTTAGATATTTTAGATAGCTGGTGAGGTAAACCAATGAAAATCACTTCCATTTTGTCTGCATTCAGTTTCAGGAAATTACGTGTCATCCAACATTTGATGTTAGATACACAAGATTCTACAATATAACGGGATTAATAATAGTCAAAAGGTTGCATATACATTGTTTTAAACTATCCTCATAAAAGTGAGAGATGTCGAAGAATAAGAAGAGAATTGTGTATGAAGAGAAAAATCAGCCAACCAACCAAAGCGTTTTTTGCAAATGTAAGTGTATATATATATTTCAATCTTTGAAATAGTGGAGTTTGAATTTAACAGGAGAATGTGTACTCCTGCCGTGCTTGTAGTTGTCTGGTATCGTCATCGGCTCGGTTTGCACTTTCAGCATTTGTTGCTTTACCGCAACACTTTATATAAAATCAAGTTACAGCTCAGACCCCATCACCCCCCCCCCCCCAAAAAAAAAAAAAAAAAAAAAAGATACACATCGCCATGATTTATGCATGAATGTCTGAGAGTGTGAGGATTCCCAAGATTAAAGCTTGTGCCCACAACGTGTTCCAAGGCCCAGCTATTATTCCGAAATTATTAACCTACAGTTGAATATTTTGTGAGAGGTGAAGGGTTAAAGGGGCTATAATAAGAGTTATTCAGAATACTTGTGACTATATATTTCAGAATACCTGTGACTATATATCAGGAGGATACAGGCAATTAGATGATCCAAATTATCATGAAAACTTGAAATCTGATCCAACGGTCAAATTTCAAAAAGAACTTTGTAAACTTATAGATTCCTTCGCGGAAGTAGACAAAATTATTGCTCGTTTTCTGATTGTCGAAAAACCACGCATTGCTCAGTTCTACACATTACTCAAGGTACACAAGGAAGGATTTCCGGGTCGACCGATTGTCTCAGGTTTCGGTACCTTATCCGAGAATATTTGTAAATTTGTTAACGAGGAGCTGAAGCCTCTAGTACAATCTGCTGATAGCTATGTAAAGGACTCTGCAAATTTCATTAATAAATTTGAGATGTTGACATAACTGAGCAGTCCAGATTTGTCACACTTAATCATAACCCTTTACCCAACGAATCGGCCGCATCCGCACGCGTAATATGCAAATTCAGCAGTTGAAAAAATATTATTTTTCAAAACATTTCAACAAAACCATATCATGTGAACCCTCGTTGGAACGAGCTCGTTCCAACGTGGGGTCACATGGTATGGTTTTTGTTGACATTTTTTTGAAAAATTTGAAAAAATGTTATTTAAAATAATAAATGTTGATATCGTCTGCGTTGGGTAAAGGGCACTCAACACAAATATAGATGACAAAGATGGTATAGAAGCATTACGACGTTCGTTAAATTCAACCAACCGTAGACCTGCAACTGTTGATTCTGACACGCACGGTTGAACATACAGAATTCACCCTGAAACACAATTATTTTCAGTTCAATGGTAAGATGTATTTACAGAAGAAGCGAATAGCTATGGGCGCTCCCATGGCGCCCCATCTCGCCAATATATATATGTCGGATTTTGAAACAACGTTTCTCGAAAAAGCTTTATTGAAACCTATAGTTTATCTCCCATTCATCGACGGTATATTTCTGATATGGGGACATGATGAATCGGCACTACAAACATTCTATCAGGAAATTAACCCTGCCAATCTTGACCTGAAGTTTACCATTGAACAGTCTACAGAAAATGTGAATTTCCTGGACATCACAATGTTCAAGAATAATGGGAAGCTAAGTACGACAGTATACAGGAAACCTACCGACTGCTTCAGTTATTTAATTTCCAGCAGCTGCCATCCGCAACATACTAGAAGATCTGTTATTTACAGTCAAGCCCTTCGATATCATCGCATTAACTCAGATACCGAAATTCGGGATCAACAATTATCAACTCTCAAATTGGCTTTCGACAAAATCGGATACGAAAGACACATGATCAGCAAGGAATTTGACAAAGCCCTCTCACAGGATCACCGAGAGGTGCCTACATACAAAAGTGTAACTGAACAATCGCGCATTCCGCTTGTTGTGACTTATCAACCAGCTACTCAGATAATTAGTTTAAACAATATTTATTTATTCAACTTTTCAAGAGATACAAAGTACAACATAGTTGATGCACACTAAAAACTAAAGTGTTAAAACTGACACTTTCAAGGTGTTAAACCCATTCTAACTCTTAGGGTTTGATTTCAACACTCAAAGTGCAATGCTTTAAGCACTTAGACATTATATTCGTCAGACATCTGAAACTAGAATGGATGGCACTTCCCGTGTGTCTAGCATTGGTGGTTCTTCCAGAATCGTCCATAATTTGATTTGCGCTTTGTGGGTACATAATTAAAAGGACACAACGCAGATGACGGGGATCAGGCTCTAGAGTTCGAGCCTGATCCGCGTCATCTGCGTTGTTTCCTTTTAAGTGTCGCGACATTACTTTTGTCAAGTGGTATTATTGTAACACCTGTCAAGTTCTGGGGTATCTACACTTGAACAAAGTGCTAGTTCAGTACTTAGTAAGTGTTAAATACAGCACTTGAAGTGTAGTTTTTAACACTTTAGTTTTTAGCGTGTGGTGGATCCGACAGAAAGCCAGAAAGCTTATACAAGGTCGTTTCCACGTATGACATTTACAATATAACGATTTATTCGGATTAATGACACTCAAACAGTTACGTTTATATTGTTTAAACCACGGAAATTAACATGAGAGACGCTGTAGGAAAAAAAGAGAATATTGAATGAAAAGAGAAAGTAAGAAGCCAACCTGGGTGCAAACTGATCCGGTAACTCTTCTGGTAGTACTGAAGATACAAGTAGACTGTAATCACAGCATACGTATAAATTGGATATGGACTGTGTTCAGGGAAGCCGCCTGCGTTCATACACACATACACATATACATATATACACAAATGGATACATACAGGCACACATACATACACACATACATACATATACGCATACACAGTCATATACATACATATATACACATGCATACGCACGCACATAAACGCACATAAACGCACACACAAACATACATATTTATATACATATGCAAACATACATGCATGCATGCACTCTCATCTGCGCGCACATGCACGTATCTATATACATTTATTAAAAGCGCTCTGAAGCTATAATATAATCCTGGACAAGGTCAACGACTAAACGATTTTCCTCGTTGCTCAAAAATTCGGAGCCACAATGGTACGGTTACGAATATTATAGTAAAGTGGGCACATTAACAGAAAATGCTCAGTCGACTCGATCACACCACACTGGCAGTAGGGTGAGGGTGATATATAATTGGCATATAGATGTTAATTACTACATCCTAAGTGCAACGGACAATGGTATTTGTGCTGATCGACATTTTGCATTACTGAAGAACGATGGTGGCCGTCGGTTATTATGATTTAATAGCTCTTAAAATTACTGTAAGAACCATTCTCTCTAATAGGTAGTGGTATTATATTCTATAATTTAGTTACTTCCAGGTAGAAAGAAGATTGGTATAAATTAGTGCGGCAAAAAGGGATCCTGAGGTTACCGCTTGAACGAAGATTATGTGTCGTATTGCTCGCCGACACTAGAGGTGGGACCTTACTAGCAATGTATGGGGGCATTATGCAAAGGTACATCTTAAAAAACTGCATTGGTTTGTGTTTTCCGCGCCTGTTCTAGAGGGTATCCAAGCAGGTTTTGGAGTATAATAGGACTTTTCTTGCACTGACAGTGCCCCCGGTTACAACCCTAGCTGCAGCTACTTGAATTTTCTCTATATTAACAATGTCTCTTTCATTGCAGTTATCCCAAACCGTATCGGCATATTCCAGTAAGGGTCTTACGAATGCGAAGTAAATTTTTTCAGATAATTAAAAGAATTCTTCGAAAATCTCAAAACACCCTCGATGACGATGAATACCCGAGAAACATATTCTTGCTACAAGACAACCACCTAATTTGCGGCAAAACTGTTTTCTAGTAAATGTGTCACATCACCCCTCATTCTCGGAACTAAACCATGTAACCCTAACCGATGCCGAAAATGCCCACTCATTTCATCCTCCGACATCACCTGTGTATCGGGCAATCAACTTACTCCGAAGGTAGTTTTTATTGCAGATCAAGGGATCTGGGGTATTATTTAACATGTGCTCGTTGCCCTGAAATGCATTACATTGGCGAAACCGGACAGCTCTTATACAGGAGAATGACATGGCATAGACAGAACATAAAAAGCAAAGATGACTTGCCAGTGGCGAAAATTTCAACCTGCAAGCACACTCCGTATATGATATTCGTGATCAGGTTCTCGAGGGTAATTTGATGGACACTCATATGAGAATGACGGTTGAGCAGAAGTACATATGAGCATGCAACAGCCTTAACAAAGACATAAACAGAGACGCTGGGGTTTTTTTTTATGTCTGCGTGACTCTGATCAGTTTCACTACAAACTTTCTACTTCCATTTATTTTACGCCATTATTTACGTTACGTCAAACGTAATTACGCGTTCGGCGTTCCTACACTTGAACTGTATTTCCATTTCATTCTTACCATTTTATCACCTGAAGAAGACCATATATATATATATTTATTATGCCTCACGTTCGTAACATCAGCCGTGATTTTGGTTAATTTGACACCTTCTAAAAGTCATAGTACTGGAGTTTTGGGGCAAAACACGGGTACTATCGGAACGTTCTTCCCTGGAGACAAGAGGACGTAGAAAATGTAAGCTCCGCTTCCATTGATCAGCGTCGATTGGAATTTCTCAACACTAAACGCTGGCTCCGTGTCCGTTTAACTTTTTTCGTCACCGGTAGACCCAAACTTACCAACAAATATATCATCTTCAGTGGGTGTGTTTTCAATTTTAACTGCAAACAATGAATTCAAAAGAATCAGAAATATTAAAAACTCACGTGTTGTTCACCACTTCAGTGAATCCTGAATATGAGTTATGACTTCAATCAATTATATTTCCACAAGTTTTGTACTCCTCGACCTCACTGAGCCTCCGCCTCAAGTTCAAAAATAAATTGTTTCACTCCGCTTAATTCTATCAACTGTCGTCGTCCGAGAAACATGAATTTATTTTCCATTAATTTATACCACTTATCACACAACCATTAACAATGAATTATAACATGAACAGCAGGATGCAGTTGTAAACACTGGCATTTGGTGATACAGAAACTCCCAAAGCTACGGCCCTTGTGACAAGTCATTCGAAGAGACGTCATTCCTTCGAAATGAAGTCATATTTTTGGTTTCGACTACATTGTTTTTACAAGATTGATGACACGTTGCAGTTAACGCTTATCAATGAAAGTTATTTTTTGTTCGGCATAATAAAATAATTTGAACGTTTCTTTTCATGTTCTATTGATCGATAGCACCTGAGTTTGTGTGATTTCTGAAATAAAACCTTCAGCTGC
This sequence comes from Pictodentalium vernedei, assembly GCA_031216915.1. Taxonomy (NCBI): domain Eukaryota; kingdom Metazoa; phylum Mollusca; class Scaphopoda; order Dentaliida; family Dentaliidae; genus Pictodentalium; species Pictodentalium vernedei. The sequence goes on from CM062291.1 coordinate 369,069,722, forward strand.
TTCGCTGCTTCAGGTTTTATTTAAGAAATCACACAAACTCAGGTACTATCGACCGATAGAACATGAAAAGAAACGTTCTAATATTATAATATATACTAGCAGGGTTACCCGGCGTTGCTCGGGCTGAGGAGAGTATTAAAATTACCCCTAGTAGACCCCTTTGAAGACCTATATCGGTGAGAAAAAGTTTGGTCATAACTGTTGGTGCCCCTCTACACCCCCACCCCACCACGGCACTTTTTTAAGCCTCACCGTTAGATTCCTGGTAAAAAAAATTACCCCTGGTAGACCCCTTTGAAGACCTTTATCGGTGAGAAAAATGTTGGTCATAACTTTTGGTGCCCCTCTACACCCCCACCCGATAGGTTTTTAAACCTCACCATTAGATTCCTGATAAAAACGTACCCCTAGTAGACCCCTTTGAAGACATATTATCGGTAAAAAATATTTTGGTCATAACTTTTGGTGCCCCCTACACCCCCACCCCCACCCCACACACTTTTCTAAATCTGATGATGACCTCCGCCATAAAAAAGTACTCCTAGTTGACCCATTTTGGACACTCGGGGCGGACCCGTATTCATTTCTATAGCGGGCATACATACATACATACATACATCGTGCGTGCGTGCGTGCGTGCGTGCGTGCGTGCGTGCGTGCGTGCGTGCGTGCGTGCGTGCGTGCGTGCGTGCGTGCGTGCGTGCGTGCGTGCGTGCGTTTGTCCTTTGTGTGGACTAACGGTTTCTGCCTCGTTTTGCCGGTACAGTTCTGGAAAAACAGACGAGGTAAAGGGTTTCTTTTGTCTTTTGTACCTCGGTAAGGCAAAACACGCAAACTATTTTGTCTAGTTACCTCGTCAAGTTGGTAAGACAACCCCCCCCCCACACACACACACATACATACATACATACATACATACATACATACATACATACATACATACATACATACATACATACATACATACATACATACATACATACATATACATACATACATATACATACATACATACATACATACATACATGCATACATACATACATCATACATACATACATACATACATACATACATACATCATACATACATACATACATACATACATACATACATACATACATACATACATACATACATACATACATATACATACATACATACATACATACATACATACATACATACATATACATACATACATACATACATACATACACATACATACATACATACATACATACATACATACATACATACATACATACATACATACATACATACATACATACATACATACATACATACATACATATAGTATTGATATACAGATTAAGGGGACATGTACATTAGGGAGACTTATTCGAGTCTCCCTAATAATTTAGTCTTCAATTGTGACTTTCCACATTGATTTTTATTTTCAATTTTCTGTCTCTAGTATTCATATGAACAGTATGTTTTATCTTATGTACCCGATGTCAAATCCATACCTGTACAGAAAACACCAGAGAGTTGTGAAAATTTGATATGCTATATGTTTACTTGTTAAAAAACAGACATTAAGTCGACATTCTATTAAAGTTATTTTTTTCTTTTTTTCGGGCGATATGTTTTAATTGTAAGATAACGTAGTGACTGACAATACACTGAAAATCCATCTCATAAAAATAATAGATCTGTCCTTTAAAATCGTAAGATATATTTGATAATTTTTTTCTTATGTCCATTTTCATAAAATTGTCGAGCTGTTAGGTTATGTGGTAAAAAACGTACCTTACGGGTACTTACAATTATATATAAATTGATCTTCCCACCATCCATTAATCTTCCCAGCTTTGTCCTGTTTTGTTTTTGTATTAAGTTATTTATTTTTTTAAATTGGTATTAAAACAGTGTATGTAGCTTTCAATCAGTCGAAGGTACTTGAAACCAACAAATCTCTCTCTCTCTCTCTTTCTCTCTCTCTCTCTCTTTCGCCCCTCTCTGTCTCCCTCGCGCTCCATTTCTTGAACCTTGTTTAATTTATGGTGAGCCTTGTGTCATAGAAAAAGACCAAGGATGACATGGTGTCATGGTGTCATCCGATAGTTTCTTAACATATTGACCCTGAACTATCACAATCCAAATAAACAAATCATAAGACATCAATCCAAGGTTGGGCTCGAAATCTGGATTTTGTTAATACCTCACAGTCCATCACTACAGGATCGTGGTTTTTCCACCCTTGTAGAATCGTTAATGTCTCGGAATATAAGGGTACTGGTTAATACGTAGATGCTTATCAGTTCGTCTGAATTGATTATTAAGGACAATGTAAACCTACACTTAAAAAACAAGTTTCAAAATATTTTAACAATGACAGCTTCGTAGTATTGACAATCCTCTCAAACAACGAGTAGCTGAGAAAATGACGTTGGTTTGATCAATTTATTGTGTATGTACTTAAAAATATTCGTAAAAGGTTCAAATTATAAGCTTGGTCTAATGATATTCTTTTCAAACAGGATAAGTTCTCTCCATTAAGATGGAGACAATGTTCTAAAATATATTTTATCGACTCCTAAAAAACTGATGGTGCGCCAACTAAAGCTTTCCATTGATTCCTCTATGGAAAAGAACTGTGCGGGAAAAAGCCTTTAAAACATAAACAACAAGACGTATTATAAAACTAAAACGTCATCCTTAAAAAAAGTGTTTAATCTACGCAAATGTTGTGAACATCCTTCCTCGCAGATACAGTATAGTTTGGACCATCTCTCAAACAGCCGACCCTATTACACACATCATTTCTTGAGAAAAAAGACAAAACTCGTTGGTTAGCTTCATGAGCTCAATCACTGGGGGCCACACAATTCGAAAGGAAACGAATTAATAAGGCCAACGGGTTAAAAGCTTCATTCAGAAGCTAAATATTTCGTGAAGGAGGAAAATGTGTCCAAGGATAACTTGGTTTTCTAGGGCCAGGTTAGGCAAAGTTTAATTGTGGGTGCTTGTGAGGGAGGGTGCCCCGAGGGACTGTGAGGTGGGATGAGTGGTATATGTGTGAGTGTGCGTGCGTGTGTGTGCTTGAGGGGGGGGGGGGGCGATTCTGTGAGAACCTAGACAATAGTGTTTGGATTCTCACAAAGATTTATTTGTTTTGTCCGCGTTCTTGCAAAGAAAACAATGGGTTAGGATTTGTCTTCCCGATTTTGCAGGGACATGTTTTTCTCGGAGAATCACAAAAAAACGTCTACCGCAAAAGCTGTTATGCAAGACCATAGAAGTGTGTGCGTGTGTGTTTTTAAAGTTAAAAAATCCGCGCTAAAACAGACATTTCTGACTGAAAGTTTTTTTTCTTGTAGTATGCTGCAGATATGATGGTTTTATTTTCAAAACATATTTATTAAATTTTGATGAGTTTGGGAACTTACAAAAAATTATATAAATTTGCTTTAAACCAAGTGTTCAACGTTGGAACTGGTTAAACTGACTGGCAATGCCGGGAATCGAACCGTCGGTAATCCAACCTGGCATTCAGTTGTGTGTCTTTCTTCGTTGCTCGGTCACTCAAAGTGGACTGGACATCAAAAGAACATATGTCGTGTTCACTGCAATGCCAACAGAGATGACCACACGCCCACAAAGTTTAATCTAAGCCTTCCAGTCAGCCTCATTTTTGTGACAGAAATAGCTGCTTATGAGGCTTCTTGGTCAAAGAAAGTGGTGTGACAGACATGAATCTCATTTACAAACCTACTCTAAAACAAGTAATTTGGTGCAGTGCAGGTGCTTCCTGCCTATGGCCTTTGTGATTTCTATATGCATTAGGGCAGATAAACTTAAAAGTGTTGAAAGAGAAAATAAGCTCTTTAACTTCAACTTACCAGTAATAATAATAACACTTTGGCCGGCCGCTGATTTGTTGCGGTTCTCGGAAGACCTTGGCTACCCCGACTGCCTCCCTATTCCCATGCTTCTTCCCTCCTCCAAGCACTCGGAGACGAACTGCTTGATGATATCCCTTGCCCCATTCTTCCCAATCTCTCCGATTAGCATATTAACCCTCTCCGTTGAGTCTCTCACTAACCACATGTCCTTCATTCTCCCATCCCACTTCCCCAGTGAATCGCCTTTCAGACTGGTATTTTAGGCATTCTAGAAGAAAGTGTCCCAGGGTCTCCACCCTGCCCAAATTATACATCTGGCATTCCTTTCCACTGTGTTTCGAATTTTTCCCCTCAGCTCCAGGGTCCGCGACAAGCTTGAACTACAGTGCCCTCCCCCAAAGGTACCATCAATGTACTCTTCAAAACCCGGCGCCAAATTCAATCATCTGCGCTCTATGTTTAAAGGGCACAGGGGCCAGTCCAGTCCCCAAAAAATATTATTAAATATTGGCGTGAATTCTCGAAACGATAATTCTGATCTCGTAGTTAAGCAGTTGCGGAATATGCTTAGCGATATCAGGGTCAAGTTTAGATCAGCAAAAATTTATTTCGCTGAACTAAACTTTTCGCAAAAACTCCCTCAGGCTGAGAGGAGAACCCTGAGCATCATCAATGAAACCATTCGGAAAGTGAAGGACGTTAACGTGATACCAAAAATTGATGACGCGAAGTTTGATGTTGCTCAGGATTTAATCCATTGGACCACGAGAACCGCCAATATTATGTACGATCACTGGTTGAACCACCTAAATTTAAACTAAGTAAAGGCAAAGGTAACAGCCGCCTAACAGATGTGGGATTAGGAACTAATGTGGTTAACCTGTCTGGCACCAATGACCTAACAACCCAAGAGAAATCTCTTTTAGATCGCGGTTTGACTTTTGTACCAACACCAAAGCCTAAAACTGATAACCAAACAAATTTACCATCATACAACTGTAATTTTCTTAGGCAAATGAAATTAGCCGACCGCTTTAGAAACTCCAGCGGTCGGAAACTTCCTTTTACAGAATCATCTGGTTGGTCACCTCCAGATAGTGAAGTAGATCCCGAAATTATTGAGGCTAGCAAACGAATCATCAAAAAGGTGTTCAGCATGAACATACTCTCCGATAAAGACAATTTAACAGCTGGTGAACGGAGAGCCCTCACGAAACTTCGAAAAAATAAGAAATTAGTAATTAAACCAGCCGACAAAGGTGGGTCGGTAGTTGTTCTATCTCGGGATAATTATATAAAGGAAGCCATGAGACAACTCAGCAATACTAAACATTATAAGAAAATAGATTCACTTATTTGGCCTAGTAATATCGAAAAATTCAATAAGATCTTAAAATTTCTCCTCGACGAAGGTCACATTACCAAAAAACAATTGAAATATTTAACAGCTAAGCTCAGTGCTCAAACAAGACAATTTTATATCCTACCAAAGATCCACAAGGACCGTTCTTCATGGACGGATGACTTAACTCCACCCGGGAGGCCAATTGTATCAGATTGTAATTCGGAATCTTAGGCGATCTCGGAATTAATTGATCATCATCTGAAACCTATAGCAAATAGACATCCGAGCTATCTAAAAAATACACAGGATTTCCTGTCGAAAATTTCGAAATTGAAAATATCGAAAAATGCAATTCTGGCTACTTTGGATATCGACAGTATGTATACCAACATTGATATTGATAAAGGTGTTAAATCAGTTAAAAATGCATTTGAAAAATATCCGGATGCGAAACGCCCGGATGAACAAATTTTGGATCTTTTAGAGCTGAGCTTAAAAGGTAATGACTTTCAATTCAATGGAGAATATTTTCTACAAATAATGGGTTGTCCTATGGGCAAAAGATTCAGTCCTAATTTTGCAAGCATTTATGTAGCGGAATGGGAGGAAAATGCCTTAAGCAAATGTGCAAAGCATCCTCTCGTATATCTCAGGTACTTAGATGACATTTTTATTATTTGGGAACATTCAAAAGAAGATTTTGATGAATTTTTAGAAATTTTGAACAATCACGATCCAAATATTAAATTGAAAGCTACTATCAGTGAAAATTCTGTTGATTTTCTCGATGTGACCGTGTATAAAGGCAAGCAATTTCAGGCGTCCGGTCATTTAGATTATAAAGTGTATTTTAAACCAACCGATTCACATCAATTGTTGCACACAAAATCATTTCATCCTCAACATACATTTAAAGGTATCATCAAATCACAACTCATTCGTTTCCACCGCAATTCAAGTGATAAGGTAAATTTCAATGAGGCTTGTTCTACTCTATTTGGCGCCCTCAGATCGAGAGGGTACTCGCTGCGCCTCTTGCGTAGCCTGAAATCCCAAACCCTGAAAAAGCTCGAAAGTCCAGCTGAAACTACCGATTTCGAACCACTGAAGATTGAACACAACAGACCGTTGCAGAATGGTAGTGGCGCGGTATTTAATTGCAAAAAGCCTCGTTGTAGACTGCATACTTTTATGCCTGATCAAAAAGAGGAATTTTCCTCCGAACAAACGAAAAATCATTATCAGATCCGTAACCCCCTCCATTGTGATTCACCAAACATTATTTACCTTATCACTTGTAAGCGATGTCGGAAACAGTATGTTGGTCAAAGTCAAAATCCTTTTCGAGAACGTGCTACTAGACACAAACAGGATATAAAACATAATGCTGATGCCCCAGTAGCACAACATTTTAACCTTCCTGGCCATTCTTTGGACGATTTCGAAATCCATCCTATTGAACAACCACCAATTAAAGACACATTAGAAGAAACGGATGAATTTAGAAAAAAACGTGAAGCTTTTTGGATCAATACGCTTCAAACCCTCTGGCCATTTGGTATGAACATATCAGAGGGCGAATGCGAAAGGAGGTCTATCATTCCCTTCACTTTAACGTACAACAGAATGAATATCGAAATAGCAAAAATGTTAAAAGATGAATTCAATTTTACCAATGCTAAATTAAATGAACCTTTGAATCTTCGACCTGTCATCGCCTATAAGAAAAACAAAAGCTTGCGTAACATCCTTGTAAGGACTAAATTAGAGCCCATCAATGAATAACATCAATTTTTGCCAGTCAGTTTAACCAGTTCCTAAGCTCATCACTTAGTTTAAATCAATTTTATGTACTTTTTTGTCATGTTTGAAACCAATCAGGGTTCAGTAAATGAAAACAATTTTTCAGCGGCATATTAAAAGAAAAAAACGTTTCAGTATGAAATGTCTGTGCCAGTGCGATTTTTTAACCTCAAATACATACATACATACATACATACATACATACATACATACATACATACATACATACATACATACATACATACATACATACATATACATACATACATACATACATACATACATACATACATACACATACATACATACATACATACATACATACATACATACATACATACATACATACATACATACATACATACATACATATAGTATTGATATACAGATTAAGGGGACATGTACATTAGGGAGACTTATTCGAGTCTCCCTAATAATTTAGTCTTCAATTGTGACTTTCCACATTGATTTTTATTTTCAATTTTCTGTCTCTAGTATTCATATGAACAGTATGTTTTATCTTATGTACCCGATGTCAAATCCATACCTGTACAGAAAACACCAGAGAGTTGTGAAAATTTGATATGCTATATGTTTACTTGTTAAAAAACAGACATTAAGTCGACATTCTATTAAAGTTATTTTTTTCTTTTTTTCGGGCGATATGTTTTAATTGTAAGATAACGTAGTGACTGACAATACACTGAAAATCCATCTCATAAAAATAATAGATCTGTCCTTTAAAATCGTAAGATATATTTGATAATTTTTTTCTTATGTCCATTTTCATAAAATTGTCGAGCTGTTAGGTTATGTGGTAAAAAACGTACCTTACGGGTACTTACAATTATATATAAATTGATCTTCCCACCATCCATTAATCTTCCCAGCTTTGTCCTGTTTTGTTTTTGTATTAAGTTATTTATTTTTTTAAATTGGTATTAAAACAGTGTATGTAGCTTTCAATCAGTCGAAGGTACTTGAAACCAACAAATCTCTCTCTCTCTCTCTTTCTCTCTCTCTCTCTCTTTCGCCCCTCTCTGTCTCCCTCGCGCTCCATTTCTTGAACCTTGTTTAATTTATGGTGAGCCTTGTGTCATAGAAAAAGACCAAGGATGACATGGTGTCATGGTGTCATCCGATAGTTTCTTAACATATTGACCCTGAACTATCACAATCCAAATAAACAAATCATAAGACATCAATCCAAGGTTGGGCTCGAAATCTGGATTTTGTTAATACCTCACAGTCCATCACTACAGGATCGTGGTTTTTCCACCCTTGTAGAATCGTTAATGTCTCGGAATATAAGGGTACTGGTTAATACGTAGATGCTTATCAGTTCGTCTGAATTGATTATTAAGGACAATGTAAACCTACACTTAAAAAACAAGTTTCAAAATATTTTAACAATGACAGCTTCGTAGTATTGACAATCCTCTCAAACAACGAGTAGCTGAGAAAATGACGTTGGTTTGATCAATTTATTGTGTATGTACTTAAAAATATTCGTAAAAGGTTCAAATTATAAGCTTGGTCTAATGATATTCTTTTCAAACAGGATAAGTTCTCTCCATTAAGATGGAGACAATGTTCTAAAATATATTTTATCGACTCCTAAAAAACTGATGGTGCGCCAACTAAAGCTTTCCATTGATTCCTCTATGGAAAAGAACTGTGCGGGAAAAAGCCTTTAAAACATAAACAACAAGACGTATTATAAAACTAAAACGTCATCCTTAAAAAAAGTGTTTAATCTACGCAAATGTTGTGAACATCCTTCCTCGCAGATACAGTATAGTTTGGACCATCTCTCAAACAGCCGACCCTATTACACACATCATTTCTTGAGAAAAAAGACAAAACTCGTTGGTTAGCTTCATGAGCTCAATCACTGGGGGCCACACAATTCGAAAGGAAACGAATTAATAAGGCCAACGGGTTAAAAGCTTCATTCAGAAGCTAAATATTTCGTGAAGGAGGAAAATGTGTCCAAGGATAACTTGGTTTTCTAGGGCCAGGTTAGGCAAAGTTTAATTGTGGGTGCTTGTGAGGGAGGGTGCCCCGAGGGACTGTGAGGTGGGATGAGTGGTATATGTGTGAGTGTGCGTGCGTGTGTGTGCTTGAGGGGGGGGGGGGGGGGCGATTCTGTGAGAACCTAGACAATAGTGTTTGGATTCTCACAAAGATTTATTTGTTTTGTCCGCGTTCTTGCAAAGAAAACAATGGGTTAGGATTTGTCTTCCCGATTTTGCAGGGACATGTTTTTCTCGGAGAATCACAAAAAAACGTCTACCGCAAAAGCTGTTATGCAAGACCATAGAAGTGTGTGCGTGTGTGTTTTTAAAGTTAAAAAATCCGCGCTAAAACAGACATTTCTGACTGAAAGTTTTTTTTCTTGTAGTATGCTGCAGATATGATGGTTTTATTTTCAAAACATATTTATTAAATTTTGATGAGTTTGGGAACTTACAAAAAATTATATAAATTTGCTTTAAACCAAGTGTTCAACGTTGGAACTGGTTAAACTGACTGGCAATGCCGGGAATCGAACCGTCGGTAATCCAACCTGGCATTCAGTTGTGTGTCTTTCTTCGTTGCTCGGTCACTCAAAGTGGACTGGACATCAAAAGAACATATGTCGTGTTCACTGCAATGCCAACAGAGATGACCACACGCCCACAAAGTTTAATCTAAGCCTTCCAGTCAGCCTCATTTTTGTGACAGAAATAGCTGCTTATGAGGCTTCTTGGTCAAAGAAAGTGGTGTGACAGACATGAATCTCATTTACAAACCTACTCTAAAACAAGTAATTTGGTGCAGTGCAGGTGCTTCCTGCCTATGGCCTTTGTGATTTCTATATGCATTAGGGCAGATAAACTTAAAAGTGTTGAAAGAGAAAATAAGCTCTTTAACTTCAACTTACCAGTAATAATAATAACACTTTGGCCGGCCGCTGATTTGTTGCGGTTCTCGGAAGACCTTGGCTACCCCGACTGCCTCCCTATTCCCATGCTTCTTCCCTCCTCCAAGCACTCGGAGACGAACTGCTTGATGATATCCCTTGCCCCATTCTTCCCAATCTCTCCGATTAGCATATTAACCCTCTCCGTTGAGTCTCTCACTAACCACATGTCCTTCATTCTCCCATCCCACTTCCCCAGTGAATCGCCTTTCAGACTGGTATTTTAGGCATTCTAGAAGAAAGTGTCCCAGGGTCTCCACCCTGCCCAAATTATACATCTGGCATTCCTTTCCACTGTGTTTCGAATTTTTCCCCTCAGCTCCAGGGTCCGCGACAAGCTTGAACTACAGTGCCCTCCCCCAAAGGTACCATCAATGTACTCTTCAAAACTAGGCTTCTCTTTATTACGCAGGCCCCCCAAAGACCTCTTTGATTTGACCCCCTCTCGCCAATTGAGGTTACCATCCTCCATGATCCTTTATATGACGCCTTGTTTCCCCTGGTTTGCCCCAATGTCTAGGTCCGGGATCTCCAATGAGTAGTTCTCTATTAGCTCCCTCACTTGGACCATCCATCCTGTCTTGATATTTGAGTTGAAAATTCTCTGGAACATTACTTTACACCATCGGCTATCGGGGAGATTTACCAAATAATTAAGAAAACCGAGTTTCAGTAAGCCTATCCTGTCCTTCATCCTCTTCCACCCAAGCTCACCCCTGGTTGCTTCTAGTGCTGCGGCATTACTCGACCCGTTATCCATCGGCCTGCGTCGTTCTGCGGAGTTTCCAAAGTCTTTACAGCCGTCTGGTTTAGGGGTGCCACTTCCGTACCATATGTTATACTTGGCAGACCCACCATTTTCCAAATGGCTGTCCCCGCGAAAACCGTATTGAAACTGTTTCTCACTATAAGTTTCATTTGGTTAAGGATTCGCCTCCCCTTCAGAATCAATTTGTTTGTGTGGTTTCGGTAGATGCCTCTCCCTGTGATGTTTATATTTACCCCCCAGATACTCGTAGTCACCTGTCTCTCCTACACAAAGAAGTCCGCTGCTACCTGCAGGAATACAGAACTCGCCGACTCTCCACCTTCGAGTGGGGTTCACTTTGCGGCCCACAGGTATAACTTTGCTCTTGCTTTCATTAAGTTAGAGTCTCCATTTGCTCCCATATTTCCCAACAATTCCCAGCATTTTTGCTAGCCCCTCTTCGCTTTCTGACACTAGCACCATATCGTCTGCATAAAATAGCCCTGAGACCTGCAAGTCCCCAACTGCTATCCCCTCGTCGCTATGCGGGAGTTCATCTCCTAAACCTTTGATGTACAATTCAGAAAGAATCGGAGAAAGGATACACCCCTGTTTTAGGCCTATTTCCATAGGCACGCGTTTTGTTGTTATATTATCCAGGCTAAATTCACTCTGTACATCTTTATATAATGCCTTCAGAATTCCAACAAACTTGCCTCCCAAGCCCAGTGGCATGGGAAACAGGTGGACAAGGCAATATTTTATTTAATTTACTATGAAAAGCTATCATCAGATTGTTTGAAAGAACTGTATCAAGATGTAAATCGAAACTTAACAGTCCGCCCTCCCCAGATACATGGAAAGCCATATCAGCATCCATTGAAAAAGCCAGAGATACGACAATTGCCGACTTAATTGTCACAGGTGATTTTAATGACAACCAAGTAGTTTCCTCAAGACGCGGCTTTTCAGAGATATTACAATATTTTAATTTGAGACAACTAGTGCGTGAGTCAACTTGTTTTACCGAGTCGTAGGCTTCATTATTAGATCTATTTGCGCTTAGTGACACAATCAACATGCAAACTTGTGAGGTCTTCGAACCGATTGTCCCAGACATAATCCGCTACCACTGTGCAATTTCACTCGAAGTTGAATTTTTAAAACCGCCACCTCTCTCATTTAAGAGTAGAATATGGCTCTACTCCCAGGGTAATTATGAAGCGTTGAATGAAGCTTTCTCTAACGTCGATTGGAACTCTCTCTTTGATAATCCATCTCTCGATACTATAGTTTCTAAATATATGACGAATTCTGTCGTACCCTTGACGAAGCAAAGAAGTTCGGGTTGTCTTCTGTGATGTAAGTAAGGCCTTTGATAAAGTATGGCATGCTGGTCTCATCTACAAGTTGAAGAGTATAGGCGTTTCGGGTGAACTTTTGCTGTTCTTGAAATCGTATCTTGCAGATAGATTGCAACGAGTTGTGATATCGTCAGAGACATCTTCATGGAGAATCGCCAATGCCGGTGTTCCGCAAGGATCGATCCTCGGGCCCCTGTTGTTCCTCATATGCATTAACGACATAACCAAAGATCTATTGAGTAGAATACGCCTCTTTGCAGACGATACCTCCTTATCTCTAATTATAGAGAACCCTGAACAAGCGTTGACCGTAATCAATCATGGCCTGGCTACAATGGAAGGTTGGGCTAAAACATGGTTGGTGGATTTCAATCAACCAAACAAAACAGAAAGTAGGTTAATATCACGTAAATCAGCCCCATCGATCCACCCTTATTCCTAGGCGGTTCTCAGATATCCGAACTCTCTAACCATAAACACTTAGGAGTCATACTAAATTGAACTTGTACATAGAACGACCATATCTACCATATTTGCTAAAAGCCTGGTGCCGCTTAGACTTACTGAGGAGGCATAAATTTAATTTAGATCGTAGTGTCCTAGAAAAAATATAGTTTGCCTTTATTAGGCCTCTTCTTGAAAACGCGGATACTGTTTGAAACCAAAGTGGCGGAACTGGGACAAATACAGATTGCAGCGGCAAGGATCATTACGGGCTCAACCCTTATTGCTAGTAAGTCCTTACTTCATTTAGAAACGCGATGGAACCCAATGCAAAAAGACGTCGCAAACACAAGTTAATCCAGTTTTTCAAAATTTATCATCGTATGGTACCTCCACATATCTCCAGTAAAGTTCCCCCACTTGCTTCTTCAACCAATCCATCACTATGTCTCCGATCAAGTCAAAACCACCGTGTTCCTTTTTGTCGGACTGAATTGTACAAGTCTTACTTCATCCTCAGCGTTACTGACCAATGGAACAACCTACCCCTGTCTGTCCGCGAGAACTCGCCAATGATTAATTTTAAGACTTTCCTAAGCGACGGTAATCAGCGACCTCCAAGGTTCTATTGTAATGCGAAATCTCGCACAGCTCAAATATATCATTGCAGGTTACTCCTGGAGTGTAGTAACCTCAATTCACACTTATATGATAATCATTTATCACCAAACCCCTTATGTCAGTGTGGGGAGCAAGAAACCCCTGATAACTTTCTCTTGCATTGTCCAGTTTTCACAGACGCTCGCAATTATACAATTAACGTACACCCGTTTGAAGCAGGCACATCTACACTTCTTTTCGGTTCAGAATTCTTGAATAACGAAGACAACCGCCTCATCTTCGAAGTGGTACATGACTTTACGTTATCAAGTAAGCGATTCCAATGATTAATATCTGATACAGTAGTAACCATTTTAATATAACTTTATATTATTACTAGCGGGTGTTACCCGGCGTTGCACGGGAGAAGATGGTTATATCAATATACCCTCAGATATGATCGGCTCCGCCATTTTCGAAATAGAAGGTCAAGTTCACCAATTTCAAGGTCAAGGTCACCCCGCACGGACACCCCGATAAAGTCAAAATGATCGATGGGTCAATATACCCGCATATATGAAATGTTAGCCCGATTGGCCCAGCTGTTTTCGCAATAAAATGTCAAGGTCACGAATTTCAAGGTCAAGGTCAAGGTCACCCCGCTCGGTCACCCCGATAGATACAAAATGATCGATGGGTCAATACACCCGCACATATGAAATTTTAGCCCGATCGGCCCAGCCGTTTTCGAAATAAAAGGTCAAGGTCATCAATTTCAAGGTCAAGGTCACCCCGCACGAGCACGGCACTCATCCCATGTTACTCACAGGGACGAATTACCCCCATGTAGAAAATTTGAGATCGATCGGTGGAGAAACGGAGTACAGACATTTGCATTTATATATTAGATAATGTTATTATCAAATTAGCTCAACATAACGAATATACCCCTCCACACCATTCAACTTTCCTTACAGCTCAACGTCACCTGATATCAAATCAAATTAGCTCAACATAACGAATATACCCCTTCACACCATTCAACTTTCCTTACAGCTCAACGCCACCTGATATCAAATCAAATTAGCTCAACATAACGAATATACCCCTTTACACCATTCAAGTTTCCTTGCAGCTCAACGCCCCTTGGTCTGTATCCATAGACTGTATTCATAATCTTTTACTAAACGAACTGAATGACATTACCTATAGTCACTTACGCCTTTTTCGTGTATCTAATTCATTATGTATTCAAGCTGACCGAGATTTGGATTTGTTTTGTCTTTTGTTCTTTTTGGAGTTTTGGGGTCTTTTTTATGTTTTGTTTTTTTTTGTTGTTTGTTTTTCTTCTCAAATCGTTCTTATCTTGTTCACCTTCTAGTCTAAATATTCTTACATGTCGTTTCCCAGAGGTGGTGGTGGTGGGGGGGGGGGGGACGCCTCTACCATCCCGTGATGTCAACACTGGTCAGCCATATTAAAAATACGCTCTCATTCTAATCTTATTATCTTCCCAGCTTTAGACTCGAAAATATGGCTCGTGTCCTTCCGCTGGAGTGAGCTCGTTGAAATCGTTCCAGTGGGAGGTCACGAACTGTGTTTTGGAGCTGAAATTAAGAAAATCGAGTTATTCAAGAAGTCGTCTGTGCAACTACTGTATTCTATCCGCGTTGGGCACTGGGTTAACCCGGTGGACCTGAGGCGGGAACCTCCGGGTGACGATTTGTGATCTCTACCACTGACTTATACCAGACGCTTGTGTAATGTATACAAATACTGTTTAAACTAAATATTAAAATCACTCACATCTGCCATTGTAATTGGTAACTCTTTGTAATCTTGTTCTTGTTGGAAACGGCCTTGTATAAGCTTATAGCTTCCTGCAAAATCCACATTAATGTATGTCACAAATTTTTCATATTCTTTTGTACTCTTGAAATAAATAATGTTTAAACTAAATCGGAACTGACCTTTTACGCACATACAGCAAATAAACTATACAGAAACTTATGAGTATTGTATATTTATTGGGGTTTAACGACATATTCAACAGCCAGGGCCACCTCATGTCAGACAGTTTTACCTCTTACGGATGGGGGAAGCCAGAGTACCCAGAGAGAACCTCCATGCAAAGGCGAGCAATTGTCAGACTCACCAACACACTAAACCCATACAAGCATGGTTAGCATTGACTGAAGACAAGTGTACCATCGACGCACATTTCACCTCAGTACACAATGCCACCGTGCCCCCCCCCCCCCCCCAAGTGTGTAATTGGGATTAAGAGTCTTGCCCAAGGACACAAAGCGGTTGTCGCAGTTGCGATTCGAACCAAGGACCTCTCGGCTTGCAGCCTGCATCCGCGTCTCTACCTACTGAGTGACCACACTCCCAATAAAACGGGGATGGAGGGGTTGGGATGTGGGGCAGGGAGTATGCGAGTACATGCATGTTATCTGTGCGATTCTACAGTACAGAGTGAAGACATAAATGGACCGAAGATGTATTCGTTTTCAAATTGTGAATTATAATGACCAAAAGACATATCTAGAACGATGGTCGTTCAATGACATCCAACAGTACATAGAGCATAGGCTTATTGTTATATTCTTAAATTTCATTAATAGCCATGTTTGAACAAACACCTTTCTCACACACACAGCATGTGGGACTGCCACAATTATTTATTTATTTATTTATTTATTTATTTATTTATTTATTTATTTATTTATTTATTTATTTATTTATTTATTTATTGGTGTTTTAAGGTCACAGATTTTCTGCACAATGCCTAATCATGGCCATGGCAATTTTACAGGTGGAGGAAGCCGGAGTACCCGAAGAGAATCACCGAGCAACTGTCAGTTCCCCAACATACCAACTCCACACAGGCAGGGTCATCATTGGTTGAAGAGAGGTGCACCGTCGACATCCATTACGCCTTAGTACACAATGCCACCGTGTCCCCACGTGGGCAATGGGGGGGGGAGTGTCTTGTCCAAGGACGCAACGCGGTTGCCGCAGGTGGGATTCGAACCGAAGACCTCTCGGTTCGGCTTGCAGCCTGCACCTCTCCCTACTAACCCCCCCCCCCCACCCCCCCCCCCCTCCCACACACACACACGCCCCCGACTGCCCCAACTATCGCCATAAGCCTCAAACTAATTTTGTATTAACCAACCCATCTCCAATTTGGTTCCCATGCTCCTGATCATCTGTATTGATTGCAGATGCATTTTACCTACAATACATTGTATCTGCATCAAGGTAACACAAACTTTTTACCAGGTTGCAAGCTTAAAATAGAGTTGATTGAGAAAACAGAAACAAACAAGTTGTTTGATTTTTGTCTATATGGTTCAATAATGTTGCATGAGCACCTTAGATTTTGTGTTCGCAGTGGACTGACAAAAAAACACTGTCAATTTCTTTTCATTGAGGATTTGCAACCCAAGATTCGATATCACTTCAGAGTGCAGTCTTGAGTAGTTGAACATCATGACCGTTAGGTGCACAAAAACATTTATGTGTACAGTACAGTCACCGTGGACTGTTCGTAATCCACACGTGTGCAGTGATGACCATACATGCTTTTACCAGGTAATAAAAATCATCATTAGCAAAATTTTAATTAATGAAGCACCGGGTACAACTCTTTCTTTATTGTTGTTTCCAGGGGTCACAGAGATCGATTTAGTCGAATTTAGACATTGAAGTTGATGTTGTGTGTTGCAGGCGATTAGAAGATTTCTAGATTAACCATTTACCCAACGAATCGCCCGTATCCGCCCACGTAATATGCAAATTCAGCAGCTGAAAAAATATTATTTTTCGAAAAATTTTAACAAAACCATATCATGTGGCCACTCTTTGGAACGAGCTCGTCGAGCTCGTTCCAAAGAGGGGGGGTCACATGATATGGTTTTGTAGAAATTTTTTGAAATGATATTTAAAATAAGACATTTTGAAATCGTCTGCGTTGGTTAAAGGGTTATTCATTCCATCCCTAATGCCAAGGTTTCAGTTTTGGGATCGCAAAGCCTGTCGAAGTTGGAAAAGGACATTTGACGGGTGAATAACAGCTGCCAATTGATGGTATTGAAGAGTCACCTGTGATACAGGGTGTCATATCACAGTGTAATGACTTTCAAAATGGGGCAATCACAGCCTTGAAACTTTTCGTAGACAGGCTTACCTTGGATCGCTCTCCTGTTATTTTCAAAGCCTCTTTATACAGTATCGTGATCACAAAAGCAGACTTTTGTTGCAATCAGACAACAATCTTATTGCTAGAGATGGGTGGTATAATGTAAATAATTTTGGTATCGAACCAATACAAAATCAAACCTGTCGTAAAGAAAAACGTGTGTGCACGCGGATTCAGTTGCTGTGGTGCAATTTGTGTTTGTATTTCTAGATTTGGTCTCAGGGCTTATATTTCATCTGAATTTGGGAGAATCCATTTGGGTTCTCGAAAAAATGGTTGCGAGAAGATCCACACCTGCTACGAGTGCCCAGGATCCCATGAGGCCACCATGGTTGAACCTCTGTTGCGTACTGATGATACATGTTAACCCATTACCCAACACAGCTTTTTAATTTTTTAAACATAACTTGAATTTGATACATTTTTTTTTTAAAATAAAAAATATTTACCAATAAAACCTTACTGTATATAAATATGGATGCTATCTGAACTGACTAATTGAGCCGGTTCCATTGACAGCCATAATTTTACAATTTACATGTATTGACAATAATAATAATAATAACACTTTGGCCAGCCGCTGATTTGTCGCGGTTCTCGGACGAGAAGGCCTCGGTTACCCGTGTACTCCCAACTGCCTCCCTATTCCCACGCTTCTCCTCTCCCCTCCCAAACACTCGGAGACGAACTGCTTGATGACATCCCTCGCCCCATTCTTCTTCCTAGTCTCTCCGATTAGCATATTAACCCTCTCCTTAGAGTCTCCCCCTAACCACGTCCTTCATTCTCCCATCCCACTTTCCCAGTATACTCCCAGTGAATCTTATTCTGTTGGACTGGTACTTTGAGCATTCTAGAAGAAAGTGTTCTAAGGTCTCTACCATGCCCAAATTACACATCTGGCACTCCTTTTCGCTGTTTTCCCCAATTTTCCCCTCAGCTCCAGGGACCGCGACCTCAACTTGAATAACAGTGACCCCCCCCCCCCCCCCCCCCCCAAAGGTGCCATCGAGGTACTCTTCAAAACCTGGCTTCTCTTTATCACGCAGGCCACCCAAAGACCTCTTGGATTTGACCCCCTCTCGCCAATTACGGTTACAATCCTCCATGACCCTTTCTCTGACGATTTTTTTTACCCTGGTTTGCCCCAACGTCCAGGTCCGAGATATACAATGAGTAGTTCTCTACTAGCCCCCTCACTTGGGCCATCCACCCCGTCTTGATATTTGAGTTGAAAATTCTCAGGAACATTACTTTACACCATCGGCTGTCGGGGAGATTTACCAAATAATTAAGATAACCGAGTTTCAACAGGTCTATCCTATCCTTGATCCTCATCCACCCAAGCTCACCCCTGATTGCTTCTAGCGCTGCGGCATTACTCGACCCCGTTATCCATCATTGTTCTGCAGGATGTCCAAGCTCTTAACGGCCGTCTAGTTTAGGGGTACCACTTCCGTACCGTATGTTATACTTGGCAGCCCCACCATTTCCCAAATGCTTTTCCCCACGAAAACCTTATTGAAACTGTTTCTCCCTCAAAGTTTCATTTGGTTAAGGATTCGCTTTCCCTTCAGAATCAATTTATTTGTGTGTTTCGGTAGATGCCTCTTCCTGTAATGTTTATATTTACCCCCAAATACTCGTAATCACCTGTCTCTCCTACACTGAGAAGTTTGCTGCTCCCTTCCGGAATGCAGAACTCACCCATTCTCCACCTTCGAGTGAGGTCCACTTTGCGGCCCACAGGTATAACTTTGCTCTTGCTTTCATTAAGTTCGAGTCTCCATTTGCTCCCATATTTCCCAGCAATTCCCAACATTTTCGTTAGCCCCTCTTCGCTTTCTGACACTAGCACCATATCGTCTGTAAAAAATAGCCCTGGGATCTTCAAGTCCTCAACTGCTACCCACTCGTCGCTATGCAGGAGTTCATCTCCTAAACCTTTGATGTACAATGCAAACATAATTGGCGAAAGGATACACCCCTGTTTTAGGCCTATCTCCATAGGCACACGTTTTGTTGTAATGTTTCCCAGGCTAAGTTCACTCTGTACGTCTTTATATAATGCTTTCATAATTCCAACAAACTCGCCTCCTAAGCCCAGAGCCTCCAGCTTGCGCCACATACCCTCCCTCCATACTCTATCGTATGCCTTTTTGACATCCAACGTGTCAGGAGTTTCAGGTCATGTTAGCATAGTACTGGTTAATTTGCAGTCGCTTTGTTAGGTAAAGGATTAAATTGACTCAATGGCCTCAATTATTTTCAGTCGAATCCTAGCAGAGGTGCAGTGAGAATCTATATAGATTCTCGCTGGTTTTATTGAGCGGATCTTTGTGTTAATCGATTCTCGTCTAAATATAAGCCCTGTGTCTTGATTTAAAAATATGTTTTATGTATTCATGAAATCTCAATCCATGATGTCAATATCTGACGCTATCCGAATGGGATCTGATGAAAAGATTTAAATCTATGACACTAAACATTACTCCACATGCATTAAAATGTTTACAATTTAGAACTCATGCTTAATTTTGAAGCTAGAAGACTCATTAAACTGTTTTTATCAATAAATATTTCGATTAACGTGTTTTTTTGTTCTACTTTTTAACAACAACAAAGGTTGTGGCCCATGTTCAATACGTGATAATGATTATTTTGTGCCTCAGTGGAGTTGGACTGCATCAAAGCCTTAATGTTGTGGTCACTTTGTTCTTTGGACTGTCCAATAAATTGTTAATATCGCACTTAGTTAATCCTCTGGATGAAACTTTATATCCTTACAGCGTTGGAGTTTCGACTGAACTCATAAGGAAAGTACATGTACTGATACTTTCTGCTCTCCTTGTCATTTCGCTGTTCAACGTGACTGTGATTCTTCTTCTGTCTAGTGATATTGAAACTAACCCTGGCCCAAATTCTCTCAACTCCGATTACAACCAGAATACATTAAAAAATGCCCATCTGAACATTCAGAGTTTAAAACCCAAAGTTGACATTGTCCAACATGAATTTGCATCATTTGAAGTCGTGGCTTTGTCTGAGACACGGTTGGAGGATAATGATTCCACATCCGATATTCTCGTTCACGAGTTCCAGGAGCCATTGCGACTTGACCGTTCGACAAGGGGAGGTGGGCTAGCTATTTATATCAGAGATGGAATATCATTTCCACCTAGACCAGACCTACATAATTCGAACACAGAGTGCCTGTGGGCGGAGGTGTTTACACAACGAACTAGATCGTTACTGTTGGGTGTGTTCTACCGGCCACCAAACAGTCCCCGCGAAACATGAGAAGCCATATCAGGATCCGTTGAAAAAGCCCGAGACTCCTCAATTTCCGACTTAATTATAACAGGGGACTTTAATGACAATCAAGTGACTCCCTCAAGAAGCGGCGTTTCTGAAATACTCCGTTATTTCAATCTGAGACAAGTCGTGAGCGAGCCGACTTCTTCCACCGAGACTTCGGCTTCGTTATTAGATCTATTTGTTCTCAGTGATTCAATAAACATCAAAACTTGTGAGGTCCTTGAACCAATCATCCCAGACATAATCCGATACCATTGTCCAATCTCACTCGAAGTAGAATTCTTGAAACCACCAACATTATCATTCAAGAGGAGAATTTGGCTTTATTCCCAGGGTAATTAAGAAGCGTTGAATGAGGCCTTCTCCAATGCCGATAGGAATGCCCTCTTCGATTACCCATGTCTCGATAACATAGTGTCCAAGTTTACTGACAAAATACTTGAAACTGCATCCGCCCACATACCTAACAAATTCATTACCACGCGAATAGACAAGCCAAAATGGATGCACAATGAAATGAGATTACTGCTCAGAAAACGTTTATATCGCATTGCTAAACGAACAAATACCCCGTATGCCTGGGCAAACTACAAACTAAAACGGAATAATGTTGTATCTGCTATGAGGAAGTCCAAAGCTTTATACTTGTCGAAAATCCAGTCCACGCTAATAAGTAGTAAAACGCCGCCATCACAGTGGTGGAATACCTTGAAAACAGTCGTCGGGAGCAGTTACTCTGGAATTCCTACTCTCACCCACTCCGACCAAATATACTCGTCAAATGTCGAGAAAGCTGAAGTGTTTAATGAATACTTCAGTTCTATCTCAACAGTTGATGATTCGAATGCTTCCTTGCCATACACCTCAACACGTGTTTCTGCAATTATTGATTGTATCACTTTACATTGTAATGAAGTGCATACAGCAATGAAATCGCTAAAAATTTCTAAAGCATCCGATCCAGATCTAATTAGCCCGCGTCTTCTAAAAGAATGTAAATCATCCTTATGTGAGCCACTCTCCATCTTATTCAATATACTATTGAACAACTCGTATTTCCCATCATTGTGGAAAAAAGCTAATGTTTCCCCGATTTTGAAAAAAACACCCTTCCAATTCTGTGACGAATTATCGGCCAATATCTTTGATTAGCTGTGTTGGAAAATTACTTGAAAAATGTGTATTCAAACGCTTGTGGGAGTTTTTGATTGACAATAAAGTTCTCAGCCAATTTCAGTCAGGTTTTACACCCGGTGATTCAACAGTCCTCCAGCTCACAGACATATACGATGAATTTTGTCACGCCCTTGATGATGGCAAAGAAGTTAGGGTTGTCTTCTGTGATGTCAGCAAGACCTTTGACAAAGTATGGCATGTAGGTCTTATCCACAAGTTGGAAAGTATTGGTGTTTCGGGTGAACTTCTGTTGTTCCTGAAATCGTATCTTACAGATAAATTGCAACGAATTGTGATATCGTCTGAGACTTCTTCCTGGAGAACCATAAATGCAGGTGTTCCACAAGGGTCTCTTCTCGGACCCTTGTTGCTCCTTATATATATCAACGATATAACCAAAGATCTTCTGAGCAGTATACGCCTATTTGCAGACGATACTTCTTTATATCTAATTATAGAAAACCCTGAACAAGCCTCGACAATAATTAATCAAGATCTGGCCACAACTGAACATTGGGCTAAAACATGGTTGGTAGAGTTCAATCCAAATGAAACTGAGAGTATGCTAATATCTCGAAAAGTAGCCCTACTTTCCATCCACCATTATTCTTTGGCGGTTCTCAGATATCTAAAGTCATTAATCATAAACATCTGGGAGTTATATTAAATAGCACGTGTACATGGAATGACCATATCGACCATATTTGCGCAAAGGCCTGGTCCCGGTTAGACTTACTTAGGAAGCACAAATTTAACTTAGACCGTAGTGTCTTGGAAAAAATATATTTTGCTTTTATCAGGCCCCTCCTTGAATACGCCGACACTGTTTGGGATAACTACCCTGTGACTAAAGTGGAGGAAATGGAAAAAATCCAGAATGCTGCGGCAAGGATTATTACTGGGGCAACCGTCAATGCCAGTAAGTCCTTACTTTATACGGAAACACGTTGCAAGATAGACGTTACAAACACAAGTTAATCCAGTTCTTCAAAATGTACCACCGTATGGTTCCTCCGCACATCTCCAGTAAAATTCCGCCACTTGCTTCCTCGACCAATCCTTCCCTTATTGTTCGATCAGGTCAAAACTACCGTGTTCCGTTCTGTCGGACTAAACTATATAAATCTTCCTTCATACCCAGCGTTGCTGACCAATGGGATAATCTGCCCTTGTCCGTGCGTGAAAACTCATCACTGACAAACTTCAAGAATTTTCTAAATAATGGCAATCGACGACCGCCAAGGTTCTACTGTAGATCGAAATCTCACACAGCCCAAATATATCACTGTAGATTAAGGCTAGGGTGTAGTAACCTCAATTTTCACTTATATCACAACCACTTATTACCAATCCCCTTCTGCCAGTGTGGAGAGGAAGAGACTCCCGCTCATTTTCTCCTGCATTGTCCAATTTTCTCCGATGCTCGTATTATTCAATTAATCTCCTTCCGTTTGGAGCGGACTTCTTTGCACTTCTATTCCGTTCAGAATCCCTGAGTAATGACGACAACCGCCTTATCTTTGAAGTAGTACACGACTTTATTTTATCAAGTAAGCGATTCATTAATTAACCCCGATGTAGTATTAGCCCATCTTATATAATTATATACTATAATAAATACTAAGCCACAATTAATATCAAGATGATCTCCGTGGGAATGCCTGTAAATAAAGCTACACTTGTTTACAGTGGTAAACAGGCGAAGCCTTACTGATCAACCGTGACTCTGTTACCAATGCTTGGGTCAAAGTCCTCCAAATGGGCGTCTTGGGTGGCAAATAATTGGAGTTACCTTCATTATATTTCTATCTTATGTCACATTTAGTCATTTTGCATAGGTGTGTGACTTTAGACACAAATAAATAACTCTACGCAATGAATGCTTCCACACGCACTTTCCAACTTTTCTTGCAGCTCAACCCATCCGTGACTAGATTAGTTACTGTCGCTTTTCAAACGCGTGTATAATGCCGATAAACACTGTTTATACTTAATACTCATACCTGCTATTGTAATCGACGAATCTTTGTGATCTTGTGTTGGTGGAAACGGCCTTGTATAAGCGTTCAGCTTAGTGTCGAATTCACATTAATGTTTGCAGTTTATCTGTTATCGTTTGTCTTTTTTGAAATAAATACTGTTTAAACTAAAATAATATTTGTAAACTACACTACACCTTTTAGGACTACACTTATGGAAGCTATAGAGAAAAACACGGGCAATAAGTTGGCCCAGCCGTCAGAGGCTCCCTGAGAGCCATGGGTGGCTATACACCCTCTTCTCCACTGCCATGCATGAGTTTCCAGTCATTTGTCTTTGTTGATATTGAATTAAACAAATAGCTTATCTTGTCTCCATTAAACCATAGCACCAACACAACAGGCAACCACCATGCATCTCCAACAAAGCACATCCACTTGCCTCTTCGACTAATCCATTACTCAGCCCCCGACCAAGTCAAAATCACCGAGTCCCTTTTTGTCGGACTCAACTGTACAAGACTTCTTTCATTCCCAGCGTCATTGACCAATGGAATAATCTTCCCCTGACTGTCCGCGAGAACTCGTCATTGATTAATTTCAAGTCTTTCCTAAATGATGATAATCAACGGCCTCCAAGGTTCTATAGCAACGCGAAATCTCGCGCAGCTCAAATATTTCACTGCAGGTTACGCCTGCAATGTAGTAACCTTAATCTACACTTGTATGATAATCACTTATCACCAAGCCCGTTATGTGAGTGGGGCGAGCATGAGACTCCTGATCACTTTTTATTTCATTGCCCAATGTTCTCAGATGCACGTAATCATTCAATTAACCTGCTCCCCTTCGATGTAGATCTATTCACACTTCTCTTTGGTTCAGAATTTTTAAATTACGAAGACAATCGCCTTATCTTTGAAGTGGTACATGACTTCATTTTATCAAGCAAGCGATTCCAATGACTGTCTATGATTTAAGCACTTAATATCACCATATTATCGGACAACATTATTACCCAACTAGATTAACAGAACGAATATGCCCCTTCACACCTGCCAACTTCCCTTGCAGCTCAACGCCGCCACGACTGCGCCCCGCACTAGTACTTCTGTATTCATACGCTAAAGGAAACAAACTAACCACTTACGTCTTTCTAGAGTGTACTTAATGCATTAATTATCCAAACTGGCTGAGATTTGCTCCACCTAAATCTCCTAATATCCTTCCTTTCCAGCTCATGTTGTAGTTTAAACATTCCCACGTATCGTTTCCCGGTGTTCTACCCCCCCCCCCCCCCTTCACCTCTCGTGATGGTCAATATCGGTCACTGCTTCAAATAGCATGTCCTTTTAAATTTTAAATTTTATTATGTTATCAAGTTCACTTCCGAAGTTAAGCCTTGTGACCATCTTCGGAGCGAGATCGTCGAGCTCGTTCCGACTGAGGTCGCGGGCTATTTCTGAAAAATCCGGTGGTTAATGCGAATTCTTTCTCTACACCCATCGACTTCTATTTGCGTTGGATGAAGGGTTAATCCGGTGTACGAAGATAGGGGGATCATGGGTTACGATATGTGAGATGATCTATTGACTTACTTATATATACCACCTGCTTGGGTAACTGATAAACTAGCATGGGAGACGACTCACATAAGCTTTCCGCTTTCTGTCGAATCCCTTCTTTACATAGCAATCGAATTCTTCGTATATCTATGTTATTTTGTGTAATATTGTATTCCGTATTATGCTTTTTTACCTTTCACTGTGTAATGTATACAGATAACAAATTCAAATAAATATTGTTTAAACTAACCAAATGTGTCCATGGGAAGGCCTTCGTAGTATTTAATTTTCGATACAGAGTTTCGGTATTTTTAAAATACCACGGTATGACTGAATGCTGAATATAGCCAGAACGTACAAATATGATAGCATGTTTTGTTTTTTCAACTGATGAACAGTTATCTTGATAACAGCCGTCAAAACAACCCCAACATGCATGTTTTTTTGGTTAGTAAGCATTAAACAAACATACAACCCTGGGGACCACTCATTGTGAATGTCCTCCTTTGATCCATTCAATTTTTTTTCAAAGTGCGTAACTGTTAAAGAAACTGTACCCTACTGACAATTAATTGTGTAATTTTTTACTGTGATCCACTCAGTTATCTGTATTGTTAATCCAATTTTTTGTCGCCAAGTGTGCAGTGCACCTGTTGCGTACGATACGAAATGACTCCATACATAATTTGATAGCTTTATATGTGTTACATTTTGGACTTCCGTTGTATACATACACAACCTATAAGGATAATGAGCATTACTCTTCATTATTACTTTCCAAAGTGTGATTTACTGGGATTTCCGGGTTTGATTATAAACGATAACTTCACAAGTGAATTATGCAAGTAACAATTGGGTTATGTAACCGTGCGCGCAAACGAAGACGCTTTGCCGTGGGCGTAATGGAGACTTCATTGTTTTTTGGGTTTTTTTTAACCCTTTACCTATCATGAAAAGCAGACGATGCTTCCCCAAAAAATTCTTCAATAACTATTATTTTCATTTTTTGTCTCAAAAACCTAGGGTATGAACCCCCTCTTTGGAATGAGCTCGACGAGCTCGTTCCAATGAGGGGTCATAATTTATGTTTTAGAGACAAAAATGAAAAAAAATAATGAAAATTAATTGGCGATTTTTGAAAAAAGTGCTGGCCGGTTTTGGCCGTTACATTAGGTAAAGGAATAAATAATATAATTATCGTTAATAATGAAAAGTAATAAACAGAGTAATCGCTTGACTGGACTGTTACGTGAAAAAATTCATTCGAGGCGAGGGACTATATTGTAAAACACTCGTGCGTATTCGCACACTCGTGTTTGTACAACGTCCCTCACGTCTCATGAATTATTTCGCGTAACCAGTCCAGTCAAGCGATTACTCTTTATTAAACGGACACACTTGTTATTCATTATTTTTATTCGGATTACCATCGATACTGTTCGAAATACCGTGAATCACGGTATACTGACCAAACTAAAACGAGTTTGCTATTTACTCGGTATTAAAAAAAATACTGACTTTCGATTAATTATACAGTGTACAGTGAAGCCCTATCCATGGGACACTAATCCCCCCCCCCCCCCCCCTCGCTCTATGAAAAAACTTTATTTTAGAAATTAACAAGAAGGACATCGCAAAGCGTGAGCCAATGCCCCCCACCCGCAAAAATATTGTAAGTCAAAAGAGTGAAAAAGTGCCATAACTCTGCAGAAAATGTATGGAAGAAACTCACGCTGCACAGGCATCGTTCCCCTATGACGCTCTATCGCAACACCAAATATTCAAATCGGAGTAGCGTGGCTGAGATATAAGGGAAAATGTTGGTACGGAGGGCGGACAGGTGAATAGACGGATGACTCCACTGGACACCCTTCGTCTTTCCAGCTCGGGGGCATAACAGAGTCCAAAAAGGGGCCATAAATCAAATAAAAATTATCGCACCACACTCAAAATTAAAACTGACTGGTATATTGTTAACAGTAAGATATCTTCCAAGTTTAGTTTAAAAAATATTTATTCAATAGAGAATGTTATATGTTACATTAACACCGTAAATCTGACAAAAGCAAAAAACAGTAAACAACAAAACAGAGTGCAGCATATATCAAAATTGCAATAGACATTGAGTACTGTAGGGATTTGACAGTGAGCTTCTAGCTCATTCGGGTCATCTCCCAAGGTTCGTGAATAATTAACTCATAAAGGTGGTATAAGAAATTGAATAGATGACTTATCACAATCTGGTGATCGGTCGCCCACCGCCCAAGATTACCGATTCAATAATTAATCACCTTGGGATGGAATAATAACTAAAACAATTATATAACTATCACGAGGACTCCCTTATTAAATGATTCGGAATTCTAAATTTTTATGACCTCTATAGCCTTCACGTGTCCTTCTTTATGCATGACTGGAAGAATAAAAAACTACGCAAGTCATTTGATAATGCATGTCAGGTACATAGAAACCCCACCGGGGATGGACACAAGGCAAACAGGTAAATTAGGAACACGGCTGAATCCCAAGTTTGATTTTAAACTATAACTCAAGTTACCATCCAGATACCAATATCAACATGTTTTCTAAGTCGAAAAAGTGCCATATCTCTGCCAAAAAAATATCAGATCAATCCCACTATAAATCTCTACCTGTATAATGTGGCCATAAACCAATGTATATTAGAAACCAATATCAACATGTCTTCTCCGTCGGAAAAGGACCATAACTCTGTCAAAATATATCGGACCAGGCCCACTATCAATCCCAACCTGCATTATATGGTTATAAACCTATGTTTACATTCTACTAACGTTATCGTCCGGAGACCAATATCAACATGTCTTCTAAGATGTAAAAGGGCAATAACTCTGCCAAAAAAACAAACCAAGCCATCTGTCAATCTCAACCTGTATTGTGCAGATACAAACCTATGTATAAACTTTTGTTTCATTTTGTTCACTCAAACTGAAGTTATCATCCAGAAACCAATATCAACATGTCTTCGGTTGGAAAAGGGCCATAACTGTGCAAAAAATACCAGACCAAGCCCACTACATGTATCAATCCCAACCTGTATAATGTGGTTATAAAACTATGTATAAAATTGTGTTTCATTTCGTTCAGGCAAACTAAAGTTCTAATGTGCAAACCATTTGTTTTGGACGGATGGACAGGCGGACGGTCAGACAGACAGCGTTGTGACTAGATGCTCCCCTTAACTTTTTTCAGGGAGCATGAAAAATTATCAATAGACGTGTGAACGAACTGAATTTTTTCCAACAGGCTCTCGAGATTTGAATAAATCTGATGAGATAATGTATAGGGATAGGGTGTGCAGTCAAACCACGGGGTGGTCACTTGAGTTATCTGTCGACCAGAATGGTAATAGTAGTTATCCTTGTGTTTTCCAGGGTGTATGGGAATTTATACCGGTTTGGGAACTCACACTCCCATACACTCTGGAAAATACAATGATAACGGATTTATTTCCAAGAATTTTGGTGTACTTAATATTTTAACCGACATTGTAGGCAAAAACTGACAGAAAATTTGTACTTTGCAAGTTTCCTAAATAAAACCAGACAGATACGGATGTCATAGGAACTGGCTCAATGAGCCATTTCCAATGACATCCATATCAGTAATATTTCTTTGCACATAAATATTAAATTTCTTGTATTTTTATTTTTCTTCTAACATAACAGAGCAGAAGGTATGAATTAATAATTAAAAATTGGTACTTTTTTAGCCATATAACTTGCTCTTGTATATTCTTGTTTTTACTCCGTGGTTAAACAGGGTGTAAAAAAGCCACTATGGATTGCAAGTTACACCGTACCTCTCACCCAATCAAAAACCAGTATTTTGTTTCATTTGGAAATAAGAGTATTTACACTGTAGTCCAACTGTTACATATTACCTGCCCCCTCCCCACATATATTATCTCATCAGATCTTCACGAATCCTAGAACTCATAATTGTATAGAATGGAAACATGCCCACCACCCACACACCGTAGCGCCTCCACTGACAAAAGTAAGGAAGATACCTTCCCCCACACTTCCCATCAAAGAAAAGACCTTCTGATTGCAACACATTTCCTGCATTGAAATGGATGTCTTATGTGAGTTTTTTTATATAAATGTATGTGTCCCTGTATCCTATACATTCAGAACCCATGCACTCTCCTTGAAATTCTCTCACTGAAACTATTATTATTATTTTTTTTAAACATAATTTTATTTCTCAAACTGGAAATAGGGTTTGATGAAGAGACAAAGCCTATATCAACACGTCTCTCCCAATACATTTCACAAATTACAAAAGATAATAAATTTGTGCACGTGCGTGTACAATGGTGGGCAACACACAATTCTGATTTCATTATTCACATTTTATGAAACACTAAATTACAATCTATGCATATTGCCTCCAAAAAGAGGGAAATCCATTCTTCAGTAAATCTTGGGTGATTTTTCGCATGACAAACAGACATTTTGGAACATTGAAATACGTTCTGGTCTATTAGATTTATGACAGCCATAGTACAATTGTGGCCACTAAAATAGGCTGATATTGAATGATTGACTGATTGATTGATCTGTTTACCTCTCCCCAGTCCCCCCCCCCCCCCTCTCTCTCTCTCTCTCTCACTGGGGAGAGGTAGAGAGATCAATCAACCAGTCAATCATTCAATATCATAGTTTACCTATTCCGTTATAAAGGTGCGTATCTAAAATATAGTCTTGGAAAGCTTGAAAAATCTGAAGATTACCCGAATTAGACACAGATACAGCATCGAAAAGAATACTATCTTAAGTGATGTTAAACATGCTTATTTTGTTCTGTAATTCCTGTATCTGTAGTGACCACAGAGGGCATTTGAACACAAAATGTTGCTAGTTTTCTTCAAAATGCCCACACGAACATCCTGGGTCATCAGATATAAATCTTACGAATTTGTGAGCATTTAAATCCCTACAACGTAAGCGTAGGTTGGAATGGTATATTTCCCCCATTCCTGCAGCCAGTGCGGTAAAATTGTGGAACAGTCTGGTCACCACGCCTTAGTTTATTTTTGAAACTTTCAACGCTTTCACTATTCACTATTATTTTAGTGTCGAGATCATTCCACAGACTCACCGACGACGACGGGGAGGATTCAAAAACGTCTTGAGTCTGAGAAAAAGGGACCCTCAGTTGATCAGAATTTCTATGGTCATACGAGGACAGCCGCATCGCGGGCCTGGGCACCAAATTTTATAAATATGCGGGACTTACTCCATTATTCATTTTATATAATATTGTTAATTTATGTCTTCGCCTCCGTTCTTTCAGTATTACATAATCAGTTTCCTTATATAATAATTCATGGCTTGTCCCTCGAGGGCAAGTTGGAGATCTTCTAGCTGTTTTGTTTTCTCATTTGTACAATTATCCCAAATGACATCCGCGTAATCAAAAAGGGCCAAGATAAAACAGTTATACATCGTTTCTAATGTTGATCTTGATAGTCGGTACCTTGTACTCCGGAAACAATTTAACACCGGGCCTACTCTACTAATAATGTTGCTGTCTACATGTTTCTCCCATGAACCATTATCATCGAACACGAGACCCAGATTCTTATTACAAACTGTTACTGACTTATCAAGTAAATAAACAATCAGTGTGGGCACAGGTGAACTTAACAAGCATGCATTCACAGCCGACACCTGATAAACTATGACCACCGACAGTTATCCCCAGCCATAGAGCCTGACCTGAAAAAGTGGGAGAGATCATTCAAATAATCGATATGACGATATTGATGGTGAGTGCAGAAGTAAATGTAGCAAATAACACGAGGATACTTTGTGCAGATAAATTTGCAAAATTGTAAGCCTTTTTCATGCATTTCTGTGCACGGGTAGGCCGTTTAGATAAATAAGTCACTGGGAAATTCCACGAAAATGAGCAATTGCATATAATATATAGGAAACATGTTCATGTCGCTGTTGGATTGCAGAAGACATTCAATTATCAGTCGGAGCAAGATATAACTGAATGTCTATCCTACCAGACCTACCCACTGTGAATCTTTTCTCAAGAGTTTACACGAATCCTGAGGGTTCTCCTTGTTAAAAGTGGGAAGGATATTCCTCCACCCCTCTGATGGTCCCTCATCCCTTCCTCACTACACTAGTTTTTCCCTACGCAAAGGCCCACCTACTTGAATAAAACAGCAGTACTTCTATTAATTCTTTACGGCTTATTACAATTGCCCAAACAACAGACAGGATTTGTATCTTCCAACAATATGCGTGGTCATCTTACTATGGATCCCCATTTAGTTCACTTCACACGAATTCAGTTCATTCACATGAATTCAGTTTGTTCACAGGAATTGAACTCGTTCCCATGAACTCAGCCCGTTCGCACGAACTTCGATTATATTCTTTGCATGTTATAGTAGCTAACATAAATGTGTTTATTCAGAAATACTTTTTTATTTATTTGGGTTTAACGACACCTTCGACAGCCAGAGTCACCTCTTGTCAGACAGTTCTACGGGCTTGAGGAAGACGGACTACCCTGCAGAACCTTCAAACGACTGCCAGGCAGTATCAGTTCCGCAACATACTAACTCCACACAAGCAGGATTAGTATTGGTTGAAGACAATTGTATTAACGACAAGCAGTACGCCTTAGCACACAGCACCCCGATGCCTCCAGGTGAACAATTCAGATGAAGTGCCTTGCCCAGGGGCAGAAGGCAGTTACCTCTGCAGAGTTTACATTTTGAAAACAGGTCCGGGCCTAAAAAAGTCCCTGGAATTTGAGGGGTGAGGCACAGTCGAGGCTGATTTTTAAACATGCCTTTTTAAGCATGTTGAATGACAAAACTTCATACAAAAATTATCAGGGCAGAAAAAAAGCCTCGACGGAAGCATTCTCGGGGCTGATCTCAGGGTCTGGGGCTCTGGGCTGATCAGCCCCAAGAAAACGCGAACCCTGCTCTGGCGGAGATTGAGCTGTGGACCTTTCGGTTTGAAGTTCAATAACGACTGAACCACAGGGCTCCCATTCAGAAATACTGCTTTGTAATAGGTATTCATGCTATCGTTGTATTAGAAGTTTTAACACCCGACAACAAAATAATATTTACAAAGAAACACCCTGTCCATGTTCAATACCCAATTGCAAAATAATATTTTGTAAATGCCACTGCATACATTAGGACTAGACCCTTACCGTAGTTAACCCTTTACACAACGTAACGGTCAAAACCGGCCAGTGCTATTCACAAAAATCGCCAATTAATTTTCGTTATTTTTTCATCTTTTTATCTCAAAAACATAGGTTATGACCCCTCTTTGGAACGAGCTCGCTCCAATGAGGGGTCATAACCTATGTTTTTGAGACAAAAAATTGGTTATTCAAGAATTTGGTTGCAAGTGTCATCTGCTTTTCATGTTAGGTAAAGGGTTAACAGATAGCCTAGTAGATAACATTATGCGCTTGTTCATAAATAATATTTTGTTATATGTAGTATTCAGTAATTGGATGTGCTTCTTCACAAATATTATTTTGTTACCTTTTATCCAGAATTCCCTTCGATAAAAATGTAATGTCCGATAAAAAAATGCTTCTTAACTTAAAATGCACCCACATGTAATTTAGAACGTCACCTTTCATTTCAAACCCTGATCATATTTATTTTAGTATACTAGTTAAGATTTCCAACATGTTTTTTTTATATTTGTGGAATGTTTTTTCTAAAAATAAAATGAGGTTGAAAATCACTTGAAAATTTAAAAAAAAAGAAATAACCCATTTGTGTTCTGTTATTTTTACTCAGTTATCCATTTGGGTTGTTGTGACTTTTTGGTTAGCTGACTAACCATTGACTGATGTTTTGTTGTGGAAGTCAAGGGTTTTTATTTTTAGCATGATCATTTATTCCCCCAAATTACTTTTTTTGGGGGGGGGGGGGAATCCTGGACGAATCGACCCCGCCTGATCAAGTATTTTGGACGAATCGTCCCAGAACGAACTGGTATGGGACGAAACGTCCCAGAGCCAAGGCACCTGGATACATGAAACACGACGAACCTGACATAAGTTAATGTTTTGCTACAAAATGAAACACGGACTTGCTCTAGGTTATTTGTCTCGACTTTTACCTCGTACTGTAGCACAGAGGTCCGCATATTCCCTCAGAAATGACGAACAATTTTGTATTGTATTCTGCAGAACAAAAAATGTTTCAGATTCATTTCTGCCGTCGGTAATTCGGCAGTGGAACTGGGCTCTGAATCGCGCAGTTGTATTACACCACAATCGTTTGAGCGTATATTAAAACATGTTGACGGGACTGTCCCGCGGTACTACCTATCGGGCTCAAGGGCAGGCCAGACACTACACTCGAAATTGCGTTTGGGCTGTAGCAATCTAAATGCTCATAAATTTAATAGATTTCTTATCGATGACCCGAAATGTGAATGCAGTTTTGTATATGAAAGCACGGAACATTTCGTTTTCAATTGCCAACTTTACATAACCCAACGAAATACACTTGTGAACAATTTTTTTTGGAATAATTGTGATTTATCTTTAAATTCCCTTTTATTCGATGACCCACTGGCATCAGATGGGGCTAGCAACGATATGTTTCTGACCTTCCGGCAATATATAATCGACACCGAAATATTCAGTAATCGGTGGTAATGCGCAGGAGAGGTTGAAGATGATAAATCACAAACATCACCAGCAGATACTGAAGGTTTCGGTGCCACCTCTGTCACGGTGCCTGCTAAATACCCTTCCAAAAAACGAGTAGCCCTAAGCGGTGTTACTTTCTATATGTTTGAAAATCTTACCTAATAAAACAGAGTGTTAATCTTAAATCACAGGAAATATGTTCAGTAGATATCCACCTAGACGTACAACTTTACCAAGCAGTTACGTTTAACGTATTTATTATATAACAATTTGCAGTAAAGCTCTTTACTATACCTTAACCTTACTTCTTATACTTGTACTCGTTTCATTGTTTCTCTGTTGTATATTGGAATTGATTGACTTTGTAGGGGGAGGCGTTTATACAGGCTCAGCCGTTCGCCAAACCCAATTTCTACTTTGAAGAAAATAAAATTACTGTTTAAAAAAGAAGGTTTTTATTTTTAGCATGATCATTTATTCCACAAAATGACTTTTTTTTTTGGGGGGGGGGGGGGGGGGGTAATCCTGGACAAATTATCCCCGCCTGATATAGTATTTTGAACGAATCGTCTCAGAACGAACTGGTTTTGGGACGGAACATCCCAGACCCAAAGGCAGCCGGTCCGTCTGTCCCCATGGTTCTAGCATCCCTGGATACATGTACTGCACAGTTTTAACCAATTGGTGTTGGTGCCACTGCCCACTACTGGCACAAGTGGCGTTTTCGCCAGATAACGTTTTAAAGTAGATGTACTGTAGGTTTGTTTTGGCACACAAACCAACAGTCACCACAGTTGACCTGGTCACACTAATTTCAACCCCGCGAGCTATGATAGGATGGGAATACACGCATTCGATGACATAGACTTATCTATTTCGTCCCATGATTTCCAATGTGTTCTGTGTGCCTACTCAGAGGACAATTTTTCGGCGATGTTTTCCTTGCATATTTTAACGACAGTAACGTTCAGAGAACGGTTCACCGTACTTCACGAATTAGTCCAAACATGGCCAGAAAGTCCGTAATATATTTTTTGGGTTTGGTGTGTCCTTTTGAAGGACGTACAAATCCAACAAATTATATTACGGACTTTTAAGCCATGTTTGGACTTTTCACGAGATAACGGCACTAAACACAACACACATATTTTGAAAATTAAACCCAAATTGCAAGTTGGTCCCGGGGACGAACATAACAAAAGGTTTAACTGATGTCCAGTTGCATTATTTACTTATGTTTTGTTTGAATAAACTCGTGCCCTGTGACTTACCGCAACGCAAATGGCCGAGTGAAGGCGGCGGTAATGCTAAATCAAATACTCGAATGTCGATGAAACATCTATTTTTCTTTTGATAAAGTAGTGCCTGCAACACTGGGGCTTGTGGAAAATGATTTGGCGGGTAAAATACAAACCATGAGTATCTGTGAAAATACTTACTTCTTCTCTTTTCAATGCACAGGCTTGGCAATCTAGAAAATCCAGGAGTGCAAAAGAATTGCCCCCCTCAGATTGCTTAGGAGTGCAATTGCACCCGAAATTTTTAATTCAAAAACTTGTATGCTATTTTGGTTATATTCACTTCAAGGTATTAATATTGTGACTGAACAATTTTACTACATTCAGCTACATAGAGGAAAAACTGGCACACACATCTTCTCATTATTCAAAATGTTGCATTCAATTCTTATGTGACTGTCGTCTGCACCCAAAATGCACCGAAATGTAATACAGAATGGGTCATGAATTATTGCGAATCAATGCAACATTGAATCGTCCCCTGAGTTCCAATGCGTTCTCTGTGCCAATAGGCACAGAGAACACATTGGAACTCAGGGGACGAAATGATAATAGATTTTAAAGGCAGTCCCAAACAGGTCCAAAAAACAAAGGGGTGCAAAAAATTGCCCTCCTCACTCCTGCACTCCTAAAGAATGCCAGGCCTGAATGCAGAAGTCATTTCCAAATCCAGTTCAATAAAGTCAAAATAACTTCGTTCTTCTTCATTTCGCAGTCACAATCTCGCGGGAAAGTAACTGCTTACGCTCGATTTGGTTGAGTGAAACACTAGAACCTCGACCAAATCGAGCGTAAACAGTTGTACAAATCGAGCGTAAAGAGTTATTTGACAAAAGATCAAACAAATCAACTGACAAAAGAGTCCTGTTTGTGTCACAAACTCGCGGCGCTTCCCCGACATCAGGAAAATAACACGGGAGCGGCTGCCCATTTTACACCGCTTAAAACGCATGAAGTGGGCATTCGAGAAACCTCGTACAAAAGACTGAAAAATTTGGGAGACATTATAGTCTATAGCAAGCATAATAAAATGTTTAACAATCAAAGGACGGGATCTGATAGATGCGAGAGAAACTGTGCAATCTGTGGGTTTATGCTCCAAACAAAACAATTCGCAGACAAGAACGGAACGGCCTACTACATAGGCAAGGACATCACCTGCAAGTCCAGGAATGTGGAATATAGGATTCTCTGCGACAAGTGTAATGAGGTTGTGTCTGTGGGAGAGACGGGGGACAAAATTGTATTAGAGAATGCAAAACCATCTGAGTAGGTTAAAACTTGAGGTCATCCTCCATCTCCATCATGCCCATTATCCACGATACTCGTGTCACCCCATAAAATGTAATATTGCCTATCTCCAAGCCCCCCCCCCCCCCCCGCTCCTGCCCACCTGATCAAATAATGCTGTCTATTGTTACTCCAAGTGTCCTCGTGGCTTGCCTATATTCGTCAAGTTTGCCTGGCTATTTTGTGGATGGATCATCGAAGACGAGGAGAACACGGTAGCCATTGTGGTAATCGCCCGATACCACAATGATTACCTGTAAACTACTTTTATACCTTTCGTTCTCCAGACCAGCATTATCGCTTAATGGAAAAGACGATATTTTTTAATCTCTAGAATCCAGGAATATCTGATACTAAAATCCTTGTCACAACCAGTATCCAGCGCGCCTTGTTCCGCCACCTTTTACTCAATGTTTTCTTCTTTTTTTTTCTTTCTACGAAAGTTTGTTTTTACCACGTCAATTCGGGTCAAACCACCCATCCCGATTCACGAGATCCCGAGCACCAGTGTACAAAACCGAAAGATTTCATATTTTCCATGGTTCAATAACTGGGTTGGTATGCCAAGCACATGCAAGCTCATGCAACAGCACAAGATCTCACAAGGCGAAGGAATAATTGTAATAATTGTTTGTTTCCTCGCAGGTAACTCAAAACGACACTCGTCCCCATAAAACTCTTTTCCGATGTGAATCGTCGACATAATTAATAATAAATTTTTCATCTTTTTATGGAATCATATGTGGCTTTCGGTCCCACTGGAAGGATCTCAAGGAGCTCTCTCCGATGCGTGGTCGAGGCAATGCATATCTGTGACAAGTAATAAACAATTTTAATAGTGACCTAACGAGAATCCCGGTAGGAAATTCTCAGTGAGCCTCCACATAAATTAATTAAGGGCTACTACTAGCCACTCTCCATATTCTAATCTGTAATGACTCCTTACCGAAAAGTCAACTTTATGTATACTCACGGCTTTCAGATTTCAGACTATGACCATTCCAACGATATATGCTACCTGGTACCAAATATGCCAACCCCCACCACAAACCATCACTCACCCACTATACCAATGCTTGTTCTTTGTTCATTGTACAAATGTTCGTTTTTCATTTTACTCGTTCAAGTTTGCTTCTCTGCTTTCTCTATATGTCCATTCAAGAGATCAAGAATTGCCGTTGTCTAGCTTTAAAAGCACTCCTCATGGCGAGGTAAATCTTATAACCTATATCCTCATCTCGCCAAGTAATTATACTTTTAGCCTCCAGTTAAGCGCCTTTCTCAAGCCTTACCTGCTGACCTCCGTTGAGGGTCCCTTTGGATGTATTTTAATAATGTATCTCCTCCGTTTCGAAACACAATGGGGATAAATATAGAGCAGTATCGAATATCCATCGGGACTTTCGGCGGAGGTAGCGGGCGTGCTTGTGCCACAATTTCTAATGTTCTACATAATGCGAGGCTCTCTGTCCGTCTCTCATTTCTAAGCCTGTTGTTTCTGTTCGTCACTTGCCTTGTATGTTGTGGCGATATAGAACCGAACCCTGGCCCAACCGATAACTCTTACGAAAACCTCCAGAGGTCCCTATCCATTTTCCACTACAATATACGTAGTATCCGAACAAAATTAAGCAAAATCGAAGATATAGTTCAAGAATATGATGTGGTTTGTTTTACCCAGACACATCTGCAGAATAGTTACAGTTCCACCAATATCCTCATTCCAAATTTTTCGGCCCCAATTCGCAACGACAGAAACCACTCTGGTGGAGGAATAGCCGTTTATTTCTCGAAAAGACTAAACTACAATCGTAAGACCGAGCTGGAATTTGATGATTCCATAATGTGGTTCGAGATTTCTTCGAAATCCAGCACAATCTTGATGTCAGTAACCTATAGATCCTAACAGTTTGCTAATCCCGAATATTGGGAACTGTTAGATGCTTCAATTGAGAATGCCCTAAATGTCCAACAGGCTATAGTAATAGTAGGAGACTTAAACTCTGACCTAAGAAATCCGCTCTCCAAAATAAATGAAATAATAAATCGCTACAACCTCCGTAATATTATCGATAAGCCAACAAGAGTTACGCCAACCTCCCAGACACTTCTTGATCCAGTAATCATTAGTGAAACAGTGAACCTTGTTGAGGTTGATACGCTTGACTTGGGCATGTCCGATCATTATGCAGTTTATATCTATGTCTCATTCGAACTAGACAATAGGCAGGCTTTCTATCGTACCGTTCGAAATTATAAAAAGGCAAATTTTAAACGAGCAAACGAACTGATCTGTCAGAAAGACTGGAAATCAATAATAGATGACCACGCAGATGTTAATGTGTCCCAAAAGAAATTCTGTGAACATTTTATGGAGATAATGAACACCACAGTCCCAAAATCAACAGTCCAAATACGCCCTAATGACAAACCGTGGTTTACTTCGGAACTCCGACTCGAGATTAGGCGTAGAGACCGTTTCAGACGAAGAGCTCTAAAAACAAAGGAGCCACACCATTGGAACTTATTCAAACATTCACGAAATACTGTAAATAACATGAAAAAACACGCAAAACAAATTTACGAAGATAACATCCAAGACAGATTATCGAACGTCCCCAACCCCAGAGATTTTTGGCATATTATTCGAAATTTGTTAAACAAAACTGACGAAAAAATAATCCCGCCCCTTTATCGTGGTGATAGCCCCGATCCATCCGTTTTAACAACGGACGACCTAGAAAAAGCTGTAATTCTGAACGAAACTTTTATAAAAAACAGTACAATTGATGATGAAAACACCCAACTTCCAAACTTTCCTACAAAAAGTCACGTTATCCTTTCGAGCATTCTCTTTGACATAAAAGATATTACAGATGTTATTAAATCGCTAAATGCAAACAAGGCCCATGGCCATGACGACGAGATCAGCATTAAAATGCTGAAAGGGACTGTCGATACCATCGCAGCACCATTGAGTATGCTCTTTCAAAAAAGTTTCGATACCGGAACATATCCAGACGAATGGAAGAAAGCCAATGTAATCCCCATCT
This sequence comes from Pictodentalium vernedei, assembly GCA_031216915.1. Taxonomy (NCBI): domain Eukaryota; kingdom Metazoa; phylum Mollusca; class Scaphopoda; order Dentaliida; family Dentaliidae; genus Pictodentalium; species Pictodentalium vernedei. Next base: position 369,109,451 of record CM062291.1, read on the forward strand.
TTAAAAAACTAGATCCCGCGGACAAAAACAACTATCGGCCGATCTCCCTTTTACCAATCTTAGGGAAAATCTGTGAAAAAGTGCTCCTGAAATCGGTTTTTACTCATTTTCATCAGAATAATCTTCTATATAAATATCAGTCCGACTTCATCCCTGGCCACTGCACTACTTTTCAACTTCTTGAACTATACCATTCGCTATGTCAGTCACTAGATGAACGACTGGTGACTTGTGCTATCTTTTGTGATATCTCAAAGGCCTTCGAGAGGGTATGGCATAAAGGTCTTCTCTATAAATTAGAGCAATATGGAATCTCAGGTCCTCTGTTAAAATGGTTTGACAGTTACTTGAAAAATCGTAAACAACGAGTATTGGTGAATAACACATACTCTCCATACAAGCTAATACAAGCTGGTGTTCATCAAGGATCTGTCCTGGGACCTTTCCTCTTTTTAGTCTATATCAACGATATTGCAGACAATTTAGAATCCCTTACGAGATTGTTTGCTAATGGTACATGTCTCACTAACGGTAAAAGCTCCAGTTCTGAACTAATAACCATTTTGAATAATGATCTGGCCAAAATATACTCCTGGTCTCAGAAGTGGCTGGTGTCCTTCAACCCATCTAAAACGCAAGCTGTCTACTTTTCTCGAATCCCTAATCATAACCATCCAGATTTGTTCTTTAACGAAACTCCGATAAATTTCTCCGATTCACATAAACATCTTGGTTTAATCCTGCAGTCAAACTTGAAATGGGATCGCCAGATAGCGGAAATTTGCAAAAAAGTTAATGCACGCTTGTCCAATCTGAGAAAACTCAAGTATAAACTTGGGAGGAAAACACTGGAACAAATATATTTCTCATTCATCCTGCCACTCATTGATTACGGTGATACCGTCTAGGACTGTGCTCCTAAGCTTCTTCTAATGAAACTAGACCGACTACACCACGATGCAGCAAGAATAGTGTCTGGTCTCACACGATCTGTTTCATCCGAGCGTATACTCTTGGAACTTGGATGGCGCTCACTCTATGAGAGAAGGCACCATCATAAACTGTGTGCTTTTTTTAAAATATCCAATAACGATGCTCCAGATTACCTTGTTGAATTATTACCTCGTACTGTAGGTGAAACAGCAAATTACAATTTACGTAATTCTAACAACTTATCCATGTACCAAGCGCGAACAGAACAATTTTCAACTACATTCTTCCCTTCATCTTCCAAAATTTGGAATGAGCTCCCAACTAATACCAAAACTGCGTCAACACTTTCTGTTTTTAAAGGCAACCTTGCTAAACTGAACCCTTCCGTTAAACCACCTTCATATTTCTATACAGGAACCAGGAAAGGAAACGTTCTCCACTGCAAACTACGAAACTGTTGCAGTGATTTAAACCACGACAAATTTAACAATTTTATCTCCTCTACCCCACAATGTACCCGTGGCAATCCCCAAGAAGATGCACACCATTTCTTCTTTCAATGCCCGAACTACCGCCCTCAAAGATTGACCTTTGTTAATGCTGTTATCACGCTCAATATATCTAATGTTGACGAGCTACTTTATGGAATAATCGGTTTAACAACAAAGCAAAACGAACTTTTATTCAGGAAAGTTCAAACATTCATCCTTGCGACTGGCAGATTTGAATAAGATCACCTGAACCCAAACGATGCATATTGCACCCTTGGTTGTGTACTAGCGTGCGTTGAGACAACCGTGGCGTGCTGTGGAACTGCATTTTAATTTTAATTTTAATTTCCACCAATTTGTTCTTAACTTACACGCTCTCTTTTTCTACAGACAATAGAGATCCAATAATGCAAAAGTCAGCAGGCGAGCCTAGACAACGGCAATCCTTCACTGTCTAATCCTATAACTCTTTAACACCTCGAGCCCCGGTGGCCCTTTTTCGGACAAAGCCAGTGGAACACCCCGTTTTCCGTGACAAAATAATGTTAAATAAATAAGTAGTACAGACCAACCACTGTGTCCAACGTGTGGCCCCAAGGCTCCTCGTTGGAAATACTGATTGGTCAACTCTAAAATATTGAAAATATTGAAAATAGACCCTTCTAGCTAATTCTAGTGAACTGATGTGGAAGATACCACCGGAGCTCAAAACGGTTAAATCATTATCTCTCTAAATCTCCAATCTTCAACCCTTTAGCTGATGACTACACTAATTCTTAGTATTTCTATATTGTATATAATTGTGCCGCAAATGTTTAATTATTCTTGTTTAAGGAGAGGAGTTTTTGTAAGTTGTGATAACTTGTTCTCCGATCCTTTTTGCTGTATATAGTGGCAAATAAAATATGTTTAAACTAAACTTGAGGTTATTAGTGAACCGATACCGCATCATTTTCTGACCGAAAACCATACTATAAACAATTTTAAGATTATTGGGTTTGAAAAAATCAATCAACAAAATACAGCTCACAGGAGGGATCGTGAAGCATTTTGGATTAAAAAACGTCAAACACAAGAACCCAATGGTCTCAATAGAGAAGAATGATTCCAGATATTCTCATTTATAAACTTGCTGATGGAGGAGGGGGGTGGGGGTGTATAATTTAGTGTGAAGAGCAATTACACACAAAGCCGCGTTGATGTTGAACATCGCGTGCATATCCTGTGAGATTAAGATCATAGTGTGTACATGTATGTGGATGCGTAGTTCATGCGTAGGAGGGGGGGGGGGGTGGATGAGGTGCATGGGCACGCTAGACTACAATCGTCAGTGTAGACATTATAACGGGCCGTATGCAGGTCAATGGTGGGGGATATATATGCTGCAAAAGTGTGTAGGGACAAGACATTTACACATACTGGAAGGATTGGGCGCCGCGGGGGGTGGGGTGCTTTATTACTACGCAAGTAAGGTATAAGAAGATTATATGTTTCATGATTGATGTCTGATGGACGTGGATGGAGTATTGGGGTGGGGACATGGGGGCACTCTTTTGAAATATTGAATGATTCGGGTCAAGAAGTGGTTGGATGTGTGAATAATGTATGCGAACTTGCCTCTGTCTCTGTTACCAGGGAGAGGTTTTAGCAATAGTGTGTAATTCATATTTGCTTATTGCGTAATAACGCGGAATATATCTTTCCATGTTGCCACCCAAGAAAGATATTATACCGTATTTTTTGCATAATTTACGCACATACAAAGAACAACGTGAAGCGCGGAACATATCATTACTTGTTACCACCCAAGGGAGATATGATACGGTGATTTTGCACGCAATACACTTAAATATGGACAACAACGCATTTGAATGATTCGGGTCAAGGAGTGGATGGATGTGTGAATACTGTATGCGATCTTGCCTCTGCCTCTGTTACCAGGGCGATGTTGAGATAAGTGATAGAAGGCTCGTAATTCTAAAGCTGAGAACAAATTTTGGGAGTAAAAAGCGTGGAATATATCTTCACTTGTTGCCACCCAAGGAAGATATGATACGGTATCTTTGTGTATAATTTTCACTTGAATACAGAGAACAACGTGAAACGCGGAACATATCTTTAATTAATTGTTGCCACCCAAGAAAGATATGAAATGGTGATTTTATAACTGGGTCGTGATTAGGAGCTAGGCAGACACCTGCCAGGCAATAAATCGACCTGTAAGACGTGCGCCCATCTCGAACATTTTTTAATTCTCATTTAGGATAAGCGTTACGCTAAATTTTACGTTCCCATGACGCGGTATACATTGGTACGGCACTTAGAGTAACGGAATATGAATTCGTCAAAAATGAAAGCCGCTTAGAAGGGAAATGTCTTCAGCAGGCCAAAAGCTACGTGAAATTTGTTTTGCTCTGGTGCAGTTTGAGCTTTATTTAGACGAATATCTTTCGCTTTAGGCGCTTGCATTTCTCAGATCCAGCACACTTAAAACAATTTTGTTTTATCAGAATACAGACCTTTTATAAAGATGAGATAAGATAAAGATAAGATTTATTCAGCAAATACATCAGAATAAAGGCAGATTGCTACACACAGAATCAACTTAAACAGAATCATAAAACACATTAATTCATATGACATACATAAATCATACATGTATTACAGATAAGTCCCTCTTGTGCAGGAAGAGCTGGGCCATGTTACAAATAACATTGCACAGCACTGGATTATCATTAGTCATTATTACTTTAAATTTGTCCATTGTGTCCATTATAGGAAAGTCAATGTTTTCGTCAGAAATTGCGCGAAATAATTTTTCTCTCAGTGGTGCATAAGGCAGACATTCCATTACGAAATGCCATTCCGATTCCACCTCCCCCATTGTACAAGCGTGGCCTTTTATATTAATACCCGTTGTATATACTTCAAGTATATACAACGGGTGTTGTATATATAATTATAATTTATGCGAACGACCTTTGTCCTCGTTAGATTCCATTTTCATTCATTCATATCTTTTATAATGCACGTTTGAATTCTTCGTTGAAGGAGCAAGTGAAATTTTATCGAAATAATATGAAATATTTTGTATAAGTATAAGCATTCAAATTTTCTGATTATTCAGCTGAAATAAAGAAATAATTACAAGCTACTTCGTTCAAAACCTTATGTGGAAATTCCTAGCCTGATTGTCAAAAATGTGTAGGACGCTATTTATAGTATTATACTCATTTACAGTTACGGCTACGTCCACGATCAAAGTACTACACTAGTTACAAGTTCGTCTGCTACCTGAAAAAAAAACGTTTCGTATAAATTGTAAACAAAAACAAGTGGACCATAATTAATTGAGATTTGATGCTTCTCGATTGGCCACGCTTTATTCCAACATACTGTCTGAACACGGTAGAAAATCAACGTGCCCTTCAGCTTCACGTTCGATTGCTTCTGCAATAGCATCACCAATTCAGCAGACAACAGGGCTGGGGTAATTGTAATTGGTAATTGTAATTACCTGTAATTAATTACTTTTTTTTAAAGTAATTGGCTGTAATTGAGGAATTTTTCAATTACTTGTAATTGTAATGTAATTAATTACATTGAAAATTCTCCTGTAATTGCAATTTCTTTTCAATTACTTTCAATTACATTGATCAAAAAATGTTTTCAAAACTTACATTCAGTGTTCAAAAATCCACCAGAACATTTGGAGTATGTTTCAATATTTATGTCTCTCTTCTAACAGGACGAGTATTTCTGGTGTTGAGGTTTGTTTGATGGATTGTTTGCAAGGGTATGTTTAGATAATCATAACATTATTTGGAGTGCTTGTGCAACTGCTGAGAGAATCATTTGAATGAAAACTAAATTCTCGAATAAATATGTCTAGCTTCTTTTGTCCAATTTGAGTTTCAATTAGGGGATTAACACTTTAATCTTAAACTATGTTTAGATTGTTCTGTCCAATTTGAGTTTCAATTAGGGGATTAACTATATTGAAACTAAACCAATTAACTTGACTTGCTGATCTAACTCATTTTCTTCAGCTATTACCTGTCACGACTGAGTTGTTGTGTAATAAACTACAAATTATGTTCCCATGTGGGTTCATTCCCTGTAGATTTTCTCTCAATCTTAAAACAATTTTCAGAATTTTTCTCAGCATTTTGTCATGAGGTAATAATATTTCATTGAGTAGTTATTTCTGGTAAATGCATGTGTGATTGACAAAATTGCATCTCTTAATTTTGCTTTGATTAATTTTAGTGCTGAAGCTATATGCGCAAAGAGCTTGCTCCAATAACAACCACATTTCTGTCATTTAATTAATAAAATAGCATCTCATAATTTTGTTATGAATAATTTTTATGCTAAAGGGATTTGGTTTTTTGTCAATAAAATTATACAAATGTGAGCATGATTGGAACAAGCTCAGTGCTATGATAGATGGAAAATACACCTGCTGGGTGACTTGGTCATAATCCACCATCCAGATGTTGTAGTTGTGAAAAGTAATTGAAAGTAATTAAAAGCAATTAATTACTTTTCAAAAAGAAATTGTAATTAATTACTTTTAAAAAACAAGTAATTATAATTGTAATTGTAATTGCATTTTCCCCAAGTAATTGTAATTGTAATTAATTACTTTGAATATAATTGATCCCAGCCCTGGCAGACAATGTGTATTAATTACACTACCCCAGCAGCAGCAGTACCATTATTGGCCTTAAACATTCTAAATCACGAAGAAATGACAATGTCAACGAACAATGTTCAACAATTATTCTACAGAGCAACATTAAATGTACAAAATATGAACATATACACTTACTAGTTCACAGAAAATCTTACAACGACACTACCAATAAAACGTAAATTCAAGAGAGTTATCCCAAAATTGTCCGATTCCGAATGAAAAAGTTATTAAACAATCCACTTTTCACTTATTTCACGCAAACAGTGGCGTAGATAGCTTTACGCTGGCGGAGGGGTAAGCCCAAAATTTTCCGACAGACCGAAACTTTTCCGACAGTGTAACAACAACAAAAATCCAAACAAACAGAAAGAATCTGTTGTTTACTGCAAATGTACTGAAAAGTGGTCCTTTTTACCCCAAATTTACCCAAAATGGCATGTTTGTATCCCCAAAGCCAGCATTTTAATATTATTAGCCATACATTCGCCTAAAAATGGTCCCAAAAAATTTCAGACAAAACTTCTGGTGTGGGGGGGTTGGGGTCTCCCCCCCCCCCCCCCCCCCCCCATTTATCTACGCCACTGCACGCAAAATTTAATGTAACATGTTAACTTTTTTGTTTCAGTGTGGTGACAGATCCGAGTGTGAAACAATCGCCGTCATCGATTTTGTGGTATAAGGGGCGCAACTCTGTTTGTCTCGTCCCTTTTGCTTTGTCTCGTTTTCTTCGGAGGCCCATGGCATCAGGATAAAAGTGAACATAAGCCTTAACGAGTGGAACTACTGTTTATACAACTCGTTGAAATATAGTTAATATTTTCTCGGCAAGACTGAAGAATTTGGGAGATATTATAGTCCATAGCAAGCATAATAAAATGTTCAACAACCAAGGGACGGGATCTCATAGATGCGAGAGAAACTGTGCAATCTGTGGGTTTACAATTCGCAGACAAGAATGATTCCAAATATTAAATATTCTCATTTACAAACTTGTTGATTTGGGGGTGGGGGTATATAACTTAGTGTGAAGAGCAATTACACATAAAGGTGAGTTGATGTTGAACATAGCGTGAAAATGTTGTGGGAGTATGATCATTGTGTGTTTGTGGGTGCATACTTCATGAGGGTGTGGAGGGGTGGATGGAGTGCGTGTACACCGTAGCCTACAATCGTCAGTGTGGACATTGTAACAGGTGCCGTATACACGTCAATGGTGTGTGTGTGTGTGTGGGGGGGGGGGGGGGGATACATGCTGCAAAACTGGGTGGGGACAAGACTTTTACAAACACTGGAAGGATCGGGTGCGCGGGGAGGGTGGTTTATTAACTAGTACGTAAGGAAGGTATAAAAAGATTATATTTTTCATTAGCGGTGTTGATGTCTTTTTGACGTGGATGGGGTATTGGCGAGTGGGCCATGAATGCGCACTTCTGATCGATTAAATGATTCGGGTCAAGGTGTGGTTGGGTGTGCTGTATGCGAAGTTGCCTCTGCCTCTGTTACCAGGGTGAAGTTTTAGCAATAGTGTGTAATTCATGTTTGCTTGGCATAATTTATACTTGAATACAAAGAACAACGTGAAGCGCGGAACATATCTTTACTTGTTGCCACCCCAGGAAGATATACTGTTATTTTGCGCGTATGAGACTCGGATACGGGGTATAACGTGAAACGAGAAACATATCTTTACTTCTTGCCACCCAAGGGAGATATGATACGGTGATTTTGTACGCAATAAACTTAAGTATGGAGAACAACGCGTTTGAATGGTTCGGGTCAAGGAGTGGTTGGATGTGTAAATACTGTATGCGAACTTGCTTCTGCCAATATTACCAGGGCGAGGTTGAGATAAATGATAGAATGCTCGTAATTCTAAACCTGAAAACAAATTTTGCGCGTAATAAAGCGGAATGTATCTTTACTTGTTGCCACCCAAGGAAGATATGATACGGTATCTTTGTGCATAATGTACACTTGAATACAGAGTACAATGTGAAACGCGGAACACATCTTTACTTGTTGTCACCCAAGAAAGATATGAAACGGCGAATTTATAACTGGGTTCGTGATTAAGAGCTAGGCAGCCACTTGCCAGCCAATAAATCGACCTGTAAGACGTACGCCCGTCTCGAACATTTTTTAATTCTCATTTATCAATAAGGATAAGCGTGACGCTAAATTTTACGTTCCTATGAAGCGGTATACATTGGTACGGCACTTAACGTAACGGAATATGAATTAGTCAAAAATGAAAGCATCTTTGAAGGGAGTAATATCCCGAGCATGACGGCAATTTGACAGAATGAAATCTATGTAAAAAAGCACTAAAAAACTCTCAAAGAAAATTATTTCCAATAGAGATAGGTCTTAAACTAATAGAAACTGTTTTGGACCATAACAATTTTTCATTTAAAGAAAGACATTATTTACAAACGGACGGCGATGCAATAGGTTCGCGATTAGGGATGAATTATGCGTGCACATATATGGGTGAATGGGAAGAGAAACTGCCAAAAGCATCGAAGTTAGACCCATTTGAACAGGTAGGGTACGTTGATGATATCTGGGGAGTATGGACGCATAGGCTGGAGTCTCTGAAACAATACCATTCTTTGGCAAAAACGATACACCCAAGAATACAAGTTGATTTAAGGTGGTTTGAAAATATGATAGAATTCTTAGACACGATAGGCAAAATTGAAGACAGATTTCTTAAAACCTGTTTATATACAAAACCCACAGACACGCATCAATACCTGCACGCAAAATCGGCTCACCCAATCAACACAAAAATAGCGATACCATATGGAATAGCTTCAAGAGTAAAAAGAATTTGTTCCGATAAGGCTGAATATAAATGCCACAAAAATCATATAATACAACACCTGCATGCCAGAGGTTACGACGAAAAGTTTGCAAGCGAACAACTAAAAATGGTCGACAAAATCGAGCGTAAACAGTTACTTGAAAAATCGACCCAACAAATCAACCGGCGAAAGAGTCCCGTTTGTGGTCACTAACTCGCCACGCACTCGACATCGGGAAAATAACACGGGAGCGGATGCCCATTTTACACCGCTGAAGTTGGCATTCGAGAAACCTCCCCTGATTTCGTACAAACGACTGAAACATTTGGGAGATATTATAGTCCATAGCAAGCATAATCAAATGTTCAGCAATGAAGGGACGGGATCTGGTGGATGCGAGAGAAATTGTGCAATCTGTGGGTTTATGCTCCAAACAAAACAATTAGCAGACAAGAACGGAACGGCCTACTATATAGGCAAGAAAATTACCTGCATGCCCAGGAAAGTGGTATTTGGGATTCTCTGCGACAAGTGCAACGAAGTTGTGTACATGGGAGAGACGGGGGACAAAATGGTATGAGAGAATGCAAAACCATCTGAGTAGAATAAAACGTAAGGTTATGAGTGAGCCGATACCGCATCATTTTCTGGCCGAAAACCAAAGTATAAACAATTTTAGGATTATTGGGAATGAACAAATGAATCAACAAAATACAGCTAACAGGAGGGTCGTGAAGCATTTTGAATTAACAAAGTTCAAACACTAGAACCCAATGGACTCAATAGACAAGAATGATTCCAAATATTCTCATTTATAAACGTGCTGATGAGGGCGGGGGGGGGGGGGGGGGGGGGTAAAGTTAAGACTGAAGAGCAACTACACCTAAAGGCGCGTTGGTGTTAAACATAACGTGTATATGTTATGAGATTATGATCATTGTGTATATGTGGGTGCGTACATCATGCGTAGGGGGGGGGGGGGGGGGGTGCATGGGGGTGCATGGACACCCTAGCCTACAGCTGTTAGTGTAGACATTATAGCAGGGGCCACATATAGGTCAGTGGTATGGGGGCATATATATGCAGCAAAAGTGGGTGGCGACAAGATACTTACTCACACTGGAAGGATCGGTCGCGGTGATTAAAAAGTTCCCGGTAATACACACTACCGAAGATACATATAGAGGGTGTACCAGGTCGTCCTACAGTATCAGGCATAGGTACTATTTCAGAAAAGCTTTCTAAGCATGTGGATTCAATTCTCAAGCCCGCAGTTCGAAAATGTGATAGCTTTATACAGGACACTACCGATTTTCTCAATAAAATCTCGCAGGTCTGACAAATTAACGAGAAAACTATCCTTGTCACACTCGATGCCACTTCATTGTACACCGATGTACCCCTTCGTGATGGACTTGAAGTCATAGAAAATCGACGGAAAGATTCTGACTGTAAGAGAATATCGAAGATCTGTACTGGTGATTTCTAATTTCACATTTGATGGACAGTTTTACCTACAGAATACGGGTTATAGCATGGGATCGCCGATGTCATCGTAATTTGCTAACCTTTTCATGACGGACCTTTGGCGAAAAATTCATGCAAACCCAGCTCATAAAGCCAGACTATATTTGAGATTCATTGATGATATTTTCCTTCTGTGGGTTCACGGAAGAGAGGAGTTAGAAAGATTTGTGAGTGAACTCAACATGTATCACGAGAATAAAAATTTTAAAATGGAATGTTCGGATGATAGCATCAATTTCCTGGACGTAACGGTTTATAAAAATGATACCAATCTGTCCACTAAAGTATACCGCAAACCAACCGACAGTTACACCAGCCTCAACCCGACAAGTTTTCACCCGGACCACACGAAACGCTCAGTTATTAAAAGTCAGGGTTTGAGATATGCTCGGATCATTTCGGATACTGAAACTCGTGAACGACAGCTTGATACTCTATCTAATGTATTTCAGTCTTTGGGTTATGATAAACGTCTTGTTCGTTCTCAGATAGACAACGCTAGAGGGAAGGACAGGGCTAATCTACTTGCGAACAACAAGAAGGTTCAACTGAATCGTGTACCCCTGGTTGTAACGTATCACCCAATTTTAGAGAAACTGTGAGGTATAGCATCTGAATTACAGCCTATGTTATGCGAGGACTGTTATTTGAATAAAGTTATTCCAGAAAGAACTCTAGTGGCAACGAGACAACCGCCTAATCTTAGAAATAAACTTGAGTCAAGTTCTTTGAAGGCTGAAAGTAACACTCCTGGGACTCGCGCACGTGGTAGAGGCAGATGTGGAACATGTAAACTCATTAGCGCGAGTACCCTTCGCACAAAAGACGGTCGGATATATGTGTCAAACGGCTGTCACTCTGGTATTTCTAATGGTATTGTATATTTTTTGTCTTGTGCTAAATGTCGTGGAATGTTTTGTATTGGCGAAACAGGCCAGACATTTTGGAAACGAATCGCAGGACATCGCCAGGATATCCGGTCCAAAAACTTCGGACTGTCAGTTGCCGTTTATTTTAATTCCCCCAATCATTCAGTTTCCGACATCCGAATTCAGGTCCTGAGGGGTGGTTTGAAGGACATCAACATCAGAAGGGTTGTCGAACAACAATTTATACATTTATTGGGTGGTTTTGAACAAGGCATCAGCAAAGACTGGATTCATGGCTCCATGGAGCGAATGATTAATTTAGCTAGAGATTGAACTTTTTCCAACTTGACGTCGTACAGGCCTACGTCACGGTCACGGCGTTCTCTGTTTGTATAACGTAAAATTCATTTGTTTGTTGTGAATTGTCTGTACTGAACCCGATGAAGGCGTAAGCTGAAAGCTTGTTTAAAGACAGATGTATATATGGGTATCCAAATGTCTTAGTGTTTCCATTCTACTATCTATTTTATATTCACATACCCATACGGCTATTGGAGAATTTTATCATTAAAAATATTTATATATATATCAAGCAGGAATTCCACCAGGCATCGTCATAGCACCGCTCCACGGGATTGAAAACTGTAAAGTGTTTTTGGAAAGTGGCCTCGATGGGAGTCGATCCCGGATCTACGACACCCAATCGCCTGGCCATAAATGATCTGCCACCATACCAAGTGGGCCAACGACAACCCCAAAAAGGTTGCCATTGACTCAGCCTGTATGTTCGTTCACATTTACAACTTGTCCTGAGACCGATATTCGAGAAGTGACAATTACTGAATTGGTGGAATTGTTTTCTTAGCTGATTCGTATTTGAAGACAAGTAGCCTTATTTTATAGTGAGATTCCCCGTGTATCGTTTGCCTTACCATTCAATGCACCTGGAACAGATTATTGTTATAATGGTCTATGGTCCCAGCTGTATAAAATCCTCAAATTAAAGCTCAAACCGTCTGCAGGGTATCTACACAACAAGAAAAAGTACACACAGACGACGAAAGAAATGAAATATGGCGATAAAAGTTCTCGTAAGCCAAGTTCAGACTGAACGGGTGTGTAATACAACCCGAAAAGAAAAGAAACTGGGGTAAAAGCAGAAAGCAATAGGTAAAAGAAACTCTGTTAATAAATTATGAAAAGTATTCTAGAAAGTCCTAAGTCCCTGTAAAACCCGGTTTCAGTATACCCTTCGAAAATTAAAAGGAACAGAAGTTTTAGAAATGTCAAGATACATCCATGCGTCACACTAAAGTGTGATAACTGGATGATTTAAAGAAAAGTTGTTTGCAGTCCGTCGCCTTAAAATTCACCAAGTAGCCCGCTAGGAGGAAATTGTAGAGTTTGGTGTTTTTCTTCCTGGTGCGAAACGACGAGGGAACGTGCTGGGACTGCCCCGCAATGGAATACTACCACTAAAGGCTTGTTATTCACTGTTACTGGTGCAGGGAAGCGACAAAGTAAAACTTGCATCCATGAGACCATTGCTAGTGGGTTGCGACGCTGCCTAAAACACTTTGATGATCGCCAGAAGTTAAAAGTGAACAGATTTCGCAGTAGTATTAATGGCGAAAATGTGTAAATAGGCTAAAAAGACATTGAAAATGATGAAAATAGTAGCGTCGGACAAAAATAAAATGCGTCCAGGCCGCTTTGCTTGAACTTTACGGAATTAGTACTGCGATCCTTGATTCACAGTTGCATATCTTTGTCGAGGGCCTAGAATGCCCTAGGCCGCGTGGACACAACGTCGATCGTTTGAAAACGTCCCTGTTTACGAATAGTTTGAAATTGAAGTTCTGTTGAGACCGAAATGTCTATACGTGCATTTCTGTTTGGTCGATCCAGAATGTTTCCCGGTCGACTCGCTCAGCCTTTGTCCAGTCGGACTTGGAATCAATGATGAAGGCATTAAAAGAAGTAAAAGGGTGACCCGTTGACATGCAGTGTCACGCTCCATTTTTTGAATGACCGGTGGGTATTCACACGTATGTGAAACGGGGTACAGGTTTCGCCGACATACTGGATTTGACAAATTCCACATTGAAGTAGATTGATCACATTCGAACTTTTGCAGTTGTCGCGGCAAACAATTCTAAAATATTCCCCAGTACTAGTGCTGTTGAATGGATCGGATGTAGGCATCATGGCGCATATTTTACAACCTGTACAAGTTTGGCTGACACCAAGTTCAGAATGAACTAGACTGAGGCAGGCACGAACAAGAATGTCGCGAATGTTTCTTGGACGCTGACAGCCACGACTGGAGGCTTGGGAAAGACTGGATACGACTGGATCATTCTCAGTAAGCGTCCAGTGTTTTCGAAGTATGTTGAAAGATTTGAAAGATCTGCACAAAACTATATCATGTGACCCCTCATTGGAACGAGCTCGTTGAGCTCGTTCCAATGAGGGGTCACATGATATGGTTTGTGTGGTGAACTTTTGTGACAAAAGGTAAGAACGTGTTGTGTGTTGCTGGGCAACATCGTAAAAGATCGCCCCATGCTAGTGCATCAGCTTTACTAATGGTACTGTCAACCCGTTCTCGCTTGCAGTTGCGGCTTTCAAGATGAGACCGAAGATAAGAAAAAGTAGCTTCCTTGTCAACGGGATCAAAACAGATTCTCTTGATTTTGATAGCGAGACTGTATGGAATGTTTTTGACAATGTGCCTGGGATGGTAACTAGATCGAAGCAAATATTGGTGTGAGTCTGTAGGTTTGTAATACAAGCTTGTAACAATGTGGTTATTGTCAATGTGTGAGGTGGTATTAAGAAAAATGATGTTATCCGAAGAAGTTTCTGCAGTGAATTTGATGAAATGGTGAAGTGTGTTGCAGAAGGAGACAAACTCCAACGGATCAGATTTAGTTCCACTCCACTTTAAATCAATATCATCAATGAACCTGAGCCAAGATGTATGTAGGCGAGGGAAATGGTGAGGAAAAGAGAATGAGCTTCTCAAGACGACCCGAAAAATTGTTGGCATAAGAAGGAGCCATGCGCGTGCCCATGGCCTTGCCACTAATCAGAAGATAATTCCCGCCACTGAATTAAAATTATTTAACTTCAGAACAAGTGTGATGAAATCTCCAATGTGCTCTGTAGGGGGGTCTAAACACGAACGTGTATCCAACGCCTCCCAACAGGCTTCAATCCATTGATCATGAGGTATGTTTGTGTACAGAGAAACTACATCCATCGTGCACAGCAGAATGTCATTTGGGAGCTCACCCAGTTCGTCCATTTTTCTGACGTAGTGAATGGCATCTCTCAGATAGGACGGAAATTTTTCAACGAAAGGTCGCAGATGGAAGTCAAAAAACTGAGAAATGTTTTCAGTTGGGGGTGGTTGTTACCAGAAATGATAGGGCGACCTGGATTCCCTGTTCTGTGAATTTTTGGTAACAGGTAGAATCTACCAGCGCGGAGTACGTCTGGCTCCAAATACTCACGAGTTGCTTCGGAGATGTGCCCCTGTATACAAATGGATGTGATACTTTCTGAGAAAATTCATTGGTAGGATCACGATCTAGTTGTTGATAGAAACGAGCATCTGATATCTGTCTTTCTGCTTCAGCTATGTATGTATGCCGACTTATCCATGATGACCACTGAGAAGCTTTTATCAGCGGGTTTGATGACAATGTCTCGCTGGGGTAAACTGTGTGGCGCTGATTGTTCTTGTTTTGACAGTTTGTCGTCATGTGCAGAGACGGGGAGCTGTGAGAACTCCCGAACAGTAGCTTCAGTATAAGCGCCAAGGACTAGTATTTTGCTTGAAGGTGGCTCTCATTTGCTCTTCAAACGGAATGGATTAGGCGGAACAGTAATGTTTTTCTGATCAACAAAACTAGTCAGCGAGCCGAAGTCTGCGGATAAGTGTGTGGCAGCTGGAGGAAAGTTCACTGCGGTTGAGGTGAGCTGGTGTAAGACAAAATCAAAGTCCACGAGATAAAACATCAATCTCTGCGGATAGTAAATTGATAGATGAAAAGCAAAGTACTTTGTGGGAAATAGGTTTTATGTCTGTAAATGTACACATATGTTGTAGGTATATACACACATATACACTACGCAGATTGCGTGCCTTTTACCTTAAGCCCATCCAATATGCATAGGATCGAAATACTGTGACAAAAGAATATCAGATTTCTCATGCACATGTCTGAAATTTGTAAACAAAAACTGCGACGGAATAAATTGTTGAAATACACTTTCACCGTTTTCTATCATTTGAGTATGCTTTCCTTTAACCATTTAATACAGCAAGTGCATGCGATCGTCAGAATATCGAATCACCCAAATGGCCGCCCTTCTGGTGAGTGAATGCACAAATCACAACATTGACTTTTGACTGCTCCACCTTATAAATAGCCTTTTTTGTCCACGGTTAAACAGTAGAACTACACGACCGATGGAGAAGAGGGTTTTTTTTCTATAAAATTTTTTTCACAGTTCTCGATCGATTACCTCTCGTTCAACAATAAACTATTTATCCACCCCTCACCCCCTCCCATTGACAAGAGCTTGCCTAGCTCATTCTAAAGAGGGATACTTAACCATATTGTTGGGCTAAAGTATCAAATGTCGTTATATATGAGAAAGTTATATACTGATTTCCCAGAAAAGGCTTAAATGGTCGAATGGTGGAAGCCCATAGTTGGACTGTATTTTAAAGTGTACCGTCGTATAACACCAACTTATATAGTCCGGGAGCCGTGGGGTCGAACCTGGTTTTGCCGGTTAAAGTTTTTTTCTTTGCAGTTCCCATTAGTCCGGACTTTAACCGGCAAAACCAGGTCTGACAAAAAATCCCCATCTGGGTGGGGTAATACACCTGGGCAATATTTTAATTAGGTGGGTTAATTTAAACTTAGGTACCTGCCTTAAATGTCAGGTGTGTTAATATTGTCCTGTTTGAACACAGAGCATGTTTTGCGTAGACATGTTGAAATGGAATTGAGTTAAGGGGATTGTTTGTTTACCTTCTAAGCTAAAAAGTCGTGCAGGCTAGATATATTTCCTGAAGCAGAAATCAATACTGAGACATTCTCAGTTGGACTGCCGAATCGGTAAGATGGATTTCTATTATTTCTTTAAATTAAAAGACCCAAGTTATTTTGTGACATCCTTGGGCATGGAGTTTTTGATTAATTAAATTCCATGAGTATAAATTTGATATTTGACGGAATGTTCATCTTTATTCCGGTCTCCGAGAAAAGGCACGAATTTGCGGTTTATTGAGTGTTTATTTATATTTTTCTCGGAATGTGGGGTTCATGCCATCCAGGCCTGGAGTTTTGAAGAATATTCGAACACGGACTGAACTTGCTTAATTTGGTAACATTACATTGAATTTTGTGGCCGTGGAAATATGATTTTGTTTATGGTGTCTGACATGACCAAATGCTAGGCGCCTTTTTTACCTCAACGATATATATTGTGTCGTTGAGTCAGAAGACACTTGGGATTTCCTAGTGCAGGCGCTCAGCCTTGACCGACTGGTAACATTAAGTTAAATTTAGGACCGCTATATAATAATTTGTTGATGATGTTTGACATGACCGTATGCTGAGAGCTGTTTCTTCAACTATAGTGTCGTTGAGTCGGAGGGCTCCATGTAGTTTCTAGTGCGTGCGCTCAGATGTGTCTGGCTTGCAGGTTGCGTTGTAATTTGTATCATTCTAAAAATATAATGCCCGTGTAATTTAATGTAACTACACCCAAATACTAAATTTATTTATTTATTGGTGTTTATAGTCACATACTTATGCACAATGTCTAATCGTGATTGTGACAGTTTTACGGGTGGAGGAAACCGGAGTACCCGGAGAGAACCACCGACCATCAACGAGCAACTGTCAGCTCCTCAACATTCTAACTCTGTTCAAGCTCCGCTCAAGCAGGGTTACAGCGGTTGAAGACATGTGCACCATCGACGTGCAGTACGCCTTAGTGCACGGCATTATCGTGTCCTCATTTAGGCAACCGGATAAAGTGCCTTGTCCAAGGGCACAAGGCGAGTCGTCCCATACGGGGATCGCCCTCGGGACCTCTAGCATAGAAGTCTAACAGTCTGCCACTGAGCCACCGCGCACCCTTCCTTAATTTGTATAACCATTTCTTTTTTATTTATTTTAGGAGGGGTGGGGGGAATCACCAATCTTAAAACCCTAACCATCCCTCTCTCTTTTACCCTGTGGAACACTGGTTAGCGACGGACGTCAAAAAAGTGTCGGTACAATAACTAAAAATACATCATGTTCTGTTGGGTGCAAACAATGTTTAAATGTTGGCAATGATAAAGACACCATATTGTATTTCTTATATTTATCGATAGCCAACAACAATGATACATGCTATTTGTCAGTAAATTTCAAATAGACCCGAAAAAAACTAATAAACAAAACATTATTGATTAACTTGTATGTATGCAACTCATTCATTTCCTTGTACATATTTTTCAAACTCTGTCATTTCTGGTTTATTTATGATGAAAAATAAAAGAGTTATTGAGATAACTGGAATATGTTGATTATTATTCACAGAGCTCGAAAAACCTATTAATTAGCCCCACCTCTAATAAGTAGTTCCTCTGTAAATGGATTACATGACCTTAATTGCCCTGACCTGATAATCACTAGCGATTCTCTCATAAATCAGATCGAGGCCACTGGGTCGGCGATGATGACTTAGGCAGCGACCATCTCCCGGTCCATGCCTCAATCAAAATTGGTAATGGCCCCCTCAAATGAACCCCCCCCCCTCCCCCACACCTTCCGCAGGAATTAAAAAAAAAAACTGGGATTTTTACCGCGATATCATAAATGTTAAACTCCCGCACAGCTCCCCCTCAAACGCCACTGAACTCAAAGCCCAATGCGCTGGGCCAACAAGTATGTTCAAAGGAAGAGGTGCCCCAGGAGACGGACTATCTCAGGAGAAACTCTCTCACTATTTAATACCAAACAAACAGCCCTCCGCGCACTAAAAACAGAAAGTGACCCACACAAATAGCAAACCTCAAAAAGCTTATAACTGCCTTCATGGCGAGGTAAGAAGAGCCCTACAGGCCGAACAACAAGCTAACTGGGAAAAAGCAACAGCCAGCCTCAACGAGATCAGGGAAGTCAAACAATTCTGGAGCACCTTCCAAATATTAATAGGTCAGAAAAGTCGAGGCACAAACACAGCAGCCAAGCCCCTCAAAAAAAAAGATGGCTCGTTCGCTTGTTCAGACAAGTGAAAGGCGGACACTTTCGCCGACCTCCTCAGGAAAACTCACCGCCCACATGGAGGCCCTGATAACAATGACGTAATCAATAACGCTATTGACAACTTCATCAAACAACACCACGATATCTACCGCGACCATAAATTCTCCACTGACCCAGAAGAAGGGGACGACGATGACCTCACCACCCCTTCACTAATGACGAAATCATTAATATCATAAAAAATGCAAAAACTCTTCCTCGCCCGAGTCCAAATTCTCTAATAAGTAGACTTACAACCCTCTACACCGCATGCCTCACCCATGGTTACTTTCCAAAATGTTGAAAATCAGCCATTGGTGTCATGATACCGAAACCAGACAAAGACACCCCCGATCCGGCTAATTACCGCCACCAGTCTCCTCAGTTACATTGGTAAGGTTTTCGAACGAGACATTACCAATCGACTGAGGGAGCACCTTGATGAAACCGACTTCTTCAAAAAATAGCAAAGAGCCTATAGGAATCGTAAGGAAGGAATGGAGCACGTCTTCCGCCTCGTCGAACAAATGAAAACTGCCATTAATAATCAACAAATAGGCGCATCAGTACTACTCGATGTAGAAAAGACGTTCGATTCCGTTTGGCACATCGGAATACGCCTCAAACTATCCTGAATGAGAAATTGTTGAGACAACTCTCCTCCTTCCTTAACAATCGTGAAATAAAAATCAGAGTCAATAATGAAATGTCCGACAGTGTCCCCATCGAAGCAGCCACCTCGCAAGGATCCGTTCTCAGCCCATTCCTCTATATCATCTACGTCAATGACCTCAAAATCTCGGACAACTGAGTTCAAATTTCACATTTTGCGGACGATAAGGAATTATGGGACTCAAATAACACTGCAAACCAAGATCACAAATCCCTTCAACGCGCACTAGAACACCTGGAGCAATGGTGTGCTAAACGGAGAATTAATCTGAACGTAAATAAAATTCAAAGAATCACCTTCTCCCGAAAGAAGAAAAACCGCGATTTTGACCTTAAACTTCTGGACAAAGTCCTCCCAGAATGCACAGAAACAGAAACAAAATTCCTTGGCATGACCATCGAGCAAAATCTATCCTTTAATAAACACACCAACAATATCGCCACCAAAGCCGCCAAACGTATTAATC
Organism: Pictodentalium vernedei; assembly: GCA_031216915.1. Lineage (NCBI taxonomy): Eukaryota > Metazoa > Mollusca > Scaphopoda > Dentaliida > Dentaliidae > Pictodentalium > Pictodentalium vernedei. The sequence goes on from CM062291.1 coordinate 369,129,238, forward strand.
TTCTAAAAATGTCACGCGGGATGTCTTAAGAGCCTATCAGACAATCCCACGTAAACTATAAAAAGCATTAGCGCGTCCAGTACTCGAATATGGGGCACTAGTACCTCAGCGGCTTTAATAAATCTTACATGGGCAAACTCCAAAAAGTCCAGAATCACGCGCTCAGGGTTGCCTCCCGTGCCCCCTGGATCACCCTATCAAACTATTCCACGGTAGAGCCGGATTTCCACCCATAGAAAACCGCCTTGCCTCTCTAGCTGCGAATGCCTCACCAACTGTATACTAACATTTGAACTTCAGGACGTCTGTGCCAGCTCGCAAAACAACAAAAATTCCACAAAATAATCACAGCGAGCTATCACTGATACCAAGGGGGCCATTCTGGCCGACAGGGAACCGGTCGGACCCGAATCAAGAGGATTCGGGTCCGCCTGACCAGATCGATCCGCTCCCGCCCAGGGTCTGAATGGCCCTGTGGTCCATTCTCAATTAAGATGACCCCTAACCGCGGGAAGCGCAAGTAGGAACAAAACCACGGAGGTAACGAGCAGTAAGCACCCTCAGGTGTGGCATATAAGCGTCATAGACTGCTTTCCTCTCATAATACCCCTCCTTCCCCCCCCCCCCCCCCCCCCCCAAATCTCAACTAACCTAATTATGATGGCCCCTATAAACACAAGTAGCAATTAACCGTGGAGGTAATGAGCAGTAAACACCCTCGGCAGGTAGTGAATTCAGATTAGCTGAGACCATTGTATATTATGGGCTGCCTTCCCCAAACAATCAGTCAAACCACTGCGGTCTGACACTTCTATCGAAAGTCTGCGACAAATAGTTTAATTTAATATAAGACATGAGCTGCCCACGCCGGGCACAATGGAAGGTGAATAAGCAGAATCCACTTATCGGGTCATAACAACAGAGGTTCTGGGAAGCAACTATATTATATATACTTTATTGTATACAACCTACAATTTCTGTTCTTTCTATTTTAAGCAGGTATCCACAGATGTTTTTTTATCTTCCACTCCCCAATAATTCTAACCGCTATGGATCAAAATAACCAAGATGAAACTTTGAACATCCTTCATTCCATCCCGAGAAGTGGTTATCCACCTCCTGGGAGGAGCGCGTTGGTCCTGCGCCCCACCTATAACCCTCTTTTGTAAACGCCAGCGGTGCGCTTCAGGTCCCGGCCAAATAGGTTACCATGCCCCCTCAGTATGGGAAAGATCGGGTCTTTCTCTGGGTGGTCACCGAAAGGGGCCGTTGTTATTTCACCTCCGTCGATCCTCTCCTGTAAACAGAAGACCGCACACAATAGGCCAGCTCTATCTCCACAAACTGCTTGAGGCAGACTGTACTTGCCTATGATGGCCCATCAAGACTCGACAACCTTATAAGTGGTAGATTGTACTTGCCTGGAAACATCAACACATCACCCTCGGGGAGAGGTAGAACCCTTGTCGAAAGGACCTACTCTCACACGGGTCCTCACCCGAGGGAAAACATATAAAGAACATCAAAGAACACCTCGACACATCCCAAGAATAAAAACAAACACCGCAATCCCGGACATCTGCGGAGTACCCTCCCTTCTCCTTTGACGCGCCCAGACACACCCACAGACAAACCCAATCAACTGCCGGCTCCACAGCCGGTACTGTTGGGTGAGGAACGTCCTGTGTAGACTCAGGAGGAATTGGAATTTGCCTTCTCGCCTATTCCTGATCCACACTCACCTCTTCCAGGATCAGGAAACAATGCCACCATCGACTTTCCAGGAGACAATCAAGGAGCTTAGAGTAAGGGACTACCATTAATTCTTGGCAAAGCTCAAAGAAAAAAACGAATGAGAGGAAACAAGACACCAACAAGTCATGAAAATCTCGACGAAGATCGGAGGCGCTTCACATAAATACACAGAAGAGCGAAGGAGCTTTACGACAAGCAACAACTCCCTGATGCAGCAAGCAGTCCCACAACACCAACCACAGCGATAATCTCTCCACCCCAGCCACCTCCTTCAAAGAAGACCTGTAAGAAACACAGACGCGGATAACAAACTTCCTCCTCATTTTCTCCTTTAACACGCTCAGACATGAGTCGAAAGGGGCTTGCCCCCACATCGTCCCTACGCGTCTTTGTCGCGCAAAAACCATTCACTCATTCAATTAACCTGGATACATAGTGATTACATTACATAATCATATATTATTGCTGGGTGTTTGGAGACTGCCTTCATACAGGTGATGTACACGTATGTGTGACCCCACAACCAAACATGGCATTGCTGTGCCCCACTGCAGACAGAGAGTACATCAGAATTGTGGTCGGCAATTGATGGCCACATCTCAAACTTGCCCGCACTGCTGTGGAAGCGGCAATTGGAAAAGGACAGTGACTGTGCCTCGTGGATATCAAAATCCTCATATTTTCTTTCGATTGCCGCCTCTGGGGCAATAGTTGTAGGAGTTTTTATTAAAATTTGATTTAAATTTTTTTTTAAAGCACAAGTCTTAGTGTACTTAATGTATTACACACCCTGGTGAAGTAGCTGAAACCTAAATCCTTGTCAGTTTGTGGTTTGGGTAATACAGTAATGTGCAACATATTCTGATCAATGAGAATGAAAATAGTTGTTTTAAATATAGTATTGTGTCATAAATTGCACGCATAATGCAGCGATGATAGGATATAATTAGTTGTTGTTAATCTGATGCGTCAAGTTATACAGGATACACAGAGACATAATAACGAGAATCTTAGATTTTCTTGATGTCAAGGGATTTACGCTCAATTTCGCAAGTAACCAACCTTCTTGATATCAAGTCCCTCTGGGTGATCTCAGGCGGTGGAGGTTTATGTTGCTAAATGCAACCTACAGTAGATTTTTGATAGAAAAGTGTTAACCCTTTACCAACGAATCGGCCACATCCGCCCGCGTAATATGCAAATTCAGAAATTCAGTAGCTGAAAAAATATTACTTTTCAAAAAATTTCAACAAAACCATATCATGTGACCCCTCTTTGGAACGAGCTCGTCGAGATCGTTCCAATGAGGGGTCACATGATATGGTTTTGTTGAAATTTTTGGAAAAAAATTTAAATAACGATATTTAAAATAATAAATTTTGATATCATCTGCGTTGGGTAAAGGGTTAAAGAGGTCATTAGAGCCTTTAGTAAATTCGAATAAAATAATATAAGATAACCTGACAGTACTTGGCAGTAGAATAAGGAAACATTAAATTATTTTGTGCCATGAAACACAGGAAATCTGTTGAAAATTGCAAGCTGTGTTATTAATACCTATCAATCAAAGTACAGATTGTTTTAAGCAAACGCGTTGACGAAGGTTAGAAAAGGCCTCTCTATAATATCATTCATGCTCATGGGAACCACAACTATAGTCTGATAGTGAAGACTATCGGACATTTTAGTATGTTAAGTTGTCAGGTTTGATTGGGTTGTTCTCCTCTACAGGTGGTGAGGAAATGAACTTGACAGTTAGTTGTCAATGTGTTCCGTTGTTCTGTCAAATCATACCTGATTTGCAGAGCTCGAACAGTCGCGTGATGTTAGGCCAGTTTCAACTGGTATTAGCTGGATCTGACTGGGCTATCACGCGCCCTTCTAACAGATGGCATCCTCCAGGCCGACGTCCACCGAAGCTTAGAGATTCTGTTTAGAGTGTTGGAACGGGCTGGTGGAGACACTTCATTGGCAATGGGATCCTCATGCCACCTGATCTGCTGACTGACTTAATCGCGAGATCTCGTGATGCTTAATAAGCTTAATAAGCCTGAATTGGCAATTCTGCAGAAGCTCTGTCACGTTCCATTGTGTATATAACTGCCAGTAGAACACCAGAACAGACACCTCTGGTCACAATTACAAAGGGCACGTTGTTGTAAACAAGCCTACACATACAAAATAAATCCTTGGCTGGGCAGATGGGGTTGACAGCCCAGAGAAAACTACCGCCACTCCAATACTGGTGAAAATTGTTGAAGACTAATTTTGAAACTTTTATGTGTAGTTCTTGAGACTTGAGGTTTGGGTATTTAACCCTTTATCTAACATGAAAAGTAGACGACACTTGCAAACAAAATTCTTGAATAACTAATTATTTTCATTTTTTGTCTCAAAAACATAGGCTATGACCCGTTCCAAAGAGGGGTCATTATCTATGTTTTTGAGATAAAAGTGAAACCTAAGTTTGGGCATCACATAGAAACATGGTAATGTCCTCCTGGACTGTGCCACAACTAACTCAGCATTTTACTTCAATGATTTATTGAATAACAGTAATGAGAATGAACTCTGAAATACAAAAATAATACGCCATTGTACAAATTGTAAACAATCATTTCAGCTGTAAATAAGGTAGTATTACCAGCATAATAATGATATTATAACACCATTCATCAAATTTCTGTTCAAATCAACATGCCATAAACACACTAGATAACAGAATGTTTACTTCCTAATCATAAAAAATACAACAATGTGAGTGATCAGTATGAACATCCAAAGGCTTTCCAAGTGTTGATGTGCAGATACCAAGTATTACATCGACGAACTGGGTTCAAACTTCACCTGTGTCTGGTGTTTTAGCCAGACACAAGCAAGGCTTGAACCAAGTTAGCGATGACAGAGATAAAAGGTTAACACTTTCTCCAAAACACTCAAAATCCCCTTTAACTTGAATAATTCCTTCTTCATTAAATTAAAAACAAAATAACAACACACATCAATACTGTACCCCCCTAAATTATATGTACAAACACAACTTACTCCATGAACATAATATCTTACCAGATTGTGGATCTTAGTCCCGTTCAAACTCTGCTCTCCCAGACGATGGTACACCACTTCCATCACCATTCTCTTTGTGCTGTGCAAGTTAGCTGTAAAAACAATACCCATAACCATTCATGCATTGCAGTATGTGAATTAAATTTAGTCAAGTCGATTTGTCAGTCAGTAGTTTGAACCGAAAGTATGACAGGAGAAAACAGCATTATCAAAACAATGAAAATTCCTCAAATCGACACTGAATTCAAAATAAATAAATGAAACACAATTCGAAATAAATAGATCAATCGTAATATATACTAACCAACAAAGATGATCAAAGTACTGAAGATTTAAGAAATGGCAAATTACATAAATACATTGGATTTTCTAAAGATGTGAAAAACAACAACCCATTCAACCTTTCTTGTCACGTGATCTACGATACTTGCCAAAAACATGAAAGCCTGTTACGACAATCCACAAAGTCCTTCACAAACCACGACTAATGTTCAGATACTAAAAGAGGGGCTCAGCTGACGAAAATAAAATACAGCTATATAATGATTTTTAAAAGAAATATAAAATCTCAACTGCTACATGCTCCTCCTATTTGGAAAATGATGTCTCAGCATTTTATAACCTGCAAAGAACATTATATAAAGCAAAAAAAAAAATCTGAAGTACAAAGTACATTAGTCATGTGCCAGTTAGCTACTATTGGTAACCACTTCACATCCAACTCACATCAGCAACCCAATTCCTTCACATTGTTCATTGATACAAGTATGGTTCTCTTCCTGAACCTAAATCAGAAAAAATATGCCACATGAAATCTATACACATACCAGTATGGTTGTATTCCTGAAAGTGAATCAGAAACAATAATGTGAATGGAAACTAAAACATCATCTCCTCTTGAATACAGTATTCACATGAATCTGAAATATGAAAGAGTCTATCAGTTATTATTCTGTATGTCCTTCAACCTGAAATCTCAAAATAAAACTTCAATTAAAAAAAAAATTGATTAGTGTTTTGTACGTCTGGGTGAATCTGAGAAAAAAATGTATTCAGGATATTTAATATATAATATTGAGCAATTAGCAAATAAGCAAATGATTAAAAATATCAATGTCAAACAATATCCACTTAAAAATATCTGTGCAGCAATTTTAAGCGGAACAATATCTTATACCTTTGCTCCCCTTCTCTGAAATTGTGTTACTACACAATTATGCTAAACTTATGTATTTACATGTATCATCACCACGAACTCCAACAACGAGTTTTACAAGAAAACACAAAAAAGTGAGAAAACAATGCAGTCTGGTGAAACATGGAGTCAATATCATCAACCTATCCTGTTGCTCAGTTTTATCCTGGTGTCAAGTCCATGTCAGTCTGAGATAAGGAATAAAGTTGACAATATTGATAGTGATTATTTCACCTCTTTATGGTGTGCATTTTTATTTGTTGATCGCTTTTATGAAGTACATACAAAAAGTACAATGAAAACTTATGAAAATACTTCATGACTGCTTCCCAAATCCTATTGGCCATGTCTGTAGATACTCCATATAGTACACCAGAATTTAATAATTTATTAAGAGCATCTGCCTTCTGATCTAGTGGTCTGGAAGTGATTTCACTACAATGATAGGCCTCCAGGTATTTGGGACGTCTTTTCACATGCTCTGACTTTCTTGGAGCTGTGGTAGGTTGCGTCAGTTTTTCATCTGTCAAGTCACTTTGACCAGTGTTCTGTTCCCTGTCTGTTATTTGTTCAACAATTCTTTAATCAGTTCCCCTTGCTTGTTCATCACCAGCATTATTACCACCACTCATTTCAGTTATCTCTATAACTGGTTCTATGACCTCTGTTATTTTATTTGATTTTTCTTCATCATCAGATGAGTGGGCGTCCCCACTGATATATGCCAGTGTGACATACTCTTCATCTGAGTCTGAAGCATCTCTGACGTTGCTCTTTTCAACACTTGCTTCATTTTTATTTCCCTGTGCAAATATTTCTGTTTGCTTGTTCAACCTGACCCTTGGCTTAGGAGTAGGTTTACTATGTACTTTCCTAGGCTTAGGAACCGGTTTGATTTCTAATATATCATCTGGCCTCCCTGGACCAAGTAAAAGTAGGTGGTTATGATGTAGAGTCCTCTCTCTACCGTCTAGCAATCTAATCTTGAAAACTGGTATATCCAAATTAGGTTGTTCAATGACATTTGATTACTGTTCTTCATATTTGTCTGCTATCTTGTGTTTGCCTTCATGTATTAAAATCTTCACTAACACTCTATCACCAACACTTATCCTGGATGCTTTTGCCTTTTTATCATAATACCCCTTCTGTTTAGCTCCAGCATTACTGATATGTGGCTCTACAGCATCTCTGGCAAATTTTATTCTTTTTTTAAGCTTTTGAATATATTTTCAGTGCTAAAATTAACTCTGTTATCAGCACCAGTGTCAAATGTCCTATCCACTGGTAGTTTGGGCTTGTGACCAAACATCAACTCAAAAGGGGAATACTTTGTGGTTTCATGCTTAGTACTGTTATAAGCATAAACAAGTGGAGCAATGTACTTTTCCAGTTAAGCTTTTTATCTGGTTCCAAAGTTCCAAGCAAATTTAACAGAGTAAGGTTAAATCTCTCTGGCGTTCCATTGCCACGAGGATGAAAAGGTGTAGTTCTGGATTTATCAATACCAGATAATTCACATAGTTCTTTTATGATACACGATTCAAAATTTCTCCCCTGATCAGAATGGATTTGTGATGGTATACCATAATGCAAGATGAAATTTTCATACAATGCCTCAGCTGTTGTTTTTGCTGTTTGATTTCTTGTTGGTATTGCCAATGCTAGTTTTGTAAAGTGATCTGTAATGACCAACACATTTCCAACATCTCTGCTTGGATCCAATGTGAAGTAATCCATACAGACCAACTCCAGTGGATAAGTGGTTTCAACGTTAACCAGTGGGGCATGGCTGTTTACATCTGATTTTCGTCTTAAACAGCAGTCACATTTCTTTATCCAATGCTCGCAATCTGCTGTCATACCTGGCCAGAAAAAGCGTTCTCTTAATAAAGACAATGTTCTGTCTCTTCCTGGGTGTCCAATTTCATTGTGGAGGCCCATTAGAGCTGTCTTTCTATATATGGATGGCAGTACTAACTGCAATATATATTCTCTTCATTGTCGTTCACTTCTCTATATAAGGTACCTCTAATAATTTTAAAGTGTTTGAAGTTATTCTTCATAGTGTTATCTTCCTTATCATAGTATCCCTTAGGAAGTATTGTATCAATTTTGGCTCCTAACCACTTTCCTATGGTATTATCTTCTCTTTGAGCCTTTCTTATCTCTCTAAGTTCCACTTGAGCCAAGTCCACTGATGTTTCGGTTGCATCCACAATATTAATGGATGCCGATGGTAAGACGTCTATGTACTGAGTTACATGAGTCACACTACATATGAATTTTACTGTGTTGTTGTCAATCCTGATTAACTCATTGTCCTCGTCTTTAATTTTATGATATGGATATCTTGACATTCTGTCTGCATCAGCATTTCTAAAACCTGCTCTGTAGAAAATGTCAAAATTATATGCAGCTAATGCTGATACCCATCGCTGCCCTGTTGCTTCCAGTTTAGCAGTAGTCAGCACATGTGTTAGAGGATTGTTGTCTGTGTATACATTAAAATGGTTTCCAATTAAATAGTCACTAAACTTATCCGTCACAGCCCATTTCAAACATAAAAACTCCAGTTTGAATGCAGGATAATTCTTTTCTGATTTGGACAAGCTCCTGCTTGCATAAATAATCACCATTTTTTTTGATTCATGCTGTTGGTATAATACAACACCAAGTCCAACAATACTAGCATCAATGTGCAATTCAAAAGTCTTGGTGAAATCAAGGTAAGCTAATATGGGAGGGCTGGTAAGTATTTCCTTTAAGTTACAGAAAGTTTTTTGCTCAACTTCTGTCGATTTCCATTGTTTTCCTGAACTTTTTTGGTTCTTCTTTTGGGTTGTTGGGGGGAGCAAATCATTCAGTTGTCTTACAATCTTGGAAAAATCCTTTACAAAGCGTCTATAGTAACCAGCAAATGCTAAAAAAGATCTAAGTTCATTTGCATTGGAAGGAACTGGCCAATCCTTTACCTTCTTAATCTTTTCGGGATCCGTCTCAATGCCATTTTCACTAACTATATGTCCTAAAAATTTCACTCGCTTTCTAAGAAAAAAACATTTTTCTGTTGCCAGTTTCAAGTTACATTCCCGTAGTCTTGTCAATACAAGAGCTAAACATTCCAAGTGCTGCTCCAGGCTGTCAGAAAAAATAATCAGATCATCTAGATATATGACGCATATCTTCATATTCATGTCACCAAGACATTCTTCCATTAGTCATTGATACATTGCTGGACTATTTGATAATCCATATGGCACCTTTACAAATTCGAAGAATCCAAGTGGGCCTACTGTGAATGCTGTTCTCTCTCTATGTTTTCCTCTACCTCAACTTGCAGATACCCACTCTTCATGTCAATAGCACTAAAATGTTTGCTATTGGCCAAACAATCAAATAGTTCCTCTATTCTGGGTAATGCGTAGGCATCCTTAACTGTGCGATTATTAAGCATTCTATAATCTATACACATCCTCAATTTTCCATTCTTTTTACGAACAAGTACTATGTTCGATGCCCATGGTGGCTTACTTTTCTGTATAATCCCTGCTGCAACCAACTGCTCAAGATGCTCTCTCACCTCATCAATCATAGCAGGTGGAATACGTCTATACCTCTGTTTAAATGGAGTATCATTAACAAGATTGATTCTATGTTTGATCAAATCACATCTTCCAATATCACTGTCATCTTTGGAGAAAATGGATTCATATTTCTTCAGAAGAGCTTCCAGTTTTAATCTCTCTTCTCCACTGAGATCTGATTCAATGTGAATCTGGTTCATAATATCTTGGTTTTTCTCTTCTTGAATTTTATCGAAGACCAATTCATCAATTGAAACAGGTTGTATTTCACAAAGGATGGCTTTTGGTGAAATAGTTACAGTTTGTGTTGTAACATTAGAGACATTTACAAGAATTTCACCATTTCTCTTGTAATTATAATGTATGACAGTTGGAGTGATGTCAATAAAATCAGGAAGTCCAGATTCTTCAGTCTCTTGCAAAATTGCATTTGTCTGTTTATATCCAACTTCCCTGTCACAATAACCTTTAAGGTTGACTGGCTGATTTGGTCCTATGATAATTCTATCAGACTCAGCTGACCTCACAATAGCAATACAATTCTTGTTTTTGTTGAGTTCTTTCTGTCGTAAAGAACTGGAGTCTGTGAGCTGTAATTGGTTTCAGGTGTAATTAAGAAAAGACATTCTTTATCTGGACATTCAGGTATTCCAATAGCTGATAATGTGGCAATTATATATCCTGAATAAGGAAGTTGACTCCCATCTGCACATTCAATATTAAGTATTTCTTTTAGTGGCAGGATAGGTGTCGCAGATAAATAATGCTCATAAAAAGGTTGAGCTATAATGCTAACACAACTACCACTATCAATTAAGGCCATGGATTTAAGACCATTTATATTTACCTCATCTTCAGTGGAGCTTCCTACTAATTTAGGATTTTGTTTTGTTTTGTTAAATACAGTGCCTCGGTCCAAACCCCCAACAGAGGCACATACTAGTTTGGGCAGTCCTTGATTTTATGATCCTCGCTCTCACATTTGTAACATCTTGGTTGAAATGTCCGTCCAGCCACAGGCCTAGTGGGTAAATAATTACCACGCCCTCTGCCTTCAAATTGACCATGTCCACTGCCTCTATATTGACCATGTCCACTGCCTCCATACTGACCACGTCTGATGTCTCTATTTTGTCGTCCAAAGTAATCCCTCATATAACATCGGTTATATCCTCTGGGATAATAGGGACCACTACTGGCCTCACGTTTCTTTGTATCCTCTTTCTCCTTCTCAAGCTTATCTATTCTATTGCTTAGCTTCAGCAGCAAGTCTTTAACTTGACTAAGCTCACTTTTCTCTTCTGACCTAATTGTAGCTTGACACTATGTTTTAACTTCCTATGCAGCATCTTCATCCAAATGACTCTCAATTTTCCTAAGTTCAACCTTGAACTTGTCATAATCTAGGACCGTGTCGAATTTAAAAGCTGCAATTTGTTGCACATGAGGCTTTAGTCCCTGATATAGTACATTCCATAATAGATCCTCTTGGGTAGATGTCAAGATCTTCAGCTCAACAGCCTGAGAAAATAAATCTTCGACCCTCGAAACATAGGTTGAGATATTCTCATTCGATTCTTGGCTGCAGGCATAAAATTTCCTGAGTATGGATTCACCTGTCTCTAGCATGGTGTATGTTGCACTGAACTTTTTCATCACATCAGCCAATGCCACTTCTATTCCCATCCTTCGCAATATATCTCCTGCTTTGCCTTTGCATGACCGTCTAATTGCTATTAATAGCTGATCATCTGTATAATTACCCATAGTAGATAAACAGTCGACCTCATACTTCCAGGTATGGTAATTGACCCCCCCCACTCCCCCACCCCCCCCCCCCCCGCCTTACCAAGCTCTCCATAAAATAATGATACCTTTGGTAGGCGTTCCACAAAGTATTTGGTCTTATCACCATCTGTGCTGGCTTTACCCATCTCATGAACATAGTGTTTCATGTAGGTTTCAAACTGTTCTGGGTTTTCAACCTTTGGAGGAGGGACTTTTAACCCTTTCATCATTTCAAGTAATTTCAGGTCATCGTCTGAAATATTTTCTCTAGTGACTGACATTTTTTCTATATAAATATCAAATACTTGAAACAATCAGTGTTGTTTTTAAAGTATTGGTTTGATAGTTTAAAAAAAATACCTATGATAAATGTGTCTGAATCATTGGTTCAGAACAATACCCCTAACAGAATGTGAGGATATACTTGGCTTGTTGAAACATAAGAGATGTTGTTTTGGTTTAGTAGGGTGTTAAGAATACAATGAATTCTATAAGTGAATTCAATATTCTAAGTCAAGCTGAAATATTAAATTAAAATATCAATATAGACATGAACTATAGCTCTATCAACTGAAGAGTTGACTGAACATAAATTTTCTTCTCAACCTATAATAACTTTATAATAACTTTGTCTTCACTCTGTTGACATCCCAACACCATTCCTGTTCTTCTTCAGGTTCAATGCTAAAAAGTCCTACAATATTATGAACAAGTTCATCGCCTGTCAAAAAAAAAATTGTTCATGACATGCAGCGATATAAAACATATATGATACCTCAGCACCAGATGTCAACCCACACACCAGTATAATTCACCTTGAAGCTGCAGAGAAAATCTCATCAGCAAAAGCAATATGTCTTGGAAGCACCAACAGCAAAAAACAATCAAAATCTGCTCCAGTTATGCATTCATTTCTGTAAAACTGTTCTAAAAATTTCGCAAAACATGCTGTAAGAAAAAAAGAACAAAATCAGAAAAAAAAATTCAAGTACCAGTGGTTCAATTTTACTTCCAGCAAGCAAGGCTATGCTTTGGCAGAAACAAATATTTGAGTCATAAAAAAAAAAAATTAAGTTGGATTCAACATTATCAATTTCATTAATCCTGAGAAAACAGTTTCCTGGAAAATAGTTTCAAAGGATGTACCAAACCAAAAACTTATATTAGGAACTTTCAGGCAAGCTTCGTGTCTGGCTCAAATATCTCGCCCTCGGGAGAGATTTCCCCAACCCACCCAGATACCCATCGAGGATAATAAAAATCTCTCACACTCTCGTTCGATATGAGACTCAGTAAACTCAGGAAACTAAGTAATAACCTTTATTACTTTCCAAAGTGTGATTTACTGGGGTTTCTGGGTTTGATTATAAACGATAACTTCACAAGTGAATTATGCAATCATCAATTGTGTCATGTATCCGTGCGCGCAAACGAAGCCGCTTTGCCGTGAGTGTAATGGGGACTTCATTAGGTTTTTGTTTTTTTTAACCCTTTATCTAACATGAAAAGCAGACGACACTTGCAAAAAAAAATTCTTGAATAACTATTATTTTCATTTTTTTGTCTCAAAAACACAGGTTATGACCCTTCATTTGAACGATCCCATCCAGCTCGTTCCAGTGAGGGGCCCTAACCTATGTTTTAGAGACAAAAAATGAAAAAATAATGAAAATTAATTGGAGAGTTTTGAGAATAGCGCTGGCCGTTTTTGCACGGTGTGTTAGGTAAAGGGTTCAATTATATAATTATCGTTAATAATGAAAAGTAATAGACAGAGTAATCACTTGACTGGACTGGTTACATGAAATAATTCATTTGAGGCGAGGGACTATATTGTTAAACACTCGAGCGCATTCACACACTCATGTTTGTACAACGTCCCTCACCTCTCATGAATTATTTCACGTAACCAGTCGAGTCAAGCGATTACTCTCTATCTAATTAAACATGTTTGTTCACCAATACCAAGCTTTTACTCACTATGATATTTCTGACAATTAAAAGAATGTACCCACCAAAAAGTTTCAGAAGAAAACAGAAGATATCCAACGGTGAAAAGTAGTGGGTATTTTTTGTTAAAATCTTTGTTGTACATGAACCACGGCAGTTGGACAATGAGAATACATTCCGATGATGGTATGAATATCTTCTGTTCTGCATGTTTGAGTGTCGGTAGAGTAAGTCTACTAAACTTTATTTTCAGATTTTTCAGGGGGAACCAACGCAACCTTTTTACCAGGACGTCAGTGTGTTATTCATTAGAATAGACACGCCGCAAAAATAGAGGGTAATCCATTCTTATAGAGACGACTGACGCCACTTTTCTTGGCGTACCCGATGTTTCCTTTTTCCTTCAAAAGAGCAAGCGTAGAGACACTGGTAAGGCAGTCTGCTCAACAGAATGTATATCGAACCTCTAATTGCGAGTATTTCTAGCATGCCTGCACTTAAAAACAATATGGGTATTAACTGGTCAATAATAGTTCTGGAATGTGGATATCCACACTCAGTGGAGTCAGATGTACGCTGATAGCAGAATTATACAACCTTCGTGAAATCCACTGTCTAACTTTTCGGACTGGCATTAGCCTACTAGACCTTTGGAACATCATGCAATATCATATTTGTGTGATACAAAACTATTCTGCCCTCTATCTAGACATTCAACTAACAAACCTCTAGACCGACAAGAACGATCTTGGCTGATGCATGTTGTACTGATTTTAGATGGCAGGGATCCATATTATTGTCTTACGTTTCCCCATTTACCATCCGCGGGGAAAAAGAACAAAATGCACTTTATACCAATATCGACGAGTCCTCGTGCTCATCGAAAATTGACATGATTGTGTAGCGGGTTGATTTGGGTAAGTTGATGCTCGTTTATATTGTTGATCGCCTCGTAAGTGTCACATCACAAAATTTTCAGTAATTTGGTATGTTCCCTGGATTATATGTTATTCTTTGTTGATTTACATATGTGTCCTTTCATTTAATTCAAATTTGGTACTGTTATTGTGTTTTGGAAGTCAGAACGCGGAAGTAATTTTTATATAAAAATCAGCACTTCCGTGTATTTTTTAAAAGAGAGCTTTACAGCACTGTGAGCGGTGTTCTCATTTGTTTGACCACTGGAATTCAAACCAATGAGAACATTGCTCCCAAATCTGTCGGTGACATTTGATTTGCCAGCATTTCTTTTTAAGACAATGTTTTAGGATCTAGATTTCACTTCGTGTGTGGCTGAAGAACCTCCAGGTTCGAAACCAAACTCTCAGCTGAAGGACTTCCAAGTCCGAGCTTCTCTTTGGGTTGCCTGTGTGCTTTTCAAAATAAATAGAATTATGTCCTTCTAAATTTGGTTGGGAGGAGTCTTTAGCATACGAAGTCATTTCTTTATCTTTTTTAGTTTCTGGCCTCTTAGAATGGGTGAGCAAAAATACAGTAATTTCTTTTGGTAAAATTCAACTGTCTTTGAACTTCAAGTGTTATAGTAGTATACTATGGTTGTGTTGGGCCATTTTGGGTAGTGGTAGTATACTAGGGTTGTGTTGGCCCATTCAGGGTAGTAGTAGTATTCTAGGGTGATGTTGGTCCATTTAGGGTAGTAGTAGTATACTAGGGTTATGTTGGTCCATTTTGGGTAGTGATAGTATACTAGGGTTGTGTTGGTCCATTTTGGGTAGTAGTAGTATACTAGGGTTGTGTTGGTCCATGTTGGAATTATAGTAGTATACTAGGGTTGTTTAGGTTCCTTTGAGATAAGAAACTATGCTTTGTGTCGTTAGGTAAATATTTTAGATCAAGTAACTGAGATTTGTGTAAGCCCTCTATAGTTGTTTCAATTTAGATTTAAGACATTTTGGTGATCGACAATTTGTTTAAATTGTGCAGTGAGTGTTGGCTTCCTCAAATTATCTTGTCATCTCTCCTTCTCTGTCTGCCTACTTGTAAATGAAATTACAAAAAGCTACTAACTTGGAAAATAAAATGAGTGAACCCCATTTTTTTGTATTCTTGTATATCAGAATGTGAGAAGCCATAGTCCAAGGACTTACGAATCTAGGTGCGGGATCGCGAAGTTGGGTACTGTGGCAATTACTGGAGAATTTTGGTGTCCTAGACCCCCTTCCCGTTACAAATTTGGCACTGCGAGCAGGGTTTTTGGATAGAAACAATGACTTCTCGTAAACGTTTTAGTTCTTTGGCCCCTCATTTTGAGATAGTAGGACAGGAGGTTGAGGAGGTTCACGTGAGAGAGCCAGGACAGGAAGAAAATGATAGTTTCTCTCAATTAGAAAGACAGTTTTTGGAGTTGAGTCTCCAATATGAAAAATGTAAGGATACTCTTGAACAAAGGGCTCACAGAACTCGATCGAGTTATCCTGAGCAGTCAAGAGGGGCCAATAAAACATTTACATTATATAATGATAGGCAGGAGGAGACTGAGTCCAAGATGTTTGATCATTTAAATACAAGTTTTACTTATAAAAATTCACCTGATACTAGCAGAAGAATTGTCAATGAAAAGAATTTAACTCCTTTGGCTAATTCTGATGGATATATGAGCTTTCCTAAAAAATCAGTTGCCTTGGGGAAGAGTCATATAATTCATCGGGAGGAGATTCCTGATAGGTTTGATGGGAAAACTGTTGAGTTAAAAGACTTCTTAATTCATTTAAAGGAAGTTGCTGAGTGGAACCAGTGGTCTTATATTGAAAGGGGACAGCAATTAGTTATGTGTCTAAGGGGAGAATCCCAGAAGTTGTTAAGTAATTTGACATTGGCACAGAGAAAAGATTATGATACACTCAAGTCTATTTTGTTGAAGAGATTTAATCCTCAGGAATTGCTTGTGGCTCATAGATGTGAATTTCGTGCTAGAAAACGTACTCATGGTGAATCCCCAGTGGACTTTGGATATACTTTGCGTAGGCTGGGTTGTTTGGCATTCCCAGAAGTGACATTTGATGACAGGGAAACCATCGTTTTGGAACAGTTTATAAATGGAATTGGGAACACTGCAATGCATGATCATGTAATTTTCAGTCATCCAAAAACCTTGGAGTCTGCCATCTCAGTTGCTACAGAATTTGAGGCAGTAAAAGGGAATCAAATAGGGATTTCTAAGCCAAAGTATGAGCCTGAGCGGGGGCTACTTGGTGCAGTAAAGGGAACTGCCTCTTCTGAAGTTAATACCGACATTGGCCTAGATTATCAAAATAAGTTGGCAGTTTTACTAAATGACATGAAAGAGTGTTTACAAAAATTAACTGGGTTCCAAGGTAGAAGGAGGAAGAAAAGGACTCCTATTGACTTGTCAACTGTTGAATGCTATATATGTCATGAAATTGGGCATATGTCTTATGATTGTCCTCTCAAGTCTTCTATGAAATCAGATAAAAAGGATTCTGATGCCTCTGCTCAGGGAAACTAGAAAGGGTTACACCAGTGACCCGTAGTGTAACCCGGCAGGGACAAAAGAATGCAGTGTCAATTGTTAGGATACAGATGATAAGGAAATCTTGTATGTTCACCACTTTAACCCTGAATTCTCAAAAAGGAGAATTTTTAATAGATACTGGTTCTGCTTGTAGTTTGATGTCCGACAAGACATTTAAGAGCATAGGTTTAGATTTGACAGCTGTCGATGTATGTTTGATTACTGTTGATGGTAGGACTTTAGATGTGCTGGGAAAAGTTAGTTTGCTATTTTCCTTAGATGGTATTAGGTTTTCTCACGATTTTGTGATTGCTGGTTTAGAGGATCTTGATGGAATACTAGGAATTGATTGTACTCATCAATGTTTTCATAAATTTGTTGATGGTAGCAGGAAGGGTTGTTAAATTGCAACGTGAAATTAGTCCCCTTTGTGCTCATGTAAGATTAGTAAGTAATGTGGAAATTCCTGCAGATACAGAACTGGTGGTGAAGGGATATGTTAAAGGTCATAAGTCCAATCTTAGAAACAACTTATTGGAACCATTTAATTATTTGAATAGAAAGGGCTTATTGATAGCTCGGACATTAGTTGATCCTTCCAAAGTTAATTTCTCAATAATGAATCTTACAGATAAACCTATTCGGCTTAAAAAAGCATACGTTAATAGCTAGTTTACAATTAGCCGAGATATAAAGTGACAAAGAGGATGGTGAAAGAGTTAATTCTGACCTTTCTGGCTCCTTGTTGGATTTGTTTCAGAGGTCATCAGTCAATTTGAATGACAAAGAAAAATTAAAACTTTATGAATTTCTGGTTCAATACCAAGATGTGTTTATGTCAGATGATGGTAGGCTTGGGAGAACCAATTTAGTGAAACACACTATCGACACAGGAAGTGCAAAGCCTATTAAGATCCCTCCTCATAGAATTTATTTATTTATTGGTGTTTAAGGTCACATACTTATGCACAATGGCTAATCGTGACCGTGACAGTTTTACGGGTGGAGGAAGCCGGAGTACCCGGAGAGAACCACCGAGCAACGACGAGCAGCTGTCAGCTCTCCAACATCGTAACTCTGAACTCTGCACCGCAGCACAGGCAGGGTTAGATTGGTTGAAGACATGCGCACCAGCGACGTGCAGTACGCCTCAGTACACAGCGTCATCGTGCCCCCATGTAGGCAATTGGGGTGAAGTGTCTTGCCCAAGGACACAACGCGGTTGCCGCAGGTGGGATTCGAACCGAGGACCTCTCGGCTTGCAGCCTGCACCTCTACCAACTGAGCCACCGCGCCCCCTCCTCATAGAATACCATATGCTCAGAAAGCTATAGTCAAAAAAGAGATTGTTAAAATGCTTGATGATGACATCATTGAGCCAAGTGATATTCCTTAGTCTGCTCCATTATTACTTGTTAGTAAAAAGGACAATACATGGAGATTTTGTGTGGACTATAGAAAGCGCAATGAGGTTACTAAAAAAGATGCATATCCCTTGCCTCGAATAGATGAATCATTGGATGCATTGGCTGGTTCTAGGTGGTTTAGCACTTTAGACTTAGTTTCAGGGTATTGGCAATGTGAAATGGAAGAGGCAGATAAACCTAAAACAGCTTTCTCTACACATTTAGGGCTGTTTCAGTTCAAAGTTATGGCATTTGGTCTATGTAATGCACCTAGTTGCTATGAACGGCTCATGGAATTGGTTTTGCGAGGACTGACTTGGAAAAAGTGTCTCTGTTATATAGATGACATTATTGTATATGGCTCAAACTTTGATAATGCCCTTCAGAATGTAGGTTCGGTGTTTCAACGCCTTAGGGAAGCAAATTTGACATTAAAGCCCTCTAAGTGTGTACTTTTCAAGAAAGAAGTAAAGTTTCTTGGTCATGTTGTATCTGAACAGGGGATTCAATGTGAAACCGGTAAGATTAAAACTATACAAGATTGGCCAGTCATCAAAGAATGTTTCTGAGGTTCGTGGTTTCCTTGGTTTAGCCGGTTACTACAGGCATTTTGTGCCAGATTTTTCTACAGTGGTTGCTCCCCTCACACAGTTTACTAGGAAAAGGAAGAAATTTGAGTGGGTGGAAGAGAGCCAAAGAGCTTTCGACCAAATTAAGACATTGTTGCTTTCTTCCCCAATTTAATCATATCCAGACCCCACGGACAAATTTATTTTGGACACAGATGCAAGCTTGACAGGTTTGGGAGCTGTCTTATCACAAATACAGAATGGTGAGGAAAAGGTTATTGCTTATGCAAGCCGTACTCTCAACAAACATCAAGTTCGGTATTGCACAACATATAGGGAGCTACTAGCTGTGATTACTTTTATAAAGCAATATAGGCATTTTCTTTGGGGTTGGCCTTTTGTAGTCAGGACTGACCATGCTTCACTAAAATGGCTCAAGAACTTTAAAAATCCTGCAGGAATGTTGGTGAGATGGCTTTCTGTGTTAGAGACATACGATTTTTCTATAGAACATAGGAGGGGCAGGTTACATTGCAATGCTGATAGTTTGTCTAGGAGACCTCCTAGTTATTGTAAATGGCAAGACTGTCCTGAATGGCATGATAATGGAGAGATACCACTTACTTCAATGACATTATTAGATGAAAAAGAAGTAGATAAGACAAGTAAAAAATCTTTTAACAGTCAAATAAAGTTGGCTGTAAATCCCTTGGGATTGGGTTCTGCTGATTCAGGCTCTTCTCCATCTCAGACTAGTGGTTGGTTACGAACTTGGACACATGAAGAATTACTTGAGTGGCAATAGAATGACAGCATAATCAGTATTGTGTTGTCTCTCAAAGAGAAGTATGATAAAAAGCCACCCCGGAATGAACTCCTTAGGGTTTCACAGGAAGTTAGAACATTGTGGGGAATGTGGGACTCTTTGGTGGTAGAAAATGGTCTTCTCTATTATAAATGGATAACTTCTGATCAAATATCAAATCTTTTGTTAGTAGCACCAAAGAAAATAAGATTGGAGGTGTTTGAACATTTACATGTTTTGAGAACTGCTGGTCATCTTGGAAGGGATAGGACTATTCAGTCTATCAAACGAAGGGTGTATTGGCCTGGGATGTCTTCTGATATTAAACGGTGGTGTGCAGAGTGTCTTGATTGTCAAAGGGCTAAAATCGGGCCCAGACTAGGAAGGTCAGCTCAGCATACATCAGAAGTAGGAGCCCCTATGGATCGTGTTGCCATTGATATTGTTGGTCCTTTACCCCAGACATCGGATGGGAATGTATACATTATTGTTCTCTGTGATTATTTCACAAAATGGGCCGAGGCGTATGCTGTTCAAGTCATACAGTCTTGACAGTTGGTGATAAAATTGTAACTGAGTTCATAACTAGATTTGGTGTACCCAAACAGTTGCATTCAGATCAAGGTAGAGAGTTTGTGTCTGAACTATTTCAAGTTTTATGTCAAAAGTTAGGAATTGAAAAGACTAGAACCACACCCTATAGGCCCCAGTCTGATTGTTTAGTTGAACAATATAATCAAACCCTTCAAACAATGCTGTCCATTTATGCAAATTAGAATAGAAATTGTTGGGATGACGACTTGCCTTTTGTCGTTATGGCCTATCGCTCTACTATCCAAGTAAGTACTGGCTGTTCACCAAATCATCTTATGTTTGGACGGGAGATTTCTTGTCCTTTTGATTTGATTGTTGGGAACCCTCCTTGTTCCCCTCAGTATTTTTGCCATATTGCATATGTAGAATGGCTTAAAAGGGTCCTGAGTGACTCGTATGAATTTGTTCAGAAAAATTTAGGAAAAGCTGCTCTTAAGCAGAAGAAATATTATGATAGGGGATTAAAACCCAGGTTGTTTCAGGTCGACGATTTTGTTTGGAGATGGCATCCTCCCTCTCACCAGGTAAAACTAGGATTAGGGTGGATTGGACCATATAGGGTAAAATGTAGAGTTACAGATGTTACTTATGAGTTACAGCAGAAGTCTATAGGTAAATCAGTTGTAATTCATGTTGATCAACTAAAACCCTATAAAGGGTGTTTGCCACCTTACGGTTGGGATATGAGTGATATAAGTGAGGTTGAAAATGATGATGAAGTAGCTTCAGTAGGAACACATTCGGGTTGTTCAAGTCCTCTGGTTGAAACTCAGATGATGATGTAGATTTACTGGTGACCCCTGAATTAAAAAAGACTAGAAGAGGGTGAATTATAAAGAAACCAGTTATTTACTCACCCTGATATGTATGGTTTCATTTTTTTTTTAAATAAATTTTGGGGTTACATTTTTTTATATGAAGATATGTTAATAAGCAGGCACTTAAAAGCACACAGGCAGCCCAATATTATCATTGGTTTACTTTTTGAAACACTAGTTCCACATGGGCTGGATGATTCATGAGAGCAGTTGCTGCTTTTGTTCTGTAGCTCCATAGACTCATTTTTTTATCGAAGACCCTTTCAGTGATTTTAAGCCTCATATTAGTAGTTACATCAAATCTATGTGGCAGGCGGAATGGGATGGAGCGACAAATAACAAGCTCCATCGCTTCCGACCAAACATATTTGATCACTATCCATCCAGTAACCTTTGTAGAAAAGATCATGTTATTCTGACACGATGTCATGTTGGTCACACACAACTTACACATTCCTTTCTGTTAGAGGGTAATATGCGACCAGAATGTGTTCCATGTCAGCAGGTGTTGTCAGTGGAGCACATTCTCTTAAATTGTACTGATTTTAATCTTGTTAGAGGGCAATACTTCACAGTTGGATCCCTTAGAGATCTATTTTACAATATGAGCCCACACAAAATTGTATCATTTTTGAAAGTAATCAACCTTTTTAACAAATTTTAAAATTGTTTTTATTCTTTTAATCTAGACTCATCAAGCTCAGTTCATCAGGTTGATTTAGAAGTAGATATCTTTCACTTATCTCATTACTCATTGGTATTTAAATTATTCTTGTCTCTGACATGTCTTTGTGATTATCCTTTATTTTTATTCAATCTTTTACTTCATAATATTGACGTTTTACTTTTCTCTGATTTCTCGCCACGATATAGCCTTGGCTGCTGATGTGGCGTTAAGCACCAATAAGTAAATAAATAAATTTTATCGAAGATGTTATTTGGGTTTTATTTGATACACCCAATGAGAGCAGTTGTTTAATTAGAGCTCCGTAGTTGGTAGATTTAGTGTTATCAAGAATTCAAAGCATCACTCAGTTAATTGAAAATTTTGTCAGGCATTTTAGGATGACCCACTGAGAGAAACTGTTTACCAGTTCCGTAGGTGAGGGTATCTGTCATCCATTGTATGCTATTAAAAAAAATAATAAAATATTGGCTTTTCATTTGATGATGAGCTGGAGGAATCCAATATAACAAAAGTTCAGATCTGATAAATAGAAATCCTACCTGGCCAGGGCAAGTTGGGATAGCTGGTCTATCTGAAAACTTGTGGGATATAAATATTTTGAAGATGGTGCTGGGATCATGCTTGGGGATAGTATGCATCAAATGTTTGGCATGGTACCACAAAACCATATTCTTTTTTAAATAAATAAAAATAATAAAAAAACACATGTGAGGATTGTATGAAGCTTTGATCTAATAAGGACGATTATATTGCAGTAATGGAAGATTTAGAAATTATGGTTACAAGAAGAGAGCTGCAGGGTTTAGATAGTGATCTGAGGTCAGAATGGCCTGAGTTAGGGATGAGTTGCCCAGTTATGAGGTGTCCAAATGGTAACCACCATTTTAATCATTTGTCGGCATACAGAAACCATTACGTAAGATTTCATAATGAAATCGTCAAGTTATGGTGTTGTCCTATATGCTCTAGTGTGGATGTCAAAAGATCTGAAATTAAGCGTCATCTTCTCAAGAAACATTGTATAGAAGCATCTAGATTGATTGATTGATTGATTGATTTATTTAACGACATTATACATAATACAAAGTTGTACAAATATGAGTATAAAATGGTATTAATACAGAAATATATTGTACAAAATCATGAGATAAGGACTGAATATATTGATGTCGTAAGGAGGAAACATAGCCAGATTGGCTGTCTACCTGTTCCCCCCGAATAAGAAAGAAAAAGAAATGTAACATAAGGGAAAAGGAGAAAAAAGAAAGAGAAAAAAACAAAACAAAAGCAAAAAGTAAATAGATACAGAAGGAAGATAGAAGATAGAAGATGGAAGCTCAGCAGTATAATATTATTCGGGAATGGTTGCAGTGCATGCAAAAAAATATTGTTTGTACACATACAGCTATATAAGGTTTTTTAACTATACCAGCTCCATGTACTCATGTCCCGCGTAACTGTGTCCCGGACCATTTTAAAATTTTAACTTTCCCATAGATACTGGTCATAGTTAAAAACTGTGTACACAATAGGTTTAAAAACGAACCTTTGAGAAATTTATCAGCTGGATGTGTTATTATGACATTTTCCAAATTTTATAATTAAATCCCAAGTACGACTCTAGGTGTTTCTGTTACTAATTAATTAATAACAGGGGCAAGTGGCTACATTCAACGCAACCGGTGTTAAGGCATCGTACTGAAGATGGATAGGAATTGATTGATACTGAGTAATTAATTTCTTAAATACTGATCGCGTTCTAACATCTTTTATTTCATTACTTAAACTGTTCCATAACTTAGGAAACGAATGTAGTGGTAACCGTTGAGTAAATGTTGTCCTAGGTATACCTCTTAACACTTGACCCGTTTGCCTTGTGACCATACCAGTTCGATTGAGATTTGTCTCGAAAAAATTTTCAAAGCTTATTGGTAAATTACCATTGTACCAATCGTACATAAATAACAAAACATGTTGTTTGTACAAGTCCTTGAATTTTAATATCCCTTCGTTCCTAAACAATGGATCCGTATGAGAATTAAATTTTTTGTTGTTAATTATCCGTAATGCGCGCTTTTGTAGGAGGAAAAGTTTATTTGTACCATTACCATGGCCCCATACTTGAATGCAGTACAGTAAATGGCTATGCACAAGTGAAAAATATAACGACTTCAAAGCATCGTGGGGAAGTATTCTTTTTACTCTACAAATAGCATATAATGCTCTGGATATTTTTGAGGTAATGTGCGAAATGTGTTGACCAAAGCTCAAATTTTCATCAAAATAAACTCCTAAAAACTTCACAGCTTTTTCGTTACCGTGAAGAGTCGAATTTGTAACTCGCTCCAAATGTCTGTTGTTCATCAACAAATCTATTATATAATTATCATTATGTCTGGATGGGTTAAACAATATATATTTAGTTTTTTTGGCATTTAGCAAAATTTTATTTGCTTTACACCATTCACCCAACTTCACAATTTCTCGGTTAAAATCGTTACACAAAAGTTCACTGCTACTGTTTGACTTCTATCCATTTGTGTCATCGGCGAATGAAAGGACATTTAATATTGTGCAATTTCTGATATCATTGATGTAAACTAAAAATAGCAGAGGGCCTAGTACAGATCCTTGAGGAATCCCACTCAAGGTGTCTTCCTTATCAGATTCAGTATCATTTAGCACCACAAATTGAACCCGCCCCTGTAGATAACTGCGAAACCATGAATTCGCCGTGCCTCTTATCCCATAAAACTCAAGTTTTTGTAATAAGATGTCATGGTTAACAGTATCGAATGCTTTTGAAAAATCTAAGAATAGCGACAGTGTGGAGTTTTTGTTACGTTTATCGTGATTTGTTGCAATATAATTAAGAAGATGTAACATAGGATGGAAAGTTGAGTGCTTCTTGCGAAAACCATATTGATGTTGATATAATAGATTATATTTCGTTAAAAAACTATAGAGTCTTTTGAACATGAGTCTTTCGAGGACCTTTGACAGCATTGGAAGTATACTTATCGGCCTGTAATTTTCAATTTTTTGAGGATCACCAGTTTTGTAAAGCAGCACAACTTTAGCTATTTTCATTTCATCGGGAACCGTTCCATTCATGAAAGAAGCATTTATAATATGGGTCAATGGCTGGGCTATCTCATTTATTACCATTTTAATTAATTTAGAAGAGATGCCATTGCAGTCTCTGCTTACTTTTCCTTTCATTGATTTTATGGTGAATATCACTTCTTCTTCAGTCGTTGGAGTAATGAAAAAGTTATCAGAATTACTACCAAGCAGAAAGTCAGAGAAATGTTTCGATGTACTACCTATACTATCATTAATTATCTTACCAATTTTCGAAAAGTATTTATTAAAATGATTAGCTATGTCGTTTTGGTTTGATTCTTGTTTACCATTAACTGTAATTTCTGTGGGAAACATTTTTGGACTGTTAGATCTTTTGATAGCATTTCGGAGAATTTCCCAGGTTTTTCTCATTTTGTTTCTGTTGTCATATAATACGTCTTTGTAGAATTTAGCTTTGGCTGCACGTTTAATTTTATTGAATAAACTACAGTATTGTTTATATTTATTAATGTTAAGATCAGTGGGAAATTTTAGTTTTTTGTGATATAATTTATTCTTATTCAGGGATGACTGCATTAGGCCATTTGTCATCCAGGCCTCGTGCTTAATTACCTTAGGAGGGACACTAGTGTTTTTTATTGGAAATGCGCTTTCATAGATGCTCATCAAAATGTTCATAAATACTTTGTATGCAGTATTGGGGCAGGAGATCTCAAGTACGGACTCGAAATTGGAATTAGCAAGTAGAGTTTTGAATGAATTAATATTCTTCGGTCCAAAATACTGCTTGTTAGCAGTTTGTGATACCTGGTCTACTTTAAAGGCATGTTCTGTATAGAATGTGCCAAAATGATCTGACATATCTGTAATAATAATACCAACTTCATGATTTGATAATAACGCATTCGTGTAAATGTGATCAATTATAGTCGCTGAGTATTCAGTTACTCGCGTTGGTTTCGTTATTACAGGAAGGAACCCTCCGTTGAACATGGTATCAACAAAAGTTCTAGTTTTATCATGTTCCTCGTACTTCAGTAAGTCAATGTTAAAATCACCCATTAAGATGGCTTTTGTGTTGCCAACGTTGAGTTTATTCAGAAGTTCAGATATTTCACTTGTGAAATGATTCAAATTCGCTCTAAGAGCAGTGTTGGGGCGGTATATAATTCAAATAACACAAGGATTCTTTGTATTGCTAAATATTTCAATAAACAACGATTCCAATACATGTGGGATAAAAACAGTTAGATCTTCACGTATCCGAAATGCTATGTGTTCTTTAACATAGAGTCCAACACCACCTCTACCGTCATCACCAGATGGGCGTGTTTTAAATAAGAGCCTGTGATACCCACTGAGCTTATAATCAACATCCGGGTGTATATTGAAAACCTCAGTTAGGCCTATAACATCAAATTTGTTAACTGTGGGTTGCAAGTCCTTAAGTAAACTTACAAAAGCGTCCCAGTTGGCGTTCAGACTTCTACAATTGATGTTGAATAAACTCAACGAGTTATTTTGCACAGACGAATTTTTAAAGTTATGAGGACTGAAGTACTTACAATAAGAGTGTTGAATGTTAAAAGGTGATATACTCTCTGTTTCATCATCTGCACTATTGTTAAATAGCGCTGTGAAGTCAAACTTTTCGAGTAATTGAATATTATCTAGTGTTATTTTGTCCTCCATAATTTACTGAGGTTGTTTGCTGACAGCAATGGCCCAGGACACAAGATACGCGGAGCTGTATACATATACAAATTAATTGGAAATTAGAATAGATGGTGTAATGGAAACGGTCAGAAGTATTGAGGAATCCAATTCGAAGTATGTAGATCCTGGTAACTTTTTGTATCCAAAATCACGTGTGAGGGAGACGGAACGTTTGGTGGCAGCAAGGAAGAGAAGGGCAGTTTCTTCAATTGGGCATGATCTGAGTCGAGACGAGATTGATGCAAGAGACGTGCGGGTCGTGGTGGAAGATGATGGCACTGTAAAAAAGAAACCATGTTCCCTGTGGGTGAAGTAAAAGAACAAAGAAAGACCAGATATCAGTATTAAAAAAAAAAGTGCTTTTTTTTTGTTTAAGGGGAGGGGAGTGTGGCGGGTTGATTTGGGTAAGTTGATGCTCGCTCATATTGTCGATCGCCTTGTAAGTGTCACATCACAATATTTTCAGTAATTTGGTATGTTCCCTGGTTTATATGTTATTCTTTGTTGATTTACATACGTGTCCTTTCATTTAATTCAAATTTGGTACTGTTATTGTGTTTTGGAAGTCAGAACGCAGAAGTAATTTTTATATAAAAATCAGCACTTCCGTGTATTTTTTTAAAAGTGTGCTTTACAGCGCTGTGAGCGGTGTTCTCATTTGTTTGACCACTGGAATTCAAACCAATGAGAACATTGCTCCCAAATCTGTCGGTGACATTTGATTCACCAGCATTTCTTTTTAAGACAATGTTTTAGGATCGAGACTTCACTTCATGTGTGGCTGAAGAACCTCCAGGTTCAAAACCATACTCTCAGCTGAAGGACTTCCAAGTCCGAGCTTCTCTTTGGGTTGCCTGTGTGCTTTTCAAAATGAAAAGAATTATGTCCTTCTAAATTTGGTTGGGAGGAGTCTTTAGCATACAAAGTCATTTCTTTATCTTTTTAGTTTCTGGCCTCTTAGAATGGGTGAGCAAAAATACGGTAATTTCTTTTGGTAAATTTCAACTGTCTTTGAACTTCAAGTGTTGTAGTAGTATACTAGGGTTGTGTTGGTCCATTTTGGGTAGTGGTAGTATACTAGGGTTGTGTTGGCCCATTCAGGGTAGTAGTAGTATACTAGGGTTATGTTGGTCCATTTAGGGTAGTAGTAGTAGTATACTAGGGTTATGTTGGTCCATTTTAGGTAGTGGTAGTATACTAGGGTTGTGTTGGTCCATTTTGGGTAGTAGTTAGGTGTCGTTAGGTAAATATTTTAGATCAAGTAACTGAGATTTGTGTAAGCCCTCTATAGTTGTTTCAATTTAGATTTAAGACATTTTGGTGATCGACAATTTGTTTAAATTGTGCAGTGAGCGTTGGCTTCCTCAAATTATCTTGTCATCTCTCCTTCTCTGTCTGCCTACTTGTAAATGAAATTACAAAAAGCTACTGACTTAGAAAATAAAATGAGTGAACCCCATTTTTTTCTATTCTTGTATATCAGAATGTGAGAAGCCATAGTCCAAGGACTTACGAATCTAGGTGCGGGGTCGCGAAGTTGAGTACTGTGTGAGAATTTTGGTGTCCTAGACCCCCTTCCCGTTACAATTGTAATGTCTATATTTCACACATGTACAGCTGTTGCAATAGAACTCAAACCCTCTCGTCTCCACATCTGTCGGTTTTATCAGATTCACATAATGTCGTCAAACTGACAGAAATATGTTTGCATTTATTCCTTACTCAAGTAAATTGCAGTCATATCTAAAGAAATTCGGCTAATAAAGTCGAACAACATTTTTAGATGAAACTACAGTATCGCTTGGGCTTTGAGCCAACAATACTCTGCAGTTGTCTCATTAAACTACGGAATTCATAAGAGGTATTGATGAACTGAAGTTTCTTGTTCACAGTGACTCGGCTCGTTCACTAAAAGTCAAACGGGCGCTCTTCGATGCAACTTCTATTGTCCAGGATTGGGGTGAGAATTTTGTTTATAGGTTTTCTCATTATTCGACATATATTTTCAATTTCTAACGATAATTCTGTTTTATATGTCGGAATGACTTTTATTAGCGATAATAGTCAAATTTCTTTTACTTGATTTTGGAAGAAATTAAATGTTTGTCAACAAAAGATTCACACTTCATTGGCATTTGTCGTAGGAAAGTTTGGATTGGCCAAGTAGGGTAGGGTGTTTTGACTGGAATTGACTGCATCCAATCCTATCAAGAAACGTGTCGCCCTGATTATACAATTGAAAGTCTTTGAGCGAAAATTTTGGTGGCTGAAGTTACAAATGCAGTGACTAAAGATTTCAGCCTTTTATCAACCCTTTCTTTATGATTTTTCTGTCTTTGCGTAGAATGGCCTTGCCGTGGGAGAAACAGTGACATTTCTCGTACTCTTCCGGCAAGTATCCTTCGTGCAGTTTGAGGTATCTAGAAAACTTCAATGAACCCATAATTCTGTTGTCCTACTTCCCTGTTATGGTCCCCTCCTCCACCATTCAGCCCAGCTATGCCCCTGTACCCGTTAAAGGTGCCGATTGTGTACTATGAATCTGACGCAAAATTCTTAGCGAGGATATGACAAGCGAGCATTCAAAGGCTCACATGTTTGACGAATATAGAGTCTTTTCGCAAGCTGAATGTGATTTCATGTGAGCGCAGTGTACACGCACATCTAAGATCGCCTTATTAAATGTCCAGTATCGGGATGTTCAAGTTATTTCATAGAAAGTCGGAGACACATCCACGCACTCAAACCGGATCAAAGCATCTCACCTGAAGCACAGGTTCCAAAACATTCCAGTTTCCGAATAACATTTCGCGGTACTGTAAAACTTGCACAAAAGAAAACAAATACCCAAATTGCCCCAGACGGTTTTCGTCTACATCTTTTACGGTCAATATCAATACAAGAAAGAACAAGAATCGGGTCTTCCCTTGTCAAAAATGTGGAAGACAATTTAAATGTAGAACTTGACCAGTCAGACAGAAAAACTGTGCTCGTTTTGCCGCTAGTCTGAGTATGTTTCGTTGTTTCCTTTAAGCATTAAAATTTAAAATGTTTGCTCACCAATTTTATTTCATTATCAGATCCTTTTACCATAAAACGTAAACCGTTGTAATACTTTGAAATCCATAATGCAGATGAAAATTGTAGTTGTTGTAAGACGCTAAAAATGGATTTTAGCACATAACCTACCTTCAATTTCAGTGTGTTCATCATTATGAAAGTGAAATATGAGTATCACCCCTTTTCAGTCTAAAATCAGTTGGGTTAAAAATCAACCTAAGTCAACCCAATTGGGTTCGTATTCACTCAACCCAGTTGATTTCGGTTGATTTTTAACCCAACTGATTTTAGAGTGCATTCATTGGATTTATGTTGTCATTTACTGTTTGTATAATTTTTGATTTATTTTTACCCAAATAATTTGAGATACCTCTCTGTCACTATTATTATTATATATTTTAAAGAACAAATATTTTTCGCTTTTGTCATTGTGCGTGCATGCATAGTGCCCATAACACCAATGTTGTTCTGTTGCTAACTTTCGATTGGATCAGATTTATTTGAATCTTCCAAAATACACACATGCGCCCATATGTGGAAATTGTACACTGAATTTCGTCCCAAAATGTTGTTTTCATAATAAAGTACACTCGCAAATATTTTGTGGCCAACATATATCCGTACCATTGCTAAACTTTGTATCTGCGTAAATCTGTACGCACACCGTGTCCACTCTGCATATTGGACATAAACAAGGGGCTTCAGGAATGATTTTGCTTCGCATGTCATGCAAATCATACACAAGGAAATAGGACCGTGAAACCTGAAGTGACATTACTAATGACGCCTATGATAAAAATGAGAAAAGTTGTTTGACAATATAGCAATAGCTTTCAATATATAGTCGATACTTAGACTATTTAGCGATATCCTCTTCTGGTCACATCCCACCCTGCCTCGCCGTGAAATGGTAGTCAATATCGAACACTAAACGTTGTAAAAATTCACATTGTATGGCGACCAGGACTAACCGTTGTTGTAAAAACAACACGCGTTTATCCGTATCTGCATCGGGATATATCCAAATCGGTCAACTAACGTGATAAACGTTTCGATAACTTCTGTTTAATTTTCTGAGGGAAATACATTCGGATCAAATGAACGTCGGACTGGAAATCGAGACGCAAGAAGCTTCTGAAAGAAAATGAGAGTGCCGATAACGAACGAAGGGAGGATGCTCCTCCTTTTTCATCTGAGTATTTATGTGTTCATTATTTCCCAGATTATGATTTATGAAGAAATCCAATGCACCCATAAAATTATCACCAA
Organism: Pictodentalium vernedei; assembly: GCA_031216915.1. Classification (NCBI taxonomy): domain Eukaryota; kingdom Metazoa; phylum Mollusca; class Scaphopoda; order Dentaliida; family Dentaliidae; genus Pictodentalium; species Pictodentalium vernedei. The sequence goes on from CM062291.1 coordinate 369,160,084, forward strand.
ATATCACGAGAGGATCGGGGCGGTAGTTGTCGCCTGTACCCATTAAAAGTTTTGTCTGGTAATGCTAGGTTCTGTGGGATTTGTTTTTGTTGAATAGAGTCCATCCCGCTATTGGATGCAAAAAATGCTTTATTGGAGGGTGGGGGGGGGGGTGGGTGGGTGGGGGGACAAAAGGAAATGAAGCCTTTAAGACAACGATTGCGATTTTTTGATAAAAACCTTAAAGGTTTTCTTCGTCTTAAAATTGCCCCTCCCCACCCCTACCCTATCTATGCTAACTTATTTCCAAATTAATGTAATTATATCACTGACATAATAAAATGGGCACGTGACAATCGTTACTTATTCCCATTTCCTTATTCAACATTCGTTATCAACCAAAAAATCAGTATTACAAGTCATTTGCTGAATGTAAATGTGGTAAATTGTGGAATATAGGATTTAGTCCCAATCGCCATGAACAACCTTGCACTGAACTGTATGTTAGTGACATATACCACACATCCAAGACAATTTTCGGAAAGCTACACGAAGAGGGTATTGCTATTCTTGAACACTTACGTCCGTACCCCTGTAGGCCTGAATTTGATTTCTTTTGCTATTTTTGATAGAACCTTTCTCCTCACCTCTACTAATGCTAGATCTGGGAAGCCCAGCACAAACCCCGAGTGTGAGTGTATGCAGTAACATCCCCGGTTTTGACAAGCCAAACTATTTTACAACTTATGATGAAACCCAAAATTTAGTTGAAACTGTGGTGAACTATTTGATAGTATTTCTCAAAAAAAGTTACCCTCTCACACAACAAATACACACGTCCACCAAATTATCCCTAAGACAGATGACTCAAGACGCTTCGGCACATGAACCATTTCACGATATTAGCTGTTGAATTTGATCATAACGTGAAGAAAATGTCTGCATTGGGTTTAAAAAGTCCCAAAGATATGTTAACGTGGTGAAACGAGAATCGATGGATTATCTAAAAAACAACATGACCACTTTCTTCCTTCGTTAAAACCCTTTACCTAACATAACGGCCAACAGTGGCCAGCGCTATTCTCAAAAATCGCCAGTTAACTTTCATTATTTTTTCTTTTTTTATCTCAAAAACATTGGTTATGACCCCTCGTTGGAACGAGCTCGTTCCAATGAGGGGGTCATAACCTATGTTTTTGAGACAAAAAATTAGTTATTCAAGAATTTTTTTTGCAAGTGTCTGCTTTTCATGTTAGATGAAGGGTTAAGAAAATAACAACTGTATGGTTCTCAAAACGGACATGGTAATATTTTAGATATTTGCAATTATCTCGACCCTGGATTGTGTTATGACAAATTTTTCAAGGCTTTTGGGAGTTCGGTTTCTCAAGAATTTCGCCCCAATGAATGGATTGACTGTCTTGAGAAACTGGACTCTCCCGACTTACCAACATTTGTTTCCTGTTATAGCTTTTTAATAAAAGGAAAACATAACGCATGAGGAATATTCCTACCGACAGCAATGTTTGGGGAATAATGGGATGAAGACATTTATACTCATAATCGGATATAATAAAAGAAATGTGAAACCTTTCTACTGAGAAGCAGTTTAGGTTTTACATGGAAAATAATTGGTAAGATCCAATTCAGCCAAACCTCATTCAGTGTTTTCCACGCTATACTGGGTGCAAGTAGGTGTGGGTTTTTCCACGCACACTTGGAGAGTGGATACACTAATGCTCCTTCAAATCACTGTACTTTTAATACTTATCAACATTGGAGAAAAGAAAAGAAATCATGGAAACAACAACAGCTCATACACTGCGTGATCAATAAAAACGTAAAACACTCAAGTAAAAGACCAATCTGCCTACAATTGTTGAAAAACACTTGCAAATCACTAGTCATCCTGGCGTTATATTCTCAGGAACATAGAGCTCTACCCGGGACCCAAGAAGTGTGACTTAATCTATCCATGTGGCCTATGTGAAGATTATGTAAACTGGTCAACCAGGGCGTATGTTGTGATGGCAGCATCTGTTACCACAAACCATTAGTCGAAATGTGCAGAAAATACCTCGGACTTTTGTACAGGAGCAACGTCCACTGGTTATGCTGAAAGTGTGAGGGCATCAAGATCAACACCTTCACGTTTCACAGCTACGAACTGAGCAGTACAAATATCTACGAACCATTACCAACAACGGGCATCAAATTAAACTCAGTCTCATCAAATGAACCATTCAACTCACTGACAACGAGCAGTTCCAAACCAAACCGAATCCAAGAGATACCATATCAACATTGAGACATAAATCGGGAAAGTATTATGTCTTAGATATTCCATCCAAGCAAACACTTAGACCTGTCACCGTTAACTGCCGAAGCCTGAAAGAAAAATAACCAGAGTTTACAGACACCATTGAATATATCAATTCAGACATAGTCTGAGTCTGTGGTAAGGAATCCTGGCTAAAAGGATAGAAACCAGGTAAACACCCAACATCAGGCGCAATGAACTCGTGCAAAATATTTCAACCTTATAACATCTCTACTAAGGACGAAAGCATCCTTTGCGTTGTGGAGGGGTTCATTGTGTTAAAGAAAGAAATTATCTCGGGAGATATACCCGAGCGCGTAAAAAATTGTGAACTGGTATGGTTAACCCATTGAGACTTTATTTAATTAAACCTGACATTCAAACGGCACTGGTAATTTAGTTTCTTCAACGTTTTTCAAAATGTGATGTCAAATGTCGGAAAGTACAAATAACAAGATATTTTTCATATTATCGATTAACGGGTTGAGGGCTAGATTATTTTTGGTGATCTGAATTTGTTATTCAAAACTTGTTTTATTACAAATTACTGGAGAGTGCCTGTGGCAGTAATTTGTAATAAAACAAATTTATATAAACAAAATATTATTTGTGTTTGACTGAATATGAAATATAAGCAAGGAAACTGTTGGCTTTTGCTCTGGTATCCTCATTTTTTGAAAGCCCTGATACTGGCTTCTAGCACTCAACCAGGTAAGAATTCTTGACAGCAGGATTATATTAGTATTTTAAGCTGCGATAACATTTGGCTCAACGGTTGTCGCTGGGCACTATTCGGGAGAAAATAGGAAGTGAGGTTAAAGCTTTAAAAATCGAAAAATAATAACAAAACAAATGACCACAAAGTATCAACCCGCTGTTTAATTTCGTACGTCATAAGACGTACAAAAGTATCAAAGGGTTAAATATAAACATGAACACACATTAAGACCTCCTGGTTGATTCTTTTCGATGCCACAGAGAAATAAAAACGACATCAGAGAATCAGACAATTCTATCTCCACAATAAACCAAAAGAAGATGAAAATGTACGCGTAACAGCGGACTTCTATTTACCTGATATAACATGGGAAACTTCAACAGCAAAGTTAACGCCCTGGACAAGAAAATACAAAATAACGTGATTGAAATGACCATTGAAAACAAACAGATACAAGTGCATAAAATACCAACAAGGGGAGATAACATCCTCGATTTTGTCTGCGAAAGTAATTCACCAATTGTAAGAAACCCGATAAGCGGACTTGCGATGTTAATAACCGAAATGGAAATAATCCTCAGTACCAGAAACCATCAAGAGAAAATTCTATCAATACATCAAGGTATACTGGGATCCCATAAAGGAAGAGATCATTAAATTAGCTGACACGATACAACATCAGCAAAGAGTAGTCTGAGAAGGATCATTTAATAACTTACAGACAACATTTAAGACCACTCTCTCAAGACACCATAGATAAACACATTCCAGCCAAAATAATAAAAACCATTAACGGTCTACCATGGATAAACAATAAGGTTAAAATGATATTAAGGAGGAAATAGAGAATACCCAACCAAGCACAGAAAACGAATCATGGGCCAAACCATCGCCAAATATACGAAATAAACGCAACATCATAGTGGGCCTGAACGAGATCAACACTAAGCCTTTCTGGAAACATTTGAAAGCCCCAAAACATGACTCAATACGAGTAACACCACTGAAATAATACAAAACAAAAGAAATCAATGAAGTAAAGGTAACAAGTGGTACCAAAGATGAGGTAGATATACTTATAAACCAGTTCAGATCAGTACTTACTATCGAAGACCCAGGTGCAAAAACTATGTCGTCTAAAAGAAAGACACACCCAGAACCTCCGAAATCACATAGTCGAAGATCTCGGATTACGGAAATTACAGACACCAATCCATCAAAAGCAGCGGGCTCAGAAAACATTCCCAATAGAATTCTAAAAGCATTTGCTACATACATAGCCCCATGGCTCACCATTATATTTAACCGCCCCCTAGAAAATGGAAAACTACCATTGGACTGGAAGGCGGCAAACATCATTGCATCTTCAAGAAAGGGGCTAAACATGTTGCAAAAAACTACTACCTCTGACTTCAGTCCCAGGCAATCTACCAGGGCATATTATCTGTAAGCACATGCTGCAGTACACTTAGAACATAACAACATCATTATGAAACTGAGCCATGGCTACCGACCAGGTTATCCACATGACATACAGCTTCTTTTAACAACAGAACACATCCAAAAGTCACACGATTAGGGAATCAAATCAATGTCATCATACTGGACGTCTCCAAACGCGTGTCACTGTACAAGAAATAAAGCTACTTGGATATTTCAAGAACTGTAACATTAAAGGGATCATCCAACACTGGCAAAATAAGTTTCTAACTGATCGGGAAATGGGGATAGTACTGGAAAGAGAACACCTTGAAGAAGTATCGGTTGGTTGAGGAGTACCACAAGGAACCCACCCTGGAATTCTCTTGTTTCAACGACCTCCCAGATAACATAAAATTCAGCGTTCGTCTCTTCGCAGATCTTTTCCTACTATATAGGTAAATAAAGAACCACCAAGATCAACTTACTCCTCGAAATGACTTTAAATAGCTTGCAAAATGGGTCAAGAATTGGAGCATGTATGCGTTTTAACACGAAAGAAAGCTACATGCTCAACACAATGAATGGTCGCATACTGGAGGAAGTAGACGAAAACCCATAGTTGCATTTAATGATTTCACGTAATCTTAAATGGAGCACTCGCATAAACAACATTATCAGGAAAGCCTTCTTCACACTAGGATTTCTAAGAAGAGACTCCAGACACTGACCACGAGTCCAGTAGAACATCATAAATATTATAGGTAAGATCACTATTCGAATATGCAGAAGTAGTCTGGGATCCATATACCAAACACCGCAATAGAAAACAAAAATAGAAAGCGTACAGATAAGAGAAGCCAGATTCAAAAGACGAGATTACCATAGAAAAGAAGAGGGCACGATGTCCAAAATTATAGGAGAGTTAAAACTGCTACCTCTTCACAAAATGGACAACAAACAGATTAACCTTTATCAGTTTATGTATAAAATATAAAATAGTTCAGGGAGCCGTACCGGCTATTCCCGCTCCGAATTTCTTTACAAAGGCAATAAACACACAAGAAAAACTCAAAACTCCGACAGCTGCGAAACCAGAAGAAAATTGAACAGTTCAGTCAGATATAACGCAAAGTGTTTCGGAGTACCACAATCAAATACAGAACAATATCTTACCTCCTACAAGTATCTGGGAATTTCATTGGTTCAAAGACGTCATATGCAGACTGCATATAAAACCACATACTGCCTGTCAACATCCACATACGCTGACAGCTATGGGTAATCTCCCCTTTGTTCATTGATTATTCAAAATGGCGGCAGCCGATAAACGCTTCAAGTTGAAAGATTGAGTGATAAATTGTAACAAGGCAAAGACACGTGAACACGTTGTGAGAATTCTGTCATTTAATTTTGATCGCTGTTGTTATTAGTTCTGTGCATCGATGCAGCAGTAGGTAAGATATATTCGTTACACAGTTTGTTGGTGGCCTACTATGGTATATATGGTGTCAGTTGATTCCATATTGGACTCGAGCTTCGCTCGAGTCCAATATGGAATCAACTGACACCATATATACCATATTAGGCCACCAACAAACTGTGTAACTAATAATATGAAGTTTCATTCTTCCTAAAAACGACAACAGAAGCAATTCTCCATTTCAGTGGTGACTTTTAAACTGTCAAAATCTATCGATAGTCGTTACAAAGCCTGCTTGTGGAGGTCACGATTCCTGTTTGTTCAAATCAAGTCCATGGATTAATATTTGTGCTCCATATGGGGTGGGGGGGGGGGGGGCGAATAATTTTAACTTGGAGGAATATGAGAAATATTCTTTAAAAATGTTCCTCTCCAGAACAAACATTCAGAATCATTTTGATATTTGGTACACAGTATCTTTGGAGGTGGTGTTTTTTTTTTGTTTTTTTTTTTGGGGGGGGGGGGGGGGGGTGGTTCATATTCAAATTTGTTCAACACCCATGGTTTATAATTCGGCTCCACGGAGGAATATGGGGAATATTCTTATATTCTTTAAACATCTTCTAAGCAATAACCATATTCGGAATCTTTTTATATTTGTTATACAGCACTCATGGAGGGAGGGGGTGCAGAGTTAAGGTGATGGTTCCATATCTAACATGACTGAGAGTTTGATTTATGTTCAGAGATACACTGATAATGTTTATGGGACTACATATACTATTCATAAAAAGTAGGGGATATTTGATAGAAATGAGATATATGAAGAAATATATTTATATTTTCATGAATAGATAGTTGAGACATTGCACTCTGACATCGGGTGAACGAAATCGGCGATAGTTGGATGCCTGACAATCACACATTTCACGCACCGAGCTGTAGAAGACATGGACGGTCAGTCAGAGAATTTACCACATTCAGTCCAAGACATCAATACCTTGTAAATCCTCCTCGGTTCGCGAAACAGGCGCGGATCCGACGTGGCATACTCCTCACAAACGTCCAATATCAGCTTGACTGATGTTATTCCATTCTTCCTGCAGTGCAGCGGCGAGTTCCTGGACATTGGTAGGGGCTGTTGGCTTTGTCGTAGGCGCCTGCCAAGCATATCCCAGTCGTGCTCGATTGGTGAAAGGTCTGGACTTAGTGCTGGTCAAGGCAGTGTAGTGATGTTATGCTCCTGGAGGAGCTCTGTAGCGACACGGGCCCTGTCTGCTCTTGCATTGTCATCTTCGAAAATGAATCGACGGCCTTGACGTCGCGCAAATGGCACCATATGAGCTGCTAACATGTTGTCATGGTAGTACTACCCAGTTGCACGCCCATGGGTGACATGTAATGCTGTTCTGCTTGTCATGGTTATGCCTTCCCACACCATAACCGATCCACCACCGTCATGGTATCGTTCGTTCCGCCGCCACCGCCACACTCTACTTCGCCTGTCTTGAAAGTCGAGAGTAAACCTCCATTCATCGAAACATCGGAAAACCTGACGTTGCTCCACCGACGATTGTCCCAGCGCTGTCGTGCTCCAAACCATTTACGCCTTGCTGCGATGTGACTTTTAGTCAATCGTGGAATTTTTCGAGGTCGTCGAGCGTACAAATTCCAGCTGTATAGGCGATTTCGGATAGTCTGACCAATGACTCGCACACCTGACGTTCGGTGCAGCTGATGTCCAATTTCTGAGGCACTTTGATGGCAGTTACGTAATGCTGTTGTTCGGATGAAACAATCCTGGTTAGCAGTTGTCGCCCTTGGACGACCTGACCGACGTCTGTTATCAGCATTGCATGTCTGACGGTAGCGTGAACACAACCTGCTAATCACCAGTTCAGTAACATTGAGCCTTTGAGCCACTGCAGTCTGTCTCTTGCCAGCTTCCAACATGGCAACGGCACGTTCATGTTCCTCGCGTGTCAGTCTTCGCATACCTCAAAAGTTACGTTTCGACCAGAAACTATTGATGAACGAGTTTGTACCAAGAAAAGAATGATGAAAATGAAAATTTCAAAACGTACCTCACAGATATATTAACGCGGCGCTCGTGCGAAAAACCTGCACAACATTCATGATCCACTCTAAACCTGGTAACATGTTGATGTGTCCAATCACGCCTATCAAATATCCCACAGACATTAACGCGGCGCTCGTGCGAAAAACCTGCACAACATTCATGATCTACACTAAACTTGGTAACATGTTGATGTGTCCAATGTAGCGAAACTCGACCCACCCCGCCCTGCTCTCACTTTGTGTCGAGTCTCTCGGCCCCGAACTCACTTACATGAAGTGAGTTCCGGCCGAGAGCCACGCCACAAAGCCAAACAAGGTCTAGCCATAGCACAGATTTGTTGTCGAGGGGTTAGTTACAAGTTCGCAATTTCAAACCGAAAATTAGTTAGCGTAATCAATCACCTAGAACCTCTACAAAATTATTCCAGACTACCCTGGCACCCGTGCTGTGCCGCTGTTCTCGGGCCGGACTCACTTACAATAAGTGAGCCCTTACCGAGAACCTCGCCACAACAGTCAACCAAGGAACAAACATCTTCCTATGATTCCAATCCACCCTTAAACCGTGTTTTGTGTTAAGATATATGTTAGGACTAGGACTCTGAAACAGAATAGGAATTAAAAATACAAAAAAAAAACAATTCCACTAAATTATTAGCAAATTTATTCACAAATCCCCAAATCGTCTCTACCCTCCCACAATTCAGCAGTACATTCAGATTTACATTCAAGTTGTACAGACCAACTCATTTCATTCACCCTTCAAGGTGAGATCATAATTCCTCATAAAATAGTTACGTCCCCTACTAAAGAGGGGGAAAAACCCTACAATCTGGCACTTATGCCGCCTTAAAATATGCACACCAGACTACATGACTACTACCCTTAACTAAAGAAGGGGAGTCCAAGATACGGCAATACCAAATATTTACTTTCACATGTCACCCAGCAGAAGGGTTACTTCATTATTTGTGACCCACCTACCCTCCTAAATATTGCTAAATATTCACTGAGGGTAGCGTTATCTCAGTATTCACGTCTGTACATTCCAGCTAATGCCATAAAAGGAGAGGGGGGGGGGGGGGTACAATCCATCGGGCCACCGAAACTCGCCCCAAGCCGAAAGATCACGATTAGGCCATAGCATCCTATCGCAACAGCAATTAGATGCCCTGGATCAATCGTGAATAATCCTAGAACCAATTTAATATAGCCTTTTATAACATATTTCGGCTTACGGCGAGGATCGGTAAATTACATAAAATATGACCGGCCCCGGCAGGGTACAACTACGGATAAATAATATTCGACTCACCTATAGGAAGCTCCACACGGTTCTGATCCACTAGACTCCGATTCAGAATAATATAATATTGCAGACGCAATTATTTCGTGCGAAGTCAACACCGCCGAGCACGAGAAACTACATGTCTCTCACAATAGTGGTCAATGAAGTAAGAACCACTGATCCATAACGCTATCAGTTAATGATCAATGTAACAATTTAAGGCCACCTCAGAGTATTTTAGCACATTCAATACTGAAGCGGGCAAACACACACTCGATATGTACACACAGACCCATACCTACATATATATATAATATACATACATAGATATAGGCCACTGTGCACACACCGTGTGTGTGTCCCTTATTGTACAATTCCACTTTTTCTTACACCACCCCCACCCCGAGATTCAACGTCCCTGTTGAAAAAGATAGGAGAGGAAAAAGGAAAAGGGGAAAGATATATACACCCCTCCGCAAACAAAGGTAGTAGATTTTGTCATACTGGCCATTTAAAAAAAAATAGCCAGATAATTGCTAGTTGAATTGAAATAGTTGTTGGCTGAATAAAAGTAGTCGCTGGTTCCTCATAAAACACATAAATTTTTCTTCATAATTTCTATGTATTTTCGTTTTAAAAAAATTAATAAATCACTATTTAAATAATTCACCTTAAATCCATCCAACTGGGGTTCCGTTTAGGAAATCAGTCATAGCTTTAGGCCGAAATGAGTCCCCGACCAGCACTGACCCACGTACAGGGTCTGCACTGCCTGAAGCCGACGAGGTCATGCAACAGGAGATGTAAGCGTCAGATTGAGCTCATTCAAGCATAAAACGATGACAATATTTATAATGGTCCCATCTAGAACCCAGTTTAGTTCAAGGTTATCTTTCCAAAACAAAGGAATATTAAATCTTTTCTATTACAACTGAAAGTTCTCAAGGAACTCATCTCACTTTCTGGATGTAATGACCTTTATCAGGCACATACAATTCTTTTTATGTCATTTATTCTAAAGCATTCAGCTTTCACACAATTTCCCCGGGAAATTGGTAAGATTATTTGTAGAACCTTTATTCAACGGACCACTGCTCCTCCAAGACCAAAGCAAGGTATTTTAGGTATTGACATTGACCCAGGTTATTCAAATGCACACCATCTCGTGCAAAATGTAAACGTGACACCTTAAATAAGGCTTTATAAAATACATTAGACCTTCTAAGTGTTTCGTAAAACTGGGTGACAGCCACCCTACGGAGTTCGTACACAATACCAGACACTCTGGTCTTCACACGAGGAAACAGTCCTAGAATGATAATTTTTTTAACGCCTTGGCGTAACAAATTCTCTAAAAGTCTTTCGACAGAAAGTTTAAAATGTGAAAAACAAAAAGTATCACAGTCAATGTCATTTTCGCCAACCTGCACAAGTACGGTCTCTGCACTCTCCACACAAATCCATTCAAGTTGTTGGATAGTTGCACCAGGAACACCATATGCTTCCAGCGAACTCAGACGTCCAGGTATTTCCCCTGACCATGCTGCAAGTCTTCTTATAAAGGAATGGCCCATTATTAAAGCCATAATGCTACAAGAAGAAAATTTACAAACAGAACAGTATCTTTGTTCTTACAATAATTCTACCTAGATAAGATGAGGACCCAGCAACTAAAAAGGACAACCATTTCAATATTTCCCGAAAGATAATTTCTCCAACCAAGCTGACCCGTCAATTGATTTATTTTCTACCACGGACACATCTCTCGCGAAAAAAAAAAAAAAAAAATCCAATTATACTTGGCACCGGTGCCTTAACTTCCATAACTCTTATATTCCGAATCATACCCTTACATATAACTCTCACCGCCCTCCATACACATGCGCACGAAAACCCCCCAATTATTAACATCCCAACCCTCCTGCGTACCGAAATAAAAAAACAAACCGGTCAGCGGGTTTAAGAAAAATCTTAACAGGTATAGAAATTTGACGACCACACTTGTATTTGCCATTTCCAACAGCCAATAAAAAAAACCCCAATTTCTCGGAACCAATACAATACGGCAACTCCCCACACCAGGGAAATGACGCAATTTAAAATAATGCAACAAAGCTCGTATTATGGACAAGCCAATAATGCTCATCTATCCATTATCTACATGAAAATTTGGTTCCACACTAAATACACTTCAAAGGCAGCACCACCTCGGAGGCCAATACATAAGCGCTAAATATAATATCAAATTTTTACATTTTATCGCGCTCAACAAAATATATATATATTCAGGCCCCCGAGAACTGCCACTTAACTCAAATACCAAGTGTGGTGTCAGGCAGAGAGAAAGAAAAAAAATACTTAATAAAAAACAAAGTCTTGAGAACCTAGTCGACGTGGTCGCCGGAGGGTACGACCACACCTACTAGTCGGAGCTTCCCCGTCGAACGTCTCTCTCCCCTCAGGATCTCCCACCGAGGGCCGGTCAACATTACTCTCGATAGGACTATCAGGTGTGGGAGCAATGGGGGCACCCAAATTTAAATTACGTGAAAAACACTTCTTCAACCGGTTGAAATGTACAACCTGGGGTTTACCTCCTCCGACGCGAACCACAAGGTAATTTACGTCCGAGAGTTTGCTTTTTATGATGTAGGGACCAACCCAAAATTTTGCAAATTTTGAGGTCTGACCTTTATTTACTCTAGGTAAATAAAGCCAGACCCTATCCCCAACGGTAAAAGGTTTGCCGAAAACTCGCTTGTCATATATTTTCTTTCTTCTCTTAATCTCGGATTCACATTTCAACGAGACCAATTGAAATATTTGGGCTAGACGACTTTCCAAATCGCTAACATATTGAGAGGGAGCCCAATCCCTATCAGGAATCTTACCAGCGATTAACTCTGTAGGTAAAGTAATTTCTCTACCAAACATGACACTAAAGGGAGTAAACCCAGTCGTCTCATGTTTGGCACTTCTATAGGCCATCATGGCGAATGGAAGATAGTATTCCCAGTCGCCATGATTATCCTCTACAAAGCAAGCTAACATAGCCGCCAAAGTTCTATTAAACCTCTCAACTTGGCCATCACTTTGGGGCATATAGGGAGAGGTACGAGTCTTTTTAATTTCAAAATAGCGGCAAACTTCCTGAAACAAATCAGATTCAAAATTTGACCCCTGGTCTGAATGAATAAATTTCGGCATTCCGTACCGACTAATCCACTCTCGAATTACCACATCGGCTACTGTACTTGCCCTTTGATTGGGGATAGCAAAAGCCTCCGTCCATTTGGAGAAATAATCTGATATAACTAAAATGTAAATATTACCCTGAACGGATTCAGGTAATGGCCCCAAAATATCCAAAGCAATTCGTTCCATAGGCTCCGAAACTTTATCTGTTACCATAGGAGATCGACTGGTCTTGCCCGGTGGCTTACGACACTGACAATTCGGACAAGACTGAACCCAGAGTTCTACATCCCGGCGCAAACCTATCCAAAAGAAACGCTCTCGAATTTTAGAATATGTCTTATGAACGCCCAAATGTGCACCCACTAAAGAGTCATGATGCTCCTTACATACCTGACTTCTTAAGTCTTTTGGGACCACCCACAAAAATTTGCTGGGGGACCCTATTTGTGTCCACTCTCGAAGAAGAATGTCATTTTTCACTAAAAATTGTTCCCACTGACTCACATACCTCTGAAGCTCCGGGGATTCTCCTTTTAATTTCTCAAGTCCAGGTTTCTCGCCCGTTTTCTTCATTTCGAAAAATTTTTTAATAAGGGGATCAGCCCCCTGACTTTCCTTAGTCAATTGAATTGCAGACTCAAACTCAACAGTGTTAATATCATGTTTGTTACAGGAAGGAATCCTACTCAGCGCATCTGCGTTCTTATGTTGTTCACCGTGATGATGAACCGTCATAAAATCGAACCCACTGAGATATTCCAGCCAACGCGCCACCTGCCCAACCGGTTCCTTAAAATTAAACAACCACTGCAGGGACCCATGGTCGGTTCGCAGCGTAAAATGCTTGCCAGTGAGGAAATGTCTAAAGTGTTTAACACTTTTAATTACTGCCAGTAACTCCTTCCTAGTAACACTATAATTTCTCTCTTGTTGGGAATGAGTTTTACTGAAATAAGCTATTACTTGCTCCTTGCCTTCTATAATCTGTGACAAAACCGAACCAGAGGCAAAATCACTCGCATCCGTGTCAAGAATAAATTCGTGCTCAAAATTTGGGTAAGCCAAAATTGGACTTTGACACAATTTGTCTTTTAATATCTCAAAAGCCTCCTGTTGGGCCTCGCCCCAAACAAATTTTTCATTCTTACAAGTCAATTTGGTCAAAGGACTAGCCAAAGTAGAAAAGTGTGAGACATATTTTCGATAATACGCGGATAACCCGATAAAACTTCGAAGATCTTTCAAGCAAGTCGGAACAGGCCAATCTTTTACGCGCGCAATTTTCTCCGGGTCAGCTGACACACCCGACGCAGAAACAATGTGACCTAAATATGAAACCTGACGTCTAAACAACGCACACTTAGAAGGTTTCAATTTTAATCCTGCAGACCTTATTCTAGTAAAAACCTCTTGTAATCGTTCAATATGCTCCTGGAAAGACCGCGCATATATGATGACGTCATCAAGATATATGAGACAAGTCTTCCAGTGTAGCCCTTTGAGAACTAGCTCCATGAGCCTCTCGAAGGACCCAGGAGCGCCACAGAGCCCAAAAGGGAGGACCGTGAATTGATAGAGCCCAACGCCAGTAGTAAAAGCCGTTTTCTCCCGGGCATCAGGAGTTAGCTCCATTTGCCAGTATCCAGAAGCCAAATCTAGAGTGGAAAACCACTGTGCCCCCGCCATACCCTCTAAACTCTCATCTATACGGGGCAAAGGATAGGCATCTTTTTTTGTAATGGCATTTAATTTACGGTAGTCCACGCAGAAACGAAAACTATTGTCTTTCTTTTTAACTAAAACTATAGGAGCCGCCCAAGGACTAGAGGAAGGTTGAATTACCCCTTGCTTAAGCATAACATCTATCTGCTGCTCAACCTCGCGCCTTTTGTGAAAAGGGAGCCGATATGCCCGCTGTTTAATAGGAAGATGGTCACCCGTACAAATATCATGCCGAATGAGATCAGTGCGGCCCAAATCACCTTCGAACTGTATAAATACGTCGCGGTTCTTCTCTAAAAAATCATTGACCTGTTCCGCTTGATTTCCAGTCAAAACCGCTCTGTCATAGGTTTGTAACAAAGAGAACTTCCCATCATCCGAAGGGGAAGCCTCCTTAATTTGTTCACCTAAAATGTCAACATTCTCAAGAACAGCCACAGACTCACCACCTTTTAACTTTTGAGGGGTCTGAGAAACATTTATCAGCCTAACAGGAACTTCCGGCTGACTAACATCAACAACACTTCGTCCCAACATTAATCCGTGATGACCTTTCATGAACCCTGGGTCGGGTTCACACAGGCTCTGTCCAACCGGTGGACCGTCAACTCGGCCCTGCACTATAACTTCAGAAAAGGGAGGTACTGTCAATCCCTCAATCAATAATACGTGAATTTTATCATTTTCTTTCAAAAACTCAAGGGAAAATTTAACCCCTTGGATCATAACAGTTTTGTCCGGCAAAGAAATCACTGAATTAGTTTTATTCATAAAGTCAATTCCCAGAATTGCATCAAAGGACAGATTAACCACGTAAAATGTTTGAACATATTGATACTTACCAACAGTTACAGGCAAATCCACCAACCCCTTTAAATCAAGGGGCTGCCCATTCGCCCCCAAAACACTACGAGGAGCCTCTCTAACTCGAGACTGCTCAATACCTAAAGTTTCATGCAACACTCTGGTACTGATTAAGCTTACCGCTGAACCAGTATCCAGTAGGAACTTAACATTTTCATTCAAGACATTAAGAGTCAGATAACTATGACCGGTACTCTCTGATGGGAGGGTCCTTTCTATCACAGACTGAGGTTCGACCCCTACCTCAGTCTTTACCCGTTTAAATCCTGATTGTTATCTAAATTGGACCTATGGGACCAGTCGCCTTTACCTCTACCTCTATTCCTACCTCTACCATTTCCATAACCACCTCGGCCCAAACGACCTCTATAAAAACTATCCCTATCCTGACCACGATCCTGCCTGAAAAGTTCTTCTCGCAATTTATTTTGCTCAACCTGCATTTCTTTCAATTGTTCCTGCAAACTTTCGACCGCCTGGATTAATGCACCAATTTCACTAGAAATTTCCGATTCCCCAACTACACCAACTGAAGAAGGTACCTCTACCTTCTTGTACGACTCCTCATCTAAAGCAGCACGCACTGCCGCATCAAGGGTTTCAGGCTTAGCCCTCAACACTTGCATCCTAACTTCATTGTCCACCAACGCGGAAATAAAACTATCCTTACTCAAGTCATCCCTAACATCGAGGGGAACCCCTGGATACGCCTTTCTCACCAAGCGTCTAATACTTCCCGCTAACTCAGGCAAAGTCTCTCGCTGTGACCTACGTCTAGACCTTAATTGGGCCCTATATATTGCAGTCCCCTTAAATGGATCAAAACGATAGCGCAAACTCTGCATAACTCTATGAGAATTGGATTTGATTTCCGGGTCCAAATCTTCATAAAACTGCAAAGCAGCGCCCCTTAAAGATACCACTAAAAATTGACGAGCCCGGTCTTCAGACCACTGGTTAATCCCAACACATTTCTCAAAATGGGATAACCAATCAGCTACACTGGTGGTTCCATTAAACGTATCGGGCGTAACAATCGGTTTACGTGGATAAGCTTGCTCACCATGCCTATCGTCAAACTGTATAACTCTTGCCCCATGCTGATGTCTAGGCAAACTCGATACTTTCGGATTCTCCCCAGAAATTTTCTTAGGTTGAACCACCCTGGGCAATCCCATCATATCAACCGCACGCCCTGCAGAAGTTCGACGCACAGAGGCCCCTGTCGAAACCGTCCCAGGTGTATCAGAGATTGCAGCGTAATCCTCCGTTTGGTCACCTAACTCAACAATAGAATTCTGCAATTCGTCACTCAACTGTTGACATTTCAACATAACTTCATCAACCTTATTAAACTTCCCATCAGGGGTAGGATCAGGAGTAGGAGGAATATTACGTAATTTCTTCGATCTAGCACCTTTGGAGGTCATATCAGCGGTCAAGGCCTCCGAGGCATACATATAATCATCTAGCTCTTTACTAATTCCACTAGCCATTTTATATATATGTAAGGACCACACCCCCAACAATTACCAATTACATTAATTCACAACAAGGAGTCCAATTTTAGTCCTACAACATTCCTAACAAATTATGGTCACTAGGATATAAATATCTCGGATTCAATCACACAACCCTTCAATCCAAAACGTTGGTTCAAATTTACTCTGCCAAACCAAATTTAATCGGTTAAAATTATATTCTGTTGAAAATAAAAATTTATCTTGTCGAATACAAAAATTATCCTGTCGAATACAAAAATTATCCTGTCGAATACAAAAATTATCCTGTCGAATACAAAAATTATCCTGTCGAATACAAAAATTATCCTGTCGGCGACGCCAAAAATCTGTAGCGAAACTCGACCCACCCCGCCCTGCTCTCACTTTGTGTCGAGTCTCTCGGCCCCGAACTCACTTACATGAAGTGAGTTCCGGCCGAGAGCCACGCCACAAAGCCAAACAAGGTCTAGCCATAGCACAGATTTGTTGTCGAGGGGTTAGTTACAAGTTCGCAATTTCAAACCGAAAATTAGTTAGCGTAATCAATCACCTAGAACCTCTACAAAATTATTCCAGACTACCCTGGCACCCGTGCTGTGCCGCTGTTCTCGGGCCGGACTCACTTACAATAAGTGAGCCCTTACCGAGAACCTCGCCACAACAGTCAACCAAGGAACAAACATCTTCCTATGATTCCAATCCACCCTTAAACCGTGTTTTGTGTTAAGATATATGTTAGGACTAGGACTCTGAAACAGAATAGGAATTAAAAATACAAAAAAAAAACAATTCCACTAAATTATTAGCAAATTTATTCACAAATCCCCAAATCGTCTCTACCCTCCCACAATTCAGCAGTACATTCAGATTTACATTCAAGTTGTACAGACCAACTCATTTCATTCACCCTTCAAGGTGAGATCATAATTCCTCATAAAATAGTTACGTCCCCTACTAAAGAGGGGGAAAAACCCTACAATCTGGCACTTATGCCGCCTCAAAATATGCACACCAGACTACATGACTACTACCCTTAACTAAAGAAGGGGAGTCCAAGATACGGCAATACCAAATATTTACTTTCACATGTCACCCAGCAGAAGGGTTACTTCATTATTTGTGACCCACCTACCCTCCTAAATATTGCTAAATATTCACTGAGGGTAGCGTTATCTCAGTATTCACGTCTGTACATTCCAGCTAATGCCATAAAAGGAGAGGGGGGGGGGGTACAATTCATCTGGCCACCGAAACTCGCCCCAAGCCGAAAGATCACGATTAGGCCATAGCATCCTATCGCAACAGCAATAAGATGCCCTGGATCAATCGTGAATAATCCTAGAACCAATTTAATATAGCCTTTTATAACATATTTCGGCTTACGGCGAGGATCGGTAAATTACATAAAATATGACCGGCCCCGGCAGGGTACAACTACGGAGAAATAAATATTCGACTCACCTATAGGAAGCTCCACACGGTTCTGATCCACTAGACTCCGATTCAGAATAATATAATATTGCAGACGCAATTATTTCGTGCGAAGTCAACACCGCCGAGCACGAGAAACTACATGTCTCTCACAATAGTGGTCAATGAAGTAAGAACCACTGATCCATAACGCTATCAGTTAATGATCAATGTAACAATTTAAGGCCACCTCAGAGTATTTTAGCACATTCAATACTGAAGCGGGCAAACACACACTCGATATGTACACACAGACCCATACCTACATATATATATAATATACATACATAGATATAGGCCACTGTGCACACACCGTGTGTGTGTCCCTTATTGTA
This sequence comes from Pictodentalium vernedei, assembly GCA_031216915.1. Lineage (NCBI taxonomy): Eukaryota > Metazoa > Mollusca > Scaphopoda > Dentaliida > Dentaliidae > Pictodentalium > Pictodentalium vernedei. Next base: position 369,178,401 of record CM062291.1, read on the forward strand.
CAATTCCACTTTTTCTTACACCAATCACGCGTATCAAATACCATTTTCCTAAAATATCAGCATCAGTTTGGATATCCTCTACTTGTTTGAATAATACATATCGTTTTAGAGTTATGACCCATGCCCCATCTATAATTATTACAAAATGATATTAAATAAAGAAATAATGATAAATGAAAAATTAAAACTCACCAGGAATTGTGTTTTTGATTTCCATCAAACTTTCCCTGTACAGAGTTAATAAATGTCTAAATTTTCCTAAAACGTACGGGGGGGGGGGGGGGGGGGGGGGGGGGCACTAAAAATTTGCAAGACGTGACGTCCTATTTTTTATTCGACTCGTTTTTACACCCACCCACCCACCCACCCACAACGTGCAAATTTTCTACTACCGTTCTCAGGCACCCACCACCCACTCTCCCATTAAAATCCAAAATAAGCTTATAAACTTAGTAGGCACAGCTGTCTTTAGGGGGGGTTTCATAATGTTCTTAACCCTTTACCCAACGTAACGGCCAAAACCGGCCAGCGCTATTCTAAAAAATCGCCAATTAATTTTTATTATTTTTTCATTTTTTGTCTCAAAAACATAGGTTATGACCCCTCATTGGAACGAGCTCGATGAGCTCGTTCCAATGAGGGGTCATAACCTATGTTTTTGTGACAAAAAATGAAAAAAATTAGTTATTCAATCATTTTTTGGCAAGTGTCGTCTGCTTTTCATGTTAGGTAAAGGGTTAAACTGGTACCACCAATTTATACCTCTGTGGGCTGCTGTGGGCCCCAGTCTACAAACGACAAGCTGTTCATTATGAGGCTTGGCCAGAGCAGATATACATATATGGGAACAAATTTTCATTTGAATTGTTCCCAAAATATTGTCTGCACTTTTTCTACATTTCGAATAAGACACCCACCCCTTACTAACGTGTGACATTTTCCCAGTTTAAGCCCAATATTCTCACACACTAAGCCTCCTGATGTTGTATGTATGTTAAGAGTGTGATGTACAACATCATCTTTAAGGTTTGAAACACAAATGATGGTATATATTAGCTGATATATTGATATATTTTTAAAAAATTCAAAAAATTGCACAAGTTGGAAATGCACATTTTTGGCGCACTCAAGAGACCCACCCACCCCACGTCACGTCTTGCAAATTTTTGGTGGCCTCCCCTTGAAACGTATGGTAAAAGTTGCACAAGACAACACTCTGCAATAATGGAGTCATAAAGTACATGAAAACATTCTTCAAATGGAATGATGAAAAAATTAGATATATCTGTGTATAACCATGTGAATGAGTGCCATGATGTCCATTCGAGGAGGGCTATTCATATATTTCAGAAGTATCAGGGTGACCTGTGATCAGAACATGTCACCTGGGTTCGACTGGAAAAGCATGCTGTCAGGAACAGCCCCCCCTTAAATAGACGTAATGACACGCATCCCCATGGTTAACAAAGATATCTCAATCCGATTGAAGAATGTCTTCAGGTTTGCTGTGACTCCGCTACTGTAGTGTGGTTCCTTGTGAAACTTTACTATACGTTTGAGTTTAGTGGGGTGTTAAAACTCAGTAATTCATGACGTAAGGCAACCGGAAGCGAGTTGCGGGCGTTAATGAAAACAAAATTCATTAACAGCCTGCCGTCTGCTTCCGGTCATGGTAATAATAGTAATAACATAATTTTGTCGGGCGTCCCGGTTTATTAACGGTCCTTGTGGACTGAATACGGCCCTCTGGCTCATTAGCGGCCCTCGATTTCGTCTCGGGTCGGTAATAAACCATCGGGCTGGTATTCATTCCTCCGTTAATAAACCGTAATGCGCTCCAAAAAACTCATGTTATTATTATATTAATACGGAACATGACATGCTGTTTTACAAAGTGGATCACATATATTCGAAAAATTGAAATATTTTTGAGTTGTTATTTAATGGGTTGCGGTAAAATACAGCAGTCGTTTTGGAAGAGTGTCAGCGGACACAGTAACTGTTATTGAGAACTAAAAAAAACGCGATCGAGATAAAGGTGAAGAGAGCATGCAAAGTGAAGAGGGCAGCTTGTCCCTCGTGCCAGAGATCGTGGGATCGATCCTTGATCCGGGAAAGTTCTCGAGGTGTCTGAACACACCCTTCAGCATCAATTGCGGGGTTGATGCTGTCGCAGCGCACCGTCCTATCGGGTGATGATGTAAAAAGGCTGCCCTCTTTGCTGAGAGAGCAACACTCAGTGCATGGTAAAGACTCCTTTGTAGTATTCGAGAAAAGCGAGGCCACGAAGTTGCCGCTAGGGAGGTCATTCCACCAACCTGCGTCATTGTGCCAAGGAGATACGTTAATTCAAGTCGCATGACTTGCTTGCGAGTCCTTGTAAAGCAATTAAGTTTAAAACACGAGCATGCATTCTGACTTTTTATCCTCGCAAACCATATTAAGTTTACCGCCTCTATCACCGCTTCCTTTTCACCAGACGTTCTGCTATCCGTTTAACGGTAAAGGCAGTGCACGTTTAATTTAAAAGAATGTAATGAGCTGCATGACTTCCCCTTTTCCAATAGATTTCATGCGGAAGAGTAATTGAAAATATCCGTTGATGCATACTAGAAAACAGGGTTCGCTTCCAGTGGAATTAAATTGACTGTCAGATAGACAAAACTGTCTTTGTTCTCTCAGATTTAATGATTTGTGGAATGGTTAAATTATGGACAAGTATATATAATATACCATGGCAAAGATAACTAATTAATATCAGGTAACAAAATGTAACCTTTTGAGACAGAGCAATCGCTTTTCCGGTCCAGGAACATGATACAACATACTTTCATAAAGCATGATGGGCGCTAAGTGCCTGTTTGTGGTAGACTAATCAATATTTTCAATATTAATTGGGCTACCCCCAAATAATGAATATGGACTATTCCAATTGATGGCAATGGATTGACATGGGAGATACAATCGGGGTTGAAAGGTTTAATTAAAGACAGATAATTATTCGCACCATGAATAGAGAGTGTGTGGGCGGACCATATACCTCCAACAGCGTATTTAGATGAATGAAAACTGACCTTTGAACAGTACCACCATGTCGTATAACTAGTTTTGTGGCAATGTGTGTATTTTAATTAACGTTATTCTTAAAATGGTGAGGGTGTGTCAGAGGTGTGTGTTTTTCAAATGACACAATCATGTTTTAGAGGAATTTTGAATGTTGGTTTCTGATCCCCCGCCGGGATTCGAACCCTCGGCAACACCGCCTGGCAATCAGGAGTCCAGCGCCTAAACCACTAGACCATTGCACACCGTCAAAAAACGATGGCTGGAATCTAGCTTTTTAGATGAAGTCCTCATGATTACTTGGTTTATCTTCCTTTCGGCAGCAGCATGAAAGTGTGGAACGCGCTGGCTACAGTACGACGAAAGTGCTGTGGATGGCCTCAGACGAAGACTGGCACGGGCTTGTGTGTGTTTTTCAAATGACACAATCATGTTTTAGAGGAATTTTGAATGTTGGTTTCTGATCCCCCGCCGGGATTCGAACCCTCGGCAACACCGCCTGGCAATCAGGAGTCCAGCGCCTAAACCACTAGATCATTGCACACCGTCAAAAAACGATGGCTGGAATCTAGCTTTTTAGATGAAGTCCTCATGATTACTTGGTTTATCTTCCTTTCGGCAGCAGCATGAAAGTGTGGAACGCGCTGGCTACAGTACGACGAAAGTGTTGTGGATGGCCTCAGACGAAGACTGGCACGGGCTTGTGTGTGTTTTTCAAATGACACAATCATGTTTTAGAGGAATTTTGAATGTTGGTTTCTGATCCCCCGCCGGGATTCGAACCCTCGGCAACACCGCCTGGCAATCAGGAGTCCAGCGCCTAAACCACTAGACCTTTGCACACCGTCAAAAAACGATGGCTGGAATCTAGCTTTTTAGATGAAGTCCTCATGATTACTTGGTTTATCTTCCTTTCGGCAGCAGCATGAAAGTGTGGAACGCGCTGGCTACAGTACGACGAAAGTGCTGTGGATGGCCTCAGACGAAGACTGGCACGGGCTTGTGTGTGTTTTTCAAATGACACAATCATGTTTTAGAGGAATTTTGAATGTTGGTTTCTGATCCCCCGCCGGGATTCGAACCCTCGGCAACACCGCCTGGCAATCAGGAGTCCAGCGCCTAAACCACTAGACCATTGCACACCGTCAAAAAACGATGGCTGGAATCTAGCTTTTTAGATGAAGTCCTCATGATTACTTGGTTTATCTTCCTTTCGGCAGCAGCATGAAAGTGTGGAACGCGCTGGCTACAGTACGACGAAAGTGCTGTGGATGGCCTCAGACGAAGACTGGCACGGGCTTGTGTGTGTTTTTCAAATGACACAATCATGTTTTAGAGGAATTTTGAATGTTGGTTTCTGATCCCCCGCCGGGATTCGAACCCTCGGCAACACCGCCTGGCAATCAGGAGTCCAGCGCCTAAACCACTAGACCATTGCACACCGTCAAAAAACGATGGCTGGAATCTAGCTTTTTAGATGAAGTCCTCATGATTACTTGGTTTATCTTCCTTTCGGCAGCAGCATGAAAGTGTGGAACGCGCTGGCTACAGTACGACGAAAGATGAATGAAAACTGACCTTTGAACAGTACCACCATGTCGTATAACTAGTTGTGTGGCAATGTGTGTATTTTAATTAACGTTATTCTTAAAATGGTGAGGGTGTGTCAGAGGTGTGTGTGTGTGTGTGTGTGTGCAGATGTGTTGACGTGAGGGGTATGTGTGGGGGTGAGCGTGAGTCTGTCTTCCCGATTTTGTGAAAACCTTGATAATAGTGTTTGCATCCTTCACGAGGACTTCCTTTGTTTTAGCAAGCCCTAAAAAAGGAAACAATGGATTAGGGTGTGTCTTTCCGATTTTGTGGGGACTTGTTTATCATTGTTTGTCACCGAGAACAAAAGAAAAATCCCTCACAACACCGGGTAACAATACTGTGTGAGACACTTCCAACTGAAACATTTATTCCTTGTAATATGCCGCCTGAATACTGTTTTCTTGAAAATATATATTTATTGAACCTTGACTGGTTTCAAACATGAAACAAAATACGTAAATTGATTTAAACCAATTGTTTAGCTTAGGTACTTGTTAAACTGACTGGCAATAATTGATGTTATTCATTGATGGGCTCTAATTTAATCCTTACAAGGATGTTGCACAAGCTTTTGTTTTCTTATAGGCGATGACAGATCGAAGAATTAATATAAGTTAAGGCGATGACAGATCGAAGAATTAATATAAGTTACCTCCGGCAACATGTATGGTATATGGAGATTTAATACCTGGATGTCGGTTTTTAAACGCCAAACCGCAGGCGAGGTGTTTAAATGAGACAGCCAGGTATTCAATCTCCATATACCATATATGTTGGCGAAGATAACGTTTTTGTCCCGCTTGAACCACAATACAAACATTGTTAAAATAAATTTGTGGACGTATTTCTCACGCTCCTCAATCACTTGGACCAAATTCGTGAATATTTTTTGTTTTTAAAACCCAGAAGACAACAGATAGAGTTACATTCCTTGGGTCGTTAAGGAAACGAGTAAACAATATTTTGTTGACATATCGTCCCCTGAGTTCCAATGCGTTCTATGTGCCTACTGGCACATAGAACACATTGGAACTCGGGGGACGATATTTGCTCTTATTTTATTTTTCTCAAGTTATTTCATTTAATTACTGGACTCTTTGATTTATAACGGCAAAATTTGATCAAATTGTAAATCTGATAATATATGTGACTATTTTCAGTTTTTTTGGTTCGAATTTTATACCGAGGCGAGTGAATGCGAAAAACTTTCATTTGAACCATATACCCCTGATGTTTCACATGCCCATATACCCTGGATGTTGCACGCTCTCATATACCTTGGATGTTGGGTGCATCCTGTCCCATGGCTATTTGTCCAAGGCATTCTGGCCAATCAAAAGACAGAATTTATCGGGATATAGGGACAAAGCTTCTTTTAATCTAGAGTTTTTTCAATTGAATTCATGTTTTACTATTTTATCTATTTCGATATTCATTCTGTTGTATGTTAAAGTAAAAGGAATGATGGACCTCCTTTCGCATTCAGCCTCTGATATGTCCATACCAAATGGTCATAGGGTTTGAAGCATGTTAGTCCATAAAGCTTCACGTTTCTTTCTAAATTCATCTGTTTCTTTCTAAGTATCTTTAATTGGTGGTTGCCCAATAGGATAGATGTCGAAATCGTCCAAAGAATGGCCAGGGAGATTGAATGTTGTGCTACTGGGGCATCAGGATTATGTTTTATATCCTGTTTGTCTCTAGTAGCACGTACTCTGAAAGGATTTTGACTTTGACGTACACACTGCCTCCGACAGCCTTTACAAGTGATAAGGTAAATGATATTGGGTGAATCACAATGGAGGGAGTTTCGGATCTGAAAATGATTTTTCGCTTGTTCAGAGGTGTGTGTGTGCTTCGAATGACACAATCTTGTTTTAGAAGATTTTGGAATTTGGTTTCTTATCCCATTCCGGGAATCGAACCCTCGGCAATCCCTACCTGGTTGGCCACTCACGGCTGCTATGGCGACCCGTGACCACGATATCACGGCTGAGTCCCCATGACACTACAAAATCGATAAAAAAAACCTTCGTAATTTGTAAAACATTTGTTGCTCTTGTAAGTTTTGTACATACTGAGCAGTCAAATATTGTTTAACCAAAGGCATTCACTCGAAACTTGAACCCCACCCCCTCCCTCACGGGAAACCATGGGAAATACTTTCTCGTAAAGTGCACGACTCAACGCATTCCAGAACCATCTGGTCTTGATTCAATCATGTGCCACTGCATAATCCACCACGAACCCAATCTTCCCATACGACTTCCAACCGTATTATATGATACGCGTGTGTACTTTTACTTGTAGAACGCTTGCAGCCCACATTTGAGCTTTACCCAGAAGTACAGGTTTCACAATGTAAAGGCTTCATATTATGTGGATGTGCTTCATATTATCTTTGAAGTGTAATTGTTTAGTCTGTATGAAGTTGTCGTGTTGCAATTGATGGGAGGGTGCCTAAGTGCACTCTCCCATCAATTGTAACAAGACAAAAACATGTGAACAAATTTGACGACCAAAAATGATTCAGCACACTACCTGTTAACAGGATATCAACCAAATAATGAAGTCCCACTACACTGCCGCGCCGATGTACTGAAACAACCCACTGGAGACGCAGAGCCCCATTGGTTAGCACGTCGCACTTCCGATCTTAGAGATGGGCGTTCGACTCTTCAAAACTGTGATTGCAAAGACGGACAGTTAATTGTGCCGGGATCGCGAATGGGTGGCGTTATGATCAAAACCCTATGTTCACTTCCTCTCTGCAAGACTGTATACTTCCACATGATTGATAATTACATCCACTTAGCGTTAAGGGAGAAAACTGCAGCTTGGAATTCTGATATTGCAACATCAAAGTGCAGAGGGTTAAGTCTAAACAAGGGTTCCAGGTGGACTGAGGCGCTCACTTAACAAAGTTCTTTAACCCTTTACCCAAAGTAACGGCCAAAACCGGCCAGCGCTATTCTCAAAAATCGCCAATTGATTCTCATTATTTTTTCATTTTTTGTCTCAAAAACATAGGTTACGATCCCTCGTTGGAACGAGCTCGTCGAGCTCGTTCCAACGAGTGGTCATAACCTATGTTTTTGAGACAAAAAATGAAAAAAATTAGTTATTCAAGAATTTAGTTTGCAAGTGTCGTCTGCTTTTCATGTTGGGTAAAGGGTTAAAGAAGGGTTTAATGTAATGTACATCTATGGCTGCTAACACTACAGAGAAAATAAGTCATGTAATTATTTATAACTCTGGTCACCATGTCAGGTGATGATCAATCTTTGTAATCTGCAATAAATAAATTGTTCTTTTTTATTAAATGATGAAGATATTTATGCATTTTGCAATACTTCGACAGTTTACATTCTATGGCTTTGCAGTTGTGACTAGGCAAGTCTTGGCTGCCTTTGTACGCAAACCAAGACTTGCCTAGAAACAACTGACAATGTTCTTGGGATGTAACTTGCAAACATATCTAGCACAAGGCCACATGGTGCCTAGGGCGCCCATCTCATTAAATTTGTCCAGAGAAGAATTTAATTAGCTCTTGTGGCTAGTTAACACTACAGACGAATGAAGTTATTTAATTATTTGTAACTCTGTTGTCCATAGCAGATGATTGTTTCCTATTTACTAATATTGATATTCTACCACAGACGGAATGTCCATATTTCCAGTAATGCAAAGGTAGAGAGCCCAAATATCAACCTAGGGCCTTAACTTGAACAAACATGAATCGGACAGCCCCTTCCCCACCAGAATACCGTACACCAAATACCAATAGATTCTGAATGTTCTGTCTGAAGAAGGAGACTTGTAAAGATCATTTGTAACATTACGCTAAAGTAAAATTTGTGCTCCCATTTATCAAATATCAACTCAGGTTCTTGATTTGAACTCACTTTATGATGAAACGGCCTAAGTGTTGTATACCAAATATCAAAACATCCTGAATGGTGGTTCTCAACAAGATTTAAAAGAATAGTTTTCTGTTACACCAAGTTAAAATTCAGGCCCCCATAGGCAACCCCAATATTATTATAAACCCAGGGTAGTTATATGAACAAACATGAAATTGACCCCTCAGTGCATGTTGTATGCCAAATATCAAAAGTGCCTGATTGGTGATTCTGGAGAAGAATATTTTTTGAGAATGTTCCCGACATAGCACTAAGTTACAATGTGCGTTTCACACACCCTTTCCCTCATATTGGACTAAGTTAAAATTTGGGCTCCAGTAGGGAGCCCAAATATCAGACCAGGGTCTTGATTTTAAGAAAAACCTGAAAGGGACTAAGGATGATGTATACCATATATCAAAATATTCTAACGACGGGTTCGTGAGAAGATTTTTAAAGAATATTCCTCATATTGCAGCAAGTTAAAATTCGAGCTCCCAAATATCAATCGAGGACTTAATTTGTACAACCTATGGTCTGACCTCCCTAATGATACTGTATCACCAGTAAGGTGAGATAATAACTGGTAGACACAACCTGTAGAAACCAACGGCTACGGTACTAGTAACGGCCCTATCAACCACGATTTTGTCAATTATTGGGCACTCCGACATGTCACCATCGGACAAGAATGGCTCCCCGTTTCAGAAGATCTTTTACACATCCTTTATAAAAATTAATATATAGCGTCTTCTTGGGCATCATCATTATTCTTCCTAAATGTTGTATGTGAAGAGTAAACTAGAGCAAAGAAACCCTGCAGAGTGGGTTAGACATTGACCTAATTTCCTTGAAAGGTGAAAGTTGCAATCAATGTTGACCCACGTGATCATACCTGTGGCTCATTGAATGGAACGTAGATTGTACTTGTTAACACTTTCGCGATGTACGAGATATTCATCATGAAGAACATCAGTTTTGCATGTTTCGTATTGTTAACTCACTTGGCTGTTTTCGCAGTGAACACCTGGAGATCAGAATCGACTCTGTCGCCAAAGGCAGGGCTGGGAGGAGTTAAAATTTTCCTTAACACGTTAACGGGTTAAATAATTCTGCGTTAACCCTTTACCCAACGCAGACGATATAAAAATGTATTATTTTAAAAAACATTTTTTCAAATTTTTCAAAAAATTTCAACAACACCATATCATGTGACCCCCCCCCCTTGGAACGAGCTCGAAGAGCTCGTTCCAACGAGGGGCCACATGATATGGGTTTGTTGAAATTTCTTGAAAAATAATATTTTTTCAACTGCTGAATTTGCATATTACGCGGGCGGATGCGGCCGATTCGTTAGGTAAAGGGTTAACGAGTTAAATGACGTTAAATGTTAAAATGAACAAAATTTTAATAACTTCGGCTATTTTTATTGATTTGAGTTTGAATATGATTGAACTTACGTACAGTACAGTTCGTCTCTTGAGTTCCAATGTGCTCTCTGTGCCTACTCGCATAAAGAACACATTGGAACTCAGGGACGAATAGTTAATATAGGTCTCTCAGGTTATCGTAAATTCTAACATTCAGCGATGTTTTCATTTAAGAAATCAATCACTTCAATACAATCGTTGCGGTCGTATCCTTAGAAAGAGACGTCCGCCGTTACTCGAATACAAGTCCTTACATGGAAAATAGGCGTTCGGATGAAGCTGATATTGCTGTATCGCCAAATATCGGCTGGCCAACTTCTCCAACGTTGGTAGGAGGGCTTCATGGTCTCTCCACCAAATCAATGGGTCGTCTATAATTGACGGACATCTAAATTATTCGTGCTCTTCCATTTCCTCAAATGGTGCAAAATTCGACGTCATCGGCACGCGCGATCCGGTGTAACAGGAATGGAAGTCCGTAGGAAAATTAGTCCCTCTGGACTATTATTCCGCGGAATTATAGTCCTAGGTCTAACATTTCTAGGAATAGTAGTCCGGCGGACTACTATTCCTAGAAATGTTAGACCTAGGACTATAATTCCGCGGAATAATAGTCCAGAGGGACTAACGTTCCTACGGACTTCCATTCCTTTTACATCGGCTTGGGTAAACACAAGATAACAACGCAATGCTACGTATCATACAACTATATTCTTCAAAGTTAAACGTTATTAATTTGGTTAAAAATGTTTAACGTTGTTAAAATAATTTAACACGTTCACGTTTGAAACGTTAATTTCTCCCAGACTTGGCCAAAGGATTCAAATATATCTGGGATGCCACCATAAACTATTAAAAACAAACATTCCGATACAGCAAGTACAACAATTTTATTATAGAAGGCTAGATAGTTTACAATCACAATAAAATACATGTCATTCATCATCATTTATTTCACTCTAAAATATGGTTGTGTTATATTCAGTGCTAAAACGGTTACCTCATTTTCGTAACCGGCTAAGCGATGTCTAATGCGGAATAACAATCAGTCATTAAGGCCATGCGAAGTATCGAAATTCGAATCGTCTCGAAATCTTCTCGATTCGGGTCTCGCTGATTTGAAAATTTCCAAAATGTCGAGATTTTCTCAAAATTCCACCAAGTGTCACCCCTTGAATTCTGCTTCTATCATCAGGTCTCCTGTGCAGGAGACCTGATGATAAAAGAAGAGTTCAAGGAGGTTCCGCTTTCGAAACTACTTTGATTCCATCCTGGAATATTCCGCATTTTTGATTGATTTGCCCAAACAGACGAATCTTTGTTGCACACAATGAACGAGTGAACACTGACGACATTTTGGGTTGTAAGAAGGTGCAATATTTATAACTTGGAATTCGATTTGAGATTCGATTCAATTCAACATCGTCTGCTTGATTCGATTCGGGATTCGATTAGATTTATTCTTACTTTGACTATCAGGGCGAAACAGTCGGATTGCTCGAGCGGTATTCGCGTTTGTACACTCAATGAAATACTTTCTGCGAATATTCAGTTCTCACGTACATCACACGGGATGTCAGAGATCTCAGAGACAAAATCACCAACATGACCATGCAGCAACGATTTCGAATTGGGTACCTTAGAGACGTTGCTAAGGCGCCTCGGATATGGGGAGGGGTGTTCATCTCTACATTTCCAACTGCACCTCCATTGGTAGGCAAAATTCCCACTGCCACTATATAATTTCCAACACGTGGAAATTGCCCCCCCCCCCCCCCCCTTCTACACTTGCGCCAACTACAGGTCTCAAGATGCAGAATTCCATTTGGACACCCCCACCCAATGGCTGTAAATTAACCAACTGAGGTTCTCGGTAGTCACAAATTCCTACCCAATTTAAATATTGGGGCAGTTTTACCATTTTCAATCCATTTTTATTAGAGGACTTTCACTAATTTTCTCTCTAAACACTAGACATTTTTTTGAAAAATTCCATTGTTTAAAATTTCCCACTTTTTCTAATTTAGGTCTTCAAGTTTCCAGCTATCGTAAATTTGAGAAATGATTGGGGTGCGGGGTAAGCCATGTGATAGCATCTCTGTGCTCTTAGACTCCATATGTCATAGAGTAGATTCCATAATTCAGCAACAGTATGGGGCGCTTATAAAGGTGGGACCGGCGACTGGGACAGAACATGTTTTACCAATGGAATACCATTCATTGAAGATTTAGCGGATAACCGTTTGACGTGTGTCTTCCCGGTTGTTGTTGTTGTTGCCGAAAATGGTTATGAGCCATTTACCAGTTAACCGTTTTAGCACTAGTTATATTTATTATTTAGCTTACATCTAGGACCCAGCGAACTTCGCCCCTTGAGTGGAACACGGTGTCATCTACAATGCTAAAGCATTGCAGATGGGCCTTCTGCCACTCAAGGGACGATATGTAGCCTTTTCTTCGTCCACCTGGTTAAGTCTCGTTGGAATCAAGACCCGTTGCCAAGATAACTGCTGGGCGAGTTGTCACCACCAAAATTTTAAGAGCAGAAAATTCCCCAAATCGTTTTGGTAGCGATTCATTAACAGCGATAGATTCGAGTAATTTGAATGTCAATGCAGCACAACCCCGCCCTTTTCGGTAGTAATTAATGAAAGTACGTTTCACATCGGGACTTTGCACTGATCCACGATAGAGTTTCAGCACGCAATACCTTTGGTTGCACATGAGGAAATTGCTCAATCATTCAGAAACAAGTGATTGGTTCATCCGCTTATACTTGAGGTTCGATGATACGAATTAGTCATTATTGCACGCTTATGCTTTTATTTTCATAAAATACACGCTTTGTCTGTAAAAGCGAAGCCAACAATAAATGTTTCTGTATTATCCTTGAACAATACGGATCACGTGCGCGGACTATTTCACTGTTTCTTTTTTTACTTTTGGTTATTTTTGGCAATAGTTTGTGTTTTTAACATTTTTCCGTAAACTGTGGGTGTGCAATAAATACAGAACAGCATAAGCTGGAACTGTGTCATTTTTTACCGCATGAGATCAATTTTTCGGCGGAGGGATAATATTGAACAAGAAACCGAAGGCTTCGAGTTCAATATTATCTCTCCGCCAAAATCGATTAATAATGTTTTAGTAAACTGTAGGCGTGCAATAAATATAGAACAGCATACGCGTTCGAACTGTCATTTTTGACCTCTCTCGATCGTTTTGGGCGGAGGGATAACATTCAATGAACGGTATTTCATTGGTAAAATATGTTATGTCCAAGCCGCCGGTCCCACTTTTATACCCGTCAGTTAAGCGTCCCAAACTGTTGCTGAATTAATGAATTTACTCCATGACAGATGGAGTTTAAGAGCACAGGGTTGCTGCCACAGGTCTTACTCCGTACTCCCAATCACTTCTCAAATTTACAATACTCGAAATTTGAAGCTCTAAATTAGAAAAAGTGTCAAATTTCAAACAAAGGAATTTTTCCGAAAAATGTCTAGAAATTGGCCAAAATATGGCGTTTTTAATAATATAATCCCTCCGTCGAAATCGATCTCGGGAGATAAAAAGTGACAGTTCGAACGTGAATGTCATTCTGTCTATAACTATTACGAATATTGATACTTGATACAGTACAATCGCCGTGGATTGGTCGTAATCCACGCGTGGGCAGTAATGTCCACGCATGCGTTTACCAGGTAATAAAATCATCATCAGCAAAATTTTGATTATTGAAGCACCGAGTTGTACCCGGTGCTTCATTAATTAAATGTTTAATGATTATTCCTTCGATTGGTGTTTGGAATTTAATATCATTGCGTCCGTGGCCATATTGAATATTTTCCGCCCTTGGAAAGTGACCAGTCCTCGGTTGCTGTACTGTACACATCAAAGATAGGCTGCAGTAGTAAGACATCCTTAGTGTCGCAACAGTTGTGAAGTGACTTCGATTCGAGATTCGATTCGGTTTCAAACCATTTGTCTGATTCGATTCGAGCGAATTTTCGTGATTCGCCGGGCCCTATCTTACACATGACTGGAAATAACTCGCGAAGTACCGTTTAGCTTACGTGTGGGTTACGTCAGTTGTAAAATACGGGAACGAACTACAGATTGCGATAGGTTACAACAAAGCAATGCATTATAAGTTTATTAAATTACCAGTTTATTAAAATTTCTGCCAATATAACTATCAACAAATTACGTGCGATCTCGCCGAAGCAAGATCGCAGGTTATTTGTTGATATTTATATAGGCGGGAATCCCATTAATCCTTTACCCAGAGAATAGGCCGCATCCGCCCGCGTAATATGCAAATTCAGCAGTTGAAAAAATATTATTTTTCAAAAACTTTCAACAAAACTATATCATGTGACCCCTCGTTGGAACGAGCTCGTCGAGCTCGTTCCAACGAGGGGTCACATGATATAGTTTTGTTGAAAGTTTTTGAAAATTTTGAAAGTGATATTTAAAATAATAAATTTTGATACCGTCTGCGTTGGGTAAAGGGTTAAGACATTTAAAAAGCATGACTGGCTTAGTCAATATAGAGAAGGCGGAGAAGCACCACAACTCCTTTTTTATGTGGCGTAACCTGCCATCGTGATACGATATAGGCCCTTTATTTCTTGGTCTGCTTACATCATTACATCATCCTTTCAATTTTCAAAAAAACACAAAACACAACAACAATACAATCAGTAAAAATTAACTTTTTTTCAAGTCTGTCAAGATAATAATATTATGACAATTATGTTTTTTCACTGAATTTTTTAACATACTCAGTTGAGTTTTATGAATATTTTCCTTCCACCGAAGAGATATTTGGTCATTAGTTGACTGTAATGAGGACAAATAAAGAAAACTAGCATGTATACATCAAGCGGAACGACAAGATAACGCTGGAACCGGCACTAATGATGCTTTGGCTCTTCTTCTCACACAAATTCGCAAAAACAGAACTTATTAAAAATCATTTTACGGCTTTACTTGAAGTCGGAACATGCAAAAGGGAAAATAATATTTGAAGTACTTCTTTAAGAATATTATAGTTGGGAGATGAACGACTAAGAAGGTTTTCTCCAGAATTTTTGAAAATGTCAACCGACAAACATGTTGTTCAGATAGTCAGTAGCCATATTTAATGTCTTTTTGTGCACGCGAAGGGTGTGACTTCACTTTACAAACGTAATATGAAAAAATACGATATACCAAAAACACTACATGCAAGAACACAAACAATATACCAGAAAGCAACTACCACAGATCAAAACAAAACGGACGAAAACAAAACAAAGTAGCAGTGTTGTGATTTAGCCCTTTAAACTCGCTAGACCGATTTTGCGGTCCAAGGCATAATTTCGTTCCATTTTTGTCTTATTATAAGGGATCTCTACACGGGGCATTGATATTAACATAATAACCGCAGTCTGCAGCCGTACGGCTGCAGGCTGCAGTTATTATTTTATTTCTCCCTGTATATTGATATGTCACTGACCCATCCCACTGTGAGTGTACACAAAGGCGGTACCATTCCAGAAGACGAGGGTTTAAAAGGTTTATAAACACCTGGGTACTCAGTATGGGAAGCATTACAAACTCCTCATTTTGAAATGATTTTTAGATCCTTTGATTTTGTCAGAGTAGTGTTATTGGACAGAGTTGAAAATAATGATCTGTTATTTATTTTTGAGGCCATTTAGGGATACTGGTGGCCATCGTGGATTTTGAGTTTAGAGAAATGGGTGAAACACCACCACCTTCATCAGACAAACTTTGAAATAATGTGCTTTGATGTTGAATTTCATGAAGAGAATGGACCGGTGGGTTGGGGTAACGTGGATGGATTCAACTTTTTCAATATATCCATGAACGATACATGAAATCCAGTAAAATGGATTCCAACATGGCCGAATCAGTCAATCCGAAACTCACTTCCCGTAATTTGAGATGAGAAATCAGCACCACTTGGATAACGCAATCTTATTCAGTTTTTTAATTTGTTTAAAGGAAACAGGGGCAGGCTCTGTATAATTAGTGAAAGACAATTTTAGAAAGCAACCCTTGTTCATAAAAGGTATTTTGCAGATTCGCTAATGATACAGTGATTGAAACATTTCCGTTGAAGAAGTGTGGTTGTTCAGAAATAAAATGCTTCACAATCTGAACCGAATTACGAACAACAAACGAAAACAGCCTTTTCAACAAAATGGTACCAGATTTTCCTTTCTAGGTGATGAACCTCCGCGTGTGTGTGTGGGTGGGTGGCAGGGGGGGGGGGGGGGGTCTGTGCGCAGAAAATCAGACAGAAAACTGTGACCGGATCGCGACTTACAGTTTTGCAATGTCCCTACATTTTAACCCTTTACCCAACGTAACGGCCAAAACCGGCCAGCGCTATTCTCAAAAATCGCCAGTTAATTTTCATTATTTTTTCATTTTTTGTCTCAAAAACATAGGTTATGACCCCTCGTTGGAACGAGCTCGTCGAGCTCGTTCCAACGAGGGGTCATAACCTATGTTTTTGAGACAAAAAATGAAAAAAGATAGTTATTCAAGAATTTTTTTTGCAGGTGTCGTCTGCTTTTCATGTTAGGTAAAGGGTTAACTGGTTGAATACTAGAAGCCACTATCAGGGCTTTCAAAAAAATGATGATACCAGAGTAAAAGCCTACGTTTTTCCTGCTCATGTTTCATATTCAGTCAAGCGCAAATAATATTTTGTTTATATAAATTTGTTCTGTTATAAAGTATTGGAGAGTGCCTATGGGTACTCTCCAATGATTTGTAATAAAACAAATTTTGAATAACAAATTCAGACCACCAAAAATAATCAAGCTCTCAACCGGTTAAAGCGAATGTTTGTCGGATAACAATCACAAAAATCTTTTTCAGGACATTAGGTTATGGGATTTGCCATGAAAAGTTTGTACTATTTTAGTAACTGATTCGAAATGTTATTTTCAAGAACAGGAATAACAGATGAATCTTTACTAATTCGGCGTTGCAATGTGGCTTGTTTTCCAGGTACAACAAAATAGGAAAGGGGAAATGTGGAGAGCTGAAACGTGAGGTACATATTTTGCAAAGCATTGTATATTTATTTATTTATTTGTTTATTTATTTATTTATTTATTTATTTATTTATTTATTTATTTATTTATTTATTTATTGGCGTTTATGTGACCGCGCCATGGAGATAAAGTCAAGTTTAGTCGTCCGTTTATACCCATGTTGCCCATTTTAGTGGACGTCCACCCGAAGTGTTATTGACTGGGTAATATTATACCACTATAAATAAGCATTGTTACACTTGTTGGGGTTACCACGAGGGGTGGGGATGGTAAAAACATTTATCTTTAAAAAACTGTGATCATTAAAGTGATGTCTTCCGCGATCATGTTGTGATCCGTTCGTGACACGCTTACTCACTCAAGTGAGTCTTCATGATGCAAAGACTTCATCAAAAACAACAACAACAACAAAAACGAAAATAGCATCTAGGATTCAATTTCGACAGGTAGTCACTTAATCCCGATCGCCCACGTGAGGGTACGGTGGTGCTGCCTACTGAGGCGTACTTCACGTTGATGGTGCACCTGTCTTCAACCCATGTGGACCTTGCTTGTGTGGTGTTAGTATGCTGGAGAGTCTGCCAGTTACTCGCCGCTGCTCGGTGGTTCTCTCCGGGATCTCCGGCATCCTCAACCCGTAAAACTGCTCGACACGAGGTGAACCTGGTTGTAGAAAGCGTCGTTCTACCTCAATAAATAAATAAATAAATAAATAAATAAATAAATAAATAAATAAATAAATAAATAAATAGATAAATAAATAAATAAATATTTCAACAGACAAGAATCTACAGTGATGGGGGTGGAAATTGGACTGAGAATTTCGCACCTTATTCACTTGCATCGCCAAAACTGCTCGCGAATTTTCCGCGAAGCAACGTAGAAAATTAGAAAGTTGTTGGCTGAACTGCATGCCTTGAGAAATTCAGAAGTATACATAATCATGACAAACACGTTTTCCTCCGAGCCTCCATATTTGAATTCATCCCACAAAGAGCTTATTGTTAACGCTACACCCATGGTTAAAGAAGCAAGAAGAAAACAGATACAGATAGTAACATGTGTGATAGTTAAAGTCAGTTGTTGTTTTCTGTCATCAGAATGAGATCCGTTTTGTGTTTGAAATTGTTTGCGAAACTTATAAACAGAAGGTAATTTAACAATGATGATACAGTTAATGATTAGGATCAGTAAAACAGGAAAATACATTGTTGCAATACTCAAAGACAAGGTGTACATGTTCTAAAGTCCTGGAACGCGTTCTGACAAACTACTTTGGCACTGATAATAACTTGTCGTGTTTGTTAATGGGTTCAGTTTCTCGCAAGTGTCAAACATAAGCAACAAAGGTATATATATTATAAATATAGATAAATATGATGCGATGACCAAGAGCCTGGACTTGATGTGGATGAATGATTGCTTTATTTTGAGAGGTCGGAATAAAACAACTGTCCGCTCTATGGAGAGCAACAAAATTATATATGTTGCTGTTCGACTGAAAACGGAATTTAAAAATACGTCGACATAAATTCTAGTGTGCACCTCTAAATATGTCCCAAGAGCAGGATCAACCTGCATGATTATACTGCGAATAGACATAGCGAGTGTAATTAATAACGACAGAATGTCAGCAATTGTCAAACCTGTCAAATAGACATAGGCGGAGTTAATTGATCTCATACTGATAATGATAAACAGTCCCCTTATATTCCCGGCAACACCAATCACGCTCACAAGGGGCAGCAAATAGCCCAATACAATTCTTCTAAACATATTATAAGCATCGTCTGTCATCATTCCATCTGATACTGTGTCGTTTGGTTGGAGTGATGAAGGATACATTGCGAAAGATTCTGTCGTCCCATTTCCCGTCTGGCTACCATTATTGTCTGTGAAATTCATGGTTTTCGATTAACTCTGGACAAACTGGTTAAAAGAGACACTTCTTCCCGTCTATATTTTTATATTTCTGTAAAAAAATAAATGTAATGTCAGTATAACGTTCTATTACTGAAATCAGGAGCCGCTGAGCCTCACCTCTTTGCTTTCTCGCATTGTGCCCAACAATGCAGGCGTTGGGGGAGTCAGTAAAAACAATTCGGACACCTAGTCCGAGGTGGGTGGATGGTGTCGATCCAGAAAAAACTGTATTTGCATAGGATTTTGCATTTTTCTTCTAAAGGCTCAGCGACGCTTATATGATGAAATAACAACCAAATAACCCTTATTGTATTTACATATAACATATTTATCATACGACTCGTCCGTTTTGTTCACTTTAAAACATTTGATATTTTGTTTTCATAGTAATCAGTTATAAATAAAGCCTTCCGTCAATTCTCATTGGTCAATTTCAAAACTAGACAATTTGATTGGCTGAACAAAATACAACTGGGCCACATTTTCATAATTTGCATAATTAGAGTTGGGAGCTTTCATTGGTCAATTTTAAAACTGGACAATTTGATTGGCTAAACAAAATACAACTGGGTCACATTTGCATAATTTCAGTTGGGAGAATTTACGTTATCTGTCCTATTTAGGGTGGGTTATATTGTATTAATCTTTTACCTACAAGAAAAACGCCATTCATTTTCTTTATATTTTCAGTTTTTGCTTCCAAAACATAGGTTATGACCCTTCATTGGAACGAGCTCGACGAGCTCGTTCCAATGAGGGGTCATAACCTATGTTTTGGAAGCAAAAAAAAAATGAAAATTATTAGTTATACGAGGGTGTTTTTCCCCAATGTCCGTGCGCAACTCAAGTTAGGTGATGGGATAAAAAGACATACTAAGTGGCTAATTTGTGCTTATGTGTGTCATATGATAAATAGAATATGAAATGAGTGTTTTTCTCATATAATATTTATGAAACTCGTCCGAATTTGCCGTTTGGGCTCGCCAAAACCGAAAATTCTTAGACTCGTTTCATAAATATTATATAAGAAAAACAATCATCCATACCCTCTATATATTTACTACTAATGACCAATGTATGACCCTTTTCGCGACTTGATTGGATAGTCCTAGCCTTTTCCGAGGTAATCCAAGCAATATGGGAGGACATCAAAAGGAAGATATTTCACTGCAGTTATTTTTACAATAAAATTGAATTAGAAAACATAAAAATAAACACATAAACACAGAATCAAAGATAATAAAGCGTCCGATTGCAAAGGGGGCAGGGGCATCAAGGGGCACTCGACCGAGAGTTCACAACGTATTATAAATTGCAATGTAACCCTCAATAGTATAGACGTTATACACATATAATCCCTTGAGAGGAACAAGGGGCCATCTGCATTACTAGAGCATTGCAGATGACTGCTTGTTGCACTCAAGGGGCGATATAAAGCTTTAGAAATCATCGCGCCGATTGTACAATTTCTCAAATATTCCAATATTTTGAATGTAATATTTATTTATTTATTGGGCTTTAACGGCACTTTCGGCAGTCAGGGTAACCCCGTGTTGGGCAGTATTACGGGTAGGGAAAGCCGGAGTACCCAGAGAGAACGAACCGCCGAGCAACGGCGAGCAACTGTCAGACTTCCCAGCGTAGAAAATCCACACAAGCAGGGATAGCATTGGTTGAAGACAAGCGCATCATTGATGTGCAGCGCGCCTTAGTACACAGCGCCACGTCAACAATCAGGATGAAATGCTTTACTCAAGGACACAACGCTCTTACCCTTGGTGGGGATTGAACCGGGGACCCCTCAGTTTGAAGTTCAATGCCATACCACTCAGCCACCGTGATCCCTTATTGAATGTAACAAGAAAATAGAAAATACAGTAAGTGATACAGTGTTGTCTAATTACACCTGTTGGGAGAACAGGAAATGGGTAAGGATTAAAGTTTATTATTAAAAACTTATTTGCGGATGAAAATCCACCCATTGTTTTGTGTTATGTGCAACTTTGGTTGCTGTAGAGGTAGGACATCCAAAATTCTAGAGAGAGAGGGAAAAAGTGTGCATAAATGGTGGTGTTTGGTGTCCGAAGGGGTGTTTCTTCAGCCTCGTGCCTGCAATGTTTTTTCCAGACCCTCTCACCACGGACAAAATATTTTAAAATACTAAAGGAATGAGTTTCTAAAAAGCTCGTTATTACCCTTGCTGGTGTGTGTTACACGTACAATTTTGTTATTAAGGCCCCGGGCACACTAGGGCTCACGATTGTATAAGATTATCTCCGACCTGGGTGGATTTTTGATCGAACACAATTGTGACGATTGCCTCCGATTTTAGACCAAAAATGTTTGTTGTGGTCGTACTATACGACAGGTCTTCAAATATCGTACGTGTGGTCAGCTTTTATCTTCAGAATAGTGGGAAAACGGTATGATTATCTCCCCTGAAATAATCGTTTTGGGTATTGGAAATTAGCATTACGGAGATAGGAAAGTTTTACAATTTCGAAGATTAAATAAAATGTTCAAAAGTTACTTTATGGAAGCGCATGCCATCTGGAAGTTCAATGTATTTTCGTTATAATGATTGTTGAATGCTGCCAGTTTTCCATCTGAGTTTCGTTCCCTTGTCATTCATAAACTGTGGTGTTTCCTCCAGTGCAATCATGCTAAAAAGGTTTGAAAATATAGTTTCCGCTGACTTTTCGCTATCTATGTGCGCTTTTTGGTTTGACAGATGACAAGACAGCTCATCAATTTGAAAACTATTATCTTGTGCCTATCTGGCAGAAATATCTATCAGACCCAAGTCTTGACTTTTGTTCCTTTGATGTCAAAAATTCTGTATTATCTGATTAGTTTCTCACACGTTGGCCGTTTTTCTGTAAAGCAATAAGCTGAAGGGTTCTGATAGTCGATAATGGGAGATAACCGATCACTTTAACCAGTCAGCTGAATGAGGAATATCTTACCATCGGCGTTTCATGTTAGACAAAAATGCGGACGGTCCTTGGATAGGCCATGTTATGATAGGTTAAAATACGAAATATCTCCTTTCTGGGAACCTTAGAAAGAGATGACCTCGATCAGCTGGTATGGAATATGATACCTCGTTATGTTGGGAAAACAAACATGGGTGTATCTGTGTGTGTGTTTGAGAGGGCACAGTTTGTCTTGCTATTTACGAAAAACGATGAAGTAACTATTCCCACACAACGACTGACTGTTTCATGGAAATCTCTCGAAAATTGGCTAAAATACACTGTTTTGATGAAGGGCGGTAATTTTGTGAATTTGGTCTTTTTCAAGCTGGTACAAAACGGCCCCAGTAAATCTTGAAACGTCGATCTATACCCTCACCAGGAGAATCCCTCCTTTAACTTTTAATAAATCCTTAAGGCTGCAGAGATGGGGTAAACTGGAACTGACATTGCTAAATCCGCCGCGAATGGGTCACTATACCGCCTTTGAATCTTAGCTAACCGCCATAACTCAAAAACAATGCGGAAGTATTTATGGCCAAATTTCTGTAAATTGGCCAATCCGACACCTACTTTGAAGATATACAATTGTCAGCCTGCTTCTATTGCAGCAAAATGCGTCGGCATAGCTTTGCCTTTTGAGTCCCAAAACCACATGGAAATCCGTTGAATCGCGTATAAACCAAGAGAACGACTCCCCCCCCCCCACCCACCCCCACCCCCACCGCCCCAAAAAACAAGTCTCAATTCAATGACTTTTTCACTCATTATTAACCTGTCACCGGCCTAGTTTGGCATTTGTTTCGGTTTATTTTATAAACTCTTCCACTCTAACCGTACACACCTTTATATAGGACCGTGAGGTTGGAATTCAGCAGTTTAGCTTAGATTGCATTAAACTGACATTGTGGTCGGGGGTAGGAGTGGGGGGGGGGGGGGTAAGGGTTAGCCAATCACGCCTATTAAACAGTATTATATGTGGAGTGAATCAACGTTTGAAGGTAGGAGACTGGTTGTTACATGGGAGGTGTGTGAAAATTACAGAACCACACATACGGGTTAAGAATTATCGCACGAGATTGCTTTGGCCCAGGATATCACTCGTTCGGCTCTCGTGATATCCTGGGCCAAAGCAATCTCGTGCGATAATTCTTAATCCATTCAAACGTATGTGTGGTTCTTCATATTTCCAACCAGTTAGGTCGGTTAGCGACACTGAACCAAGGTATTGTGACGTATCACTTTCCCATCAGGAAGATGTAGTTTAGAGTTCACGAATAACATGGTCCACTCCCTGTCAAGGATTCTCTGTTGCTATCCCTGCATATTTGTCTCTCGTTAACCCTTTGAACTTGCAAGACCGATTTTGCGGTACTTGTTTCGTCCCATTTTTGTTTTATTATGGGCATTGATGATAAAAAAAATAAATACAGTCTGTAGCCAGACGGCTGCAATTTGTAGTATTCTTTTATCCTCCCTGTATATTGATATTGGATTGACCCATCTCATTGCAAGTGTACACAAAAGCGATACTATTCTAGGAAACGAGGGTATAAAGGGTTAATGTAACTTCGCTGTTCTTCCTGTCACATACCTCAAATACAGGGAACTAAGTCAGAGGCGTACCGGGGGGAGGGGGGGGGGGGGGTACGAAAAATGTGCGTGAGCGGTTTCCTTGATTATAGATAATTGCGTAGATGTGGGAGCACAGATTTTTGTGTGATGGTTTTATATATTACCCGAGCTATTCACGCTGTTGATAAAAATGCTTGTTATTGCCAGAGTCAGTGAAATTACGCCTCTTAGACACCAATGTTTTACAAGTGTTTTGAGTAGATCCTCTCCTACTATCTCATGAAAGATCAGACATACGTTAGTGATGCAATGCATTCTGTTGTTGGAAATTCCATGTCCCCCTCCGCACTTCAGAAAGAAAGAAACTCCTCAAAATTATGCCACTGATTGGAGATTATGATCAAATTGAACATACTGTTCTGCAGCTAAAGCAAAGTGTTGCCCTTGGTTCATCAAGATCGCAACTGCTTTCCTTGTAATTACGCCAATAAATAGGTATGAGCTAACATGAAGTCTTGTTCTCTAAATGTCGTAGGTAAGTTTTTTCCCCTCTACATTTTTCAGTTATCAATTTGAAGCATACCCAGTTAGTACAATTCATAAACTCCTAGGGCCCGCATTCAATCCGAATGACGACAAAAATAGTGTCTGAATGACTCTGCGACCTGAAAACCAAGAGTTGTTGTTGCCTCAAACACACACATTGCGTACGTTTAACCCTGTATCTAACATGAAAAGCAGACGACAGTTGCAAACAAAATTCTTGATAACTATATTTTTTTCATTTTTTGTCTTTAAAACATAGGTTATGACCCCTCGTTGGGACGAGCTCAACGAGCTCGTTCCAAAGAGGGATCATAACCTATGTTTTTGAGACATAAAATAATGAAAATTAATTGGCGAATCTTGTGAATAGCGCTGGTCGGTTTTGGTCGTTACATTGGGTAAAGGGTTAAGAGACCTGCAAACAGAGAACGTTTTCAATTTCACATGCATATATATTTAGATATGTTAGATGAGGTGGACTTCTCGTCCATTCTGACCATCATGTGTCAGTCTGATTTTCCGAATGCTTTTACGTTAACCAGTTGTCCACAGGACACAGTCATGTAAAAATCATGTTATCTTTTGTTTTGGGCGTTTCACCCATAAAAAAGAAATAAATTTATTTGGTATGCGTTCATCTGTAAATTATCAGGCAACAGCTAAATTTGTGAAAATCGATATCTCCCGTGCGGGAGATATTGAAATCGGTTTCACGCTTACGTGACGCTTAATGTCCACACGTCCTATCTGGTTATTCAGATAATCGTGTATGTTAACCCTTGCAATCCTCGTGAATGGTGTCTTTTTTCACTTGTGTCGACGGCGAAATGGTGGAATCAATTTCTATTTATAAGAGAATTCAGTAATAATTTATTCCCACAGCCTGCTCGAGTAAGGTCAACTTTGTCTTTATGCAAAGCATTTGTACGTAAGGCCAAAAAAGTTTTGATTCTCAGGAAATCTCTCATTAAAATTAGCCCAAAGTATATTTTATTGCCTTGAGGTGTTTTCCAAAATTCGTATGAAATCTCGAGACTTCAAAATTTTACGTTTTCTAATTGGAGTATATTTTAGTTGAACGTGTTGTAATAGTTTAGTCCCGGGAACGGGAATTACCGGGTTCCCGATTCCGAAAGCCGATCACGATAGCCGGTACATCTATAGCACGGAATCGGGAGTCAAGCGTGGCACTGTTTGTGTGTTGAACTGATGTTTTCTGAATTGAAAAACTGACTAAAAGTAACTTTTTAAAATTTCGTCAGCCCTTCTGCGCCTGAACGTTTTGACTTCCGACGAACGTTATTCACAAGACAACTGTAGCTCTCAAACAGCTCCGGAAGACTCCTCTCTTCAATAGCAAGATCTTCATCTGCTTTAAAGTTGAAACACGTCTTCATTTTCCAAATCCCTTGTTTAACTATTCACAACCTCCTTCAACATCAACACCCTCTTCACTTCCATCACCAATCTCATCTGCTTGACGCAGAGGAGACGGGTGACGGCAGTGAAGAGGGAGTTGATGTTGGAGGAGGTAGAGGAGATAATATTACTGATTTTGAAAATAAAGACAAAATTGAAGCGGGTTTGGGTTTTCACACTTCTCTCAGGAAAAGAATTTTTCCGTTTTGAGATAGCAGATTTACAATAAAATATCTTCATTTTCATGAAGATAAATTCATCTTTTTACTCTTGTAAATTTGCTTGATATTGCCCGGGAAATTTCCCGTGTTCCGATTCTGAGAGTAATTTTATTCCCGTTTCCGGTTCCTAGAAGATCGGGAATATATTAAACCCAAGTTTCCAACAAAACAAAATTAAAATACAGCGTTCGGTTGTTGTAATTGTTTTGTAAACCTCCAGTTTACCGTGTTCTGCAGAAATAACATTTCGTGCACGGTTATAATTTTTCAAAAAAGATACATAAAATACTGAACACAAGTGTATTTGATATTTTTGTCTCAACTGTCAGAAAACAAATTTGTTCTTATGTCTTTGATATAATACTGGAGAGCGTGCATAGGCATTCTCCCATAAATTGTAACAAGAAAAATCCATGCGGAAAGAAAACAAATTAACATCAAAGATAATGTGAACCACATCTGTATATATATACAGAATATGAAAACTTGAAGTTGTGGCACCTGGCCTTAAGAATGGCATCCCATTAGACTTCCAGCACTCAACCAAAATAGTAACAATAAAAATAAAAGCCTCTTTCCCTCATTGATTTGAACAATTCATTGACCGAGAAAAAATGTATTTTTTTATTTGTCCTAACGAACTGAAAGGGTTAATTTAATAAAAGTATTTAGTGTTTATCGAAAATATTGTATTGCGATTCCTTTCCTGTTAACTTACTAGGGGAGAGAACGGTGGAAGTATATTGAACTGGAGAGGGGGAGGCAATGTTATAGGAGGGCACCCACACCCTGATATATGTCAGTGAAGGTCCATTTTCCTTGGTAACACGATAAGAATAACCTGGAAAAACGGATACTGAATGAAGGCCAAAGTGAAACGAACGGCACATACGGAGCTGGTGCCAGCGTAGAGCGTCCGTTCGTTTCACTTAGGCCCCCATTCAGTATCTGTTTTCCAGGTTATTTAACAGGGCTATTTAGACATTGGACATTTTAGTGGTCCACTTGCGGACGAACAAACCACTCAAATGTCCCATATCATTGCCTAAACAGGAGTAAATGGATGCAGTGTGTCTCCGTGTATTCTGGTCAAGCGCTTCAGCCGGACTGCTATCAACCAAACTTACTTGACACAACAAATGATCCACATTTTGCGGGGACACATTCATTCAAATAACGGTACCAGCTGCTGAACCCCATTTAAGCCACTATATCAGGTAGTTTTAGTTTTTTGCATTGTACATACATGTAGAATTAAGAGATCAACAATGACAACTGAGGTACAAGTCTTCACGCAAACAAAAGTATATGCATGTAAGCGAGGTTTGAGAAATAAAGAAATCCGTGTAACCTGTGGTGCGCATTTATTGTGAGTATATAAATTTATCAAAATAGTCCGTCAACGATTTCAACAGATTTTCATTTTCCGCATGGTTTAGTGTTGCTGTAGAACAGGCGTGTAATAAAACACGTTGATGCCACACTTGCCTTTAACCAGTGCTAACCTTAATTGTGCCGTGAAACTGAATTGGAGAGTTGGATAGTTTATCACTCGTTGATTAGTGGTTCTCTCTGGGATTTCGGCTTCCTCCACCTGAAGCACTGTCCGAAACGATATGGCCTTGGCCGTTCAAAGTGTCGATAAATCACCAGGAACAAACAAACAAACATAAAAATGTATACATTTAACCTTTTTATGTGCAAATATATAGAGGGGTGGGAGTGACCCTCGGTAAAATGGAAGTTTTATAGTTACTGGAGGTTATCAATTAAAGGCTTAGTTTTAACCTTTGTCGTACAAGTCTATACAGAACACATGTTCTGACATGTTCTGACATAAGGCTTTTGTTAGTCTTGCTGATAGAAGTTACAGTACCTTGGCAGTGGTTACTATTGAAGTATTGGTGCCTGTATAGACAGTCAAGACTTTACTATATATCATTGCCAAGTCAAAGTGGTATCTTAATATGATGGAGCAAAAATAAACAGAATTCTCCACGGCTTTCAGGACACTTTCAGAATCTACGATGAGAATCAAATCGTCGCCTGAGTGCTAGAATGTTCCATGTCCCCTATGGGACATAGAACATTCTAGCACTCAGCCGACGAAATATACATCTTGCGAGAATGAAAGTCGATTCTGATTGCTCTCCTCGCGGAAATCATTTGTGAGAATCCCTTCTGATTCTCGCATGAATTTGAAGCCCTTGAATACAACACACTGAACTATAGTGTGGGACTAACGCACTACTACCGTTGAGAAACGTGCACATTTTGAGTCCATATTTAACAAAATGGCTTCAAATTTAACAAACTTCCGAACCGAAAGAAACGTCCCACCAGGGAAGTTTGCTAAATATGGAGTCCAAAATATGTATTCTCGACATTAGCAGCTGCAGAACAGACAAATCATACAAGAAAAGCTTCAATCATATATTAATAGTAAAGTTCTTTGCGATGACGAGAATCCACGTGAAAATAATGTTGGGCTATCCCCTCCTCTCTCTCGCCCTCTCTCTGCCTCTGGTTCCTATACCTCTGAAGGGCTTAAATGTTTTGTGTTGGTTTGTGTGTTTCTTTATTGGGGTTTAATGACTGTTTCAACAACCAGGGTCACGTCATGTCAGACAGTTTTATAAGTTGAGGGAGCCGGACCGGAGTACACGTGGAGAACAACTGAGCACTGCACCGTTGAGAAAACTCTCAGACTATCCAACTTACTAACCCAGCATCATTAGAGTTAGCAGTGATTGAAGGCAAGTACACCATCGACGTGACGTGTAGTGCGTCTCAGTACCCAGCACCCCCGTGCCTCTACGTGGGTAATCGGACGATATCAAAATTTATTATTTTAAATATATATTTTTTTAATTTTTCAAACAAAACCATATCATGTGACCCCTCGTTGGAACGAGCTCGACGAGCTCGTTCCAACGAGGGGTCACATGATATGGTTTTGTTAAAATTTTTTGAAAAATAATATTGTTTCAACTGCAGAATTTGCATATTACGCAGCCGGATGCGGCCGATTCGTTGGGTAAAGGGTTAAGTGACTTCCCTATAGACACAGGCTCACACAACGCAGGTGCCACGGTTCAGAATCGAACGGTTTAAAGTCCCGTGCACTAACGAAAGGGCTACCGCTTCCTGCTGCGCGGGATAAATACACAAAGTGTGTGGAGTGGTAAACAGGGGCAGATAATTTGTGTTTCAAATAATTCGTCATGCCTTCCGAATATGCTTTTTGAAGCATGCATAATAGGAGAATGGAAATGTATACGAATGGAAGTGTGACCAATATAACACTAAAATTTGTCAGATTAACATGGGTTACATCTACATTCTACGAATCCAGGTATGTGTTAGGGTCCGGCATCACGATTTTCACCCGGATTGAATCTCGAATCAGGCAAAATGTTCGAAACCGAATCGAATCTCGAATCGAATCCACTTCCTGTTTGTAACAATACTACGCGTTGCACTAGTGCTTTCTATCGCCAATGTGAACCTAGTGTCAATATGTGCACTTAGCTATTTCGCACCATCGAACCGCAAGTATAAGTACATGGATCTGTCACTTGTTTTTGAAAGGAGCAATTTATTCATATGCCAGCCAATGGAATTCCGTATAGAAATATCTTCATCCACAGAAAGCCTTACTGACGTAGCAGGTAACTATCACACATTTCACGTTATTAATTGTTCACGAGCGCATGGCAATGAACTTTTTCAACGCTGACGCTTTAAATAGTGAAAGTGGTGGGATCAGTGGTGGTGGTATCCTCAGCAAGGGTGTCTGGTATCTGAATAGCTGGACTGGTGTTAGAAGCCAATCATAGAAATTATAGTCTTATGGATCTGCGTCCGTAGCGGTATACCCGGAAGGGACGAGGTAGAAGACATCTATACTAATAGCTGTTCACGTGCCAGGTGGTAGCCATGGTTCGAGTCAGCGACAGCGACAGAAAAGTAAAGTACTGGCAGAAGTGATAAGACTAAGTGGTAATATCAGCAGTCGTCATAATAAATAAAGCAGTTTAGCGAGAGGCATACAATTCTGATCCAACAAACTTGTGATGGAAGCTGGTCACAGGGCAGTGAATGGTAGCCTATGGCACAGGGCTGGAACGGTTGGCTCATTTTCTTAACCGACTAAACGAGAGCTATAACCGGATAATATCCGGTTATCCGCGGCCATTGTTTCACCGAATATGGGATCAAAACTATAGGAATTGGAAAGCAGTATCCTCAAAATATTGCGTAGTGTGTACACAAACGAATGTTGTCGAGTACTCGCCAACGTTTTTTTTGTATACACACTACGCAATAGTTTCTGGGATTACTCATTACTCACGGAAACTGCCGATCATTAACGAAGTTTGGAACGCCAAAATCGATTATTTTCCAATATACACAACACGGCTTCGTTGTGTAATCTTTCACAAAGGAGGAGCGGCAGGTTTACTACATTTTAAACGTGGAATGACGATCACTATCGATATTTCAGATAACCGGTTGACGGTTTTTCTAATCGGTAAGGCAGCTAACTGGTTTCAAACCGATTATCCGGTTAACCATTTCAGTATTACTATGGTAGGACCAATGTTAGGCGATAGCCACGGGAGCGCCTCGGGTTCTTTGGCCCCTTAAGATTGTCGACCCCCCCCCCCCAAAAAAAAAAAACCAAACATTGGCCCAGTGCAACTTTCACTTAACCTACAGTTAAAACCGGAAGTCATGTCATGACATGCGCACAAATAACACGTCGATCTGCGCGTGAACCTACGCGTTATGACCATAGTAAGGCTATCAAATTCTGTACATATGGCCTGTGCACAAGCAATGTTTCAGCCAATGGACCTCCTGTGTTTGCAATGAGTAACCGGGAGAACCTGCCGTGCTTTGGATGCCATTCGATATGGCAGTTGCGCGCAATTCCTTTGAGCAATTAATCCTAGATAAGCGCACAGTTCATGACAGGACTTCTAGCTTTAACTGTAGAGCCCTAAAATGGTCTCTAATATAGGGCTACACAGCTACACAATACAAATGCCTGATATTCTTTCAAAGAGTAAGAATTTTGGCAAAATTTTCTCGGTGGAAAGGAGACTAGTTCTACCTGGGACCCTCAGATCGTTACCCCGCCTCACACTTCCCTTCAGGGACATGGGAGGAGGATGTAACGATCGGAAAGTTCTAGTTAGGATTAAGGAGGCCCTCGCCTACCAGAAGTCTTCTAAATATAATGTTAGTCCCCTCTCCCTCCAAAAACTGGCATGTATCCCCAATATACAGTCCCGGCTACACACCTGGAACAAGTAATTAGAAAGGATCAGCTATATAACCAGGGGTTCCCCCATAGCCTTCTTGGCCTCATATGTCTGAAACAAACCGGCTGTATTTTTTGGTACCGACAGAAGCTAGCGATGGTGCGGGTGTGATATATGTATTGGAGGCAACTTTAGGTGCAAGGGCATGCCACAGTGCTGATATACGCTAGTAGCGGTCATAGTAGCGGTAGAAGTCAGTGTTAATTGAAGACGACCATGGGACACACAGTAATGATAGTTGCTGACAATGGTAGTAGCTGCCAGCTTGCGGTGGCAGTACTTAACAGCAAAATTGGGACACCTTTGTAGTGGGAGAAACCTGTGATAGTGAAGGGATGTTGTGGTTTCGGACGGACGGACGGACGGACGTACGTACATGACAGACAGTTAAAGTCATGGTATAAGCCATTGGTAGTACTACTAAGGGACAGTTTGTACTAACAATGGGCCATTGGTAGCAGCAGTAGAGACACTGGCGATAGAAGACTATGAGACTAGCCAATGATAGCAGTAGTAAAGGCCATAAGTGATATTGAGGCAGAATACGATTCCAGACCTAGTGTAACTGACAACTGAGATTGGTAATAGAACTCAACAGTCATTAGTAGGAGTCAGAATAACAGAGTGTTGTGAATGTAGTACTTGTATGGGTTTTTATTAGTGGAAAACGAGTCTGAAACAAGTTCGAACAGGCAAAGGAGCTAAAAAATAGTAACAGAAATCTACAATTGTTCAAATGCTGAACGGTTCTTCTGCTCTACCAGAGTTCCCTCCTGAATAATCAAACACATAGTTTATTTTGTTTTGCTGTAGGTCTTATAGCACTAGCTACCATAGTAGAAACCAGGATGACGGTTTTGTCAGTTCTCTTTCGGTAATTTTATTCTTTATCGGGACCTTTTTGGTAATTAAACAAACTACGATCGGATCGAAGATAAATTATAGACGCCCTTAAGGGATATAGCACTGCCTGCTACTAACACTATCGACGAGCCATCGATGAGAATCTTGATTGGTTATTTTTCCATTATCGGATCCGTTTCGGCAAGTTTAGTCACTATCTGGCCGTTTTTGGAACAACGATATGGTCCCATACAATCGAACAAGCTCTCAAAACAAACCATCCAATCTGTATCGGGTCTTTGGGTCCCATAGGAATCACGTGTTACAGTAGGAACCATGAAAGAGACATCCAACACACCAATAGACGACGGAAATACCCGTCACCATATTACAAAGCCTTGTGCATGCACGGTGTTGTCACGTATAACCACATTAATGGTGTCACAATGTTGTCGCTTAGGCGCAATACAATAACAGCCCAAATTACGACATTGGGCACGTGACTTATTACGTCGCTTTTTCCTCCCCGAAGTGTAGGTCACTCGAGTAAATTGCTACTGACGCGATACAGCTTGGGCGGACTGGGCAAAGAAATGCTATCGGGAAATACACCGGGGGAGGTGGACTCCTAGACCTGGAGAAAATTTAGATTTTTCGAACTAGAAGAACGCTGCTTCTCTGCATCTGAGCGATCCATAGCAGTCCACACAGAGGACATTTCGATGGCATATTTATATCATCTTCGTCGTTCATTCGGAAAAAATGGTTGCACCGAAAGGGTGCGGGGCATGGATCCATCGAGCCGACCACAGTTCCACCCAGTGGGAGAAAATTTAGATTTTTCAAACTGACAAAACACTGATTTCTTGCATCTGATCAAATGCAGACTAGACTGCTGGTATATCGAAATTTCTCTACGTAGACTGCCATTGCCAATAACAGTCCACATAAAGAGCATTTCGGTATACCGGCAGTCCATGCAATTAGATCATTTCGCCTGTTTGTCATTTTCAAAAAAATTCATGCACCAACACATGTTGGGCTGCATCCAATTTGGGGGTCCAGACGGGCCCCAATAGGAGGGGGGGGGGGCACTGGGAATTGTCCCGTTGGACCGTTTGGACAGACCTTAACAGAAGAATATGAGGAAAATGTGAATGTGAAAGAAACATTTTTTCGCATAATCATGATCAAATAACAGATTATGGAAGTACCTTCTGCAACATTGTGTCTAATGAACACGTGACGTCATCGTTCTATATTTAATTAACTGTTACCTAATACGACGAGCAAACGACATTAACCAACGGTTTTCTGAATAATTAATAATTTACTGTTTTGTCTAAACAAGATAGCTTACGACCCCTCATTGGAATAATGAAAATTTCCTGACGACTTCTGTGAATAGTAAACTTCGGAAAATGTCAGCTCAGATAAATGTTGTTTTGTAAACTATGACATTTCCTATCAAATTGTGACTCTTCTATCTCTGTCATAATTCGTCGAATACATATTATCATAACAGTGTGTTGATCCATGTCGTAGTATCACGTCGAGTTGAGGCCGCAGCTCGTGTGATCCGACAATCTGGTCACCTCAACGAGACGTGATACTACTGCACGGATCAACACACTGTTATGATGATAGGTTTATTATATGACTGACACACTTACAGTAACTTAATTTGCTTACCTCGATTTACTTATTCCCTAAAGCCGAACATAAAAATAGTAGACGAAACTTTGTAAACAACGGCAACGGCTTCCCAAATTACGAAGTGTATTTTTATCGGATAAATAGTCCGACGTTATTCAAACGGGAATTCTCGGCAATTTCCTTAGGAGTGTGATATGGATTTTTGATCCGGGAAAATCTCACCTGGTGTGATCCGACAGTTTGGATAAAATCGTCAAACAGTAGTGGTATTTAGAGTAAAACTATCATAGTCATATAATAAAATAGAGTATTTAATTGGGAATAAAAATTCATATTGAAAATATATAGCAAAGGTCGGAAGCAATCGCATTCTAATTGACTGTATTTTTGAACTAGCCTTAGTTTTAGTCTTAACTCTATTAATTTAACAACAATACCCATAACGTTATTGGAAATTGAAGGTGAACATTGATAACCAGAAGTCCATATCGTAAACAGACCTGCAAAATTCATTAAAAACCAAATAATAATTTACTGAGTTAATTTTGATGACACTGTTTAATTTCCGTCCGTGGGCGAACATGAATATCAGTTGACAATGTTTGTTGAAATATATTAGATATCCAAATAGGGAAAGATATTAATATCAGATGCATACATATTGTTTCTCGTTAAAAACAATGACCATTTACAGACTTTATCACGGTAATAATATACACTAGCGGACGGCAGTGGAAACCACCCATAGATTATGTAGACTCTTGTATCCACTGTATTGTAAGATTATTCTTTGTGGATAGAACGTTATCTTATGCACTCTATAATCAATCGGCTTAAAAATCAACCCAAATCAACCAGTTGATTTATGATTTTTAACCCAACTGATTTCAGCGTGAGGAATAGATATTAACCCTTTACATGAGACGCTGAAAGACGGCATTTGCACAAAAAGTCTGGTATTATGTTGTATGTTCATTCTATTCTGTTGACCAGGAACAAATATTAAGAACTTGTTCCACTGAGGGTCCCTAAGTTGTATCTTTGTGGAATTTTTAAAAAAAATATAATATTTAAATGGCGAATGGCGATTTGGGGGGGGGGGATTTAGCGGGCTAGATATGTCCGTAAGGTTAGGTTAGGGTTAAGTACAGTCCTACGCAGGAGATTATTCTCCCAGCAATATAATTTACATATACAAACCTTTATTGGCGTTGTGTATAGAATAAACATATCATAATATCGAGTTAACCTAAAAAAACAAAAATAAAAGGGGGGGGGGGGGGGAGGTAAAACACCCCACAAAGTTACTTTGATAAAAGAGGTTCAAACGACGGGCGCACGACACTTAGGTACGGCGGACAAAGATATTCCAATATTTGTCTGGACAATTAACTTGGTTCAGGAGGTGAGCAGAACGTGAATGACAAATGGAGTCCTATTATTCTGACACAAACACTTTTTTCAATTTTCTTTGGGGTGGGGGTGGTGGGGGGGGTGGCTCGGGAATCTCGAGAGGGATATCGAATTGATTGTCCAATTTCGGCCACACGTTTAAAAACAGCCAAAGAAACGAAAGTGTATAATGACTTACATTATGACATTGGATAATAATGTAAGTCAGAGAGCACTGTGGTGAATTCTGGACGTTAACATTGCATTGCATCGTATTAACTCGGATCGTGAGACTGAAGATGCAATACATGGCCTCCCACGCATGAGTGGTTAAGAAATGTATCACGTTCCGAGTTACCACCATACCACCATACAGAACTTTCCGCTTACCATAAACGCGATCAGAACATAATCAAGAACGTCGACAAGTAAGATTTTTTAACAGAGTATTGAAATGGAAGTACAAAGAAGAGTTTTGCGTTTTCCCGCTAACGATCGATGTTTAGTTTGTTTATTGATGGCCATTGGTACTATGGCCTGACGAATCACGATTTTTCGCTTGAATCGAATCTCGAATCTTATCAGGAAAAATGTTCGAAACCGAACTGAATCTCGATCGAACCCACTCCCCGGCTGTTGTGATATTACAGCCGTCGGGCTAGTGATGTAACCTCCCTATGTGAACTCAATACCAATATGCGTACTAGACGTAACCTCCCTATGTGAACGCAATACCAATATGCATACTTGACTATTTCGAACCACTGAACAGCAAGTATAAGAAGATGTACCAACTATTCCTTGTGTCTGAAAGGTTTAGAAATCTAACTATATGACAACATATGGCATTTGGAGTAGACATTTTGGTTTTGACCAGTGCATGGATATGGCATTCACTGTACTTATATTAATATTAGAAGTATAGAGGGCCGGATTTTGACCTATTGGCAATCGGACCTCGACTACTCGTAGCGACCTCGTCGCTATCGCTTCGAATGGATTACTACCACAATGAACTTTAACCCTTTACCCAACGCAGACGATATCAAAATTTATTATTTTAAATACCATTTTTTGAAATTTTTCAAAAAAATTCAACAAAACCATATCATGTGACCCCTCGTTGGAACGAGCTCGACGAGCTCGTTCCAACGAGGGGTCACATGATATGGTTTTGTTGAAATTTGTTGAAAAATAATATTTTTTCAACTGCTGAATTTGCATATTACTCGGGCGGATGCGGGCGATTCGTTGGGTAAAGGGTTAATATATTCTGTTTCGTTAAACTCAAATAAAAAACAACGTATTGTGTTCTTAATCACATTCTAGTGATCACAATGCACCCATCAATCATCTTTGGAACGGACAACGGGACAATTTTATACGGAAATTGAACAGGTGTCACCAATGTGGTCGACGAAAAGAAAACATACATTCTGTGCAAATTAGACGTGATTCCAAATGACGTTTTTGGGACCTTTCCAACTAAATTCGTGCTTTTGAGTTAGATTGGAAACGACCAACCTCGTCGCTCGGAAAACAACAACACAATGAGTTGTCATCCTTAAAAGGTCGACAATGAGGAAATGTAGGAAATCCCCAGGATTCGGAGTTTTCGAATAACTGAAATCGGTTCGAATCGAATCGAATCAACGAAAAGATTCGAAACACAGCAGAACCTTGAACGTTCGCCTGACCCTGATTGGTACAGAATTTGTTATGTGTTTTACGTCGCAGAACGATGGATGCGCTAGTAGAGGTACAATTGTGTAACCGCACGATGTGATACGCTCAAGGTTGTCGGCGACTGGTGTGTAAATGCCACTGATCTCTATTCACCTGGAATGCCGGAACGTCGCCTAGAAAGGAAGCGATTCACCACACCCCACCCTACTAAGATTGCGTCAAGTCAATCAAGGCGGTAACTCTTCCCAATCCATGGCGTTTGATGACGTGAAAGCTGCGTAACACCTTTCACGTCACCAAACGCCATGGCGTTTACCTTGCACGAAAACTAATAACACTGCATCATCTTTCAAATCTCGACACTTGTTGTTGTTCATTAATAACTAAAACATGTTGTAAATATGCAGTTTGCTGTGGTTCGAAAAATGGCCATATCATCAACATATTCATCATTCGCAGATATCAATGTATGTTCCAATAGGACTAAAAGCCTCCTTCTCTGATTGGACGAGAGCGCACTTAGTATATTCTATGTTTACGACTCAAGTGGCAAATGTTACCGTCTGATGTCACAACTCGAAATATTTGAAATGACGTCGCCCGTTTCGTAACTGCTTCATCAACGGAGTGACTAGCAAGCCGCTTCATTTTTCTAGATGTTTCACGTGTGCAGCAGACGATGTTCCGGATGAAGTACTGTTTAAATTACAAACCGATTTACGGTTTGAACTGAGGTGGAATGGGTTTACCTGGTGTATTGTGCCGCCGTGGATACACGAGATGTTTATTTATTAAACCTGTAATCGTAAAAAGTTGCCTTGAACAAGGCAACTGTAACGACCACAAGTTTAGTAAATAAGCCTCTCGTGTTTCACGATGTAGGTTTTGGGCTATTGGTAGTGTTTTATTGGAACATATACATTATTGTGATGAGTTAACGGTAACATGGTCTGGGGTCTGCGGATCGGAGCTTATGTTCAACCGAGACGCTTTTGCGTCTCGGGTGAACATACGCTCCAAGCCGCAAACCTCAGACCATGTTAAATAATAAAAATAATAATAATTTATAAGCCTAAAATCCACAAAAGTGCTCTTTGGCTTTACAAAACCTAATGGAATGCCCGTTGGAAGAAATGTGTTTTCATACTTTTCTTGAATAAATTTAAGGTACTGATAGTTTTTATATGTTTTGGGGGTGAGTTCCACACAATGGAGGCAGCCACAGAGAATGCTCTGTCACCTGCGGTCTCCAGTCTTGCCCTTGGCTGCGAGAGCAAAGTTTCATTGCCGGACCTTAAAGCTCGGGCTGGTTCATACCGATTTACAAGCTCAGTGAGGTAGGGTGGTGCGACTAGGCCGTGAAGGCTCTTAAAAACTAGCAGACACAGTTTATATTCGATTCTCCGGCATACTGGCAGCCAGTGCAGTTCCTTAAGGATAGGTGTTATGTGGCAAGTTTTTCTATTTCTAGTGACTACTCGAGCGGCACAGTTCTGTATATGCTGCAATTGTATAATGTGGGCATTTGTTGATCCAAAAAGCAGGGAGTTGCAGTAGTCGAGCCGAGTTGTCACAAAGGCATGTACGAGTTGTTCAGCTGTTTTGTTGTCTATTAAGTTCCTAATTTTGCTGATGTTTCTCAGATGAAAATATGACACCTGGCAGATGTGTATGACATGTCCGTCAAGTGGTAGGTTTTCTTCGAAGAAAAAGCCGAGGTTACGAACGGACTTGGTTGAGGAAATGCACACATCCTGGATGTGTAAATCAAGTTTGGGCAATTTACACAATTGCTGTTGAGTTCCAAAAAAGATAATTTCAGTTTTGTCGTGGTTTAATTTCAAGAAATTAGCAGTCATCCAAGATTTTATTTCTAGAATGCACTGTTCTAATTTCTGCACGGAACAGGCAGCGCTATCTTTACAGAAATGTTACCGTCAACTCATCACAATAATTTATAATATTCTTTAAAAAAACGATTGAAGATTGCGAGACGTCGGGAAATTGAATCCATTAGAGAAATTCTGTTGTTGTTGAGTATTATTTATTTCTAGCAACTTCCGCCCTTCCCACAAGATGGCAGATGTGGAGACACGTTTCTATATGTGACCAATGAGAGCTCTAGCAATGCAGTTGTTTAGGGACCATTTAGTACAGAGAGCTGTTAATGAACATAACCAAGAATCGGAGATCTTGAATCGAATCTGGAAATTTGTTGGAAACCGAATATACAGAGGATATCTACGCTGTTTTAGTGAAGCGCTCGTGAAACATAATACTTTCAGGACCACACTCATGAGATATTTCTCCCGATATTCACTAAAACAGCGTAGATTTTCTTTTTATTATATGCAACGTGACATTTTACTGCTATTCAGCCTAATTCGACAGGAAACAGTTTCAGGACAATAACAAAAAGCTGCTGATCATTACCTTCAAGTCGACGCCATGTGCCGAAGCGTTATGTTATTTAAGAAGCTACTGAAAAAAATCATCGTGTGGATCTGAAAATATTTCTGTTCACTCGCGCATGCGCTCGTGAAAAATAAAGCTTTCAGGTCCACATTCATGAGATAATTCCAGATACTGACTAAATTAGAGTAAATTTTCTTTTTTATCACATGCTACAAGACAATTTATTGCACAATATTCAGCCCAATTCGACCCCAAATGCGTACGTTTCAAAACAAGCGTGACGTCATTTAGAAGGCTACTGAGGGATATTCTTCGATATCCATCGAGTCGAGAAATAATTTTTAGATAATTTGTGATAATTCACAGACTAGCCTTCAATAAAATTTCGAATCGAATACACTTCCCACAATTGTTCTCATACTACGGTTGTCCTACCAGTTTTGTCTTCTACACGTGCCCAATTGTTCTGATATTAGGTTGTCTTACCAGTGTTGTCCATCTTTTATACGTGCCCAATTGTTCTGATACTACGGTTGTCTTTCCAGCGTTATCTATCTTCTACAGTTAAAACTAGAAGTCCTGTCATGAAATGCGCACGTCGATCTGCGTGTTAATCTACGCGTTATGATCATAGCAATGCTATCAAATTCTGTATGTATGGCCCGTGCACAAGCAATGCTTCAGCCAATGAACCCCCGGGTAACCCGGAGGTCCCTTGGCAGAAACATTGCCTGTGTTTGCAATGAGTAACCAGGAAAACGTGCCATGCTTTTTATGCCATTCGATATGGCAATTGCGCGCAATCCCTACGCGCAATTAAGCCTAGATAAGCGCACAGTTCATGACAGGACTTCTAGTTTTAACTGTATACATGCCCAATTATTCTGATACTTCCGTTGTCTTACAAGTGTTATCTATCTTCTATACGTGCCCAATTGTTCTGATACTACAGTTGTCTTACTAGTGATATCTATCTTCTAGACATGCACAGTATCATCGTACTGGTTAGAAAGTACGTACCAATGAACCACAAGTTCAAATAGATGAACCTATCACTTGATTCGGAAAGGTTGAACAATTTATTCATACGGCAACCAAAGGTATTCCATGGAAATATTTCTTCTCCCAAATAATAGCTACCTTTAACAGCTGATCTCAGCCTTTGGAGGAGAAACTGTGGAGAGACGGAGCTCTGGGCGGACGACCGCAGCCATTGGAGTCGTGTACCCATATGGTAGTCATAATAACGTGGGCTAACCACGACGCGCCCTCCTCCACCCCTTTGGGAAACACGGGAAGTGGAGCAGTGCTTGTTTAGAGTGATAATCGGGTTTTGGTACATTGGTAAAATAATATCCGACCACCAGCGATTGGGAGAGACCTCTATAGCGGCAACTATATGTATAAACAATTGGCTATTCATTACGAAAACTTGTATTGTATTCCCGTCATGATACAGACGGAGATGCTAAAAGTTACACCAATAAATAATACTATTAATAGTGCTACGTACCAAAGAATAATGATATGGTGTGAAAAAAAATAGTGCACATAAGATAACGTTGTTGAAATATTGCCCTACACCTCCACTACTGCACTTAACTCTTAACCTGCTGAGTATTTTTAAAATATTTTCCATCACATCTAGTCATGGCTGCTGTGAAGCAGCCATGACTAGATATGATGAAAAATTCATATACATTTAACTCAAAATTCATTGGTCAAGCAGATAATCTAATATGCAAGGGAGAATTTGGATAAAAGTGGTCAAATTATATTTATTTCACTTGCAACTATTCCTTGCTCTTGGCTGGAAAATCCGCCCGCAGCATGCAATGAGTTAAATTGAGTTTTGCCTTCAATTTTATCACCGCTTTATATATCATGACTGGTTGATAACAGGAGCCCAGGTGTTGACAACAGCCTACTTTAGACTCTGCCTCCGCCAAGAACCACTTGGGCTTGTACGGACTCAGGTTGGTCTGCGCGGGTAAGGTCGTACAGAGCCCAATGGCAACAACTTAATATGCGGAAGTTATTCCAATGCTACTTGTTCAAAACGACATTACACAAAGAAGAATGTCATTGTCTACTTGGTTACGGCACGTTATGAATTCTCGGTTCCAAAACAAAATACTTCCGTTCTCGGTTACCAGAAAATAAGGGAAGAACAGAAACAGCAATGGCAATATGTTCTTTATATTTCGTGGCTTTTTTCGGCCATAGCTCCTCGATAATTGCAACTGATGACAGGGGCGGATCCAGGGGGGGTGCTCTGGGTGCTCGAGCACCCCCCCCCCACACACACACACCACACACACACCTTCTCACTACTCACAGTCATCCAAGAAAACTTGAATTTGCAGACATTCTGAAAGAGTGAGAACTTCATCCCAATCACAAGTGTTACTGTAATAAGCATACGCGATTACTGTATTTCCGATCCAGCCTCCAATAATCTATCTTGAAGATTTAATTTCAATAAAATGTAATTGTTATAAGAATGTGCCTGGAATTTAACCAGTTACCAATCACAGCTTTTCCCAAA
Source organism: Pictodentalium vernedei (assembly GCA_031216915.1). Taxonomy (NCBI): domain Eukaryota; kingdom Metazoa; phylum Mollusca; class Scaphopoda; order Dentaliida; family Dentaliidae; genus Pictodentalium; species Pictodentalium vernedei. Next base: position 369,219,997 of record CM062291.1, read on the forward strand.
ATTGTGAATTTCTTAAAAAAAAATTTAAAATATGCCAATATCCATACAAATATGGATGACATTTGAATCAGTTGACGAGCTGATTCCAATGTCATCCATATATTTACGGTTTTATGGACAAAGTTTCCACGTATATCAGCTCTGTTCGTAAATATATCTTTGTTCAGCTGAATCAGTGATGCTATAGCGACGTTCGCCTTCAGCAATAGTTTTACACTATGACAGATGATTGAATGGGACAATTTAATATTTAACAAAGAGCATTTAACATTGGTGAATGATTCACCAATGTTAAATGCTCTTTGTTAAATATTAAATTGTCGCAACAGTTGAACTTGCTGGATAATGCCTACAGGCATTCTCTAGTAAACTGAAACAATTTAATGTTACAGAGCAACAGGACATCTAGTATCCAGACTTATTTTTCGATAACATGAATAAAATAATTAAGCTACTTACCAGTTAAGATCAGTTGATGGAACAATGTATTTGCACAGTGTACAAGTTTGTGCGTTCACATAGCACGGTAGAAGCGCACAAACTGAGACAGGACTTGGGTGTTTCAGAAGCGGATCCAGGATTTTGAAATAGAGGGACGTCGCCCTCTATACTTATATGGTCACAAACTGTTGTGATGCAAGTGTGCACATACTATTAATTTATAGTACGCACTGGCTTCAATTATTTTATTAGAATTGACTGGGCCGTGCCTTTGCCTTTGGCACGCTCCAGTCAATTCTAATAAAATAATTTTCAACAACATATACTGCTTATATCTGATTAATAGACGGGGACGCACGCGGCGTGTGCCCCTCTATTTTCTCAGAAATGATTTCTGAGAAAATAGAGGGGCGCACGCCATGTGCGCCCCCGTCTAAATCTGCCTTTGGGGTGTTTAACATTTAAATAGTATATGCATCTCAAAGTTGACCAGAAGAAATGTGACCCCCCCCCCCCTCGGCCACTCACCCAGTGGCACCCACCCATCCACACATTCACCCACCTACACACACTCATACTTCTTGGAACTTCTGTCGCCCCTGCGTACAACTGGTATGTCATGGTGGAAATTATTATGTTTCTTCCAGGCAATCCCCGCATTTCAGTTAATTTGATGCAAAATCCAGGGGTGATTATATTTGCTTCTTGGTAGGTAACAATTTCGAATGATTATTTTGTTTTTCATTGGGCAGTGTCAGTACCATAATTGTTTTTACCAAATTGCAAGCCAAATCGACAGAAAATAGGTTTAAGAGAAAATACAAATATATGTCATGACCAGGATAGGTCTCAGATAGCATCTGATGGGTTCCTAATTCAAATTTTTTTCTGGGGGAGGACCCCCAGACCCCCCGCTAATTGCTTCGCGCCTTCGGCGCTCGCAAGGACGGACAATAGCACCCCCCCCTTATAAAATCCTGGATCCGCCCCTGGATGATATCACTATTTTGTTTAACTATTTTGGAAGCATGCATTTCTATATTCCGATGCTCAAGTTGGGGACCCCGACGTGAGCAATTGTATTTAGAACTGCCTTCCTTCAAATCTGTCTTGCCCAAAGGAACGCCAATAGTACGTTCTACTACACATCTGCTGCCATAAATTTAAATGATTCCTGCTTGCCAGTCGTTATTAGCACTGAGATTGTTGACGGCGGGAAATTCCAGGTTCTCGGATTTTCTGTTAAAAAAATTCACGTCCCGATTTTATGGAACACAGGGAATATATTTTAACGTAATAGAATAACTGGCCAGCCCAATTCACACAAATTCACCGTTCAGATTTCATTATATTTTCTCAATTCCGGCAAAAAACATAACTAGGACCCCCACTGAAAGAGCTCTCAGGGATCTGCCAATGAAAGGTTGTAAGGTATGTTTTAAGGCAACAGTAACAAATTATGTTCATTCAAGAAATATGTTTTTTTTGTCTTTTGTCATCACTTCGTATTATGTTACGTGATGAACAAAGTCTTGAATCTGGCGTATGACGTCCGACCTGAAGAAAAGATTCCTATCGACTTTCGGTGTTCATAATAATTGCCTCTGCAAGATATCAAGCAGAGATAAATAATGTTAACTTGTTTTTGAGTTCTAAGCTTTGTGTTTTAAAATATGAATTTTAATGTTTACTGAGAGAAAGGGTCGTGTGTGTTACGCCGGATGTGGCGAACAATACCCTCAAACAAAATTGAAGGAGATTGGAGAACAATTCGATTATACGATGACTGAAACGACCGATTTTACTTGTCATTAATTTCATACAAAAGAACAAATATATCCAGAAGATTACCGATCAGTGAAGAGGGTGAAAACCTAATTTGTCACGACTGTAATGCCTGAAGTGGGAGCGCGGTAGCTCAGTAGGTAGAGGTGCAGGCTGCCAGCCGAGAGATCCTCGGTTCGAATCCCACCTGCGACAACCGCGTTGTGTCCTTGGGCAAGACCCTTCATCTCCATTGCCCGCGTGGGGGCACTGTGGCGTTGTGTACTAAGGCGTACTGCACGTCGATGGTACACTTGTCTTCAACCAATGCTAAACCTGCTTGTGTGGAGTTAGTATGTTGGGGAGCTGACAGTTGCTCGCCATTTCTCGGTGGTTCTCTCCGGGTACTCCGGCTTCCTCCACCCGTAAAACTGTAACGGTCATGATTAGCCATTGTGCATAAATATGTGACCTTAAACACCAATAAATAAATAAATAAATAAATAATGCCTGAAGTACTGGCAGATATAAAGTATTCCGACTACATCATCAAGGCATGCCTTCATTGAAGGCAATCCTTGATGATATTGTTGGAATATCGTTCAGTCGTGGGAAAAGTTCAAAAGATTTCTTGGAAATTTATTTGTACAGAAATAAAATACACTAGCAGTGGGCGTGACGCACTTCTTATTTTGTTAACATGTAACGAACTCCAAACTAGTGATACTGGGTCCACAACAACACACATCAATATATACCTTCACTTTGTATTTGTATGTGTGTGCCATTTATGCAAGTGTCAAGTCTAGTCTGTTAAGAAAGTACATGATTACAAGCAAGTGAAAACTAATATCTAAAAGTCCAATCCAGACGAAAATATCTTGACTGGAAAATTATTGTGTCACATCCCATAATTTATAGGGGTATGCGAATCACGCGATTTTTTTCGAATCGAATCTCGAATCGAATCGTGTCTCTGATATCGATATCGAATCGAATCTCGAATCGAATCTTAATACATCAGTTATTTCATATTGCACCAAACGGAAGTCACGATACTCCGTGAGGACCCTTACAATACTGACTGACACCTTAAATACCAATAAATAAATATTCTCTGTAGCAACATCGCTGAAACAGCTAGTTCTATTATCCATGGCTTTAGTTTTTGAAGTCTAAACTTGTTAATATTCACGTTCTAAGGGACGTGAATAGTTACAAATCAAGCCTTCAAAAACTAAAACTATAGATAATGTTCTGGGCAAAATTCACTACTTACCTAACAATTAACCATTGTCAATTACTCAATAAAATATGAATTGAGCTTACATGAATGAATTGTCTAATGTCAGTTTTATCCAAGTTTTGTTGGAAATGTAACAAATTGAAGTCAGTACGCGAGATTCGAAAAAAATCGAATCTTGAGACTGATTCGGGATCGATCTCGAAGCAGACGTATGATATCGAATCGAATCTCGAATATTCGCAGGACCCTACCCATAAGCCCACCCCATTAGCGGCGCCCCCCCCCCCCCCCAAAAAAAAAAGAACAACTGGTTGACATATTTGATAATAATGGTTAACTGGCTGACAAGCTATCATGATTGATTGAACTTAAAACACCTGACTAACACGGTTGATTCATATTCTGAAGAATGTGGAGAAGAATACTCTCAGCCTGTGTGAGCGAATCTAGAAGAGGAACCAATGGGGAGTTTTCAACACCTCACTAAATTTGGAGAAAAGGAGGTTTTAAGCCCATTTAAGCTATAAAAAACCATTATAATCTTCATTCAGAAAACGTTGTGTTTGACTAGTTTAAAACACTCTTACATGTTTACATTATCAGGGGAAGTGGGGTTGTAGGTGTCCGCAAAAGCGCCGCTCCCCGTCGTAGTTAGATCTTTTCAATAATAAAACCCAGACGCCCGGGTTGTCTGCGAAAACACGAAGACAGAACATATCAGTTGTCCTACAACATATTTTGGCTGATAATGTACTCAAAGTAAATAAAGGTTTTCAAAGGACAATCATACAGCAAAACTGGCTAACAATCTAGATTTCTTTTTGATCATGTTCTGAAGTACATGAACGTACGTAACCTAAAAGACTCTCTTGACACCCTATCTGGAACACAACCTCCCACCGCTTCCCAGACATACACATGCGGATTATTGCACACCTCAAATCTGTGATTTAGGAGATGATGCACTTCTACATTGCAAAAAATATAGGTTCTCTTTAGAACCAAAACTGGTTCTAATCTTGTCCCTGAGATGGAACAAGTTCTGTTTAAACAGTATTTATTTCAAATCAAATAAATTTATAAAGATTAACATTAAATATGAACAGAATTAAACATAAATTGAGGGGGGTTGCAGCCGTAAGTTTAGGGCTTATACGAGGTTGTCTCAAATCATTATTAAACAAAGGAGATATGAACAGTTGGCATATTGAACCAGTTTTGGTTCTATACAGAACCAACACTGGTTCGATATGCCAACTGTTCATATCTCCTTTGTTTCAAAATGTTTGGAGACTGCGTTGAATAAGCTCCAAGTTTACTGCTGAATCTACTTCAGTTCATGTAATATTCTGTTAAAATTGAATGCTAATCTTGGTAAATATATTTGATTTGAAATTAATACTGTTTAAACAGAGCTGGTTCCATCTCAGGGACAAGATTAGAACCAGTTTTTTCTAAAGAGAATCTATATTTTTTGCAGTATAAGGATGGCCGCTATCCTTGATCGTCCAGCACTTTCACGCAACGTTTGTTATTCCCAGTAAGATTTGCACAGAATTACAGATTTACCCGCACCCGTATAAAAAAAAACAAAACATCAATAAATTATTGAAATGCATATTTTAAATACTTGCCTTTCAAAATTAAGCTTAGGTTTGTCTTCTCGAGATTATACAAGGACAAGTAGAACTTTGCAATCATATAACGTCTTTCTCTGGAAACTAGAATGTATTATCGAATTACTTCTTTTAATGAGAAACGTGGACCCTGGTAGTCTGGAAGCTGAGAGCCATCTGACTTGATTGCTCGACTTGACTTCCTGAAAACGAATGTTATTAATTATATGATTTTACGGGAATATTTCTATCGAAATCAGAATTGGTAAAAATGATTGACGTATCACGTATCACACAGAATTACGAGGTTATTCAAAACTGATCAATCATCCAATATTATCTTTTATCTGATAATAATTTTTCAGGTATGAAAGCGTCTCAATGTTTCATGCATCATGAAATTACTTGGTATTAAAGGCTTGCGATCGAACACGAAGGAAAAACAGGAGTGTCGCGAAGCTAACCGATGTGTGGCTATGATAGAGGAGGGGTATGCTCCTCATTTGTCCCAACTGTGATGGCTCAAATTCTGACTAATAGAATATTCCAATTCCATCATCAAGCTACAAGGCATGCCTTGATGATGTAGTTGGGTTTTTAGTCAGTCGGGATTATAGCTCAAAAGATTTCTCAGAAACATTTGTGGATAATAACTTTTGCAAACTTAAGGCATGGTCTCCCAAACCTCTTAATTAGCGTACCGTACTCCGCATTCGTAATGATGAGCACCCAACCACTCGATCCGGCTACCATACACTCTACATGATCCGCCATGGGTGTGTCGTCAGAGCAAATAACACATCTAGTCGCAATGGGAAATACTTGATTAACAGCAAGTACGATTCTATATCTGTGACTCAGATTCAGACGAATATGTCCCGATTAGACAAATTATTGGTTGGGGGATTATCCCCGTAATCCCTCCCCTAGTTAGACTCCCGGGGGAGAGAAGGGAGCAAGTGCCCTCGTCCCTCCCACATCCTATTTGCTACATTATAGTACGTTGAGATTAAAATTTGCGAAGTTGCAAGTGTATCATCGACATGGACGATGCCACTTTGCAAATGTAGGAATGACAGAGTCGAATGCGTGCGCGTTCGTTCTGAAATAAATCGTTCCATTGTACGTGAGGTTCCGCTCCACAGTTTCGCACTATTGCACAGGGGTGAAATTCTAAACATAGGGCATATGTTGAAACTAAGGCCATGTAAAATAGAGATATATTTTTAGTATCGGATATATGATTACATTAGGCTTTTTGTTGGACAAGAGAATTTGAAGTTTTGGTCCCAAAGTTGGAGTCTGATACATAGGGGAAAATTACCAGATGAATTATGGGAAACAGTGGCTTCGAAAAATTGGCTATTTTTTAAAATGTAATTTTTACACGGGTTTGTTACCAGACAGGTAACTGAAAAAGGAGACGGAAACATATAATTTTTTTTTGAATTTTAGAAACAGGGGATGCTTTGTTCCAGGGGTTGGTAGGTGAGGTTGGTGGGAAAATTCTGCTTTTGAGGCTGCTAGGTGGCTGAAAATGACTGGTTTGGGCATTTTTTCATGCAATTTTTCAGGTTGAAGTCTGGCCTTTGACAATAAATTATTCCACCCACATTCAGATTGTTTATTTCTACTTAGTCAGATAGTGTTATATGTTTTTTGTGGATTTGGGAAATGTAATACATGTTATGAGTTAGATAACTAAGCTACATAATATTTGTATTTGAAGAGAGTGTATGGCATGTCATATTTGGAAATGCCTGGAAAACTGTGGAGCGGAATCTTAAAGAGCATTCTGCCGTCGGTGTCAATTCTTGAATCAGGAAGTTCCTTATTTGTGTTTGAGTTATAAATACACCATTTTTCAAAAAACTTTTCATCATTTCTGGTTTGTGTGCAATTGTTAGTAGTAGTTAACATTCATCAAGTGATATCTCAGCACAACTGGATGGAAATAAGTGGCAATTTGGAGAAATTTATTGATGTAGCCTAATTTCGCACTTGTTTTGAATTTTTGTCAAGATTTCGAAAACATTAAGGTAGATCACTGTCTTTCCTAAACACCAAGCCTTGTATTCATGGCAAATATATGCAGTTATGGACAGCCTGGTTTTTATTGTTGACCAGAGATTTGCAGTCATGGTGTCTACTTTTTCATTTTGGTCATTGGTGTAATGTCTGTGTGTCATCTGTCCGTCAAGCTGTTTACGCTTTCATATCTAGAGAGCAACACCCCCCCCCCCCCCCCCCCAAGCTATGGTTATCACTGTTTATTGTTTACATTTTGATTGTGTTTAACAGTGCTATTGGCAGGACCTGGTTAGTCAATGTGGCTGGTGGTAATAACAAAAATGCTCTCTGAAGTGGCTCAGAGAAATGTGTGGGCTGATGTGGTGTGATGTGGTCTGGTGTGGTCTGGTGTGGTTGTGAAAATCCGACAAAAACTGGCTGCAAAAGCTATTCGGCAATCAGAAAGGCCATGCTGTATCTTTTTACTGGTTGAAAATAGAGACTTGTGGTTTTTGTTCATTCAACTCAGGATAGACTCCAGATTTTTTTGTCTGAGTGAAATCCAAGGGGAGATCACTCTTGTGGATTTGGGAAATGTAATACATGTTATGAGTTAGATAACTAAGCTACAGAATATTTGCATTTGAAGAGAGTGTATGGCATGTCATATTTGGAAATGCCTGGAAAACTGTGGAGCGGAACCTGAACACCCATACCCAGCTTTCCACTTCAGATGACTGGTTCAAGTGGACGGTTATCTCCCTTTCTCGACTTTCAGAACCCATCAGCTAATTGCTCCATAGATAATCGGCCAAGGTGTGAGAAAAGTAATCAAATTATACAGAATTTTGGATATCAGAGGAACAAAAGTCAAGACTTGTGTCTGATAGATAGTTTTACCAGGCAGTGGGAACAAGATCATATTTTGTTCCGAGTTGATGCACATCCCAGGCATCTGTCAAACCAAAATGCATACATACAGTACGTTCGAGGTGTGTTGTAACAAAAACACCCGTCACTGTGGAGGTGACATAAAGTGTAGAGGATTAAATCCCACGGTGGATCCACTCGACTTAATTACTGACCACTTCGACTACAAGTGTTGGGGATTAACGACAATTAATTAGCAGTGCAACCGGTCTGCAAACGCAAACACTGTGCCGAGTGATCCCACCGCAATGGCCAGTGATTGAGATTACATAACACAGAAAATATCAATACATTAATCCCTCGAGACCAGTACTTGCGACAATTTCATCGTGAAACGTCAAAATAAATAAAACATTCGTTTTTAGTGTTGATCTGACTGCAAACAAAACGTAATTCTATCGCGGAGAACGGAGATTTTTTGTCTTTGTGGTGAATAGACTAATAACATTATCCGTTCAAACTTCGCAACTAGGTCAAATGAAACAAAAATTAAACTCGCCCCATAAAAAAGAGAAATTCTTGAAATATTCGTTATTTGTTTAATGCAAGAGAAACATGTTTTCCTTTCAAACAAATAAAGTTTGTTGATCGAATAATAGTTGGCACGTTGTGACGAAGCAAAACTCTGACAACTCGACTAGGGGTTCCCGCTCAATGATGACCATGTGCGACCGGCCTAGACGCACTACACAATTCTCCATTTTATCACTGGCAACATTTACTAAATATTATCCCATTGTGTGAATGCATATGTAACAAAACCAACGGCCACAATGCTGAAAATGTTTACTGTTGTGGGGTTGTTTGGTGAAGAGGTACACTTTTCGAAAATTCCATATTTGTGTGTTCGAAGACGACGTGATCCGTCCCATGCTAAAGTCAGGTGAAGTTCCTTTCATCAAAACTGCGCCCCCCCCCCCCCCCCCCCCCACTTTTTTCCCCTCGATTGCTTTGCCCATCATTCTAGCGGTGTAACTCTATTAAATGAATGTCCACGGCCCATAACTGTCCACATCCTATGAATGAATCAATGAATGAATGAATGAAACCATACAATTCAGGACCCGGGTTTTTTTCTATGTCGGCTTATGGGGTGAAAAATTCAACTTTTTGGCCATTAAAATGTCATTTTTTTAGCATTTTTAGCATCATGTTTCAAATTTGCAAGTACATCAATAAGTATCCAGTGACCTACTGTTTTAGCTTTTCGCTGCACAATTCTGGAAGTGATGACTTTATTACGTCAGATTGCTTTTAATAAAGTTATCACTTCATGGACTCCAAAATTACAACCATTGGTCATTTGTAGTATTCCAGGATGAGGAGGGGTATCAGAGGAAAACGTGGCCTGAAAGACCAATTTTAATTTTGGGGGTTTCAAGACACGTGTGGGGAGACAAAACCAAAAAATTAAAATACGAAATTTCGGGGCATGTTTGAGCTTGGGTTATGATGTGTGGTGGTGTGGCCTGTCGATTGGCGTGTCATTATTGAAAAAAAATAAAAATATTTTCTGTTGATTTTATTTACATATGGTTATAATTATGATTGCTGAATTAATAAAAAAGTAATTGAAAATGTTGATTTGTCTCTTATTTTGTCTCAAGCTTGTCATGTGCAGGGGTGTTAAAACAGATGTTGGTTTGAAGGAGAGCTCTGTGCATTGTCGTGCCACTCAAATGTTATTTCACACCTTGTGCAAGTGGTAGTTTAATCTGTTATATTTAATTAATCACTTCAATCCCGACTACTTCAATGCAGTAGTAGAAGTAGAATATTTTATTTAAGTGTCACATTTCAATACACATACATAATATACATAGAGTATTTACAAAATATTTATATGAAACCCAGCCTATGAAGGCTTATGAGACACATTTTTACCAGAGGTAGGTCATTTTTACAGTAGTTCACAAAAAAAACAAAAACCCAAACCCGAAAAACCAAAACACATGCACGCACACCAACACACACACACACCCTTGCGCACACACAGTAATATGTAGACATACGCCTACATGCACTTGCGTATACTTTCGTGTACTAATATTCTTTCACTTTTTATTACTCCCCCCCCCCCCCCCCCTCCCCATCGCGTATATCTGTCTCTCTCCATCTCTTTCCCACTGAAGTGTACTCTCTCTTAGAATGGCACATTCGCAGTTATTTTATTTCGTTATCTCCCTTATATTCACCCACGTATTTTTACATATAAACAGACTTAGGTATTTCATACGATAATACAATTAACAACAAAGTGGAGGAACGTTGAAAAATCTGCAAATGCAAAGAGTTTAAAAGTATGTATAAACCACTACAGAACTGGACGGCGGATATTTGTTTCGGTATGCAAATATCACCCGTACCCCCCCCCCCCCTCCCTGTGAAATAATCATTAGTTTCAGTCACGAGTGAGATACTTTTTGGCATCCATTCAGAAACACTATATTTTCTTTTTACTATATCCTTTTTATAAGAATCTTTAAATGCGTAGCCCGACAAGAGTAAGACGGGAAAGGGGATGGGCTGGTCGAGTTGACTCAATCTCGTAAACTGGTATCACTTCGATCATTAGCTGTGGGTCGTGGGCGCTTTCGTGACGCAGGAGGCTTTTTCGCCCCCACTTCCGGCCCAAGAAAAACACGGTTCTTCACGTGTTGGCCTACAGCTGTAAACAAAATGTGAAATTGGGAACTTCGCGAATATTAGTTGTTTTTCTCAAGTCTGGTTTATTTATTTCCTCGATCATATCGATCGCGCAAACACAACAGTTTAGTTTCGAAAGTAACGAGGACTTTGTACACAATCAAATGGAACTGACTGTTCTATTCCCAATTTACAATTTCAAACCACAGCAATAGTCGCCGTCTGCCTCTTCCAAATTCCAATTTAAATTTAAAATAAATTATCTACTACCACTAACAAACACAGTTGTCTCGCCAGTTGACGTCACAAGAGAGTATTTATTAATCAGAAGAGAAACTGACATGCAAAAGCAATAAGCTAATCCTTAACGCTCGTGACCACGGTGGGTCACAGTGTTTTGAAAACTGTCTTCCACTGATCAAACACCGTGGTCCACTGGAACTCCACGGTGGAGAACACACCGCGGCGGCGTTTTTGTTACAATTCACGTTGAACGTACTGTAGGTGACCAAAAGTCAATAGGAACACTGTTTTTAAACATGTTTAACAAGATTGCACTGGAGAAACAGTCCATGTTATAAATAGCAGAGGACCAAAACTCAGACAGTAAACTGGCAACATTCAGCAATCACTATAAAGCAAATATATCGATCTCTCAGATGCCATGCACTTCCATAATATAACTTTTGAACATTTTATTTAATTTTAGGAATAGTAAAACTTTCCCATCTCCGTAATGCTAATTTCCAATTCCCGAAACGACAATTTCGTGGGAGAAAACCAGACCGATTTTTCATTAATTTGAAGATAAAAGCTGGCCATACCTCTATAAAGTTCCAAATGAGGAGGAGACTATCAGAAGTAAAAATGTCATTACAGTACTCTTTATGGTAATAGTAACGTCAACTGGTTGCCACTGCTTCTACCATAATTTTAACAGTAGTTTTTACGGCGAACTATATCTGTAATCTGTAAAACAGTGGCGTAGAATGCGTGGGATAAGTGCGTAGTTTCCCCCAAAAATTTGCAAAAGATAGGATTAAATTTTCGTCCAATTTCATCATTTATCCATCATCATGTTCAGCTCGGATATGTTAAGTTTCGTTGACGAATACATCATTGCAAACCGACTGGATTAATAGGTATTATCGAACGCAAAACACAGTGACGGAACTACCGCGTGTGATGCAATAGTCTCGGCACAACGTTTGTGTGACCATTATTGAATATCGGATGGGTTTGTGGAATAAAGAAATCCTGTTTGCAACTACCAGGAAAGCCACTAAATTGCTTGTTTTAACAATAGATTTTTAAAACTTTTCCCGGAGAAAATTCACCACACACTCTTCTCGTGCGAGTACGAGAAGGCTTGTGCTCAATTGTCGAGCCGTCGTTTCGCGATGGATACCCTGGATCGTCCACTAGAAAATATCCTCTCCTAATACACTTTCCTTGCTGTGTCCCTTCTGAAATATGTAACCAAATTTAGTTTGATTCGGCTCTGTGAATTTGCCTTCTCTCAGATTTACCTATTTCTTCTGCTTGAACAATCTTCAGTCCTCAAGGCAGGTCTTCACGTAGAAAGATGATTGAAATAGGCGGACCCCGTCACGGCCCTAATCATAACACATACTTCCAAATCATTGGTTGACAGTAATTTGTACATTTATTTGTGTGAAATTTCAATAGTTAACGTAACACAAATGGAATATGTTAGCTGTTTCGAAGACGTGCTATAAGTTCACACTGCCGGGCGCCAATGATGTCATTAACATTACAAAAATGCATTTGACACCAAAAATATAGCATTTGGCACTAAAATTTGACACCAAAAAATATACTTTTGATAGATCTCAAAAGCATTGCGGTTTATTAATTCAGTGCCTTGTTTTAGATAAAATCTATATCTTACCACACAAGCGAGACAGAATTCACACCTGCCAATTAATCTACAGGCAACAGGTATAATCTTTGTTATGTCTCAACTGTATTAACAATTTATTCATTATAATACTTATAATCCTTCTGGAAGATAATAAATTATTTGCTACAAGTTTGTTTAGAGTGAATAAACAGTGAGTAAATAATTATCATGAAATTACTTTGAAAATAGAGTAATCGCTTGACTGGACTGGTTACGTGAAATAATTCATGAGATGTGAGGGACGTTGTACAAACACGAGTGGGCGAATGCGCATGAGTGTTTTAAAATATAGTCTCTCGCCTCGAATGAATTATTTCACGTAAACAGTCCAGTCAAGAGATTACTCTGTTTATTACTTTTCATTATTAACGATAATTATATTGTTTAACCCTTTACCTAACGTAACGCCCAGCACTATTCTCAAAAATCGCCAATTAATTTTCATTATTTTTTCATGTTTTGTCTCTAAAACATAGGTTATGACCCTTCATTGGAACGAGCTCGACGAGCTCGTTCCAATGAGGGGTCATAACCCGTTTTTGAGACAAAAAATGAAAATAATTGCTATTCAAGATTTTTTTTTGCAAGTGTCGTCTGCTTTTCATATTAGGTAAAGGGTTAAAAAACAATGAAGTCTCCATTACATCCACGGCAAAGCGTCTTCGTTTGCGCGCACGGATACATGACCCAATTGTTGATTGTATAATTCACTTGTGAAGTTATTGTTTATAATCAAACCCGGATATCCCAGTAAATCACAACTTGGAAAGTAATAATTGTTAATAATACCCTTTCAATTATTCATTAATTATTAATTTTTTACTGAGGGATTTTAGTTTCTTATTATCTATTTTTTATCATTTGTGTTTTTTCTGTAACTAACATACTTAAAAGAGCCAGATAATACTAAATTAAAATATCGTACTTTGTGTGCAACAAGGCGCCATCTACTATGCATTAGCATTAGCTTTTTGCAATCAAAGTACGATACATGGTTAACTGGTTCTCATTTACAATCATAATCCATTTGACAGTAAAAACTTTCATTTAACACAAAACAAAAAAAATCACTTGGCACCGAAGAAAAATTCAACTTGACACCAAAGAAAATCGGGTCATTGCAAACACTGCATAGTATATTATTTTTGTGCCTGGCGAATCACACTTTTTTGTTCGAATCCAGTCGGGCAAACGATTGAATATGTTTCGAATACATTTTTTTCTACAGATTTAACACCTTTTACCAGGGGCGGCGGAAGCTCGATAAAAGTGGAGGGGCACAAATTTACAATGCTACCATGGTTCGACCCATTATGAGAAAGGTTACACTCGTATATCGATAAATTTACCAGGACTCGCCATGGTCTCTCGTTTAGATGAATATGCCGCTGTGTGGTCACTGTCTTGTCCGTTTCTTCGACTTCAACCATCTTCCAACCCGAAGGCCAGCGTTAGGATTGGAAGATGGTTGAAGTAGAAGAAACGGACCGATGCGACCGAAAGTGGGATTTTTTTGCTAAATATTGTTTGGATTTGCAGATAATGTTTAAAGAATGCCTGTATACACTGACACGTTTGCACGCGCCTCATTTTAACTCATTGCGTAATTGCGAAACATATTTGTGGAAAAAAGTGGAGACGCATGTGCCCTCTGTGCCCCACTAGCGCCGCCGCCTCTGCCTTTTCAAAATCAATGCTGTCAGTCTGTAATGTGGCTTGCATTCTTCTAAATTTTCAAATTAGACATTTTCGACAGGTGCCATCGGCAATTCCCATGGACATTTCAAAAAATGTCTATGGGAATTTTCAGTGTTAAATCAGTTCGCCAGAGAACACACAATCGTGAATTTTCTTTGGCGAACACTTGTCTATGGGAATTTCAGTGTTAAATTGGTTCGCCCTAGTGACATCCCGTACTACGCATGCAGTTATTCACGAATAAATTTCGAAGAAATCCCGAGTTTTGAACTATAATCCCGACTGACTAATTTTCTACTCTATCATCAGTCATGCCTTTCGCGATGAAGCTCGAATATTTTATCAGTCGAGACGTTGTCAATCAGTTGGAGTTTACATCCACCCCCTCCCCCTCCACACCAATCGGTCATCTTCGCGACGCTCCTGTATTTTAGAACAAAGTGGTCTATTTTGGTCATGTAAGACGAAAAAGAAATCTAGGAGTGTCCAACAAGCAGGATCTCTCGCTGAATACGGGAACGGAACGATGAAAAGACGTAAAAATTCTCTTCTTTACATTTCTAATTGTTGACTATTTTTAAGAGAAGGAGCATAGGGACCGCGCGGATTTAGTAATCCCTTGCACCCCTTTAAGTTCTTTCATTATTTGTGCTTCGTCAAGGAGGAAGTCAAGGAGTCAAAAAGGCCGTCGAAAACATAAGCGGCGACGGTGTCTGGGCGATGTCTTTCTCTCTTTAGATGGTGGGGGTTTTGTTGGTGTTACTGGAGTTGTTGCAGTTTCCAGATAATTTTTGAGATGGAAGGCTGCTCCTTTTCGTAAATCATCGCCTTCGTGTGTTGTAGTTGGAAGTATTGTCGCTCTGCCGTAGAGTTCTGTGTTCCTGGTCGTCCATTTTGGCACGCCAACTGTCAAGGTGATAGCTTGAATTTTCAGTCTTGTCGTTCAAAAGTGTAAATATTTTCGATAATCTTTCTCAATGGGCTAAACATAAAACGAAAAGATAGGTATCTGGTGAACCCCGAAAACCGATTTGTCACTTAACCAGACCAGCAATAATGCATGCACTACTAATTAAGCACGACAATTTAATGGCCATAAAGTGAGCGTTCACAGAACACCACATGAGCTGTCGGATAAAGTTTAAAAGCAAGAGATGCCAGTCGTCTCCCGCAGTCATTATCTGTGTAATTATGTCCAGTTAATAGGTAATTGTTGTAAAAACAGTACATCTCACAGGTTCTGAACACACACCCATATTACGTATCTAGTCTGTCACCGAATGCCAATATACACCAAAATACGAGTTTCAAATTTATAATCATTAATTTTTGAATAACTTTAATGCCTTTTATTCTCCGAATAACATTATTGATCTCATTCAGTGTTATCCCATCTGCCAATCGGAGTTTTTGAGAGATGTTTGGTTCTGAGTGAAAATGTCTGCACCTCTGATCTTTCCCCTTATATCTTTAAGCATGTTCCATGACTGCTTAGTCGCGGCAGCAGGATTATCATTTCGAGAATTCACACTAATATTTAGCATTATTTTGACGGACTAGACTGGCCCCTGAAACCATTAATCTAGGTACGGAAAGTGTTTGATATTGGTGCTGGGATAACTCCCCACCTGGATGTCTGGTTTGGCATCTCTGAAAGTGCGTCCTAAATTTGAGCTTCCAATCGCAAATATGTTCTTGCAAACATTGGGGAGGCGACCGTTCTTTTTTGTCAATAATTTGTACTCCGGAATACGCCGGAATGCCGAAATTGGGAGAACGTATTATCAAACGGGCGACCAGAGTTTCAACTAGTTGAGTTGTGGGACTACAGTATTACTGGTAAAACCGAGCTAGAAACGGATGGAGAAGTAGAAATAGGAAGAAGAAGGGGAAAACAGAAGAAGTAGAAATCGAAGGAGAGAGAAGTAGATTGAAGAAAACAGAAGTAGAAACAAACGAAAGAAGAAAAGGGAGAAGTTCTACTGAGAGTACTTGGAGAGCCAGAACAGGAAGGCTGAGGAGAAGTAGGAGGCAGAGGAAAGAGACAAGGGGAACCAGCGTTACTCACTTAGCGAACGCCCTTAGTCACAATGGGGACTGGAGATGATTGCCCACTGAGGCGCTAAGTCCGAAAGAAGGCAGAGGAGATGAAGTAGGAGAAGAAGGGGAAGCCTTGGTCTTTTCTTGTTTTTATTTTTTTGTGTTGAGGTGGAGGGACAACACGTTTGGGGGATGTTTGCTTCTTCTAGCATTGCAGGGCGAAGTTCCGAGATACAAGACTCATAAGCTCAAACTATCTTGTCTGTCTACTTATTTTTATTTGTCAGAGCCAAGATCGAGGTACACGTTGAGTGAAGTCAGTATTATAAAAACCAGGTGGGAGGTGGTTGCCTCGCCGAAGTGATTTTTTACTTCAACACGTCTAATTTGTTTTTTTTTTGTGGTAATGTTCAAGTAAAGCATTTAAAGTGTGGTTGGCTCATCCCACACTGTCCTGTCGGGTTACACACAAACTGTATCGGATGTGCAAATTTGTCTTACCCTCCAACTCTCCTCCTGAAACACAAAAGCTGTATTATAATTGTCCTTGTGCAAATGACTTGCAAACAAGAAAAATACAAGAGGACCTAGGGGTCCGGAGGGCGTTCACCTGACATAGTAGCCTAAATTTCAACCCAGGGAATTGATTTCAACAGGATGCATTTGCCCCTCCTAGGAAAAGCTTATAACAAATATCCAAAGATTCTAACCAGTGGATCTTAAATAAAGATGTTAAAAGAATATCTCTCATATTGAACTAAGTAATAATTCGGGCTTCTACAGGGAGCCCAAATATGAACCCAGGGACTTGGTTTGAACAAACGTGACTCCCACCTCCAGTGGGATGCTGTATACCAAATATCAAAAGATTCTGACTGGTGGATGTGAAGAAGAAGATTTTTTTCAATGGGAGCCCAAATATCAACCCAGGGACTTGGCTTGAACAAACTTGAATTTTACCCCTAAGGATACTGCATACCAAATATCAAAAGCATTCTGACTGCTGGATGTGAAGTTTTTTAAAGAAAATTCCTCATATGGAACTAAGTTATCATTCAGGCTCCCACAGTGAGCCCAAATATGAACCCAGGGACTTGGCTTGAACAAATTTGAATCTCACCCCCTAAGGATGCTGCATGCCAAATATCAAAACATTCCGACTGCTGAATCTGAAGAAGGATATTTTTAAAGAAAAATTCCTCATATTGAACTAAGTTATAATTCGGGCTCCCACAGGGAGCCCAAATATGAACCCAGAGACTGGCTTTAATAAACTTCAGTCTCGCCCCCTAAGGATGCTGCACACGAAATATAAAAATATTCTGACTGCTGGATCTGAAGAAGAAGATTTTTTAAGAAAATTCCTCATTTTGAACTTAGTTATTAGCTAATAATTAAAAA
The DNA here is from genome assembly GCA_031216915.1 of Pictodentalium vernedei. Classification (NCBI taxonomy): domain Eukaryota; kingdom Metazoa; phylum Mollusca; class Scaphopoda; order Dentaliida; family Dentaliidae; genus Pictodentalium; species Pictodentalium vernedei. The sequence continues at coordinate 369,237,713 of CM062291.1, forward strand.
AAAAAAACAAAACGAATCAAAATATGAATGGTGTGTATACATCTTGTTATGAAAACCTGAATTGATTTTTTACAATGAGTTTTACAATTAATATAATATAGACGTGTGTCAATACATGTACAGTACAGTCGCCGTGGACTGGTTATAATCCACACGTTGACAGCTATATCCACGCATGTGTTTACCAAGTAATAAAAATCATCATCAGCAGCATTTTAATTAATGAAGAACCGGGCTGTAAACGGGGCTTCCTTAATTAAAATTTAGATGATTATTCCTATAATTAGTGTTTGAAATATATTATTGCGCCCCTGGAAATATTGCCCACCCGTGGAAAGTATCCAGTCCACGACCGCTTTACCGTATTAGGTAGTTATGGTTGTGCTATTTTATCATGAAACGTACGTAAATTTAGTTGCATAAGGTATTCATCAGTTGGTTCGGTCTACTTTCTACTTAAACAATCAACAAATGCGAATGCCAGCCTTTGAAGCGGAATAAATAAACCGAATCATGAATAGGCAATGTAAAAAAAAAACATCACAAAAAAGAGAAATTGGGATTCGTATATTTGGTGGCATTCGATTATAGTACATCACGCCGTGAAACGAAAGAATGGTGTCAGTTGCTTTAGAATTGTCGAACATGTCTATTCACCCCCCCCCCCCCCCCCTTTCCACCCTCTTTCTACACACACGTTCGTCTCGAGACTATCCACCGTGTGCGTCAATACTGTGAAGAATCAGAGAAGTGGCATTTCTAAGGATCCATTTGCTTCAAAGTTTCTTCCGTGGAACAGAACCAGGACAGGTCAGGTGTACCTTCGATATTTACACCTGCCCCCGCCCCACCACATCCGCCACTTTAGTTGACGTTCCCCCTTCTCTGATTGTCTTGGTATTTTTTCTCTGTTCTCTTTGCCGTTTTGTGTGGAAAATACCGTATACGAAGTTTCAAACCAACTCATATCAATGTATCAAATCCTGCACGAGCTTGCGACCCATATGGTAGGTTATGGATCGGGCATTCAACCGTTATGTGCTCAATTTACAGTTCCGTCACAGATACTATAAGAATAACGTGTTTCAGAGTTAAGCGTACGAAAAAAATATCCTCCGAGAATACATCGGGGTTTACGGCTGGCTGTGGGATAAATAAGGTTATCTACATGAAAGACAGAGTACGAAAGAACTTACTATTTATTTATTTATTTATTGGTGTTTAAGGTCACATATTTATGCACAATGGCTAATCATGACCGAGACAGTTTTACGGATGGAGGAAGCCGGAGTACCCAGAGAGAACCACCGAGCAACGGCGAGCAACTGTCAGCTCCCCAACAACCTAACTCCACACAAGCAGGGTTAGCATTGGTTGAAGACAAGTGCACCATCGACATGCAGTACGCTTTAATACACAACGCCACCGTGCCCCCACGCGGGAAATGGAGATGAAGTGTCTTGCCAGGGACACAACGCGGTTGCCGCAGGTGGGATTCGAACCGAGGACCTCTCGGCTTGCAGCCTGCACCTCTACCTACTGAGCCACCGCGCTCCCAAAGAACTTACTTTGTTGCGGAATTGTTTATGGATTTCTTAACCACACATAAACATTATCAATATTAAAAATGGGAGAGGACCATACAATGTTGTGGAGAATAAAACGGAAGGAGACAAATGGAAATACTGATCAAGCGGAAGATTGAAAAGAATAGGATTAAGGTATATCCACAGTTACATTTCTGTCGGATTTAGTCTGCACTCACTAATTAATCATATATATATTCAATATTGATGCACAAGAATCATCTGCCAGCTAAACAAGCCGTTACCATAACGCCTCGTGAATTTTCATGAACAACGAAAACACAAATTATAGTAGTGATACACCACAGGGACGTGGTGAAGATGTGTGTGTGTCTGGGGGTGTGGGTAGGATCGGAACATTTTCGTCTGCACTGGAGTCTTCGATATATCGATTCGATCTTTTATGTTATCGAGTACCTTCTTATGGGACTGTAGTGGATATATAGAATATACCCATAGTAGCTTGGTGTACCAAATGTTCACCAGGAGTGGTGAAGTGGTTTTAACCGCGAGCCTTCGGCGCGCGGTTAACACCACTTCACCACTCCTGGTGAACATTTGGTACACCAAGCTACTTTGGGTATATTTTATTTATACCATGATCGTCAGATTTTTAAGAGTCGCTATTATTTTTTCTCGATTTACTGAGCAGCAGCCGTACATACGTGCGGATTTGTTTTTGTTCATATGAGCATCGATGGGTGGTACTTCCGCTGTAAATTTTATCACCGAAACGAAAGAGAAAAAGAAAGAACCTTTTTTATTTTAATAACATACTATTTCGAGTGGCGGATGCTTCATTAACATGAGACAATGCATGTTTGTTAATTTTTGACTGTTTTATGGGTTAAATTCATTTAAAAACGTAATAAATAATTGCCACTTCCATTTCATTCTTCGCGAGGCGACGTGCGATAAATTTGGACAAGTTCGGATTTAGGTCGACGTCACCAAAGGTCAACTTGGATGTAGTTCCACTGTAGGTGTAAAGTTTAACTATTGAAATCCCATTGCTGGCGTGTTCACCACGGTTGGTGTATAAAGCTAAAATTTATGTCATGAGCTTTTCCAATATAGTAGAACAGGTAATCATGGTATAAATATAGAATACACCCATAGTAGCTTAGAGTACTGAATGTTCACCACGAGCTACTTTGGGTATATTTTATTTATACCATTATCGTCAGATTATTAAGAGTCGCTATTATTTTTTTCTCGAGTTGACTGAGCAGCAGACGTACATACGTGCAAATCTGTTTTTGTTTGCATGAGCATCAGTGGGCGGTGCTTCCGCTGTCAGTTTTATCGCCGAAACGAAATGGAAAAAGAAACTGAGCCTTTTTCGTTTTAATAACATAAATAACATACTATTTCGAGTTATGGATGATTTATTAACATGAGACAATGCATGTTTGTTAATTTTTGGCACCTTATGAGGTAAATCCATTTAAAAATAATAATAAATAATTGCCACTTTCATTTTACTCTTTGCGAGGCAACGTGCGATAAATGTAGACAAGTTTGCATTCAGATCGTCGTCACCAAAAGTCAACTTGGATGTAGTTCCATTGTAGGTGTAAATGTTTGCTACTGAAATCCCATTGCAGGCGTATTCAACACGATATGTGCGAGAAGCTAAAATTTATGTCATAGGCTTTTCATATATAGTAGAACAGGTAATCATGGTATAGACGTGAACCTACAGTTAAAACTAGAAGTCCTGTCAAGAACTGTGCGCTTATCTAGGCTTAATTGCGGGTAGGAATTGCGCGCATTTGCCATATCGAATGGCATCCAAAGCACGGTAGGTTCTCCTGGTTACTCATAGCAAACACAGGAGGTCCCTTGGCTGAAACATTGCTTGTGCACAGACCATATGTACAGAATTTGATAGCCTTACTGTGGCCATAACGCGTAGATTAACGCGCAGATTGACGTACTATTTGTGCGCATTTCATGACAGAACTTCTAGTTTTAACTTACACCACACACACAGTCGTCCATACATTGGGACTGTTGGTAGCCCAGCATAAGCAATGATGAGAACGCTACGTGACAATTAAATAAGAAGTTGGGAAACGAAACGCATGCTTTACGACAAGTCCAAGTATGTAGTTAGGGATGCCACTTGGGCGAACTAATTTAACACAGAAATTCCCATAGACCTTTGTTCGCCAGAGAAAACTGACGATCGTGTGTACTTGGGCGATCTGGTTTAACACTGTAAATTCCGATTTTCGACCGATGGGAATTTTCAGTGTTAAATCAGTTCGCCATAGTACACACGAAAAGATGGCACTCTGGCGAAAAAAATGTCTATGGGAATTTTCTGTGTTAAATAAGTTCGCCAGAGTACAAACGAAAAGATGGCACTCTGGCGAAAAAATGTCTATGGGAATTTTCTGTGTTAAATCAGTTCGGACAAATACACACGATCGTGAATTTTCTCTGTCGAACAAATGTCTATGGGAATTTCAGTGTGAAATTAGTTCGCCCAAGTGGCATCCCTTACTACTCATGTAGTTATGCACAAATAAATTTCGAAGAACTCCGAGTTTTAAACCATAATCACTACTGACTAATTTCCTACTCCATCACCTGTCATGCCTTTCGTTATGAAGCTGGAACATTTTATCAGTTGAGACGTGATAAATCAAATCGAGTTTGCTCCCCAATCGGTCATCTTCGCGACGCTCCAGACTTTTAGGGCCGAGTGGCCTATTTTCATTGTGCTGGACGAAAAAAATCTAAGAGTGTCCAACAAGCAGGATCTCTCGCTGAATATGGTAATGGAACTAAGAAAAGCCGTAAAAGGTTCTTTTCTTTATGATTCTAATTGTTATCTATTTCAAAAAGAAAACACGCAGAAGAGAAAAAATATCCTCGAGTGGTGTGGGTGTTGGTTTGGTAGCTGTGGCAATTAATGGGGAAGTGTGGCATTTTGTTGCTTTGAAAATGTAGACGATGATGAAATAGTCCAACATCTATTAAATATTTAAATTAAATATTGAAACTAGGATGAGCACATGGCATAGTAAGATCTGTCTCAGCCGGATATCTCCCTGGGACACGCGTAACACAATAGGCAAGTGGTGGTCCAAAATGCCCGATTAGGGGCACAAGACTCTACTGTAGGACGAACAATACTTCGAACTACAATCTACGACAACGAAGGCTTACGAAAAGGAGCAGCCTACCATCCCCCAAAATCATGAACTCCTCCAGCTACTCTAGAAACTGCAACAACTTCGGTAACACCATCAACAGCTCTATCAGAGAGAAAGAAATCATACAGAAACCGTCGCCGATAATTACATAGGAAAATTAAGTTTGTTTGTTTCATGTTTCGGGTGGATAATCTGTTAAATTGACCCTGATATTATACCAGGCTTATTTAATTTAATCCCAGGAATACACTATCGAATGAACAGTTTCCTATAATTATTTTGGGGTTATGTGCGGAAACTTCTTGCATCCGTGGGAACGGATGTATGGTGAGTGACGAGTTCGCATAAATCTGAAACAGGCTAACTGGTTGATACATATTACAATCCACGAAGGTTTGACTCGTCTATGAAAAAGTAAACGTGTTTTTACATATCAGTTCCACTGTGAAATGAGAAAGAGTTTAAGTCTTTTATACCTTTCGGCATCTTTTGTTGGTGTGTTGTATCTTCGAGGATTTCGTCCACACCTGTCGCATGCAAATGGATGAATAATCTTGCATTTAATGGAAGGATAGGTCACCACATAAGTTTACAGCCCTTCAGGGCAATAAAGTAAACAAGAAGAAACATGACGCTGAGTCTCCGACAATGTTGTATTGCAAGCATTATGACTCTGGCGATTCCACTAACAGCCAATAAAAAGTGTCTTGTAACCTGATCATTTGTTTCTTATCAAGTGACGACTACCTGTGTGCAGACGACACTTGCCTAGAAACTGAGTGGCAAATGTATTGGTAACTTCTGATGTACAATAACAATAACGGATTCAGGTTTTTGTTTTTGATGGGATGCCACATATCATTCATGGGTAGCGACGATTTTGGGGAGAGCATACCATGTCTTCTCGATGGGGCCAATCCATAATGACCCATACAACAGGAGACACATGCAGGATTTGTAGTTTTGGGCATGGAGTACGGTATTATCCGCGATAACACGTGGTAACAGGTAACCTAAGGTAATATCGTATTCCCTGGTCACGTTTCTGGGAGAAATACTGAGCTTCAAAATAGCACCCGCCCTCAGCCCAGATTCTCTGAAGAATGCGCACACTCAAATGTCCCAGTCGCGTACGACTGGAATTATTTCTGACAATACCTAATTGTTTGTCCTGTATTATATTGTTCACGTTTTCTGTACCGTCCGCGAATGGCTAAAAGATCCAGTCAATTTGGAAATGGTCTTTTCCACTGGTCTCTCAATTTACCGAAGTCCATTATGGCCATTAGCCGTTCCAGGATCCGCTTGTATTTTACTTTCAATGAAGTCAGATCGATCACTCTTTTGAGCGACCTGCTCAGCTTTCAGGATAGATCAATGGAATTTCCATTCTTGGTCTTTCTCGTGATTGATTCTCTTAAAGTCCAACTTGAAAACCTTGTTATGCGACTACTATACAAACTGGCTTTAAATCTGGGAATACTCGCATATTTTTCAATGCAAGAAGGACCCCTGTCAATGCAACGACGCTGCATGAGTTGGATGACAATATATTTTGTTCGTCAACATCGTAGTCATTAACATGATGAATATTGTAACGTTTGAAGACAGCGTCCTTGCCCTGGTTTCGGCTATGCTTATTATCACACGCTATGCTACAGGTAAGCATCAATATTGTGTTTCCTTATTCGCTCATGTAATTTAGTTATGGGGTTACTGTGGGAAAGAAGCGCTCCCTGGTCAAGGGTTTTGTCGGTAGTTTAATTTGTCGAATTCACGTTAAAATAGTTATCAAGTGCTAATTAGCGCCATGGATGCCACTCTTTTTAGCCATGAACTTTCCATACTTATTCCAGTTAAATCGAAGCGCACTTCTGTCAAACTGATGCGTTCTTTTATAATACAACTAGGAATTTAATACAACTAGGAATTTAACAATTCAATCTTGTTTGGCAGAGCCCACTGGGCTCTGCCAAACAACACTGAACTGGTTAATTTCCTAGTTGTCCTGTGGGAAAAATTGCAGCTTGCAGTTTTGATATTTCGACATCAGTGAGTAGGGAGTTAAGAAATGTGAGACCAAAAGTGAGACCACATGGTGGTGGCAGAGACAGGGCAACATCTGCAGCTGAAGACCGGTTTTTGATCATTCAGGCCCGTAGGAACCGCTTTGACACAGCAACCCAGCTTGGCAGTGACATTCAGAATGCATCCGGGGTAAATGTTTGGACGCAGACTATCCGGGCAAGGTTGCACGAAGGTGGTCTCCGATCGAGAAGACCATTTATTCGCATTCAGCTGTCCCAGAACCAACGCCAGGTACGATATGAATGGGCCATGTATCACGTTGGATGGTCAGAGAAGATTGACGACATGTCCTTTTTACAGATGAGTCAGGGTACTGCCTAGACAACACAGATAGGCGTTCTAGGGTACCGCGAAGATCAGGAGAACGATTCCATGCAGCCAACATTGCTGAGCATGACCGCTATGGTGGAGGGTCAATAATGGTCTGTGGCGTCATCAGCTGGGATGGACGTACAGAGCTATATGTCCTTGACCGTGGTACATTTACTGCACAACGGTATATCGATGAGATCCTGGATGCCCACGTCAGATTGTATGCAGGTGCAGTGGGTGATAGATTCATTCTGATGAACGATAATGCCCGTCCTCATGTTGCCCATGCTGTCCAGGAGTACAGACAGAGAGAGGGGATTGAGCGTGTAGACTAGCCAGCAAGATCCCCTGACCTCAATCCAATCGAACATGTTTGGAATGAGTTGCAGCTTGCAATTTCAGTCCGACCAGTCCAACCCAGGAGTGTCCAGGATCTTGGTGCCATGCTGGTCCAAGAATGGAACAACATCCCACAAAGGACCATCTGAAACCTGATTGGGAGCATGAGAAAGCGTTGTCAAGCTGTAATTAACAATAATGGGTCGCATGCTCGATATTGAACTCATATCAGTTCGCTCCGTTAACTTTTTGGTAAATTTGAAAAAAATCCTCTTTTACCAAGAATATCCATTTTCCATGGTTATCGTATTCAAACTAAAAAATAATGTCAACACACAAACAAAATCTCAATTTCTGTTCTTAAATCATTAAATATATAATTAAATATAAAATATATACACTTTTCATACCAATATTTCAACTAAATCGTAAAACAGGTAGTTGGATATACTTGATGCTTAGCAAACGTTGAGTAGTATATAATTACGCTGCAGTTTGTAAATATGAAACCTGACACTTTTCTAACACGCCCAGTAGTCTACATTATTTATTTAAACACCCCCCCCCCCCCAAAAAAAAAAAGAAAAAAAATAGAAAGGAAAAACTCGTCAATAACCGAAAAAAGTGTTTTTACATTGTCTCCTACCTTCCCCACACCTAGCTTGAACTCGCTCGGCAAAATTCATTACTCCGCGGTACAATAAGCTATGTTCTGGATGCAAAAAGTGAAAAGAAAATACACTCAGTTGCCTTTGTCAAGACCAACGTTGTTTTTTTGTTTTCTCTTGAAAGTAATAGAAGGATAACAAAATGGTCGTATACAATACTCCAAAAGAGCGGAAATGAATGACTTGCGGATATGCGGCAGCAAAATATGTGAAGTGCACACCATCCATCGGTTTCTTTCACTCCAGTCACCGGCGAACCGAAATACAAACGCAAAAATAAAAACTTACATGGTCCCGTGGATACAGCATTGCAGGTGGTGCTTTGTTCCACTTGATGGACGATATATCGATGGGCGGACATTTCATTAACCACTTACCTAATAAACCGACTGAATCTGTCCGAGTAATTTACAGTTTTGAGAAGTTGAAAATGTTTATTGTTCAGAAAGTTCAACAAAACCATATCATGTGACCACTCAGTGGAACTTATCTTGATATGGTTCTGTTGAAATTTGTTGAAAATTTGAAAAAGCATGTATCTAAAATAATAAATTTAGATATCGTGTCCGTGGTATAAAAGGGATTACGCGATGTATGGCTGCTATAAGCTGATGTGGCTCATTGTTTTTGCGGAAGGTGTTTTTGCGGCAGATGTTCATAAACTCGTGGGTATAAAATCCCTGAACAATAATTTAACTAAATTATCTCTGGGCTTAAATTATGAATATCTGTTGTAAGGAAATTCTTTCCGTCGTGTTTTAGTAGTAACAATGTACTCCTTCCGTTCTGGGTGATACAGGTTTATCTCTCAAATAAAGCCGACATAAATCACGGATGAATTAGCGGTGTCATTTACTTTAATCGTATCAATATCAGTGTTCTCATCTTGTTTACGTCTCCCAATATTCGTACTACCGGTATTTGCGGCAATAAATGGAACTTTTTGTTCTACTTGTCTGTTGATGCGTTGTCTTTTTATAGCTGTAAATTATTCGCGTGCCTATTGGAAGACTGCTGATGCCATACTATCATACCGTGGGGAATTAAAACAGTTGCAGCTGCGTTGCAAGACTCAAACATGTAGATTATTATTATTATTATTATTTATTGGTGTTTAAGGTCAAATGTTTCTGCACAATGGCTAATCATGACCACGACAGTTTTACGGGTGGAGGAAGCCGGAGTACCTGGAGAGAACCACCGAGCAACGGCGAGCAACTGTCAGCTCCCCAACATACTAATTCCACACAAGCAGGGTTAGCATTGGTAGAAGACAGGTGCACCGCTATCAATCAAATGACATATTTAGCTTTGTGTAATCTCGTTAGGCTGGATGAGGTTATTCTCGTTCATCGAGAAACCATGGACGTGACAACCGTTATTTATTCCCAGTTCCTTATTCGACATTAGTCGAATAAGGAACTGGGAATAAGTAACGGTTGTCCCCGGAAAACTACAGGATTCGTTGTCAACTTCAAAAAGTCGACAATAATGAAATGTATGAATCGAATCTCAAACTTTCGCCGCCCCCTTGGGTCATAAGCAAAGTTTTCGGGGAAAAATTGATAAAAAAGTAATTGCGAGTAACTGTGATAATTTTTGCGAATAGCGCTTGTTGGAAATGGCTGTGACTTTGGGTAAAATGTTAATTCTCACTTACCACTGAGTTACCACACATATTACTCATTACTGGATGCCAGGCGGTATACTTCTAGCGTGACCTGGCTACCCTCCTGCTTAGCAAATTATCTAAGCCTTATATTAGAGATTTTTATCATGTGTGTTTTTTCTTGTATGAGCAGAAGAGGGTGAAGGGGTATAGGAATGGGAGTGTGTATTTTGGAGGACTGGCCTTGTTCTGGAGAAATGTAGAATGTTGGCAACTGATCCCCGCCGGAAATCGGACCCACGGCAACTTCTTCGGGCAATCATACACCTAAACCTTAGACCATTGCACTTCGTTAAAAACGTTGACCGGAATTTAGCATTTTATGTGAACTTTTCGTGATTACGTGGTTCACTTCCCTTACGGAAGCTGCATGAAAATATATAACGCGCTGGCTACAGTACGAAGAAAGTATAGGGTTGGCCTCAGACGGGGACGTATGTGTGTATTTTGAATTCCACAACCATTTTGGGGAGGAATGTAGAATGCTGGCATCTCGGCAATCAAGCCTGGCAATCTTGAGTTCAATACCTAAACTACTAAACCATTGTCCACTGTGGAAAACGATGGCTGGAATGTAGCATTTTAGATGAAGTTCCCATGAATACTTGGTTCACTTTCCACATGTCGACCACAGGAAAGTGTGAAAGGCGCTGGCTACATAACGACGAAAGTGCTTTGGTCGGCCTTAGGCGAAGACTGGTACGGGCGTGTGTGTATATTGTGAAGAGCACAACCATGTTTTGGAAGAATTTAAAATGTTGGCGTGTAATCCCCCACCAGAAATCGAACCCTCGGCAACCCTCCCTGGCAATGAACAGCCCAACATCAAAACAACTAGACTATTGCACACCGTCAAAAACGATGGCTGGAATTTAGCATGTTAGATGAAGTTCTCGTGATTACTTGGTTCACTTTCCTCATGGCAACAACATAAAATGTGAAGCTTGCTATCTACAGTACAACGTAATTTCTGTGGTTGTGCCTATTTTTGAAACGATATAATCACGTTTTTGAGGAATTTAGAATGTTGGCTTTTGCTGCACCGCTGAGAAATGAATTGTCGGCATCCCGCCTGGCATTCAGGAGTCTAATACCTAGCCACTAGATCATTATATTGCATAAAAAAGGTACAAAATGTAGAAATTATGGCGAACTGAGAGGAAGTTACAAAGTTGTTCCAGACAAGCGTCACCTTTTCTCAAGCAAGAAAAATATAAATACTACGAATGGGCTTTCCTGTATTATCCCGGTGCTCACGTATAAGTCATACTTTAATTCAAATCCAGATCATACTTCGTTGAACCTATGTAATGGTGTGGCGTAAATACACAGAACGAAACGTGCATGTGAATGGGTTAATCGATATGGCACGAGTGCTAGCGCGAAAGAATAAATCGAGAGGCCAATTCATCCTACCGTGATGGCACAAGTGTCATATCGATGAACCCATTCACACGCGTGTGTCGTTCTGTGTTTATTACACGCATTCCCGCCTAAAAAACAACTATTAGAAGGACACTCAGCAATTCATTTGACAACTATCAACAAAAAGAACACATTTTATCAACAACCATATTTGCGAGGAGAACCCGTGTTACTATTTCGTCCCCTGAGTTACACATTGGAACTCAGGCGACGATTTTTAGTTATCGCCAGCGATTCAAATTGTAATTGCGTTGCACGATTTTCTAGAAAATGCCAGTACAGCACATTGATCGAGATGAAACAGAATAAATGCTTAGTTTTTCTCTGGAATACAGAAATGTGACCATATCCATGTTAACCCTTTACACAACGTAACGGTCAAAACCGGCCAGCGCTATTCACAAATACCGCCATTCAAAGTTTATTATTTGTTCATTTTTGTCTCAAAAACATAGATTATGACCCCTCATTGGAACGAGTCCGTTGAGCTAATTCCGATGAGGGGTCATAAGCAATGTTTTTGAGACAAAAATGAAAATGTTTAGTTATTCAAGAATTGTTTTGGCCCGTGTCATCGCTATCCATGTTGGGTAAAGGATTAATTGCATATTCCTGTTAACTGAATAATTTTCATACGCAAATTGGCTATTCAGTTAACAGGGATTTACTGTATTATTATTATAAGTTATGTTACATACCTCATGTTGGTTTTGTCGATATCTTATCGACATCTGGACGTTGAAGGACAGAGATAATGACACGAAAGTCAAGAATTGTGCCACTTGATAAATACACTGTCCCAGACATGATGAGAGTATGGGAGATAATGACATTCCGAATGAATGAATGAATGAATGAACGAAAGGTTTTAGCGCGCCGAAGGCGCGCAGGGACGATGTGGGATTTACAAATCCCTTGCGACCCGGAATCCCTTGCGACCCGGTAATAACTGTCCGAATGAAATGAAAGGTATTAGCGCGCCGATGGCGCGCAGGGACGACGTGGGATTTACAAATCCCTTGCGACTCGGTTAACCTTATTTTATTTCACTTGGATCACATAGGTCTAGCTTTCCTACTGCCTCAAATGGGGCCTGAGGGGGTATGCACGCGGTTAGAATTGCCGGCAGTTTACGTTGGAGTGATAGATTGTCAAGTCAATACTCAATCCCTGAACGTCATGAAGACAATTAAAGAGTGGGCTCTATTCGGTTCCAGCTCGGCGATGGTAGACGTTTGAGTCCCACCATGGTGGCGAGCCAGAATATAATGTTGTGCGATGGCAAATTTAAGGGAAGAAGAGAAAAGAACACCAAACAGCAACGCCAATTTGGTAGCGGCCCCGGTATATGACCATAGCGGTTACAAAAAAGGAGAAGAGAAAGCTCCAACAGTTTAGTTTTGAAAAACCGGGAGTCATCCATCAAGCCTTCAGGGAGTTAGGATGCCGTATGTGATTATGAGGTATCTGGTTATCCTTCGGGAATTCCAAATGAACTCCCCCCAACCCCACTACCCCCCCCCCCCCAAAAAAAAAAACAAAACAAAAAAAACAAAAAAACAACTCCCCCCCCCCCCCCACCAAAAAAAAAAAAACCCAAAACCACACACACCCTCCAGCCCTTAAAATGGCTGTTAAATCTTTATTCAAATGTCAGGCAAGCTCGTTTCAATCCTTGCCTGGTATTTGGTGGTTTCTTGTGTATGTTGCAGAAAGGTAGGTTGCACCAATTCCTCCTACGCTTTGTCTACCATTTCCATGCGTCTTCTTGATAAGAGTGTTGCAAGAAAATTTGAGAATGTTCAATTAGAAAAGTTATAGGTAGAGAGAAAGATAGGTATCCGCTATTGTATATTGTGACTGTTGTGTGACTGTTGCTATGGATGGGGTGAGGGGTGGGTTTATTCGGAGCCCACTTCCCACACGCAGAGTTGCGAGGCAGTCCTCATAGACGCAATCCAAAAGATCTCAAAGAGTAGCGAGGCAATCCTCACTGACTCCACGCAGTTTAATTCTATTGAGTAATTTTAATTTACTGTGACTTATTTTGTTTTTCTGTTAAGGGTTTGGTGTTCGTTCAACTACACCATTGATTCACTATCCTGGAGTATGTGGAGGGTTTTGTTATATAGATCTTATTAAACGCATTTCAATCGCGCTTCAGCAGAGTTGCGAGGCAGTCCTCACAGACTCTATCCTAAAGTTCTCAATGAGTAGCGAGGCAAACCTCACTGCCTCCACGCAATTTAGTTATATTGCATAATTTTTTTTTATTTTCTGGAAACTTCTTTTGTTTTTCTGTTAAGAGATCGGTGTTCGTTCAGCTCAACCATTAATTCACCATCTTGGAGTCTGTTGAGGGTTTTGTTTTGTAGGTCTTTTAATCGCGTATCAATAGTTTCCATTTTTGCTAGTTCGTGAAGTTCCTTTATCGGTGTCCATTTGGGTTTGCATAGTGCCACACGCAGGGCATAATTTTGGACTCTCTGTAGCTTCTGAATGTTGGTTTTGCTCAGGTCACTTGTTATTATGGCACCGTATTCTAGTACCGGACGTATAAAATGGTTTGTAGAGCTTGAGTAGCACATCTTTGTTTGCTCCCCAATTTCTACCTCCGATCATCTACAGAAAAGTGATACGTTTAGTAGCTCTAATCGTAATGGAGTTTACGTGACTGTTTAGACTGAGATTGCTATCTAGGATAAATCCCAATTGTTTGCTTCTAATTTGTGATCGCATAACTGGAGATCGATACTGGGGACTGTTTTTTTTCCTTTGCTTCTTGAAGAATGTAACTTTTTAAGTTTTGGCGGCATTGAGTTTGATGCGCCACATGGCGCACCAGCTCACAAGATCGCGAATGGTATCCTGCAGACGATTTTTAATTATGTTTCGGGGCTTGCTGGCCGTCCAAATGCCTTTGTCGTCTGAGAACTGCGATATTCAACACAGTTTTTCCCTACATTTTCTATGTCATTCACATATATTATGAAAAGAAGCGGACTTAGAACCGACCCTCGTGGTGTTCCCGCTTCGAGTATTACTTCCTCTGACACCTCGCGATTAACCCTCACCTTGATTTTTCGGTCAGTTAGAAATGATGATATGATCCTCAGAATTTTAGCGGGTAATCCCCTTTTCGCTAGTTTATATCTCACGCCATTGTGCCTTACCGAGTCGAACGCTTTTTCTACATCCAAGAAAAGCGCTGTTCCGATTTCGTTTTGACTAAATGCTGTTTTCATATAATCGACCAGTCTATGTACGTGTTCGATTCCCTCTTTTTGACTCCTATACGTTCTTTGCCATTTGCTGAAAAAGTTGATTGATACGAGATAGCTGCGAAGTCTCGTAGTGAGAATCCGCTCAAATATTTTTCCAACACAGCTAAGCAAGCTGATTGGGCGGCAGTAAGAAGGGTTGGTAATGTCTTTGTCGGGTTTAGGTATCATGACTTCTGTGGCCACTTTCCAGCATTTTGGGAAGTACCCACAGGAGAGACAGCAGTTTAGGAGTTTGGTAAGTCTGCAGTAGAAGACGTTGGGGCATTGTTTCATTATTTTGTGAGAGACTTCGTCTTCTCCTGGGGACTAAGATGACTTGCATTTTCTGATTATACCCATGAGCTCTTCTACGCTTATTGGTTCGGTTAATTCATGGTCGTCCCCGTCTTCATGCCTTTGGTCGAAGTTCGGTTCATTGAAAATTGAGTTGTTATCTTGGACAAATTTATTTACTTTTACCTTAAAATCGTTGTCATATCTGTTCCCTTCTTGTGGACGATGCGCTTTGTTTAGAAGTTCGGCAAAAGCGCTGGCCTTTGCCTTGTCGTCCATGGCCATAGTTCCGTCGCTAGTCTTCAGCGCATTATTATTGGCACTTTTGATATTTTGGCGAGTAAGAGTTTTAAATGTTTCCCAGAACCTCTTAGGTTCTCTCAGCGCATTTAGATTTTCTGTTTCCCATTTCACGCGATTGTCGTTAGCTATAGCCTTTTTTACTTCTCCATGTAGGCGATTATACGCGGTTTTAAGTTCTGCTCTTTTCATTTGATCATTCTCTTATTGGTAAGCCCAGAAGGCTTTTCTTTTTTGTTTGATTATTTGAAGAGTTGTTTGGGTTATTCTGTTTATCCCCGTCTTTGCTGTTGGGGGTCATTTGCCTTTATTTTTACTTCGATAATGTTTCTGAAGAGGTTACAGCCAATTTTTGATAGGTTCCTCCTATTCACGGGAGGATACCTTGCGGGACCAGTATTACATTTCAAAGTGGCGTGAACCGGCAGGTGATCACTGCCTAGCTCATCATCCCCTACAAATATGTATTGCATTTTGCTGGTTAGTGATTTGCTGGTGATAATCAAGTCTAGGATATCTGATTGATGGAGTGGGTTGTTGCTTATGTATGTTACGTCTTGATCGTTATTTACCACGAATAGATCGAGTTCTTCAATGATGTTGAAAAGGGCGTCATCATTGGCCTCATTCTTATGACAACCGAATACCTGGTGTTTGGAATTGAAATAACCCTTGAATATGCAGTGCTTGTACGTTTTGGTAAAGAATTCAAATACTTTATTGTCTACTCTTGCTTGGGGCTTGTTATAATATGATATGGTGGCCACGTGTTTGTGGTCAAGTTCAATTTCAGCTGCAATCACTTCAGCATTGAGGTGGTCGCATGGTATTGTTTTGTATTTAATCTCCTGCCTTATTAGCAGAGCGAAACCGCCGCCTTTTTGGACGGGGAGATCTCTTCTAATAATATCAAAACCACATAACGAGAATTTTTTGTTTGGTTTAAGCCATGTTTCGCTGATTCCAATTACGTCCAGATTTTTTAAATAATGTGACATTTGCAAGTTTTTCTGATTAACGCTTCGAGCGTTACACTGGACTATTTTTAGTGTATCCATGAATGATTTATGAATAACTGTACTAAGTTTATTTAAGTTTAATTACTATTTGTAATATTGTTACATAATTATTATATTTTGTTGACGGCCGCTTCTAATAGCGTGTGAGATATTTGAGTATTATATAACTTAGAGGCTGTGTTACTAATTTATTTGCAAACGTCCGAAAGACTGGTGTCCGTGTGTTTCTTCATTATGCTGAAAATAGAGCCAGCCATTAGAGTACACGTGGAATAAGGGGAAGATGAGTTCCCGACATTACTTCCATTTAGAGCTTTAAGCTGGATGTTTGTTTTAACTTTTTTGAAGTGGCTACACCCCCGGTAGTTGCTGGGGTGTTGACCACCGCAATTGGGGCATTTCAGGGTTGTAGCACTACATGCCTTCTCGATGTGTTTGTCGCCGCATTTCATACATCGTTGCTCCCCGTTGCATTTGTGTGACAAGTGCCCAAATGTCTGACACTTGTGACACTGAACGGGTTGCGGAAGAACACGATATTCCTCGGTTTCGTATTTTTGGCCCTTGATAATTACCCCTTTGCTTATCAGATTTAATTTCGTTGCTCTATTAGGGCATTTTACTTTTATTTTCCATGTATGGTTGCCCGTGGCTTTGGAGATTAGTCTCTCCCACGAGCATCCTGGAAGGTGGACGCGTGTGATTACGATACAGAGGTTTTGTTGCGGGTGGCTCTGTGTCTTGTTGGTTTTATTGGTCAACTTAGGGGGCGTTTTGGCTTTTCCTTTATCGGCGTAAGTCGCGCTATCGGTTGGGCTAGCTGTCGCTGTCGCATTCACTATTTCCGGTGATGTAGGCTCTGTTGCGTTAACAGAGCCCCCATTTTTGGTGTGACCACCGAGTCCTTTTCAGTAGCGGTGCTCAGTGAATTTTGCCTGATAGCTTTTGTCTTCTTTACATGCCGATCAGTAGTCATACAGAAACCATTTTCGTCTTCGGCCTCCACGGTTTCATCATTTTCACGGAACTCATTGGAGAGTTTCCATTTCGACCGATTTTGGTTTGGTGATTTTTTCTGTCGCTGCGATTTGGGGATTCTTGCTGAATTTTTATCGAATTGAATTTCAACCGCCTCAGCGGGGGAAGCTGCGGCCGTGCTGGTGGCTTCTTCTACTATGGGACGCAGCCAGTTATCCTGGCTGGGGGTAATTAGACCAGAAACTATTTCAGATATCCCCGCCAATGAGCCGGCGGACGCAGGTCTTCTCATTTCTGTAGCGGCGTCAATGTATAGTGAATCAGGAGCTGGAGGAACATGGTCCTCCTTGCCTGGTTTGGCTCTTAGAATTGCCTTTTCCAATTCCCTTCTCAATTTAGCCTTTTCTTTATCTGCCTGTCGCTTCTGGGCTTGAAGCTCTGACCGCAAACCCTCTTTTGTGTCATTCAATCTAGCTATTTCTTTCTGGAAGCCTGACATCATCGACATCATCGATGCCATGTCAGTTTTAGTGGAATTTTCACTGTTGCTTAGACTGCCAGAATTGAAGACAGAACTGTTTACCCGAACTTGACTTTGTTTATCCATTGTTTATATTTGTAAATAATTCTAAAATTTATTTTTTAGGTTATTAGAGATTTTAATTTAATTGTATTGACTTAAATATTCGTTTTTATCGGAAAAATGCAGATAGAAATAGCAAGAGAAAAAAGTAAACACTTACAGTGATACAAAAAGATACACAGAAATAGTGCAAATGGCAATAGCGTTGTTGAACTTCCGAGTGAATGACTGTCCGGCTTGTCCATGAGGCTCTATATATCACGAAGAAGCCATATACTCACGCTATCGTGCGACTTTCAAGTCTGAAATCCGCCGAAAAAGGGCTGAAAGGACACTATAAAAACACAAGCACGAAATGTGTAACAACATTTTTCTACTCAAAACTTGCTCCTTTTGAGGTGAGAAACTGCATCTGCGGGAACATGAAAATAAAGTATAAAAGCCGCATCGTGCGATATATTAAAGAGATTTTTTTATTTTGCTATAAAACAAATAACAATTCATTCATCTATAGCAATGAATATCCCATGTCTCACATGCTTAATTGCCTAGCAAAGATACAACTTGTCAGATCGGCCAATTCCAGATACACATTTTAGTGAGTTTCAGAAGGGAAAATCTTAATATAAGACAAATTGTAAGTGTGATGTTCAAAAGCAGTGTTCCAGAGCCTTCCATGTTCACCTGGGACACCGCAATTAAAATATAAGCGTAATATATACATAAATAATGACTTAAATCCAATATATATTTCTCAGATACACATTTTATCAGATCGGGTTCGGGTTACACATTTTAGTGAGTGGAATAAATTTTCTTTATCCGCATGGTTTATTGTTGCCGCAGATAGAGATTTCATAGAACAGACGTGTAATAAAACGTTGTGGGAATGGGCGCAAACAATCCTTTCCAATCTTTTTTTATACAAATCAAAGAATACTACGTTATATTTGTATATTAATTCTTTGAAACCGAGAGGCCGCTTTTCCGGCCCAGGAACATGATACATCTTAGATTCATTAAGTATGCTGACTGCTAAGTGAATCTGTAACGTTGACCAACCAATATTTTCATCGCATGGAAAACATAAATTGTTCTACCCCTCAAATAATAAATATGGACTCTTCCAATTGCTGCCATTGAACTGACATGGAAAGACCACCAGAGTTCAAAGGGCTAAAATACAGCATTCCTCCTGAAAAGTGAGGGATTAATATTAAGGATAGTTAGGGTAATCTTCTTTGATTTTTGCAAGGTACATAAATTGGCGGATTTAATTAACACTGCATTCCATTTTTAACTCCAATTTATCTTTGTGTTCAGTCTTTTTGATAACGGCGTGTTGTTGAATATACTGATCGACCAATGCAGCGTTAATATTCGTTAAATCCAATCCGATGCAAACAAGAATCAGGGATAATAGGTTGGGAAACAGGCAAAACATGTTAAAAAAGCCAAAACTAAATGAATAAAACACTAAAGGAAAAATAAATAAATAAATAAATAAATAAATAAATAAATAATAGAATGACAGATATAGGACTCTTCTCCTAGACAGTAAAATCTGAATGAACTGAACAAACTTCAGGTCACGTTATTAGACCTTCAGCGCTACGTGGCACCGATTCAAAAGGTGCGTATGTCCCAAGTACACGCAAAACGGGACTAAACGGGATAATATCGTAACGCGGATCTTCAACGCATCTCTCACCCGGTGGGACGAATTTAACACCCCTTATATAGACGGAGTACACGCGCTGAATGGAAAAATGACAAAACACACTTCTATGTCTATAAAACAAAACTGTGTAAAAAACACTTTCTACCATGGAATTTCAACATGTCGGCTTCCATCAAACAAAAGAGACGATGAAAACTTGTGTTTCCCTAAAAACACGTGCTGCGCATGCACACTAACATTACTACATATAAACATGGTAGTAGCATCGCAACATAGTCTGTGGCGCGGGCTTCCGCGAAACCTTAAATGACACCCATCATGCCCCGCAGTATAACATTAATACATGATCACATATTTACTCGCCCTGATAGGGCCGGATCAAAACTTGGCATATTACCTTGTCTAAGGGGATCTTTCGTTTCGTGTGTGACTATTATTAAACTGAACATAAGATATGTACGCGCATGTGTTCCTGAAAGTAATTATTCTGAAGGATTTTGATGGTGTCCCACTCTCTTAGTGCCAGGAAGGTAATACACAAGAAATTGATTCTCTTTCAATGTATCAGTAATTCAGATAATTGACAGGCATGAAACGTATTGAACGCAGTAGTGTAGATGAAACCGAGCTAGTTCCTAAACTGACATGAAGATAACTATCCCCCCTCACTTCGTGGATACAGCACATATGAACCATTTTACACTTTACGGTACATGAATAGCAGACGACACTTGGAATAAAATAATTTATTGGTTAGCTAAACAAGATTGTTTTTTGCTTGAAAAACATAGCTTATGCCCACTGATTGGAACGAGTTGATCTTAGTTTAAACAATATTTATTGAAAAAATCGATATGTATACAATATTCAATAGCAGTTAATAGAAGCAAACAAAGTGTGAACAGCAAGCAATACAATTGTATACAAGTAGCAGATAGACAAGGTAATGTGAGAGAGGGGATCCAACAGAAAGCTTACAGCTTATGTAAGTCGTCTCGGTTGGTTAACAAAGATACTCCTGTAGGTGGTGTAAGATCAGTCAAAGATCTCACACATCGCTACATGGATGCCGAGAACACCCCCACCCCTACACTGTGTTTTAATTGAGGCAAAGTTGCTACAATCGTAGATTAGATTAACCCAAGGAAAATTTTAACACACATACCCTCTCGGGCCAATAACATGCAGAGACGGGGCTGATGAGCAGACTCGGCAACCAGGCAACGATATGTGAGATTGTTTAAACTTCGGGTTAAGAGAAAAGAAGAAGAAAAGAAAACAAAAAGTAGTAAAGTTGTTGAAGAGCCGAAGCACTGATCGAAGAGTGAGGAAAGTAACGGAAAAGAAATACAGGTGCCAGGCTGAATACATGGTGCATTGAGTTAAGACTGTGTAGAATAAACGGGCGATAACTTGGTTTCAGATCATCAATTTAGAGATGGATATGTTACAAGTTTCAGTGGTGTTGAGCTGCTAGAAGAAGATATGATGCTGACTTATAACTTCCTAAAATCGTTTAGTGGATACAATAAAGTCATGGACTACGTCAAACATAAGGCTGTTATCCTCGTTGTTTAGGAATTCAGATTCAAACAAGAGTATGGATGTGTCAACTGTATATGGGAGTAAATTAATCGAGATGTTGCGAGCGTTCGAGAACAATGGACACTGAAGGAGAAAATGAACGGTAGTTTCACGCTCGCCACACTGACACTGGGGGCTTGGTGATAAATGGTTTTCATATAGATGTGAGATGAGTTTACTACAGTATAACCGCAGCCTGCAGTGATATATTTGGGCCCTGTGAGATTTCGCATCATTGAAGAACTTTGGGGGTATTTGGTTACCATTGCTCAAGAAAGTTTTAAAGTTAGTCAACGATGAATTCTCGCGGACAGGTAAGGGCAAGTTATTCCACTGGTCAGTGACGTTGGGGATAAAAGAGGACCGATACAGTTGCGTTCGACAGAAGGGAACTCGGTGGTTCTGACTAGATCGGAGACTAAGTGATGGATTCGTCATCGAGATAAGTCGAGGAACCTTAATTGAGATGTATGGGGGAGATGGTACATTTTAAAATACTGAATTAATGTATGTTTGCGGCGTCTTTCTTGCAAAGAGTCCCAACGTGTTTCCGTATATAAAAGAAGCTTACTGGCACTCATTGTAGCTCCTGTGATTATTCTTGAGAATTGTAAGTATTTGGCCTTCCTAACAGCCGAAACAACTTCATTACGTTTAAGTTTGTATTTGACCCAGGCGTGTGGGAAATTCGTACGTTTAGCAATGCGGCACAGACGTGTACGTTGTCTTATTAGTAGTCTTATTTCGTTGTGCATCCATTTTGGTTGGTTTATTCTCGAAGTATTGATTTTGTTGGGTATATATCTGGATGCAGTATCAAGTATTTTAGCGGTGAGACTGGAAACTATAGTATCGAGACATTGAGTATCAAAGATAGAATCCCAGTCGGTGCTGGAGAAAGCCTCGTTTAATGCCTCATAATTACCTTGAGGATAAAGCCATATCCTCCTTTTGAAAGTTGGCGAGATTGGTTTCAGGAATTCGACCTCCATTGAAATTGGACAATGATAGCGGATCATGTCTGGGATAACGGGTTCAAGAACGTCGCATGCTTCCGCGTGTACTGTGTCACTGACAGCAAAGAGATCAAGCAATGTTGCCGATGTCTCAGTAAAACAAGTTGGTTCCCTCACAAGCTGTCTAAGATTAAAATAATTGGTTATATCAGAAACGCTACCTCTTGAGGAAAACAATTGGTTATCATTAAAATCACCTGTTACAATTAAGTCACCAATTGACGTGTCTCTAGCTTTTTCAATGGATGATGATATGGCACCCCATGTATCTGGGGGACTGTTTGGTGGACGATAGAATACTCCTAATAATGATGACCTACCCTTTTTCGTGAATATCTCAGCCCAAAGGCATTCCGTATTTGATGTGTCAAGATCAGGCCTTTGTCTAAACGAGATGCCTTCTTTAATGTAAATGGCAACACCACCTCCCCTTGACCAGCGGTCGAATCTCAACTGTTCATGGAACCCATCTAGTATGATATCGGATGTGGAATCGTTTGGATCCAGCCATGTCTCACACAGGGCAATAATATCAGAGAAGCGAATTCATACTGAATAATATCTAGTTTCGGTTTAAGGCTTTGGATGTTGAGATGGACAATTGTTAGAGTGTTTTGATTATGAAATGGGCTGTGAGAGTTAGGACCAGGGTTGGTTTCAATGTCCCCAGATAGTAACAAGCTTATGGCCAAATAGCAGAACAAACAATATAGGACGAATGTGGTCAATACTTTCAAACTAGACGTAGACTTTGAAATACTGACCGGTCTATAACAATGCTGAAATGTGTGGGGGAAATTCAAAAAGTAGGGGGTGGTTTCATTGGATTGCCCCCAAAAATGACAGATCATGAAGGTGAAGCTTTTAAGTAGCCCAACACCACTGAGACGCATGAGGAGGTAGATTAACCCACAAATGGAGCTGTTTTTTGGCAAACATTGTTTTAATTTACTAGCAAAGACTAGTAAATTGAAATTCCCTATGTGAGCTCGGAATGCTTCGAGTGAGCACATTATATATAGGATTAGTTTTGAAATCAGGTTATATTTTAGTCACTAATTTGTATTCAAAAGCAAAAAGTATTCAATCTGGCTTGGCAAGAGGAAATGACGTACAGGGTAAGATAGGATAAATAGACTGACGAATGAAGGATGTGTAAGACACAAAGAGTAAGGAAGTATAAATATATACAAAATATGTGTAAAATGTTTATATATATATATATAAGTTATGGGTGAAGTCAGCTTGTGGGGGGGGGGGGGGCAAGAATTACTACTGCATTTGGGTGATGTGGATGTTCCATACACTGGTCCGTCGATTTGTCAGATGGGTTTCCGTTAGCTGATAAATGGAGGGGGTCCAGGTTGCTGTGAGCTCCCATAACAAAATAAAGTATGGAGGTGGGGGCATATTTTTTATAGGTTGAAACGTTCACGAGTTTCATGTTGTTTGATAACTTTGTGGTGTGTTACAAGAAAAGGCCATATGGTAGCAGCTGCTTCAACGGAATATTTAACGAAGAACTAGGAGCGTTTTCCTTCGCCTCGACTCATATACCATGACACCCAACAGCAACGAGCTTACTGGTTAAATATTTCCAAGACTAGCAAGTAGGTGCTGGTTCTGGAAACATTCAACGAAGAACTAGGAGCGTTTTCCTTCGCATCGACTCATATACCATGACACCCCATCTCGTTACTATGAGGGGCCATGGGACATGTCACAAGTAAGAATGATATGTCGTGATATTTGGTGGAGGGGAAAATGATTCACTGGGTGTAAGTTTTCTAGAAGTATTACCTGTGTATATTGATGATGTTTCCACCATTAATTTCGACTATAGTAGAGGGCTATTTAAGATGATTGGCTGATGCTCAGGATTCATCAATAACTGGGTGCCTTTGCCAGCAGAGCAGACATATTTGGTGAGGATAGACGAACCCTTCTTGCCACGAAACAGTCGAAAATTGGAAAGAAGGGATGCTATTACATTCAAGTTATGATGGCACTGGGGCGGGGGGGGGGGGAGGTACTCCACCCCTGAATAAGTTCGATCTTACAACTGGTACGCTTGTAGTTTGAGTGATATATATCTAGACAAATATTTGCAAGAGGGAATCAAGGGCGTCCCACCTATAGCTGATAAATCTTGAGCAAGAGTATATGGGGTAAAGACCTCTACATTAGACATGACCTCTACGTTAGACAAGCCCTCACAGACTATGCATCTCAGATTCGAAGTAGAGTTCAATAATTTCGCTTTGTTTTACCTGACTAGTAAAAAATGATCTAATACGGACAATACTGGGTCTCAGACTGGTGTACAAGCAGTTGATTTTGAATATTCTATGGGTGATGATTCGCACCTAGGCCAGTGGAACTAGAAATAGAGAATCTACAAGGGGTGTTGAAGACACTGTAACGTGATTAAATTACAAGTACATTGACAGTGGCTCTTTCGGCAATAGTGACGAACGGGGATGTCGTTGAGACTAAGCCGGTTTTTCTAGTCAAGTGTCGTCTGTATGGGAAAGCTGACGGCACTTGGCCGGGAAAACAGCCTTAGGCCATAAATGTAAAGATTGATGTAACATCTGGTAATTCCACACGGTTATAACGGGCTTATATGAGTCGAGGCAATACAAGGGATACTGTTACTCAGGCGAGATTATCTCTAGTTGAATTTAAATACACTCAGAAGTAATTGTCGATTCAAGTGCCGCAGGGACACTGACATTGGCTCTTTCCTCAATAGTGACGAACGAGAGTGTCATTGAGACTAAACCGATTTTTCTTGTCAAGTGTCGTCTGTCTGAGAAACCAGACGGCACTTGGCCGGGAAAACAGCCTTAGGCCATAATGTAAAGATTGATTTAACATCTGGTAAGTTCACACAGTTATAACGAGCTTATCGGAGTCGGGGCAATACAAGGGATACTGTTACTCAGGCGAGATTATCTAGTTGGTTTTAAATACACTCAGAAGTAATTGTCGATTCAAGTGCAGCAGGGACACTGACATTGGCTCTTTCCTCAATAGTGACGAAAGAGAGTGTCGTTGAGACAAGACCGGTTTTTCTAGTCAAGTGTCGACTGTCTAGGAAACCAGACGGCACTTGGCCGGGAAAACAGCCTTAGGCCATAAATGTAAAACTTGATGTAACATCTGGTAAATTCACACAGTTATAATGGGCTTATAGGAGTCGGGGCAATACAAGGGATATTGTTACTCAGGCGAGATTATCTCTAGTTGATTTTAAATACACTCAGAAGTAATTGACGATTCAAGTGCCGCAGGGACACTGACATTGGCTCTTTCCTCAATAGTGACGAACGAGAGTGTCGTTGAGACTAAACCGGGTTTTCCAGTCAAGTGTCGTCTGTCTGGGAAAGCAGACGGCACTTGGCCGGGAAAACAGCCTTAGGCTATAAATGTAAAGATTGATGTAACATCTGGTAAATTCACACAGTTATAACGGGCTTATAGGAGTCGGGGCAATACAAGGGATACTGTTACTCAGGCGAGATTGTCTCTAGTTGGTTTTAAATACACTCAGAAGTAATTGTCGATTAAGGTGCAGCAGGGACACTGACATTGGCGTTAACAAAAATAGTAAAAAACGAGTGTGTCGTAAGGTCTACGCTGGGGCTTCTAGTCAAGTATCGTCTGTCTGGGAAGGCAGACGACACTTGACCAGAAACGCCCGCATAGGCTACAATTCTCAAGATCGATATAACGTGGAGTAGATTCACGTGTTTCTCGGACTCATAAGAGTTAGGGTAATACAAACAATACAGTTATGACTTCAGTATCTGCTGATAATATGGATACTTTCGAAAGTGATTAAGTGCATAAGTCAATTTTTCATCTCCTCCCGCAATACACAACCTATATCCCCCCACCCGAACGAGTGCATTGCGCTCACTCCAACCAGGGGTCACAAGCTGTGTTCCGGAAACAACTGAAAATGTTTAGTTGTACAAGAATTCTTTCACAAGCGTCGTTTGCTTCTAGCGCCCGACAAAGGATAATTGATAATTTAAAGGTGAGTTTTTCCAATTTTTACTGGGGACTCCAATAAAAGTAATTAAGTGCATACGTCGATTTTTCATCTCCTCCCCCAACACACAACCTATGTCACCCCATCGGAACGAGCGCATTGCGCTCACTCCAACTAGGGGTCACAAGCTGTATTCCGGAAACAACTGAAAATGTTTAGTTGTACAAGAATTCTTTCACAAGCGTTGTTTGCTACTAGCGCCCGACAAAGGGTAATTGATAATTTAAAGGTGAGTTTTTCCAATTTTTACTGGGGACTCCAATAAGATTACAAAATAAGAAATCACTTGTATTTCATAAAATCAAAGAGCGGGATCCTTTCCGGAAGAAATGTTGATTGACCCCTACTATGGCCTTGTCGGAGAAATATTCGAGATGTTTGTTTGAAAATTGAGAAAATACCATTAAAATTAATATCTATTAAAATCCACCAGGAAGCTGTGTTAGGCAAAGTGTTGATTGACCCCAACGATGGCCACACTTTTTATGGCTTCATCGGAGAATATTCAAATTATGAGTTCATGGCCCAGAGTAACTTTTTATTGCCTTAATGAACCACACAAATATGGACACCATCGGAATGGGCTCAACAGCAAACTGTAATCGAGTTGTGATTCAATAATTGTGATTCAATAAGAAAAGGTTCAATGAGATATCTGGAAAATATTCTAAAGGTAATTTCATCACACATTGGCTTCAATGTGCTCTAGTTTGAGCATTGTAGTAACACGCTCAACTGATCCAGTTTTGAGTTTGACAAAAATCACCCCGTCGAAGGTCCATGTATCAAGGATTTTCTTTTGTGCCTTCATGGTCCTTGCCCTTCTTGCGATTAGGGCTCGGATATTCGTAAGATCCTCATTCAGATACACGGAAGAAAAATTGGTGGACTGCGGAATATTTTTCTTCAGTTTCTTCAGGGCCGTTTTCGAACGATAAAGACGGTCTCTAGTTCTATAACTGTTCAAGCGAAAAATTATGGGTCTGTTCGGAACTTTGTTTCAAGGTCCAACACGATGACTCCTAGAAATATCACTTAAAGACATATCTACACCTATTTGCTTGGCAGTTTCAATCACGATTGCATCTGTGTTCTCATTCTCACTTTCAGGGATTCCAGAAAGCCGCAAACTAGTTCTCCTTCCATATTGTTCCAAGTCGTCCAGTTTTTCTTCTGATGTCACAATTTTGCGATCCCGTTCAGAAAGATGTTCTTTCAAAACTTTAATTTCACCCTCGGCAGCTGAGAGACGTTTATCAATTGCGCCTGTGAAAATCGATTGCAATAAGCCCTGCACCGTTTTGTCTCTTTATAGCTCAATGAAATCATCCTTCATGGACGAGATAAAAGGACCCCTGCCGCCTGTCTGGTATGGGGTTTCGTCCCCATGATGAGCGCCCAAATGCGAATGGGGAGTGCTGCATTGGTCGATTGGTTGATGAAGATCGTCTTCCTCATCTCTGCCATCCATGCTATCAGCAACCTTTGCTTTCTTCCTTTGAAGTGGGGAAAGAGTAGAGTCGAATGATACCCCGGAAAGCTGACGACTCTGTTTATCTCTGATGTAACCACCGCACTGTGGATCTGAAGAGTCACTCATTGCAGCTAGTGTCACACTGTGTAGGATAAAGCTTTAATGTCACAGTTACAGTTGAGTGAGAGCAATCAAGCATCAACACGAGAAAATACCAAGGCTGTTATCACTCGATCTAATAGTGTAAAACTCCGCAAACACTGTTATGAATACCCTGTTGCTGCTGAGTGATGTGTTCATTCTTTCAGTCGAATCACAATCACACATAAGTGCAAATGACAACATATCACTTCCAATAATATTAATGAGGACAATTCAATGGCAGTACGGTGGAGTAATTTCACAGTGGAGTAATTTCACAGTAGAGTAACTTCACATTGTTGCATCACAAGTGTCCATGGTGAGAGTAAACAACTCGCCGATCAGGAACCTCGAAAATAGGATATTTTAATAACTTGGCATTGATGACAGTCAAATTCCCTCCTTTATGGTTTGCCAAAATACAAAGTCTTGACCTCACCAATATCTAGAACATCTAATACTCCTGCACCATATCAATCAACATCGAAACGGCACAAATACACGTAGAAAATTCCCACATAATGCAGACAGAAAAACCTAACCTCCACTCGTCACCACCATCACTGCGATATTTGAGTTGAGTTGATCTTTTTCCAATGAAGGCTCATAAACTATGTTTTTCACGAGAGGGAACTCAAACAAGGGCATCATCGGTTACATATTGAGAGTAAAGAGCAGAGGCGTAACTTCTGGGGATGTAGGGTAACGACCCCCCCCCCCCCCCAAAAAAAAAAACAAAAAAAAAAACAAATCTCCCGATCATGGGTTTTATTGGGCAGAGGTTAGGCAAAAATTATAAATACCAACTTGAGCAGACGTCCTTCTTTGCCCGACGAAAAGATACACTTGCTTTGGAGTACTCAGCTGGGAGAAATCTCTTGCTTGCCCGACAAATATATTGCAACAATTGCCCAACTAATTACATCGGTAGAATTCCATATCCACGGAGAAAGTACCTAAAAAGAAACGATTTTTATGACCATGACTTGTTGAAAGCACTCAGATGGTCGGACATTTCTACCAACCAAGCTGGATGTAATTGCTTGTTGGTTTAAAATACAGTATTTATCAATGGAAAGTATATTTGTGGTGAAAAAGTCTTTGATAAAAAACAATTAGGTATGTTCAAAACAGTTGGGCAATATGACCGAGCCAACGTTGTATACGCCACCCCATCCCCCCCCCCCCCAAGAAAAATGTTAGTTACGGCCTTTGTATCTACCTAATAATTACTCATTGTCATATTTAACCCTTCACCCAACGTAACGGCCAAAACCAGCTAGTGCTATTCACAAAAATCGCCAATTAATTGTCATTATTTTTTGCATTTTTTAGTCTCAAAAACATAGGTTATGACCCCTTATTTGAACGAGCGCGCCGCGCACGTTCCAATGAGGGGTCATAATCTATGTTTTGGAGACAAAAACTGAAAAAAATGAGTTATTCAAGAATTTTGTTTGCAAGTGTCGTCTGCTTTTCATGTTGGGTAAAGGTTAATACCTCATCTTACAAAAACTCAGACTCATTATGCCTGGTCAAAACGGTGAAAGATTTCCATCGAAATTAACTCGTTGCGCCTAGTAAGGTATCAGGGGGACGATTCTAGCTTGGTTCATATCGGTTATCTGCCGAGTTTGATAAGTGGCAATTCTGGTAAAGTAAGTCATATCTAATAAACCATCTTGAGTAAACTGTTGTGGGATAGCATATCGAAGTCATGTACTTGCGAGAAGGTAAATGAACTAAGAAGTATCAATGATTGATTAATCGTTCATACTGTAATGTTTCCGTACAAAATAAATCTATTCATGGTTCAAATTCAGACCAACATAGTGATACAATAAATTGACTTTTCTCCCAACAAGAATAATAACCGAAAACATTATGATAAATTATGCATATATAAGTGGCATTGCAGTGCATTTCTCCGAGGACATTTATTTTAAATCCGTACAGATACTGCAATTCGATGATGACATTTTCATAGTGTGAGGTTGGCGCTAGTTTTGCTTTGTGTCACATATAGATCAGAAAAGTGCTTGGAACTTAACTGGGTCCAAATTGAAGAGGTGATATTGAGTAGCATCCGTCCATTATAATAGATGATATGACATGAACCTCTCTGTGACCTCATCTGCAGGTCTGCTGCAAAATGGAATAATACTTGTTTATTAGTTTATTTATTGGGGTTCAACTACACTTTGAACAGTCCAGACGAATCATGTCGGAACGTTTTCGGACACACCGCGAGGAAAGCCAGAGCACCAGGAGAGAATAACCGAGCAACGCCGAGTAAATGTCAGCCATTCAAGCATTATCTTCGGTGCCAAATGATTTTTGTTGTGCCAAGTGAAAGATTTTAGTTCTACGTGGAATCACGTAAATGAGAACAAAATAACCATGTACCTTCTTTACTGTAAGACGACACCTACTGCAATGCTAAGACATAATACTTGAATTTAGTATTTACTTGGCACTTTTAAGTATTTTAGTTGCAAGAAAAAGCCCATAAATGATAAAAAGAACCGCACACACGTTTGAATGGATTACAAATTATCGCACTAAGATTGCTTTGTCCCGGGATATCACGAGAGCCGAAGGCCAAAGCAATTCTTAACCAATTCAAACGTATGTGCGGTTCTGTATTTATAACACACCTCACAGGTAACAACCAGTCTACACAAAAATTGAACTAAAAGCACTTTTCAACTGGACATTTGCTCCATTTTTTCGTTGCCAACGAGACATCACTGTTAGGTGGCGGGGTATAATATTTACGGGATTGAATTGGTCGAAACCAATTGACGTCGATCAGTGTCACGGTCACGATGATCGAAATTCAAAAATTGACTGAACTGTAGAGAATAGCACAGCAAAAACGTTTTAAATTGCTAATAAGTTTAGCACACTCCATCATTATATGATCAGTTGTGGAAAGTATTTGTCAAGGAACAAGCAGTCAGAATGTTATTTTTTTTATAGATTTTTGACTCGAATCTGATTGTTTAAATATCCCGTGTAAACGAATCTAAATGAGGAACTTGGAATTTCAAGCAATCTCGATTCAGGTGGATACGACCAATGATGGCGTGATTTATTTAGGCGGGTTCCGTCTCTGTTTACGTTGGATAAAAACTTGAACGTGTTTTGTATAACCACATGTGCGATACAACGTTATTTTTATCATACAGGCAAGACAGTGGGAATTCCGTGTTTTACATTAATATGTATGTGATAAAAACAGATAAGTAAATAAAAGGCTATTTACGAATCTTTCCTGATTATTATTTGTCCCGAGTTCGATCCCCGTCCAGGACGACTCGCGTCGTGTCCTTGGACAAGACACTCTATCCCGATTGCCAATATGGGGGCACGATGACGCCGTCTGCACGTCGATGGTGCCCATGTCTTCAACCGCCGTACACCTGATTGAGCGGAGCATGGAGAGAGTTATAACGTTGAGGAGCTGAGAGTTGCTCGTCGATGCTTGGTGGTTCTCTCCGGGTATTTCGGCTTCCTCCAACCGTAAAACTGTCACGGTCATGATTAGCCATTGTACATAAGTATGTGACCTTAAACACCAATAAATAAATAATAAATAAATAAATAGATTATTATTTATTATTTACTCACTGTTTATTCACTCCAAAAGAACGAGTAGCAAATAATTTATTAACTTCAAAACGATTACGAAAAAAAGATTAAGCAAAATAAAAAGATTAAGTTACCAAGAAATGTTCTTATCTGATTAAATAGATAAACTGTTGATGGAGTTTACCCATAACAAAGAGTTGTGATTATTATTTGCATATTAGGCCTCCTCGTTAGAAGACCGCCGCAAATCAACGGATAGCTAACGAATTATTATTAGATTACTTGACAGGCGTGAATTCTGTCTCCCCTGTGTTGTCATAAAGCGATTTTTTCGAAAACGACGCGCTGAAATAAACTACAAACCCTACAAAACCTACCAAAAGTATATTTTTTGTGCCAAGTGTTGGTGCCAAATGTTGAATTTTGGTGGTAAAGGAATTGTGTCAATGCAGTTGGCGCCATTGTCACCCGACAGCGTGGACACTGGTAAATCTTAGCTCCCCACTTATTACCCCACAGAATCAGAATAAACATTGGTTGTAGGCATGCGTACGATCGGTGTGCACTCCACCTTATCACACTTAGCCAATCGGAATTAATGCCTTGCCCAAGGACACAATCGAATGACGTTTTCCAGGTTCCACCCCTGACTTATATGGTCATGACAGCCGATATTCGATAAACTTATCCCCCTTGAAATAATTAGATGCGCATCATCAAGCAGCAAATAATTGTTGAGGAAACGCCTATGATATCATCAGACAATAAAGTCAAGGTTCCTTTTGTTACAAGTAGTATCGCACGTTTTGTGTCTGGGCAGCAGACTCTCGGGCAGGTTCTGAGGTGACGTCATAATCCTGTTACGCAATTACGTCAGGTTTGGTTGTCAATTTTATGCCGCGTGAGCGACCATGTTGTGACGTCATCCCCATAGTGATAGACCAGGATTTATGACTTTTATGACCTTTTCCACCCTCTTGGCAACATGCATGTAACAGAAATATCATTATAGAATTTTGGGCTTAACCCTTTACCTAACGTAACAGCCAAAACCGGTCAGCGCTATTCTCAAAAATCGCCAATTAATTTTCATTATTTTTTCATTTTTTGTCTCTAAAACATAGGTTATGACCCCTCATTGGAACGAGCTCGTCGAGCTCGTTCCAATGAGGGGTCATAACCTATGTTTTTGAGACAGGAAATGAAAATAATAGTTATTCAAGAATTTTCTTTGCAAGTGTCGTCTGCTTTTCATGTTAAGTAAAGGGTTAAAGTAAATTGAGAAACAATCTTTACTCCCATGATATCAGCTGATGAAGTTGTGGACTGAAATGTAGCCAAGTTAGATTTAGAGTTATCCATATTGTATTACTTGCCAACAATGGCAACAAGATGTCGTATGACACATTGTATCAAATTAACAGCTTGTTAGAATCAGGGAGCCAGAAACTTAGAATATCATAAGGTTGGGCGTGGTTCTCAGCCCCTCCTGGGGCACATTCGGCCACCGTTTACGCATCCATGTCTCCGTGGATTGTATATATGAATATCAGCATAATTATTCACGCAACGTGTCACCATTTAAAAGAGTATTATGTTCTTGACTTGTCTTATCATTTGCATTCAAAGGCAGTGTTTACGCTGGATCGAAACTGCCATATGTTTTGCCATTGTAGATGTTTTAGTGCCAATCAAAGTGTTTTGGTGCCAAAGCGGTAATGTGAGGCGCTCTCGTATAAAAATAAATTGATCGAGTTTCGAAAAATACTGGAGAAAAAACAATGCCTCATAACCACTCACTGACAATTAACGTTGAAATTTTGCCCGAACATAATTAGCCACACCTCAATGACAAAAGAAGTTTTTTGTTTCGTCCAGGACCACGCTTTTTATCGCCACAGACTTTCTTTCGTAAGTCAAAGAAACTTGTTGGTGCCCAAATTTTATCCAAAGAAGATGTTTGATTCCAAATCCATTTTTAGTGCAATTGGCTAAATTGGAACCCGATAATGTGAACACTGTTTAAACCTTTATCTAACATGAAAAGCAGACGACACTTGCAAACAAAATTCTTGAATAACTATCTTTTTTCATTTTTGTCTTAAAACATAGGTTATGACACCTCGTTGGAACGAGCTCGACGCGCACGTTCCAACGAGGTGTCATAACCTATGTTTTCGAGACAAAAAATGAAAAAAATAATGAAAACACTACAGTTGACCAACTTTCATATCAGAAGCTCCGGGAATGACCTTCAGTCTGGTCTGGAAAAGTACTCAAGGTGTCTGAACACTCTCTGGCAGCATCAATTGTGGGATTGTTGCTGTCACCAAGTACCGTCCTATTGGGACGTAATATGTTCCTCTCTGCGGAGAGAGACACACTCTGTGCATGCTCGTATCCGAGAAGAGGCGCTACGAAGGTCATCCCACATGCCAAGGAAAGGCGTTAATATAAACTGCATAACTTGTTCCGCAATTCTTGTAAAACAAATAATCTTGAAACTAAACTAAAACCCTAAACTCTGTTGTGTAGCAGACAATTTGAAACGACTGAACATAGAAATGGCTTGTTGAATTTAATACCGAGAAAACAATGTATATTCACTGTGTCCAGAAAACCTGATATATTCCTCGCAGGAACTCCTCTCCAATTTGATGATTGGCACCTTGGCATTACCATACAAAACAATTGTTCTTGGGATAGACACATAGATGTAATCTGTAGACAGACACGTGGCTAGAGGGTCTTGGTTAGGGGTGTGCATCCTCTGAATTTACGACTGTAACCCTCCATCTCCCCCCCCCCCCCCCCCCCGTCGGCTGCCGAACATATAATCTTTGATAAAACTAGCACCCAAGCCCCTCGAGTGAGAATTTTCAAACTGGTACCTGTCATGTTTCAACTACTAAAGAAATTCAAATGGACCCTCGCCATTTGTGTTTGAGATATATGACCTATGGGTTCTGCAGTTGGAAGTCGCCTCTTGAGTGCAACAGGCTAAGGAATCGCAGAAGGTACCTTGTTGCACTCAATGGACGAAATATGGATTTCAGTTAGAAAATCCAATGAAATATAGTTAGAAATCACAAATATGTCTGTTAGAGACAGTCACAGCCACGGATAAAGTGCAATGAAGTCTACTACCATGGGTTAGGAAACTTCCAACTGTTGGTTGTTTGATAATTATAATTTCTTACAGTCGAAATGAATTCTGGCCGAAATTGGGGATAAGGTACAAACCGCACCCTCCTTATTAGCCTCCCCCTCCCTTTTGTAGGAGAATCTCCACACAACTTGAAAGTAAGTAGCTCTAAATACTTAATGAACAAAAATACGCTCGGATGGATGAATGTCTCATTCGCTTTGCCCATACATATGACTGCTTGCCCGATTTGCGACTGTATCAGTATCTTCCATTTGAAGATGAGACGTCTGGGTGACATACATTGTGGCACCGCTTGATATCAGGGTTGACAAGATCAGTTCCACCGGAGCTGTTAGTGTTCGTGTCGCGCTGCCATTCGTTACCAGAATAAAGGCATATCGAGAAAATGTATGTTTCTACCTAATAAACAAGAAATTATTCCACCTGTATTAAATCTCACGCGTTAATTTAATACTGGGAAGTAAATGTTGAATCTTATTCATAATACGGTTAGACATTTCTGTAGCGACCTGAATATGCATAAGTATTACGAACATCACTGACGGATACCCTCGCAGGCAGAAAACATCAAGATTGCGGCACAAGATAATCATCATCGACGATAGGTTTAAATATTGTCCCCAAACGTCGTTCCGTTTCATATTTCCGGGGTACAGCTACGCACCTTTATAGGAAACAAGGTTCCCTTACACTCTCGCAAAATATTTCCTCATGCTAACTTTGTTAACGCATTACCCAACGTACAGGATATCAAAAGTTATTATTTTCAACATTATGTTTAACCCTTTACCTAACATGAAAAGCAGACGACACTTGCAAAAAAAAACATAGGTTATGACCCCTCATTGGAACAAGCTCGTTCCAAAGAGGGGTCATAACCTATGTTTTTGAGACAAAAAATTAAAAAATAATTAAAATTAATTGGCGATTTTTTGAGAATAAGGCTGGCCGGTTTTGGCCGTTACGTTGGGTAAAGGGTTAAACTTTTGTTTTTTCAAACACTTTCATGAAAACCATATCATGTGACCCATCATGGGAACGAGCTCGACTGAGTGATTACATGATATGTTTTTCATGAAAGTGTTTGAAACAAATAAGTTTTTCCTGTACTCAGTTTGTACATTCGCTTACAGGGATGCGGCGATTCCTTGGGTAAAGGGTTTAAATTGTATTTTGCATCTGAAATGGGTGTTGGGGTGAAGAGAAGAGATGTCCGCAGCTTCGTTACGTCCAGATTCTTTTGCCACGGTTTAGAGAATTTGTGGAATGCCAAAGGTGTCTTATCTTGTTGGCCAGACTGGGAATGAAAAACCGCGGCCGGTTTCAGCCGAAAACGGATTTGAAAAATGTTAAATGTGGAGGACAGTACTGTTTAGGGGGCTTTGGGGCGATTTTCGTAAGGACCAGACACATGTTTGGTTAATGATCAGAAATGTCAGTGCAGTGGCGACAGGGCACTCTCAACAATACGTAAATTATATTGTTCGTGTCTTTGAGCACCATGTCATTCTTGGTTCTATCCTGAAACGTTATTTTTTGGTGACAGTATAGTGGAATCAGTAATATATCACGGCAAATCTAAACAGCTGGCACATTGCTGTGACATCACCGCGTGGTATAGTTTCACAAAGGGGGACTACGCTAAAATAATATTTTGATTTATTTTTAATTACGTCCACCTGAAACATTTGGAATTGTAAGCACCGAAAAGACGATTGTTGTTTGAGTCTCCTCTTGTGATTTTGATAACAAATTAAAAAGTGATACAAATGCTTATCTTCCTGAAACCACGAGAAACGCGAAACTGAGGATTGGGTTCTTTCTATCTGGTTGTCCAACATATATAAGACAGAAAATGAACGATAGTCTGATTTTTAGTTTTTAAATCAGGATACAAATATTAACTTTTTGTCGCCGTCATCGTTATAAAAGTAGACCGAAACTATTATTTATACCATGAGTACCTATTCTAGTGTATATGAAAAGCCTATGACATAAATTTTAGCTTTATACACCAAAGTTGGTGAACACGCCAGCGATGGGATTTCAATAGGTAAAATTTACACCTACAGTGGAACTAAATCCTTGACTTCTGGTGACGTCGACATGAATGCAAACCTGTCTAAATTTATCGCACATCACCTCGCGAAGAGTGGAATAAAAGTGGCAATTATTTATTATGTTTTTAGATGAGTTTACCCTCCACAAAACACCAAAACATAACAAACATGCATTGCCTCATGTTAATAAAGCATCCATAACTCGAAATAGTGTGTTATCATATTATTAAAATGAAAAAGGCCCTGTTTCTTTTTCTATTTCGTTTCGGTGATAAAATTGACAGCGGAAGTACCGCCCACCGATGCTCGTGTAACTAAAAACAAATTCGCACGTATGTACAGCTGCTGCTCAGAAAAATCGAGAAAAATAATAGCGACTCTTAATCTGACGATCGTGGTATAAATAAAATATACCCATAGTAGCTTGGTGTACCGAATGTTCACCTCTCGTGGTGAACATTTGGTACACCAAGCCACTATGGGTATATTCTATATTTTAGTGAAAGGTTGATTCTCTCGCCCCGGTGAAGACAACTAAGTCAACAGGTAAAATGTAATTATGAGGTCCAGAATATTCCACCACATAATAGCCGAGGGCAAAGAACCTGAATCCATTTATCTGGCTGAATATCCTGGGCCGAGTGTATTATCTGATTTAAAAACTCACTTTACATTAAATTCTCGATTTAATTCGAACAACAAAGAAATAATTTTATCACGTTGGTGAGATTTAGGTGAACAGATTGATTGGTGAATTATTGTTGTTAGAGGTAACTCATCGAAGACAACAGCACGGATGTTCCAGTGGAAGCACAGAGGTAAAAAGTCGCTTAGGTCAGGATGAGTACTTGTAACAAAATAAGAGCTGTATTATTTAAAAGAATTCTTCCAATGTTGTCTGGTCATTCTTAAAAATAATGCACATTTGTCCTCCGTGGCGGCCATTTTTTTCGGATAGCTGCGAAGGTGAAACAAATGGGGTGGTCTGAAGTGGGTTTTAAATATTGTTAAGATTGTATTGAAACCGAGCAATCAACTACTGCCAGCCTCGGCCGAGATCTTCCATCGGCCACTGCTTTGCAGAATTTCATCTGTAATAGCTACCAATCAACCTGGAAGTATTTCATGAATTTGAACAACCTGTCCGGTACGTTGCGTGCCACTAAGCCGCGTAGCGGCGAGGTGTTACAGCTCGGGACAGGTTGTTAAAATTCATGAAATAGCGACAGCGAGATTGGTAACTAACTCACACCCTGTCCTTCAATCAACAAAACTCACCGGCCCAGGGACCCTAATTGAACTAGAGGTATTCAATGACGTCACGTGAACATCTAGTTTATTGTTCTATCAGGTATTTCAAGTTATTTGCAAACCCCCGAGAAGATGATTGAGCCATGGTGCAAGTTGCATGAAGGAACAGACGTTTCTCATCTTATTTGAAAGTTCATGCTCATCTGTTGTAGTCTAGGGGACAAAAAGATGGTTGATTCGATTTCGTTCATGGGAGAGTCAAATTAATTAAGTGCCTGACCAAGCTGCACCCGATGTTCCTGGGTCGAGATGTCACACCAAGCTCGCGTCAGGTCATTTCATCTCGGGTTTGATACATACTTAATTGGATATAATTACTCTCCGAGTTCCGCTGTCCCATTCAAGAATTTCACGATATTTGTTTGATGACAACCGGCAAGACTTTCATTGTGAACTGAATTAACTTTGTAAAATCAACGCACCCTAATCAAATGTTTAAGTTCATCTTTATGGAGTTCAAATGTGTAATACTTGTTCTCCTTATGAATACAGCCATCGGAAGTCCGTGAATATATATACATTTATGTAGTGAAGTTTACCGACTGGTGACTAAATGTACCCATATAGCGTTTTTAAACTTTTACAGTTGTATTTTCTAGAATTGTATTTTCTACCTATTAATATAACTGACTAAACTGAGTCATTGGTATTTTAAAAGATATGGCAATTTGCCAGTTGGCAAATTGCCATATCTTTGAAAATGCTAATGGTTCATTTCAACACATTTAAAATCATAACTAGAAATTACAATTCTATAAAATACAATTGTCAATTGTTTTACTATTGACTCCAGGACACATGCCTCTATGGGGGTGGGAGATCTCCAGTACACGGCTCCTTATATAATACACATCCAACAGAAGTCCATCAATATCATTCGCCTGACGTAGTTTGTTTGTGCACTGGGGTTTAACGGCAATTGCAACACCAACTGCCCCACTGTATCGGGCAGTACCACGGATCGTTGAACCCGGAGTACCGGTTAGGACCATTGAGCAGCGGCAAGCAACCGTCAGACTCTCTAACCCATGACAAAGCGACTTGGCGTCTGTGTAGGCAAAGACACCTTCGCCATGCAGTGCGCTTTAGTACACAGCGTCGCCGTGCCTCCTTCCGGGCATTCGGGATTAAGTGTCTTGCCCAAGGACACGAAGCAAATGACATGGGTCAGAATTGAACACCGTCGATCTTTCAGTTTAAACTCCAGTGTTCTAACCAATGAGCCTCACGTTACATCGTAATTCAAAATTGAGTTTTTGTGTTATTAAGTGTTTATGACCCTACGAGGTCAATAAAAGGTTTTATTGCTTTATACTGGTAAGTATTTTTGACAAGGCCGAAGAATGTGGAGAGTTTATACTATTTCTGATTGGTTGAGAATCTCTTACTCTAATATGCTATGTACAAATTGAAACTATTTTATCTTAAATGACAGGGATCCACCATGTCGAAAAACACCGAAGACGTGGGTCTTTTTAACTCTGTCGCCAAAACACGGACATGAGTGATCCTCAACCCAAAAATGTGACTGACCTTTAAGAAATCGTTGCTAACCGCAGTCAGGCAGCGATCGCACTATCGTACGTCAAGCATCCGATTTTTGATACCACAGTCGTATACGTCATCGCATTGAAATGAAAACTATAGTTTTCCGTTGAGGCGGTCACACCTACGTGTTCAATAAAAGTTTCGTATACGTCGCCCCGTCCGTACGAATAAAATAGAACATGTTCCATTTTTTGACGGACCAAATCCAATCGTATACGATTTTTTTCAATATTTTGAAGGTCAAGGTCAAATCAAAGTATAAAAAACCACATATTTATGCATGCACCACATTTTCTGATTTCTGGAAGTGTTGTATAGAAGATAGGTGTGCATCTTTGTTACTCGTTTTTTTCCGATACGGTAGTGAACTTATGAATGTTATGTAGCTGATTAATTTTCAAGTGGTTTAACGTCTGCGTCACAGCCGCCTCCAATATTTTGATTTTTTTATTCATTTTTTTATTAAAAATTCAAGTTTGGTATGGGTAAATAGTTAAAACGGCATGCTCAATACGGGGGTTCAACCATGACTTGGCCCCATTTTCGTGACATTTCAATTTATATACGTGCTCCTTGCGGAGAGCTTTGGTACCGTACAAACTTACATATAGTGTGACCATACAACGATGCAAATACGCGTACGAAAGACCGACAAAAAATCGTTTGCGATTATTTGAACGCCGTCTAAACTAAACGACGAGAGTCCTGTCCAACACACTTGACAATTTTCAAGGTCGGTCTCCGTGCGTTAGAGGCATTTGTCATTTTCAAAGGTGTCCAGTAATTTAACCCATAACTTTTCCAAACTGTAGCCGAATGGTCTGACATGACGAACAAGCAGATATCTCCTCGTTTCGTAAAAAGTTACAAACCTGATACCAACGTTACGATGTAAATATCATTTTAATACAGTTAGCATGAGAAAGTCTTTTAGCGTTAGTGTTTGGAACCCTTTTCTCCACAGCAGTGCAAAGTTGGTCCTCGGAAAGATGCAGCTAAGAAGCTACAACTAAAGACAAAATGTAAACCCCCCTGTCGATTTTGTTGTTCCGGAGCCGCTGTCTTGATATGTCATCTCCGACACGAATATTCGACAGTGAACACAGATGGGATAAACATATTTTAACGTATGGGCCATATATAGAAGAAACGCATCACCTTTTATTGTGTGCACTTTCTAGAATTTTATCAGAGTAGAGATTTTAATTCAGTGGAACAGTTTCGTAAAAAAACGGGAAACGACATAAAATATCTGCGATTCGGTCGTTTCAACAGTATTTGCTTTGAGAATATGCAATTGAAATCGGAAGAGCACTGGGAATTGAACAAGTCTGATCTCTTCACTGACACCGCTGTCTGATTCTTAACATATCGACGCCTGAGTGCTAGAATATCCTATGTCCCCTATGGAACATAGGACATTCTAGCACTCAGGAGACGATATGCATAATCGATAATCGGTAGAAACCATACTAATTCAGTTTTAATTTACTTGTTGAATTCTAACTATAGATTAATTTATTTAAACACATTTTTGCAGGACACGTTTGCGATATGCCAAACTCTGCTTACTACGAAACTTCTGGCAAATGCTTTTGGCGAAGTGATGGAATTTTGACTCTGGATGAAGGAATGGCATTTTGTGCTGAGAATAACGGTACGGCCGCTGTTCCAGAAAATTTTAAAGAAAATGTGTTTCTGTCTTTAAATCTGTGAGTACTCATCTCTTTTTGTTGAGAACATATGACGCGTCGCTTGATTTAGATGAGATTTGGCTTAAAATGTTTAAACATCTGTTTCTCAGGCACTCCCGCATGGTCCTTTTAGCTGCCACATACTCTCTTGTTATAACCAATGATAACTTAAAAAAATAAAACTTAAATGGTTTGTGTCTGATATTCTACCAAAGTTAATAAAATTGATAAATTTGTCTCTTGGGGGTAACAAGGCTTTGCAATGCTTTACACCACCTCTCATACTATTCTGAAGATTATGAGGCCTAAAGAATAAAACAAACCAAGAACATGAACAAAATGAAGAACGTGTTGGCAAAGAAATAATTACAAAATAAAAAAAAAATAAAATAAAAACCCGACCTCCCATATGCAATTTTACAAAAATTGGCAGGAGAAACAGAAGATCCACTTTGTGGGACCTTAACACTTGTTTTAACTCTGTGTTGCTGATGACAATACTACTTTGTCACATAATCAACATCAGTTAGCTCATTACAGAAATATTGCTTACGACACAGAAGTGACGTCGTAGGAAAGTGGATGAGTATCTTTTCTGAAGAGTTTTGAATCAATTTTCTCCCATACTTCATTAACTGTTCATCTGATACGAATAGCAGACTACCTCTTTAAAAAAAATCCTTTCTTGAATAACTAGGACATTTCATTTTCTGTCGAGAAAACATAGTTTATGACCCCCTCATTGGAACGAGCACGATGAACTCGTTCACGAGAGGTGCAATAAGCTAAGTTTTGGAGGCAGAAAATGAAAATAGTATTACAATTTCTTTTTTTCTTGCCAGAAATGCACTTAATGTCACACGGAAGGGTAATTTATACGACCCTCATCAGTTTTGTAGTCGCACCATCCTAGTTTAAAGATTCGGTGGTTTCATGAACAATCTCTGGGGTAAAATAGTGTTTTTACCCCCTTTAATCGAGTACCCACTCCATCTTTTTTGTGCGATAGCTTGCACCTCGGGGCCTTTTTTTCTGATGTCGATGAATGAAAATAATTCTTGAATAACTATTTTTTTTCATGTTTTGTCTCAAACACATAGGTTGTGACCCTTCATTGGAACGAGCTCGGCGAGCCCGTTCCAAAGAGTGGTCATAACCATGTTTTTGAGAGACAAAATGAGAAAAGTAATGAAAATTAAATGGCGATTTTTGTGTCTAGCGCTGACGGTTTTGGCCGTAACATTGGGTAAAGAGTTGAATTACTCTCATTTTACTGCCGGAGAAATATTTTTGAAGAAAAAATACTTCGGGAATTAATGGGAAATAGGAGAAAATTTAATAATTATAGCTAGTGAATGGATACACCGGTTATCAAGTACTTTCTGTAAATAAACAACAACACGTCCCATTTATATCGTCTTTGAACAGTTTGAAATGTGTGTACATAATTTAAAGGTGGATTTTGCGAAGAAAGAGAAGCAGGTGGATGCACTGGAATGAACGTACAATGTTTGGCGTGTTGCGAGTGTCAGACCGTCAGTAGGGTAGGGGAATGTTATGATAAATCTGACATGACCCTACGTTCAGTTTGTTTAAAGATGTTTTAAGTTGGGGATCTTGCAATAATGACAAGCTATCTCATAAAATACTCTATATCACAACAAGAACATATTTCCCGCGATACAAATAAAAACGTCCAGATCAAATACAAATCTGTATGAGGGTAGCAACCGCACGTGCGATCGTCCAATCCAGAAAGAGAAAGTTGTTTTACCTGGCTCATGTTTCCACAGTCCATTCCAGAATACATGGTTTATTCCGGGTATGCTCAGACAACTCGGATTATAAAACTGGTTGTTTTCTTTGCAAACCGTCATTCTGGAATATCATTCCGAATCATTCTGAGAAAACCACCTCGCGAGCAGGTTTAGATGGTTTACCTTTTATTCCGGACATGCGCAATTATCGACAAATAGTGGAAAATATTTCCCTGTTCGTTGTATTCTCAAAAAAAGTATGAGCGTTGAAGACAATAACAAATATGTCAGGTACATGGAATTCATCAAAATATTTAAACATAGCATACCCACAAATAATTGATGAAAATAAAGAGAAAGACCTATAGAATCAATTAAACAACAGGCCCGTTGACCCACCCCCAAATTGAATAAGTGAATTTTATTCTTCAACTGGTTGGGTACTGGAGTGGGGTCCCATATTCGGGCTAATTTATTCTGAAGTTCACGTGCTGCAATATTCTTTGGATGTGCTTCACATTATCTACAAAATGAAATTACTTTGTTGGAATTTGCCTTCTTACAATTCATGGGGGTGCCTGTAGGCACTCTCCCATAAATTGTAACAAGGTATAGACACGTCAACAAATTTTTATAACCAAAAATGACTCACCAGTTAGGTTTTCAACATCAACAGTGACAATGGTATTACAATCAATTACAAAAATGTCCATAAAATTTAGGTAAGCATTAGTGGCACATGTACCCAGCTCAGGCTGACACACAACGTAACCTCAACTTTGTGTTTTGGGAAGGCTGTGTAACAATACAACGTTTAAAAGACGTAATTCCCAGTTTCGTCAAACTCCAAGGTGATCAAATGGTTGTGTTGTATAACAACGTCGTTACAACCTAACTGAAACGAAAACACCATTTTGTTTGAACATTTTGATGTAACATTGTTAACGTTAGAGCAACGTTGTGTAAAATTGGCACTTAAACAGACTTAAAAGTTAAAACCTTGTATCAGACCATTTTTACAATTATATGTATTATGTGATCTGGACGTTGTATTTAATTGTTATGTTCTTACACAACATGTACGAAGTGGCATGGTCACGGGGTTGGGGGGGGGGGGGGGGCACGTTCCCCAAGTTTTCCTCAAAGTTGGTCGTAGGTCCTCGAAATATGTCCACAAGTGGCATAATAATCATAGGTGGGCAGGGGGTTAGGCTGTAGATTGCTTGTCCTAATATCTGGGGCGGTGAAAAGGTAGACCGTCATCG
This sequence comes from Pictodentalium vernedei, assembly GCA_031216915.1. NCBI lineage: Eukaryota > Metazoa > Mollusca > Scaphopoda > Dentaliida > Dentaliidae > Pictodentalium > Pictodentalium vernedei. Next base: position 369,281,758 of record CM062291.1, read on the forward strand.
GTACAGGGTTCATCCTAATCAAAACATCATCATCAAAGTAGTTGTTCTCAGCACTTTTCTCTTTGATCTTTCTTACCTCTATCTGTGAAGTCTATGGTAGCAGATTGGGAAGGAGAAAACGCGAAGACACAAATTTAATTTATACTCCTCACCCGCAATTACAAGCACTCAAATTGTGAAGTGTGAAATCTTACAAATGTATCTCCATGAAAAATCTCAAAATATCCGCTCAGATGCGTGGAAATGAGGGTTTTTGGACCCTGGAATTCATTTTTTTCTACGAAGCGACCACCCTTGACCTCCCATAACTGACTCATTTATTTCCCCTTGACCCGGAACCCTGATTATTGTGACAGAACATTACATCTGGATGTGAAATCCTAAAATGATGAATGTCGAGGGGGAGGGTGGGGGAGGGTGGGGGAGGGTACAACCAACTTGGTTACAAGGATCAAATCCTACGGCCGCAAAAATGCCAAAATTCTGAAAACTGAAAATCTGGAAACATTTCTCCACCCCACCCACACAAGTTAGAAATTTGAGGGGTGTCACTACACCCCTCCCCATTATAACGCTCTAGCCAGGCTGTTTGCCCCCCCCCCCCCCACACACACACTTGCTTTGGACTAGCTTCGCCACTGCATGTACGTTGTACAACAACATTGTTATATCATTATTACGCCGTATCCAATACAACGTTGCCTGGCGACATTTCTACAATGTCAACTCACAATGTTGGCACAACGTTAGCTAATTCACAGCGTGATGGAAAACATTAACATAACAGGACTCGAAGTCCACAAAACGATGTTCCAGCAACGTTATTCACCGGCATTGAGCCAACGTTGGCCGCCAAGGTTGAAAACCGATTAATTCACAACGTAATGGGATACATTGTCATAACAGTCCACACATGACGTTTCACCAACGCTGTTCCTCAACGTTGAGCTAATGCTTTCTGCCAATGCTGGCATAACATTAATCACAACGTAATGAATTTTCTTGTCAAAATAGGAATTTCTGTCCACAAGACAACCTTTTAGCAACGTTGTTCTTGAACGTTCATACTACAACCCCAAAACGTTTCTACAACTTGTTACAACAACATTTGGCTAACAGGGTATACGAATATGGCAATAAGTAAACCACAGGGAAAGCATGGCAACACATTCATCTTGATAAATACCAATCAAAACAGTCACCCAAGCAACTTTTACCTGGATTAAAAAGGTATGACTGTGTCAGTAATGCTTCACCTGAGCCCTGTGGTGTTATTCAAACAATAATAACACCACAGGGCTCAACAATAATAACACCACAGGGCTCAGGTAAAGCATTAATGTGTTGCCATCGTTTATTTATTTATTTATTTATTCATTTCTAATTATATTTATTTATTGATTTTTATTTTTAAAAATTCTTTTTCAAAAACATTTAGCAAGCATAATTATCTATTTTGTTACAATTTAACGGAGACTATCTGTAGCACTTTCCACTAAATAGTGGTAGAACAGTTTGGTCAAAAATTCTCCCCTGCTAACAAAAACATATATCATGTTTGAACAAACTATTTAAACGTTTTTTGATTTGGGTAATTTGAATACTTTGCTCAAACATTAAAGGTGTTGCGAACTCAATTTCTCGGGTGTTCTAGCCTTGTTCATGGATATCCAAGGCATTTTAGTACAGATAATATTTTTATAACTTCTCTCCGTATATAGTTATAATCAAAATGCCGCCGTAGACTTACAGGAATCATCGGAACACGTTTCTACCAGTCTGGTTGTAACTTGTTAGTTGTGAACACTGCCACTATATGCCAATGAATTCAACATTGAATTCTCACACACCCGTGGACTGCCATAATATTCCAAAAATTAACATAGGATCTGATACCCCAAGTGGCATCCCTGTTGTCTAAAAACTCAAACACTGCCACTCCGGTACTTATAGAGGCAGTGTTTGAGTTTTTGAACCATATGGATGCCACTTGGGGTACCAGACCCTATGGGAATTGTTATGTTCATTTTTGGCATGTAGTGGAAGTATCCACAGCTGTTGCTGATATACATTTATTCGTGTTCTGTGCGACGCAACCTTTATTTTGATGTATAATATGGACATTCTAATCAGATATGTTACTCGAATTTCATCACCGAGAGGTTTTGCCTAAAACGATTTGTATGTTACCTGGTATTACAGTCTTATGTTGGCATGTACACAGGGCTTTCGGTTGTCTCCAGCATATATTTGAAACACAGTTTCAATGACGTTCCCAATAAAAATTGACAAATGTCTTCCGCTAAAATGTACCAGTTACTTCAAGGGAGTTCCATTCACATTTATTTTCCATCAAAGTTGGTGTATTAACTGTTCGATTACTATGTCTCTTTGATTACACTATATACTGATACTCTTAACACCTGGGTATTGACTCAATGGGCATATAATACTTGACTCAGTTGTTCCAGTATCGCACAGTATAGTGGTTTATATGACTTATAATAATCGCCTGCTAACAAGTAGGCTAAGGTGGCTAGGCCTAATTAAACGAGGAAAAGAAAAACGTGTAGCGTACATATGCAATGGGATGGGGTGCGGGGGGGGGGGGGGAGGCGTAATTAATTTATGTCAGAAAATCAGACTCTCTCTGATTCATTTTTTCTCATGAATAAAAGTATATTCGCGCTTTTGAGGCGAAAAATGATCGCCGAATCACAACGGCAGTGAATTCAAGGACATTACATATGCAAGTTAATCATGTGGACTTTTTCTCAAAACTTTAGTAGATTATGTCGTCTAACTGGGCTTTTCGTTGCTACGTTTTGGTGAAAGTCTTTATGGCCCTCTCCCACCAGCTAACAAAAACTCCCAAAACACGTCACTGCATACATCCGAATTCGATTTACTGCAGGTCAGAAACAGAGTTTTATTCAACGACAGTGGTCGGATTTCAAAAACAAAAAGAAAAGTAAATAAATGAATGAATGAAACAAGATAACATTTGCTCAAGGACATTTTTATTTTCACAATTCTACAATGCAAACAATAAAGAAAAAGCAGTTTTTAATAACAAAAAACATTAAAAGAAATTTTGGGGCGGCGACCAAAATATGAGCAGGCTGAGGAGTACTCGTATACCTTGTAGTCCGTTTGTTCGTCCGTCCGTCCGCAATTATAACGTAAAATACGTATAATGAATGATTTTAAATGCATGGCGCGTACGGCTATACGCGTATATATGGCTATGTGGGGGTTCATTCGCTAAAGCCGTAGTATACTCTTAGTGTATACATATAAAAAGTTAGTAGTGACTATCAATAGGTCTACACATATTTTGTTGGTTCGTGATCTGATAGTCGCAGAATTTTGGGCACTCCCCTTGTTAAATATTTCGTAACTAACAAGTCATAACATAATTTCGTAGTCGTTTGATTCTTTGCGCGCAAAAATAAAGAACCATGTATCATTATATTACTACATGTGGAAAAATCTAATACCAACGGCCTTTCCAACTTTGCCTTTTGCTAATTCCATGTATCAGAGATTATTATGCTAGTAAATTTGTTTATCCAATTAAACGAAGTTACTAAGAGACATAGACTCCGCAATATTAGGTTCAGGATGGCTGAAAAGCACCCAATATTAATTTAATATTAGGTGCCTGTCGGCCATTTTGTTTTATCATTATATCTACACGCCTCAGCTTTTAATTTACACGTACGTACATGCTGCAGCGCAGTCGTACAGAAGACCCACCATATAAAATAGCCCCGTCGTATAAACAATCCATTCGATTGAATGAAACTGTTATAATAAAATGCCAAACCAGCCCAAAACATTGGCGGTTATAGAACAAGTCACGAGTGATTTATTAGCATGCGGAAGCAAAATTACTCCCCTTGTTGCGTATGTAAACATCGTCTGCTTTGTTTACATTTTTCGAGAAGTGCGCATCATTTAACTATTCGTTGAGTTAACTTCCCCAATGACATTTTAGATTGCCGTGCATAATAAATACGTTACATGGCGTTTAGTTGGCAGATACAGTGTCATATACGGCTCAGAGAAAACAATATTAGGTTCGGCGAAAGCCGAACCTAATATTGTTTTCTCTGAGCCGTATACGACACTGTATCTGCCAACTAAACGCCCTGTAACGTATAATGCTGTTATCTTCTTACGCTAGACCAGCAGCATTCCGAAAGAGGCCCACTGGTCCCATTGAAAGAATATATTTCTCCAAAATCTTTCCGACACTTTAATGCGGATCTGTTAAATAACTATTTGGCATTGAACCAAAGGCAATGTGACAATCTTAGAGCCACTGGCGTGTCGGAAACAATCTATGTACACCCAAGTGCGGGTGAGCTTTACCCGGAAGTTAAACGGATGTTGAATAAACCGAGTGAAGAGGCTCAGGCCGAAATGGATTCTTGGGTTCCAAATGTTTTAATCGACCATTGTGATTTTGATAACATTATTTGTGAAGATAAAAGTTCCACGGCACAGTGCGGACTTCCATTGATAAGTGGTAGCCAGAATCTTCCACATTCCACACCCGCTTCTACCTCAGCTGGGCCAGCAGAAACACAGCGGGAATCACCTTTGCCCGTGGAGGGTGAGACTGCAAGCTCATCACGCGTGTCCACACCAGAAATTTTCTCACCAAAGGAGCCCCCGGTGGCTTGGTCCATTGAATTGGCAAGAGAGTTAATAGAACTGTACAATGTGAACCAAGATTTATTCACAAGCGGATAAATCAGAAAAAAGAACGCCTGGAGACTGATAGCAAATCAGATGCCGCAGGAACACATCAGTCCGGTGCAGTGTGAAAATAAATGGAAAAGCCTGACGGCTGCTTATAGAAGAACCGAAGATTATAATAAGAGAACTGGTGCCAGTCCAACGATCTGCCCCTTATATGATGAACTGGGTGAAATATAAAGGTCCAAGTCAAGTATTCGACCCATGAGAGTCATGTCATTGATGGAAAGTCAGGCACCAGCAAGCCAGGCCCCAGCGGAAAGCACCGAGGCAGATGAACATGACGATGTATAGCAACAAAACACCGACCAAGTTGCCGAATCCTCTAATTCTTCAGAGATACAACCGAAGAAGAACCGAAGAACGACTTGGCGGACTGAGCTCTGTGGAAAAATAGAAAAATGCCAAGAGGTGCAAGTAAATGCAATAGAGGCGTTGCGAGGAGACTTGCCACAAATGCATTAGGACAGAATGGAGAAAAAGGACAAGTTAATCGACGAGCTCGTCCAAAACAAACGGAAAATGAAGCTGCAGAGTACAAATGAACGTTACATTTAAGGTTATATCCAGATAATATTAATCTTATCTTGGCAAAACTTCTTGGTGATGAAATTCTTATAATATCGGAACGACATATGTACCGTATATTATACATCATACGGAAGGTTGTGTGTCGGTTAACACGAATAAATGTAGTGTTGATAATAGTGAGGGCATAGCCACCCTTAGGCACGTGATAGTCGCAGGGACATGAACACAGTTTGGGCTGGATGGTGAGTGTGGTGTCCAATATTTGCCGAACCTTATGAATAGATTGTGGGGCTTTCAGTGGTAGTGGTAGGAATCAGCCTCGGGTTGAAAGTATTCACGGTTGGACAGACTTATGTCTATTATTTCCATAGGAGGTTTTGTGTTAAGTCACTAAGAGTTAGGTATATTGTCGTGTGGGTGTATTTTGATGGTAGTTAGGTATTATCTATTTCACTGAAGTGGATAATGGAGTTTTATAGCAATGCTCTGGTTAGTGGTAAAATGTTAGCGGGGGTAGTGGGTGGTCGCTTTTAACTCAGCTATAATAACGGGATTTAGGGTTAAGGAACTTGAGTAATTCTAATCGGGTGTTAGTCGAATAAGTTTCGCCTATGCCATTATGGCATGTTATTGGTGATGTGTAGCTTGTCATGGAACGGGTTAATGAATTTTCTATTCCTTGTCAGAGTGGATGACTTTTAGTCGAATTCTGTTACAAAGTTGTTTATTGTCATTATTGAGATGGCTTTGAGATGACTTTTTGGCGTTGGGATAAATTTCACCCCTTTACCAAGAACAGTTTTCTCATGAGGTGCTGTGAGTTGATGGTTTGATAAATTGGTTTTATTGCAGTTGGTTTTATCTGCAATATGGGTTGAGAAACGTTTCTGATGAGACAGTGTTTCACTTCAGTTGTATGGTGCCGTGTATAGTATTGTTTGTACGTCTATTTCCGAAACGGCAAGTCTGGGCCTTGGCCTGATATGCATTTTATGGGCTAAGGGAGGAAAATCTTTTGCTCGTCATCTCAGTTTCTTGAATAATTCAAGCCAAGCCCGAAGGACGGCCTGTTGTATTGAATTAAGCTGGGTATGCATTGGGGTTGGTTTTCGGGGTTGTGGCAGGGTTAAGTTCATTATGAGTGTTACTGTTTAATGTGTAACGGGTATGTGGTTGATGTCGGGATGGTTTCGGTGGTCTTTGAGTGAGGTGGGGGGGGGGAGGACCAGGTTGGGGTTTTTGAGATATCACTGTTTATATCAATGGTACCGGTTTGCGTTTGGGCTTGGGATACTGTTAGTATATAGAATGCGGGTGTAATGGACGTTCTATCGGTGCTGTTGAGTTGCGTACATGTTGTAATTTCTGTGGGCATTGGGGTTGGTTGCTACTTCATGCCCGGTCTTAACGAATCAACAAAATATCTGGGTGTAAAGCCTGTATATTGCTGTGGTACCAGGGGACTTGGTCCAGCCCCTCCGTACTGTGCGCGAAATTTGAACGCGTATATAAACATGTGTGTATATGTGTGATTTTATGTACAAGTCCAAGTAAACACAAGCGTTCTCAGATGGGCCCTTACGAGCGGGCGGCAAATATTTCATTTCAGATATTTTATATTTCATACTTTGGAGTGGCGGGGTTTGCATTTGCATTCATCAAAACTTGGTCCAGAAAAGCTGGTGTTTGGAGCTTGCCCACTACCTAATAAAACATATTTAAACTTTTCGTCGATTTAAATATTGAGCTTAAAACATTTTTGATGGGTGGAGATCGGGTTACAGCCTACTAAAACAAGCAATGTTTATTTTACTTTATATTTGCTTTTCCCACAATCTTTACCTTTTCTTGGAAACTTAAACTCTGTATTATAAGGAGGTTAAAATGTTCACCTATGTATGTCGTTCTTTTACATTTTTGTTTATATTGTTACAGCATTATACAGGAGAGGAACAAAAATAAGTTGCTAGAATTTGTGTTCCAATCATTTTTGTCAACTATCATCAAAGACAAATAAAATATGTTTAAACTAAACTACCAGTGCAGGCAGGGTGGGGATGTGTACAGTGTGTTTGTGTGGTAATGGGGTTGTCTAGGTATGTGAACAGGCGTTGGTTGGTTTGTCTGAGTAAAACAGAGAAATAGTTCAAGTAGGTAGTTGGGGGGGGGGGGGGTGCTCAGTTATTGGGTTTAGCTAATGGGAATGTGGTAGAATGGGCACACTTATATGCGGTGAGAGAGTAACTGGGTGAATATCGGGTTAAGTTTGGTAATAACCCAGTTAAGAGGCTTTGTGCTACTACTACCCTATTGGTAGTAGCTAGTTGAGTAGACTTGCTGTTGAAGGGTGTGAAGCAGCCTTAGACAGTTTGTGGGTAGGCTGCTGTAATCTTAAAATTCTAAGTGGGCATTGGTGTCAAAGTACAACTCTGGGCAAAGTGCTTATCTGAAATAAAGTAAAATAAGTTATAATTTATTTATTTATTCATTTATTTACGGTATTTATTTATTTATTTATTGGTGTTTAAGGTGTTTAAGGTCGCTTTTCTGCAGCTGTGGCTAATTGTGACAACAGCAAAGATGTAAAGTCAATTTTAGCCAGTCGTTTACACATGTGCTGCCCATTTTGGACGGCTTCCACCCCAGACATTGGTGACAGGGTCCTATTTTACCAGTAAAGCAGAACTTGTTTACTACAGTAAACAAGCACTGCTTTACTTCCCGGAGTTCCCACAGGGTAACAACTAAACTGGTAGAAACGTGTTCTAGCAGCGATTCATGATTGTCTTCAACGGCATTTTGGTGATAACTGTTTATGGAGAGAAGTTATATAAAAGCTAGGTCTATGACTAAAGTTGCAGTGGATATCCAAGAACAAGGCTAGAACATCAGATAAATGAAGTTCAAAACACCTTCATGTTTGAACAATATAGTCAAACTGTTTGATTTGGATAATTTGAATACTTTCTTCAAATATGAACGGTGTTGCGAATGTAATTTGTCTGATATCCTAGCACCGTTCTTGGATACCCAAGGTATCAGGGTTATAGTGCAAATAGATCAATGGATGGGGATCACGTCATGTACAGCGCAAGAACACATTGTCAATACCATGACGCCGTGATCATGATTCAAGAAAAATCGATGCATAGACGCCGAATGATTGTCAAAATATATGCGAAAAAGTCACGGAAGGGGGTAATATTGTAAGATAACGGGTTCGTCCATACATTCTCAGAGACGAGGTCTCGACTTCAATACACCATCTCGGAAACCCACATAAAAATGGGAAATCATGTGGATATGATAACAATATTAAGTCCCTGAATTTCATGTACCTAACCCAATCGAAGGCGACTCGAAACACATCATCCAATAAAGTTATGCCGCAGCATATATATTATTAATTGTGTGTTAATCTCAAGCATGGTTCCAAATGGCCTTTTGAAAGTAGCACTATTAAAATGCGTTTTTCAAGAATTTAGAGTGTGACATACAATCAGCACACAGCTTGTTTGCCTTTGAACATTGAAACAGTAGCCCAGTCGGTTTACATGTGACTAAACGGAAAGTTGGTCTGCACGATACTCAATTCTATCTAGACGCAATGCCAAACAATTAAATGCCCTCTCAGTGCACGCATTTCAGTTAAAAGGCATCTCATGTTAAATTTAGAACCTGTATTTCTAACCAATAAACATAAGCAAAGTAGCAAACGGTTGGAGCCAACTCCATACTTGAATGAGTGGCAACTAATAGTCCAGTATTACAGACTGTTTGTTTATTGTGCCATCTTTTGTGGCAACTAGATTTGACATATCTATAATTCTTATACTTGTATGATCAGGGCGTCGCTAAAGGAAGTTTAAACCCTTCCTAAAACAAATATTCTTTATCCAATTCGAACATTTTCGTCAGGACTCGACTCAAAGATATCGATTCTCTCCTGCTAGTAATCATGTATTTTCTTAAAAGACTAGATTTAATACTTGGACCTGTGGCACACACACAGTCGGTGATAATAATGGAGCTTTGTAGTATCCCAGTCTGGCTTTTAGGGCCACAGCATGATCAATTTGAGGCAGCGATACGGCACGGGTTAACTAAATAAGAACTCGCTTCAGGACTACTATTTATTACACGCATGTTCTATGAAATCCCCATCTATAGCGACACTAAGCCATGCAAAAAATGAAAATACGTTCCGCACATACATGTGGGACGGAATTCGTTGACGGACTATTTTTAAATAGAAGCGAAATTTCTACAAATCGTGCACTGCAATTACAATGTAAATCGATGGCGAATGCTAAAAATCGTCCCCTGAGTTCCAATGTGTTCTATGTGCCAGTAAGCACATAGAACAGATTGGGACTCAGGGGACGAAATATTAACACGGATTCACATCGCAAATTTGGATGTCGGTAAAATGTATTCTTTTTGTTGATAGCTGTCAAATGAATTGCTGAGAGTCCTTCTTATAATTGTTTTTTATTGCCATGAAGGCGTGTAATAAATACAGAACGAACAACACATGTGTGTGAATGGGTTACGGCCCCTCGTTCTATCCTTCCGTGCTGGCACTAATGCCATATCGATTAACCCATCCACACACGCGTGTTGTTCCGTGTATATGTATTTTTATTTATTCACTAATACATTTTCTACAAGTCTAACTATAACGCCAGCTGACTAATATTCCAACTACATCCTCAAAGCATACCTTCGTAAGAGTCATGTCTTGATGTTGCACTTGTAGTATGTCAGTTGTAGGGCTGCAAAGATTAATCGTGATACACATACATGTACACCGCGATACATTTCTCACGATTCAATACGTATAGTTGGTCACTATTTATCGCGATACGATAAATATCAATATTAACAGGCAAATCAACTCTTTAGATTTTGAGAGCTGGTGCAATGAAACCCTTTTTTGCATACCAACATTGACAGTGATAGATATGCCAATAACATGATAATTCAGTTAACCAAAAGTTGGTGAATTACCTCTAATTCGCTAAATAATTCTTTGATTAATCCATTATATCACAGAGCTCTGTCAACTAAGATAGGAAAGATTAAATGGTTTGTTAGGAAAAAATAGTACTGAAAAACGGATCATAAAATCAAAACCACTTTCAATTTCTGATTGGCAATGATTATCACATTGAGAAGTTACATATTGTTTGAAGAGTGCATTCAAAACATTGTAATGAAAGGAAGATACTGGAAATGAAAACATGTAGTTCAAAGTATCTGACAGTTGCAGTTGCATGCCATGATACAGTACGTGGAGAGTGTATTATTGTTGCAAAGCATAACAATCACAAGCAAAGTTCCAGCCAATGGGCCTCCGGGTTAAACCCGGAGGTCCATTGACTGAAACACTGCTTGTGTTTTCTGTCCATATGTACAGAATTTGAAAGTGATACTTTGGGTGATAACTCCACTCCACGGGTGATTTAGTTACAATCCACTCTCCACGTAATGTATATCGTGTGTATAATGATACATGCAATGATAGATCGTGTGTATCATGATACATATCGTATCGTGCAGGTTGAATTGTGATACATATCGTATCGTTAATGGGGGGAGGTATATAGTTGCACCCCTAGTCAGTTGGGTGATCACGTTCGGGACAACTCAGGTTACACCCCCCCCCCCCCCAATCGGTCATCTTCGTGGCGTCCCTGTATATGATGGCCCTGTTGAACAATAATTGTTGTCAAAGTGCATTGTGGTATTGTTTCTTCTCTCTAGTGAGCGAAGGAATGACATTGGAGCATGGCTTGGTATAAAGAGCACATGGGCGACCGAAGAACGCAAACCCCTATCATGGACTTACTGGTACGACGGCGCTCCAGGTTACGGAACATTTTTGTGTGGCATCATGAATAAAACAAGTGGACGATGGTATAGCACACAGTGCAATACTGACGAATATTTTATGGTTTGTGCAACTGCAGGTAGGTGAAATTAAGAGTAAACCATTATTTCTGGGCGTATTTCTTCTTGTGGTGTCAATGTGATGGATTTAACTAGTAGTTAAATGTCTCCTTTGAGTGCAGAAGGACGCAATCTGCAATTCTAAATCCTTACAGACGGCGTCTTACAGCATTAAAGGGCTGAATAGAGAAAACGGCTATTTTAATTTGGTGCTAGAATATCTCGTGAATGCATTCAATAAAGTCTAACTTTTCACGAACGGCTGAAAGCTTAGACTTCCTTGAAGTCAGGAATGAGGTAATTTCCTTGCAGTCACGGATGAGATAATAACAGAAATGAAATACAATTAGATGATCTGAAGTCTCGAATGAGATGACAGAAATTTAATAAAATTAGATAATTTGCATTCACGAATGAGATATATAGAATAAATAGGAACTAGGGCCGGTGTGACAGGAATGATAGTCCGTAGGAACGTTAGTCCATCTGGACTATTATTCCGCGGAATTATAGTCCTAGGTCTAACATTCCTAGGAATAGTAGTCCGCCGGACTACTATTCCTAGGAATGTTAGACCTAGGACTATAATTCCGCGGAATAATAGTCCAGAGGGACTAATTTTCCTACGGACTATCATTCCTGTCACACCGGTAATCAGATTTAAACTATTTATTCCACGAGTACCAATTTAATTATAGGTTTTTTAAACTCAATAAGTCATTGCACGTTGTAGATAGTACCTCAAAACATATGTTTGAATGGAACATCGCGTGATTGTGTGAATGTATCGAAGTCGGTAAATTGGTTCATGTCAAAGGTCAAGTTGGATGAGATTCCTGCTATAGGTGTAAATTTTTGTAATGGAATTCCCATTGGAAACGTTTTAACCCCATTAGAAGCTTTAGTGGGGTTAAGAGCTAAAATTTAACAAACGGACTTTTCACAGGAAGTATCATAGGTGAGCATGGTCTAAATACGTTTTCATCACTAATTTTCCTACGGACTATCATTCCTGTCACACCGGTAATCAGATTTAAACTATTTATTCCACGAGTACCAATTTAATTATAGGTTTTTAAACTTAATAAGTCATTGCACGTTGTAGATAGTACCTCAAAACATATGTTTGAATGGAACATCGCGTGATTGTGTGAATGTATCGAAGTCGGTAAATTGGTTCATGTCAAAGGTCAAGTTGGATGAGATTCCTGCTATAGGTGTAAATTTTTGTAATGGAATTCCCATTGGAAACGTTTTAACCCCAGTAGAAGCTTTAGTGGGGTTAAGAGCTAAAATTTAACAAACGGACTTTTCACAGGAAGTATCATAGGTGAGCATGGTCTAAATACGTTTTCATCATTTGCGTTTTTAGGTGTTAATTGCAATTAAAACATGTTTTATTTGCAGTTAAAACACTCACACTCTGAATAAAGATATTAGGTACGCCATTTTCGGAGATATATTCTCTTGTCTATCGTGACAATAGATATTAAATAATAATTGTCACACCTTTCCCACATGTTATAGACAGAATATATTGAATGATACTATTTCTCGGTTGCAATGTTGGCAATGTAGTGTTAATTGCATATTGTATGCTCCATCATGCAACACAGGACAAGTGAACTTCCATACATTCGGTAGTTAAAGTTTCTCAGAAAGAAGACAAGAAACAGTTTTATCGCATATGTTGAGGCCAAAAACAAACGAATATTCTCAATGGCTTTCATTTCCCGATGCCTCACAATCGCTGATCGCTTTTAAAACAAAATACAGTGAGGTCTGTGAAAAATGACAATTTTGATGATGTACGCATTTTTCGTGGCATTGCAAATTGAATATTTACTGCATATTTTATCTATTATTGAAAATAAACATGTACTGAGATTGAAAAATTGATACAGTGTAACTAGTGTTCGCGCAAGGTAAACACCATTGCGTTTGATGACGTGAAAGCTGTTACGCTGTGACTACAGTCAAAGCGTAACAGCTTGCACGTCATCAAACGTTATCGAAGGGATAAGTTATCGCGTTGATTGACTTGACGCCATTTTGAGAGGGCAGATTGAGTTGTTTTTCGCTGACGTTCCAGCAAATCAAGTCTGGTGTAAGAAATTAAACCTTTACATAACCTAACGACAAAACCTGGACAGCGCAAATCACATTTTGTCGTTCAAAACTTATTCCCTTTTTCATTTTTCCTTCAATATAGCTTATGACCCCCCCCCCCCCCCAACCCAATTGGGACGTGCGCTCGCTCCAGTGAGGGGTTATAATGCTGCAGTACTGTGGAAACAAAAGCGGTTCCCTTCGCGATCGGATCCTGACACGATTTCACAAGTGGGTCGGCATTTCTCACATAAAATACTGCGGAATCAAGACAATATCAACAAAGACCAAATGAAAATAGCATCTCAGTTTCAATCCTCTTGAATTGTATATTCGACAGGTGAGATTCATTACTTCTGTTGGGTTATACGCAAACAGGGAATTTTTTGACCGGATGGCATAACATTCGCGATTCCATCGATTAATATACTGAATCATATTATTTATGGATTGTTATTAGCAATATTGGGTTGATTGCATGATAATTAAACTTTTTTTCGGTTCATGCGTTTTCAGATAAAATGATTGGCTCACACGATTCTGTTTTTTTTTCTCTTTTCCTAACTCAATGAACCGAAAAAAATACAATTAGGTCCGCCCCCAGCCACGCCCCTAAAATACCAGCCTTCGGAGTTGCAACATGGTGTCAAATCAATAGAAGTCAGAACACTGGCACGTTCTAAATGTGAAAAAGAAAAATAAATTTATATTACTAATTTATCACCATGAAATTATTTATAAAATATTTAAATGACCGTGGTGGGTCAATTTTTGACATTTCAATTTTTACGCACACTGGGTGATCGTCTGCGTTCATCGTATTACCCAAATCGATTGTAAACAATGGCTGGTCACTAGGAATACGGCAATTTTGACATTTCTAATTTGAATGAAATGTTTGGAAATCAAAATGATTTTATATTTGAGGAAGAATATTTTGACAATTTATCTTTTCTCGATGAAGAGTTTGAGGACGAGAGTGCAGAGGTGGGCGATCTGGTAGCATCGACGCCAGAGACCGCAAAAAGTGCTAATTTGGAAATGGAGAGAGCTATGACTGTCACGGTTGACGAAAAATTGACTGTCACAGCTCGGTTTAAAAAATTAACTGAAGAAAGCCTCCAGTTATTAGAAGAAGGTCGCCAATCAAAGTCGACCAAGAAAATACTAAGTGGGGGGTAAAATTATTTCAAGACTGGAGTGTTGAAAATTGCGTCCAGCCTGTAAACTTTATGACATTCGAGCCAAGTGAATTGAACTGTCATTTACGAAAATTCTATGCTTAAGCACAGCCTAAAAATCAAGAGAAACGCGTTTCAAAATTAGACCCAAGCCAAGCTGCAGAATATCATAAAAACACTATGAAAAATGTTAGATCCGCCATAAATAGGCATCTGCACGACTTGGGCCTGGAAACTGACATTGTGAGAGACAAAGCTTTCAAGGAAGCAAATAATATGTTGGATGCGAAACTAAAATTCAATTTGAAACATGGCTTGTCACGCCCAACCTGTCATAAGCAGATTATTGACAAAACTGATTTGAGTAAAATTGGCACAAACCTGCACTCTTCAGTAAATCCAGTCATTCTGAGATACCGAGTGTGGTATAATCTGGCGATCCACTTTGTAAGTCGGGGCATTGAATTCCACAAGCAACTAACAATGAATTCCTTTAAGTTTTGCCACGATGAAAATAACTGCGAATATGTGGTAATTGCACAATGAAGAAGCGCCGTCAGATAAACGAATGTACGCAAGGGCTGACAATTTTTGTCTAGTGAAATCCTTTCGACTCTTGATGGAAAAAACTGATCCAAATGCAAAATCCCTCTTCAATCAGTGCACTAAGAATGCTCTTCTTTCACCTTCCACTGAATCTGTGTGGTTCACCGATAAAAATGTCAAAGAATATCAGTTTTCGAAGTTTATGTGTGACATTTCACGCAATGCAAACTGCAGTAACTCCTACACAGCACATTGTTTACGTGCGACTATTATCCAGGCAATGAATGATGCTGGGTTTGGATTAAGGCACATTATGTACATGAGTGGTCACAAAAATGAAAGTTCAGTTCGTAGCTACAACAGGGAATGTTCCACCATACAAAAACAAACCATCAGTCAAACCCTGTCCTCTGTCGTGGTTCAGCCACAACCTGCCCAAGTGCAACAAGAAAATGCTACATCAGTGACGCCATCCACTAGTGACGCAGCTCATTTGAACATAAGTTTTCAGTTTCCAGTTCCAATGAATGAACACTATCTGAATTCAACTAATTTCATGTCATCTGGCTTTATATCTAACTCCACTTTTACAAACTGTGTTTTTCAGTTCTCGGGAAACGGTCAAAACCAAAATACAATGTAATACTGATGGCCTACTTCCACCTACCACGGAACGTAACTTTTACGTGAAATGAACGGTTGAATGAAATTTCAGGGAGGCGTGGCTTATGACGTTTTCTTTGCATTACGTAATTCATTGGTCAATAAAAAAAAATTAATGACATAAGTGCATTTGATTTGGAAAGTGTGCCAGTTGCTACCTGCATTTCAATAATATGCGCCCTCTTTTATGCCAGAAAAATAATATGTCTACCAGTTTTAGTTTTTAAGTCTTTGTTCGCTGAAGTAGAGGACGACTAACACTATTTATTTATTTGGGTCGCGAACGTTTAATTATAAGGAATGATCGTTTCTTTTTGTCTATTTGTTCAGTTATGAACCCCAAAAAAAACAAAGTCCAAACATCGCGTAAATGGGCTACGCCCATTTACACAGTTTGGACTTTGTTTTTTGGGGTTCATAACTCAACAAATAGACAAAAAGAAACGATCATTCCTTAATTGTGTACTCTGTCATGAAACACAGGAAGTATAAGTTTCTCAGAAAGAAGGTCAGTCACAATTGTATAGCATATAGTGAAGCCATACCCTGTTATAGAGGGTAGACCTACTTGTGAAGTTATGGGTTTTACGCAGAAAATCAAACTTTAGGCTTAGTTGCGCCTTTCGATGTTTAACAATGTGATTTCTCGCTTTTTGTTAAGATGCATTTGGTGATGTTTCGGTATACTGGTGACTCTGGTTTGTATTTAAATTTCCAGTGAGTTTTGGTTTATTTGTTGTTGCTCGCCAGCCAACTATTATCTGGGATATCTGTAGGAATACATTTCACACGGTTTAGTTCAACCATTTTTTTTGCTCCAGCAGCCATAAAATGGGATGAAAAGACCATTTAACCCTTTAACCAACGTAACGGCCAAAACCGGCCAGCGCTATTCTCAAAAATCGCCAATTAATTTTCAAAATATTTTCATTTTTTGTCTCAAAAACATAGGTTATGACCCCTCGTTGGAACGAGCTCGTCGAGCTCGTTCCAACGAGGGGTCATAACCTATGTTTTTGAGACAAAAAATGAAAAAAATTTAGTTATTCAAGAATTTTTTTTGCAAGTGTCGTCTGCTTTTCATGTTAGGTAAAGGGTTAAGATATCACATTGTGATGCTCAAGATTTTGTTATACCCTTGATAACTCCTTCGTAATTTCAGATTTAATTTTTTCAAGTACTAGAATATAAAATAGGTTCATGATCACATGTTACCTCTTTTGGCGCGACAGGCGACTAAATCGACAACACGCGGACCGCGGAAGGTGACTGCAGTCGACATTTCGTCCAAATGTGTCTGTCCATTTTTAAGTGTTTTTGATTTAACACCTTCATGTTCCTATGTTTCATGCGCAGTTTCTATTCTGTCCAAGAACAATATCGTCCCTTGAAAGCATCAAGGGCCAAATCAGCTGTACAGAGGTCAGATGAAATCAGTTGTACTGTAAAGCCGCGGTTGACGAGTCGTAATCCACGCGTGGGCAGTTGTGTACATGGATACGTTTATCAGGTAATACAAATTATCATCAGAGAAATTGTAATTATTGAAGCACCGGGTTGTACCCGATGCTTCATCAATTAAGTTTTGTTGATGATTATTCCAGTAATTAGTGTTTGGAATCTAATATTATTGCGTCCGTGGAAATATTGCCCGTCCGTTCAAAGTATATTTACTGTATAGAGATCAGTGAACTGACCTTGTAGCTGTGATGTGAGTGATTAACCATTTAGAAAACGTAACCACAAAAACTGGACTGCGTAAATCACAATTTGTCGTTCAATCCTTATTCCGTTAACAACCTTTTTCTCAGTAAAATAGCTTATGACCCCTCTTTGGGACGATGTGTAATTTAACATTTTAGCTCACTTAACGACTAAAGATGGCAAATGGTGTGCTTTTTTCAATTTTAGCCTCAAAAACATATCTTTTGAGCCTTCGAGAACATTCCATCGAGGTGATATAAGGTATCTTTTCGAGACAAAAAACGAAAATATCTAGTTATTCAGGAAATGTTTTCTGCAAATGTCGTCTGTAGTTTCCATTAGGTAGACAGTTAATGAAATGTTATAAATTATTGTGATGACCTGGCGGTAACCTCGTCTGAGGTTCGCGTCTCGGTTGAACATAAGCTCAGAGCCGCAAACCTCAGACCATGTTACCGTCAACTCATCACAATAATGTATATGTTCCAATAAGACACTACCCATAGCCTAAAACATGCATCGTGAAACACGAGACGCTTATTTACTAAACTTGTGTATCCACGACGGCACTGGATAAATAATAAATAAACCAGATAAACTCATTCTGTCTGAATCGGTTTGTAATTTAAACAATACTTCACCCGGAACACCATCTGCTGCACACGTGAGACATCTAGAAAAATGAAGCGGCTTGCTGGTCACTCCGTTGATGAAGCAGTTACGAAACGGGCGACGTCATTTCAAATATTTCGCGTTGTGACGTCAGACGGTAACATTTGCCACTTGAGCCGTAAACATAGAATATACTAAGCGAGCTCTCGTCCAATCAGAGGAGGAGGATTTTAGTCTTATTGGAACATAGGATAATATAAATTCAAATCTATGTTCGAAACCAACTCAGTGACAATGTTATCATGTCGACGTTGACGTCTGAGGTCATTCCTGTATTAGACAGGGTGTGAACGATATTTTTCATTATGGCCCATTTGATGGTGGAAGTGATTATGTGATAAAAACAGTTGTAACACAAGTTATTGCAACAACTAAATTAAGTTGCTCTCCAAAAGCGTACACAAGCAGACAAAAGAAATTTCACTTTGATATATGAAATAAATTAAATTTGCTTTTGATGTCAGTTTCAGGCGATAGGAAAAGAAGTTTCACCATTGCCAATTGCGTGTTTTGTGGAAGTCGGAACTTAAGATAACATGTGGTTACACTAACCTAAGACAATCAGGGACGTGGCGACAGGGTGTGTGTTTGGGGGGGGGGGGTCCCTCCCCCAATCCTGGCCAAAATTTCATATACTTTGATATTTGGAGGGCAAGTCATGAGTAGTTGAAAATTCCATCTATCTGGATTTTAGAGCTGATTTGGCGATCCTGATGTCTCCTTTACTTCCCAAAAACCCAACTCGGTTTCAAATCGGCACATATCCCAACTGTTACTATTTACAACTATAGTGTACGTAATATCGCGATTCATTAATATGCACGATGTCATTCGGCACGAGATTTCTATAGCACGTTTACTTATCGTAATAAAAAATCCTCGAAATGAACTTCAAGAAAATGACATCATTTAAAATCGTTATCCTGAGTTAATTCCATCATTCACCGTTACAAAATGATGAAACATCGAAAACTGATCATTCCTGCATAAGATCTTATTTAATGTTAGGAGAGTATGAATTGCTCAAAGTTCTCAGCTTGAGCATTTGTTTAGCACATATTTAATTCCCAGAATAATACCAAATAATAATAACAACCTAATACAGTACCAACGGAAATAACTTGTACATTAAACGCCGTTATTCTTCGTTTGTAAACGCGTTCACAAATAGCATTTAAACGAAAAACGGGTTTATTTTCCGCTTACCAAACGTTTATAAACGATCCGTATTTCGATGATTTAAACGAAGGCTAAACGAAAGGTAAACGATTTTTCGTTTAGCTAAACGAAAGCTAAACGTTTTTTCGTTTAGCTGAACGGAAGACAAACGATAGTCCATTTATATGTACACGTACCGAACGACATATAAACGGTTTGCAAACAGACTGATCATTTCCGCAATATCGGAACAATTCATTTTATTGCGTTCACTTTTATCGAAGCACGGTTACAAATTAATGGGGAAGATTTTTAAAATGGTACGTTTTTGCTTTTAAGATAGGCGTATAACGGATGACTGGAATGGGGCGTGAAATCTGGCGTTTTAATTCCATTTGTGAATTTTTAGGTTTCAATATCAATACCAAGTTAATTTTCAAACCGAAACTGAAAGTTGAAGGGCTTCTGAAAAGTGTTTTCTGGAAAAGTAATGGTGTTGCATTTTTGCAGAAAAAACATTGTTTTAAAAATTGTCTCGACTTTGTATTCATACATGTACATTGTATCATTTCCCTTTCTATTTGATTGTTGTCGACCCCAAGCGGCCAAGCCACATAAAAGCTGGCATCCCATATTTCTTCTAAGAATACCATTCAGATTTGTCATTTTAAGTTTGGTTGTTATTGTAATTAAAATTTACTGCGGTACGAACCTTTGATACCAAGCACTGAGAACCTTTTCTGTTTGTATCTAAAACAATGGGTCTAAAAACAGTTTTTTGTAAAAATAAAAATAACAAGATGTTGTTCTTAACATTAAAGGCACTAGGACACACCTACATTTGTACATGCAGTCATTGGTCAAGACAGTATAAACAGAACAAATTTCCCTTTTAAAAAGGTGATTACTTGACTTGAATTTATCACTCGACTTTTCTGAATCAAAATGAACCGACGGAAAATGTCTTCAACGCCGAGTCACCATTTGGTGAGGTATATTGAAGACAATGCAATACAAGTGAGAAGCTCGGTTTTTTTTAAAGAACTGACAGACCCAATAAAGATAGGAGAATCTTACCTCATTCAGTGGAGAAGAGTGCACGAGGTTGCTGTTGGAAAGGTACGTGTTTTATTTTTAACCCTTTACTTACATGTATGCCCAAAACAAGGAACTGAAAAATATCCGACAGGGTCGGCGAGAGTTAATGTCGATCATGGTAGGCCTGGAAATAACTACTGAACCTCCGCTTAGGTCAGGCCCGAAGCCAGCAGTAAATAAAACTCCGACATGGAGAGTGTGGGGCGCCCCTCCCCTGCCACCTCACCCACCTCTGCATGTCGGATAGCATCCTGGTGCGAAGGCGAAGGCCATTTCCGAATTGCCTAGCCCCGACGGGGGTGGTGGTGTAGTGGGGTGCTGGGGGTTCTCCCCTTCCCGATTTGTTTTTACAATTCAAGGCTCTGAGCGCTCCCACCAGTATCGGCCCTGGTTTAGGTTATGTGGGGCTTGTCATTTGTAAAATACGTGAACAAGCTATTTGATTATACGACATGTCGTTTATCTTTTCACAGAATTATCGCCAAAAATAAATAGCAAAATTTAACGCGCGATCTCGCCAAAATGAGATTGCAGGTAAGTTTTTGCTCTTTATTATTGTGATAATTTTGTTGAAATGAAAGCAATTCCTACATGTAACTAATAATATACCCCCCCCCCCCCTCCACCCGGACATACCTTTAACTATAAGTAGAAGGGGGCAACACAACCATTAAATTGGAATTGCCCTGAGACCCGGGACTATTGGCACTAAAAGGACAAAATGAGAAAAAAAGGTGAGGGCGGCCTGCAGCCATAGGGGGAATGAGCAAGAGCCCCCACCCAAAAATATCCCCCCCCCACACCTCTAAAAAAATACAGACAACATTTTTTAATTTGTATCCATTTTTCATTCACCTGCGCATTAACACAAAGCAGTACATTCGTCCAGTGGGTTGTGTGCACAGGAATAATAATTATATTTCCCTGTACTGATAATACCAGCTTCTGGTATCAATCATTCGAAAGCTCGTTTCTTGTGCGTTCTCAATAAATGAGGTCGGGGTCAACTCGCCACTGGGTCAACTCGCCACCAATACTTTTTCCGGGTCAAGTCGCCACATGTTAGCGGCGACTTGACCCACTTTTTGTGGCGAGTTGACTCACTTTTGATAAGTTTTTTTCCAATATTTTTCTACTTATTTTTAACATTTTTTTCCAAAAAATAAATTTGATTGTACTCACTGTTCACTCCGTGACCGTCCGGCAGTGATTTTCACATGAAAATGAATAAGAGAAGATACGTTTGGGTTTGTTTTTATTGCACAGATTGTTGAATCAGCTGCCGTTGAAAGGTGATGACGGCTCAATAAAAAGCTTGCGATATTTCTATAATCCTTATTTTTCCAAATATGTGACTAGTCAGGGCTTAAAGTTCGTCCGATATCGCGAGAATCTTAACTAGATTCTCGCGAAATATATTCGCGCGAATCCATATAGGCCAAAACATGAAATTCTGCAAACGCCAGCTGAATGTTGCTGGAGAGATCACGAAATAAGTTTCCACACATGGTTTACCACATGCTTCACATTTTCTTGAGTTTCGTATCAAATCAAGTCAGGGCTGCTAATAGCAGCCATGACTTGATTCGATACCAAACTCAAGGAAATGTGAATAGACAGTTTCTCATGATTATGTATCTTATGATACAAAACGATCAGAGCGTAATTATGAATCAAAGACATCAGTCTTTCATAACGTGAATCCAAGAGTAAACTGACGCAAATCCACTGATCCCCCCAAAACGTTTTCCAAGTTTTCAATGTAACTGTCGATTTTCCCCCATTTATAAATAGAATATTTCACAATTATAAGATTATGTGCTGGGAGGAATGCTAAAGGTATAAAAAAAATCGTCAAAATATGATATTTCCCTACTGTATACAGTGTGTAGTGTCAAACCTGTCTTCTATACATTTTTTTTCTGGTGGCGAGTTGACCCGTGGACAGTTGACCCGTGGCGACTTGACCCGGTGGTGACTTGTCCCGGTGGCGAGTTGACCCATTCCCAATAAATGATACCATAAATTCATTTTACCAACATGAGAAAATGGAAGTCCTGCTGTTGTGACTTATCACACATTGAAATTCCACTGTTACGGCCACTCACCGAAGTTAATGTTCAAGAACTTAGTTTGTACATGCAGTCATTTTATTTTGTAGGTTTTGGATTCAGGAAATAGTTCCGAGATGAGCAAACGTTATAGCGAGGTCATAAAGGAAAATCCACAAGGAGTTGCGTCACCAGAGCCACCATCTTCGCCAAACCAGGCACCATCTGCATCAAGTACTCCATTAGATAAAACACCAACACCAGCAACAGAACAAAGACAAAGGCAAACTACCACAAAGACAAAAAACGTTAAAAAGGTAAAAAAAATATGTTACTACATGTAGATTCCTTTACAAATTGAACGTGTGACAGTGACATAGCTATTCCACTGTCTGGTCACTAATCTTGTTGCAGCGACTGTCTGATCACCGGTTTTAATTACCCAACAATCAACTATAATTTATAATTTATTGCCACGATTTTAATAACCCAATAATCAACTATAATCACCTGTAGTCACAGAAGCCACACCAATAGACTTGCTGGGGTCACTTGCATATCCATTTTTATTGGGACGTTGTGTCAAAATGAAAAAAATTATATTATTTTTTGGGGTGTCATTTCATGTCGAAAATCGTTGCAAGCATTTTTTGTAATGATTAGGGATACAGTTTTCCACATTAAAATTGAAAATTAAGTAATTGCATCTTGTTCAACATAGCTCATTAAGCCCCGAATAGTGCCATAACATTATGGTACTACATGTATAGAGTTAAACGAATGGGTGAGTTTGTATGATCTCAAAGTGACCGAATATTCCCCCAGTGTGTGATTTTACGACATTTGAAATGTTAGCCCTTTACCCAACATAACAGTCCAAACCGACCAACACTAAATGTATTCACTAAATTCAAAGGGTTAAAGTTTAAAATTCCCTGTTAAATTTTGAACAAGAAATGTGAACTTTTATGTTTGAGGCGCGTTACTCCTAAATAAAGCTGATTAAATGTTATTTCTTTCTTTCATTTTCTTTCTTCCAAACCACATCTTATGACCCTACTTGGGGGTCATAAGATATGTTTTGGAAGAAAGAAAATGAAAAAATAAAATAAAAAGGCTTGACCATTTTTCGATATTTCGTTTTTAATAAGTTCCAAATTGTTATTTATTTTTTTTCCTTCCAAACCACATCTTATGACCCCACTTAGGGGGTCATAAGATATGTTTTGGTAGAAAAAAAATAAAATATAAAGGCTTGACCATTTTTCGATATTTCGCTTTTAATAAGTTGCAAATTGTTATTTTTTTCTTCCAAACCCCATCTTATGACCCTACTTATGGGTCATAAGATATGTTCTGGAAGAAAGATAAATGAAAAAATAAAATAAAAAGGCTTGACCATTTTTCGATATTTCGCTTTTAATAAGTTCCAAAGTGTTATTTGTTTTTTCTTTTTTTTTCCCAAAACATCTTATGACCATACTTAGGGGTCATAAGATGTGTTTTGGAAGAAAGAAAAATAAAATTTAAAGGCTTAACCATTTTTCGATATTTCGCTTTTAATAAGTTCCAAAGTGTTATTTATTTTTTTCATTTTTTTTTTCCAAACCCCATCTTACGACCCTACTTAGGTATTTGTTTTTTCTTTTTTTTCCCAAAACATCTTATGACCCTACTTAGGGGTCATAAGATGTGTTTTGGAAAAAATAAAAAAAAAATAAAAAGCTTAACCATTTTTCGATATTTCGCTTTTAATAAGTTCCAAAGTGTTATTTATTTTTTTCATTTTTTTTTTCCAAACCCCATCTTATGACCCTACTTAGGGGTCATAAGATATGTTTTGGAAGAAAGAAAAATGAAAAAATAAAATAAAAAGGCTTGACCATTTTTCGATATTTCGCTTTTAATAAGTTCCAAAGTGTTATTTGTTTTTTCTTTTTTTTTTCCCCAAACATCTTATGACCATACTTAGGGGTCATAAGATGTGTTTTGGAAGAAAGAAAAATAAAATTTAAAGGCTTAACCATTTTTCGATATTTCGCTTTTAATAAGTTCCAAAGTGTTATTTATTTTTTTATTTTTTTTTTCCAAACCCCATCTTATGACCCTACTTAGGGGTCATAAGATATGTTTTGGAAGAAAAAAAAATTAAAAAAAATATATAATATAAAGGCTTGACCATTTTTCGATATTTCGCTTTTAATAAGTTCCAAATTGTTATTTTTTTCTTCCAAACCACATCTTATGACCCTACTTAGGGGTCATAAGATATGTTTTGGAAGAAAGAAAAATGAAAAAATAAAATAAAAAGGCTTGACCATTTTTCGATATTTCGCTTTTAATAAGTTCCAAAGTGTTATTTGTTTTTTCTTTTTTTCCCCAAAACATCTTATGACCCTACTTAGGGGTCATAAGATGTGTTTTGGAAAAAATAAAAAAAATAATAAAAAGCTTAACCATTTTTCGATATTTCGCTTTTAATAAGCTCCAACGTGTTATTTATTTTTTCATTTTTTTTTCAAACATCTTATGACCCTACTTAGGGGTCATAAGATATGTTTTGGAAGAAAGAAAAGTGAAAAAATAAAATAAAAAGGCTTGACCATTTTTCTTCTTGCTAATACAATGACGTTATTTTTTTCTTTTCAGAACAAAGCAGCAATTGTAGTTTCTGCTTCACCTGCAAAGCCTACAGCACATGTGATCCCAACAGAAAAGGTTGGCATGAACAACACTGCTGCGGAAGTGGTGGTCCAAGGGCGGTATTGCCTCAGCGAGAAAGCTAAGGAGATATTGTCAAATGATACCACAAGTCCACCAACAGTACGTGTGGATCCTCCAGTTGACGACACACCCGTAGAGGTGGTAAACTCATTTTTGTCATCCACACGAATCCCTGATAATAGAGAGGCTGAAATAGCAAATGATGGAATACTACCCTGTATTTATCTTCCTGAGACGTGGGTGTCTTCTCCGATTCCATCCCCAGATTTTACACAGATCGAGCCACAAGCGTGCGAATGCAGCAGCATTTTAACTGAGGTCAGACAGGAGTTGGAAAAGTTAAAGACAGATATGGCCAATCTTCAAAAACATAATTCGGAAATGCAAGCAAGATTGGATAAATTAGAGGGTACTACATGTAGACGTATGCTCCAAAATGATTCTGTTGTTGACAACGCCACTGGTAATGCTGTGGCCCCCCAAGAAATGCTTAAGTTGAAAATTACTGATAAAAGGTTCCTGGATATTTTTCTAGACAATTTGCCAGTGTCCATGAAGGAAGAAGATATTGCTGAGGCGATGGATAAAACCGCGACGGGCACTAATTTCATCCTTCACCCCCGACCTTATTCAAGTGACGGCTGAAATATCAAAAGGTGACAGAAATGCTTTCGCAAGAAACATGTTTCGTAAGATGTTCACTGTTGGGGAGGTTAGGGACAAGAATGTTGCGGGAACGAGAGGAAAGCCCAGGATAGGTGTGGAGAAAATGGATATTCTAAAGCAGGTTTTGTTTCAGGTTTTCCCTGTACAGCCAGCAGGAAGACAAGGCATAGTGTGGGCAGACATAAAAAAGGTCATTGACCAGTTCAACAGAAATTTATTTGTCAACAAGATCTATAAATATTGTGATATCAGTGAAATTTAAGTTATGTACAATGTTTTCTTCCAAAACTCATCTTATGACCCCTCAGTAGGGTCATCAGATGTGGTTTGGAAGAAAAAAAAATAAAAGAAATAATTAACACTTGGGAACTTCTTAAAAGCAAAATATCGAAAAAATGTTCGATCAGTTCTTTTATTTTTTCTAGCAAAACATATATTATGACCCATAAGTAGGGTCATAAGATGTGTTTAGGAAAAAAAATGAAAAACTAAATAATTTTGGGAAACTTATTAAAAGCAAAATATTGAAAAATGCTCGAGCAATTTTTTCATTTTTTTTTCTTCCAAAACATATCTTATGACCCCTCCGTAGGGTCATCAGATGTGATTTGGATGAAAAATGAATAAAAGAAATAAATTGGGAACTTATTAGCAGCAAAGTATTGAAAAATGCTCGAGCATTTTTTTTCATTGTTTTCTCTTCCAAATCATATCTTATGACCCCCTCAGTAGGGTCATCAGATGTGATTTGGAAGAAAAAAATAAAAGAAATAATTAACACTTGGGAACTTCTTAAAATAAAAAAATCGACAAAATGATCGATCAGTTTTTTTTTTATATTTTTCTTCCAAAACATATATTATGACCCGTAAGAAGGGTCAAAAGATGTGTTTTTGAAAAAAAATATGAAAAACTAAATAAATTTGGGGAACTTATTAGAAGCAAAATATTGAAAAACACTCAAGCAATGTTTTCATTTTTTTTTTTTTCCAAAACGTATCTTATGACCCCTCAGTAGGGTCATCAGATGTGGTTTGGAAGAAAAAAAAGAAATAATCAGCACTTGGGAACTTCTTAAAAGCAAAATGTCGAAAAATGTTCGATCATTTTTTTTTTCCAAAACATATATTATGACCCCTGAGTAGGGTCATAAGATGTGTTTTGGAAAAAAATATGAAAAACTAAATAAATTTGGGGAACCTGTTAGCAACAAAATATTGAAAAATGCTCGAGCATTTTGGCAAATCAGTGACTGGCCAAGGTTTTATTATGGAAAGGGAATATCGGTGTTTTAAGTTTTAAATTGTGTTTTGTCTTTTCATATTGGCTGAGTAAACAGCAACTGTAATATCTATCTTGACAATTAACAAATACAAACGTGATATCTATCGTTGATATTCAATGATTGGTAACCGACAAAATTCCTCTTTTTTATTATTTTAAACAACCAAGAAATAAAGTTCACGTTTATGTACATGTATATGTATCCTGGTAAAAAGAATCAAGCATAAAATAATTTTCCCCGACCCCATCTGTGGGAGGTGGCACCTCCGCGCCGACCAAGGCACTTGAAGCAGCATACAGGCCTTACAATCGAAAAGAGCAAAGTGACATAGACAGCTTTTCGGTGACCGGGGTTCACGCCAACATAGGCGTATGTTTCAGGGAGGCTTGAGGACTGCAGTTCCCCTCCAGTCGGGGCAAATACATTTTTTTCGGCCAGTTTTTATGATTGTTTCGGGCAAGTTTGACTGACCTACTCACTTGGGCAGTTTTATCTTCAATAAAGGATTATGTCCCATCAGTTCTAACTTGGATACAAAGTCTGTAATATAATGTTTTGGTGTAGTACGTCCCACAGGTCGTACCACACCAAAAAAGTATATTACGGACTTCAGGTCCATGTTCGTACATATACCTGTAATACCGTCTTATCAGATTGATATCGCATCTGAGGGTTGTAGACACGCCAGCGTAACAGTTTGTTCTAGCTAATTACAGACATAAACAGGCCGTTAGCTACAACTGTGGAAGGGGAACACCTCCTCCCACACCCAAACCCACCCAAGGACCACTTCACTCAATAATGCTCGCAGCATCACTTTTCGGAAAAATATTTGAGACCCCCCCCCCCCCCCCCCGAAAAGGTGTCCCGTACGCCTAAGCAAGCCCAAATTTTGTGACTCTGTTTGGTCGGAAATTTTGTGGTGTGCCCCCCCCCCCCCCACTCCCTCCAACTCACACACAAAACGCCCATATTTTTATGCTATTACACGTATAGGCATAAATTCGCCTAGAATGGTCCCAATAATTTTCCTACGGGACTGCACATTATCTTCCCAGTGTCTACGCCACTGACACCGAATGATCACACTGACTTGGTTGTGATATTGTCTGAACACGACTCAATTGATGCATGTGCTCGGGTATCATGAACGACGAGTTTCGCTTATGTAAACGAACTTAAACGAATAAAACGTTTACTTAAACGAAGGTAAACGAAACATATTCGTTTACAAACGCACTGAAAACGAAAAACGCCGTTATATTTCGTTTAGAAACGCAATGCCAAACGGAACCGTAAACGCCGTTATTTTGCGTTTACATGTACAAGTTATTTCCGTTGGTACTGTAATTCTATCATAAATGTGTTGGCATTTCAGTTACTAGAATCAATTTTATGCCCCCTTCCATGGCTTCATTTTCAAAATCTTTCTCGGTAGTGAATTTTCAACTACCGGGAGGGACCAGTAGGATAAGGTTCAATACCCTACACCCCACCAATAGGAAACCTCTAGCCACGTCTCTGAAAACAATAAATGATAAGAAGCGTCCCTCAAAGTGCTCTATAAAACATGAATTCGACAATTCAGCTCGAGAAGGCCACATCGGTGCTCTCTCGTAATGAATGTTGCCTCTAGCCAAGATTAGATGCTATTTTCTCTAAACTTGCCAACAGATCATCAAATTTAGACCTGTAGCTAGTGGATAAATAAATGTGATACAGTAAACGATAACCTATCCATTCAAGTGCAGTAGATAAAATTTGCTTCACTGTCATCGGGAAGTAACCTTCAGTTTGCTCACTGGAGTAAGTTAATTAAAAGTAAATCGCCATTACTACTTTTTTTGAAATGTTTGCCTCTAAAACATAGCTTATAACCACTCGTTCAAATGACGAATCATACACAAACTATGTTTTTATACAAAAATAACGAAAATGACTTTGCTATTTATCCACAAAAAGGAAGACATCGGGCAGATTTGTCGATACCCATAAGATGCGGAATCTCGATAAAAGTTGAGGGGCACAACATTTTCAAGGCTACCATGGTTCGGCCCAGTGGGAGAAAAGTTACAATCGTATCAGATCGTATATCGGTAAATGGACCATAAAACATTATAGTCTCTCGTTTAGAGGAGCATGCCGCGGCGTGGTCACTGCCCTATCTGTTTCTTCTACTTCAATCATCTTCCAACTCGAAGGCTCGCCTTGAAGTAGAAGAAACAGGCCGAAGCGACCAAAGATGGAATTCTTTGGCCAAATGTTGTTTGGATTTGCAAATAATGTATTTCAGGAATACCTGTATATTGACGCGTATGCATGAGCCCATTTAAACTCATTGTGTAACCGCGCAGCATGACTATTGGACAAAGTGGAGGGGCACGTGTCCCATGTGTCCCCCCCCCACGCCCATCCGAATCTGCTACCTCTGTCGATACCACTTGGTTCATGAGAGGCTGTAGTTGAATGGTGCATACATTTCAATAACATTCTACCATCCACGTAAAAGTCACGTCACTCATTTTATGAGACAGTACGTTCATTTGCGAAATATGTACAGACAAAGGAAATGGCGGTTTTGCATATTCTTGGAACAGACTAGGGAAGATCAATATTATTCATCTTGAATACGAGTGATCCCTTCACGTGACCGTTGTTACGAAAAAAATCAAGTGTGAACCATTAGCAGTGCATAAGAAAATAAGAACTGTCAGTAAATGGCCATCGTGAACACGACTGTATGTTAAATAAATCGATTTTAGTGTATCACTCGTTTGTGTTAAATTAACTCTTATAGTAAAAATCAACTGTAATATTACTAATACGGTAAATTTGAGTTGAAAATGAAACTTTAAGTAAAGAAATATGACTCAGTATAGTCTGAATGAAGTTGCGTATTTGCGTTGCTTTGTGAAGCGAAACTATGATCTACCGCCGTTACGATATTCCAATATTGGGAGTTTTTCGTTTACACCAGCTTCATTTGCATATTTATAGAAACTTTATTCATATTTTGGTCATGACACAGTATATCAAATTCCAGGTCTCAGCTCACATACACCAGGAAAAGACAGAACTGTCAGTATACTTTTTGTAAAGGCTGTGTTGCACACGAATTAGAATAACTGCCCCGAAAAATGCTCTTTAAAGAGAGATCATATCTTTTTCGGATCGCTAGAGCCTTTGAGTATGACCCAGTCGGCCACAGGGTTTACACAGCCTCTAATTTCCTGTAACAGTAAATTATCATCAAGCAATACGAAACTGAGTCAAAAAAGAATGTATAATAAACTTTGAGGAGCAAATTGTTTAATATTATCGACTTTAATCCCAAACAAATTATAGTAAGTTCATATTTCGAGTCTAGCTGTATGAATTAGCATACTTTCATGTTCTTGCTGTTGCCAGCGTCACGTCAGGACGTCGCAATTCAGACATGGGGTGAAATGAAAAGTCTACAATTGCAGTCAATAGCGTGATGTCCGCCGTTTGCCTCTTGGATGGCAAGACATCGACGGCGCATGGACTTGATAGGTCTCTGGATGTCACCCTATGGTATTGCGTTCCACGCCTGCCTTAGAACATAACGTAAATCGCCTAACGTCTGAAGATCATGAAGTCGTATCCGACGGTCCAATTGATCCCAAAGGTGCTCGATTGGCAGAAAATCTGGCGAAAGTGGGGGCCAGGGAAGAAGTTCGATGCTCTGTTCCTCAAGAAAATCACGCCAGATACGCGCCACGTGACATCGGGCATTATCTTGCTGGAATAACTGCAATCCGACGTTACCGTTGAATAACGGGACAACAACAGCGTTAAGAATTTCGTCCCTGTATCGCTGTCCATTCAGATTACCATCGATGAAGATCAACTGCGTTCGATGGCGCAAGGAAATTTCTGCCCAAACCATTACACTACCCCTGCCGAAACGGTCGCTTTCCCGCACGCAAGCATCAGAAACCGTTCCCCTCGTCGGCGATACACTCTTGCCCTACCAATAGCGCACCGAAGACAAAATCGTGATTCATCAATAAAAAGAACTGTACTCCAACGTTGCTGAGTCCAGCGAACACGCTGGCGTACCCATTCCATTCTGACGGTACGTTGAGTAAGGACTGGTCCGTGGTATGGACGCCTACTTCGGATGCCGTGTTCTGTGCACTGATTCTATTGTTAGTTCTACCAAGGGTAATTGCTGCTGTCCTCGTCGCCGGAAGGAAGCAATCCCGCAAGTGAGACGTCTTGATGTGTCGGTCTTATGTAGGGGTCGTAACTCTTGGTCGACCTGAACGCGGTCGGTCGGCAGTAGATCCAGTGGGTCTATACCTTACAGTGAGACGGTAAATGGTGGCCACTGTGACTCCCAACTCAGCAGCGAGTTCATCTGGAGGTATCCCACCATCATGCATACCAATGACACGCAGCCTCTGATTTTCGGTTAACCATGGCATTTTTAAAAATGTCGGAAGACAAAAACTAGCGTGTTTTCTCAATAATCCAGGCTCTCTAGCACAACATAACACAAATAAAATCGTCGGTCACCCTTTCAATTTGACATTCTCGGGTAGCACGTGCTATTTTGAAATCCGTAGCAAAATTGTATACGGTTGGGTGGACAACAACAATATGTCATTAAACCCTTTGCACGACTTCTTGTCCACAAACATGCAACATTAGAACTATTATATTTCATCCTTTATGCTATTTTTTTCACATTTGTTTCTATTATACTTTCTTTTTTGACTTAGTATATGTTGTTCAGACTGAAGAAATGTAAACAGAAGTGGAGGTAGCTGTCAAACATTAAATGTTATCTCGCTATTTTAATCAGACAGATGTCAGTTTTTTCCACCAAGTTGAGAGAAAACCTTTTGCAAGAAAATACAGTATAAATTATTCAGTTCAATGCTTTTAATCATCTCAAGACTTCAATGTGTGTTCCAAAGATTTTATTTCAGTGAGAATAATGTTAACCCTTTCCCTACTCACAATACTCCTCTGAACATCATTCAAATAACCTGTAGAGCAAAAAAAATGTCCATTTCTGATCCCTTGATCGAACCTTCGAATGCTGTGCACATATATGTTTTTGTTTTGGTTTCTTGGAAAAATTTATCTGATTCCTGTATGAATATCTGTGAATGCTATTAACGTAAACCAATTTCTGATTTCTTTGAAAATATTTCACCCCCAATACTAAGCCTCCATAAATTCTCTTTCTTTTTTATTTATTTCTGATGCTTTGACCCATTTCACACAGACTGGGAGCGCGGTGGCTCAGTGGTAGACTGTTGGACTTCTATGCTGGGGGTCCCGTTTTCGATTCCCGTCCGGGACGACCCCCGTTGTGCCCATGGGCAAGGCACTTTATCCCGGTTGCCTACATGGAGGCACGATGACGCCGTATACTAAGGCGTACTGCACGTCGGTGATGCACATGTCCCCAACCACTGTAACCCTGCTTGAGCGGAACTTGAACAGAGTTAGAATGTTGCGGAGCTGACAGTTGCTCGTCGATGCTCGGTGCTTCTCTCCGGGCACTCCGGCTTCCTCCGCCCGTAAAACTGTCACGGTCACGATTAGCCATTGTGCTTAAGTATGTGACCTTAAACACCAATAAATAAATAAAAAAATTCACACAGACTTAAATTTACTGGATGCAGTAAATTCTCTTTCTCTAGTGTTGTGGTCTTTTCAGGTAACTGCACAGTGGCGGGATCGAGTTACCACGCTGATTCCAATAAATGTTTTTGGCGCAGCGCCGATCTTTTGAACTACACCGCAGCAATTGAATTCTGTAGGACAACAGAGGGCTCACCAGCCGTTCCACAAAATGACTCGATGAATAGTTTTATTAACAACATGTAAGTAGACAACTGAGCGTTCTATATGTACTATTATTATTTAATGTTACAGTCCATAACATATACATTTAAGGAATGGGCTGGACATGGTGGCATAAGACATCTATATTTAATAAACTTCGAACATTGGAACTCTATGGGGCTAACAGACAAGATTCAGTTTAATTCAATTCAACTTATTCAATCATATCATATACAACTTTCGTAGTGTTATATGTATAACTACTTTGTTACAAGCATATATAAGCGGCATCAACACATACTTCATTCAGTTTCAGTGGGATGGAAAGTACGCGGAGAGCGGACAGCCACCAAATCATTCGCGGAACGGCAAAATATCACTCAAAGTATCACATTCAAATTCCGCCAATGAACCCCCGGGATTAACCCGGAGGTCCATTGGACGGAGCTCTGCCTGTAATTATTATGCTTTGCAATAGATGTGTTGCCCGGAGGTCCATTGGCTGAAACATTGCTTGTGCACAGGCCGTATGTGCAGAATTTGATAGCCTTAATATGGTCATAACACGTAGATTAACGCGCAGATCGACGTACTATTTGTGCACATTTCATAACAGGACTTCCAGTTTTAATTGTATGTACATCAATACTTCATGCACACTCACACAACTACGCACACATGTATATACATACACATGTACCTACATGTATATACACACATATACATACATATGCACATATATGTATGTATGAACCTCTACTTAACTACATTTTGTTATGGTGTATAAAATTTTGGTTATTTTATCATTTTTTCCCATTAAAAGATATGTGTATATATAAGCCAGCTAGCGCTGTATACAAGGCAGAAATATCCATTCGTTATTCCATTCTTTACTTTAGGCCCCTTTATTAATATTTAGTCATGTATGCCTTTGAAGGTCAATCCTCGATTTGCCAGTTAATATGATTAATATCAATAATCATACTTTTAAATTTTAATATTTAATTTTCTCTGCATGCTACAACATTCTTAAGATCAGTCGGTATTGCCGTCATCAAAAATAGCAAAAACATTTTCATTTGAGAGTTATTTTCTTTCAAGCGAAGGAGAATTTTTCCAATAAATAGACTGAAACCTGTAAGAGTTGCTTGAACTTCACTTATAAAAAGCTGTTGTAATTTATACTGACTCCGGGTGTAACAATAATAGGGCTTGAGATATAATTTCAGGATATCGCTTAAACGTTCACACACCAATACTACAATATTCATCCCCGGGGGAAATACCACAGAGTGGGCTTCTTCTTTCTGACACTTCAAAACAAAACCAGTCTCCAGTTTCAATATCAAGTCTATGATTCCTTGTCCTGAATTTCAAAAGAGTGGTCAATAATTTTATTGGCATCTGGAAGATGCATGTTTCTCTTTCATAATTGTCCAGTAAAAATTATATTTTTCTGAGTCGTTAATAATGCCCATCCATTCCTGTATATAAATATCGCACATTTTACGTTTCAGCGATTCCTTAGACCATGAGATATTAAAAACCGACTATTCTTCCCACAAATACGGCGACTGCATTGCGCCTACAGTGGTAGGTAGGGGTGTTGTTAAAGGAAAGAATATATAGCGAAAATTGTGAGGGGAGCAAATGGCATATGCTGGGTGTATCGGATGGATGCCTGGGTGTGGCACGGAGGTGGGGATAGAACATAGATGAGGTGTGGTTATAAGGTAGCTCTGCGGAGGGAGGAGCCGGGTGTTATGAGCTGGGTGGGTAGTATGCACGGTAAAATGGGATTCATGTATAATAGAGTGGCCCTGGTCGGTTTAATGTGTTGACAAGGAGGTGAAAGATGATATATAGATAATGTGGCGTGGGATTGGAGGGTGTGTTTGATTAAAGGTAATGCACGCCTTGCGGACTGTGTGGAGTTAGATGTATATATGGGGACTGTGTTAAGAATTCTGAAAGTCCCTTTGGGATATGGATATACGCCATCTGAACCTCAAAAAGAACTGCTAGCGCAAATGTTCTTGCATGAAAATTGGTAAAGCTCGATTAAGATCGAAAACAAAATTTGATTCGAGTTTTAGAAACCCTCGACTCGAATCAAATTTTGTAAACTCGGTACATAGATTTTAGATAGACCCCAATCGTAAGGTTTACATGCCCCCCCCCCCCAACACACACACACACACACACACTCACTCACACACCTGAACTCACATGCGTGCACACACACAGACACACGCACGCACGCACGCACGCACGCACGCACGCACGCACACACACACACAAAATCATATCAAGCAATAAGACAAATTAGTTTTGATATTTTCACAATCATCAAGGCAGTTTTATATTACTTCTTGTTCGAGATGTTTCCGAGGAGTCTTTATAAGACCACTATATCTTGTTCCGGGATAAACCCGGGCCCAGACCAGGAGTTCTTGGGACAGGGTACACACATGTAGGAGTAGGACTAACCAAACTCTAAACATTATGCATAGAAAAGAAACAAATCTTCCACCTTATCGCATTTAAGGAAGTTCAAAAACAATTTAAAAATTAAAACCCGCCCGCTCGGCTCTTAAACTTTAGTCAAGTAAATGGAACAACTATATCCTGTTAAGCAGTCCTCCCCATGGCTATCAGGTGTTTCTCTTTTATTCATCAATGATAATTATTTCGGAATAAAATGTTGTAAAATAATTGCATTAGACATAAGTGCTCGCAGACTAGTTGGGTTCTGTCAGCACGTATTGGTTTTTAAGTACCGGTGTGAATACTCACAGGACCCTATTACCCTAACAATACATGGGATGGGTGGGGGGGGGGGGGGGGGGGTGGGGGTGCGGGGTGCTGGGAGAATGTAATTATTTTTTCCACTTTTTTTCCTTGCAAATTCCACTTACATGCCCCAAAATAAGGAACATTAAAATAACCGATCAGTAGTTTGTGTTTGTTCGCTTGAAACAAATTGTAGGCTTTGGATATCTAGACTAGTATGTAGAACTACCTCCTCCCCCCACCCCCGGTTCACCCTCGATCGATTTGAGAGCAATCTCGGTTTGCATCATTTGAAGACATCTGGTGGGAGAAGGTACATTGCGTGATTTTCATCATTGCTCTAAAATAAATTTTGAAGGATTTTGAGTGATTTTATGAAAAAATATCATTTTACCCAATTGACACGGGAGGAGGGAGGGGGTGGGGATGGGGCGGGTTCCACTGGGCATTGTTTTATTATTTTAGTTTGCCTTCATAAAGGTTTATGTCAGAGCAGGACACTAAATGCAAGGTGCTCTATTGGTATGATTGAATGATGGGTTAATTGGAGATGGCACCTATGGCGATGGAGCATTTGGGCACAGGCATCATTGGTGTTAATCTATAATGTTCCGATTTTTGTGTTGAACTAATTATACCTCTTATTGTTATTATGTCGTAGACCTGGTCCTTCGATGCTTACATTGTCATTGAAAAAAGTGTCTTTCAGCTATTGTTCTGTTTCTGTAAAACATATCCGTAAAGGTTGAATTTTGTAGCCCGGCGGGATCTTATTGTTATCAGTCCAAGGTCCAGCTGATTGGATGGAGGGCTAATCCAGCACGTCATGCAGTCAGACAACTGTCCAAACTTTCAAGACTTTAAAATCACGACTGCTAAATTCATTTATATTTACATGTTTATGTTCGATATTCCCATTTCTCACGTGGGGGCACGGCGGCGCTGTGTACTAAGGCGTACTGCACGTCGATGGTGCACTTGTCTTCGACCAATGCTAACCCTGCTTGTGTGGAGTTAGTATGTTGGGGAGCTGACAGTTGCTCGACGTTGCTCGGTGGTTCTCTCCGGGTACTCCGGCTTCCTCCACCTGTAAAACTGTCATGGTCATGATTAGCCATTGTGTAGAAGTATGTGACCTTAAAAACACCAATAAATAAATACATATAAATACAATAAATATGTTCGATATTCATCATTGTAAGAAGTAAGCCTATTTACTGCTTACAGGGTTCTACTGTCATCCACGTTCTACTGGTTTGTTGTTTGTCCAGGCTTATTTTATCGGCCAGTTGAACGAAATGTCTGTATTTTCGCAATATCAATCCTTGAATAGTAACTGAGAAACTCTCTAGTATTTTATACGTGTGCCAATGGACCAATGACAATGGAGGGGCGGGGTGCGGGTATAATGGACGTAGGCTCGTAAATAATCGTCAAACAAAGAAGCTATAGAATCGGAGGGTGAGTTCTAAAGCTGTTTATCGTCCGTTAAGTGCAACAATCCACCATCTGCAGTGCAAAAGCATTGTTGATGACGTCTGGTTGCACTCAAGGGACGATATATATTTAAAGTCCATACTTTGAGGTGCCACATTACCAATTGCGTTGAGTTGTAAACTCTCGATCTTAATGCAGCCCCGAGTCGAAGGGCCTTTTTGATATCACTGCCCCTCCCCCTACGTCCGGCGCCCTTGTAATTGTGCACACATAGAATAAGAATTGTATCAGCATAATCTGAGATTGAGTGAATGTAACTTTTTCAAAAATAAATAGCTATTTCGTATTGTAGTATAAAGGACAAATTGAAGATAACACCATCCCAACAGTCACCTTACAGGAATGTCCACATCAGTCGACTGGTTAATGGAACTACTCAGAAAATCGGAATTTTACGAAACTGGAAAATTTGCTTACCTGAGCTTTGAATGCTAAAGTGAATCTGTTAACCTATTACCCACTCAACAAGCAGGTGGCAATTGCAAACAAATTTTCTTGCATAACTATAATAATCAGTTTTGGCCTCCAAAAGCTACCTTATAACCCCTCAATGGAGCGAGCTCGATTGGCTTGCCACAAATGAGGGAGGGTTCATAAGCTACGATTTTGATGCATATCCTGATACAAAATAAAATATGTTTGGCGAGTTTCCGGTGTATAGCTGGAGGGTTACACCGTTGCGTTCAGTAAAGGGTTAAACAACCAACAGTGCTTCATGTTTCAAAAATGTCATTCAAATCTAACAGAACAATCAGTGGCGTAACCCCCATACAACGAGGTTAGGGCGTATCGTAAAGGCACCCAAGAACTGCACGATTTTAAGGGCCCCCAACAGTTCCAACATTTTGGGAAAATTCATTATTCAGGGTCACAAAATAGTGTTGTAGTTGAAGCATTGAGGTTGAATGCTTCAATACCAGCTTGCATAAAGAATCGGGGAGTTATTCTCTGAAACTAATTTCTGGGTCGTGTACGTGGCCCATGACAACATGAGACAACAGTTCAAATGACGAAACAATTTTAATTTTAATTCATCTACAAATGTGGAGGCATTCTGTACAAGTTGTTACATCAAACCGTCGAAGCGGTATTCGAAACCATCCAATGCCAACATGACTCCTTTTCAGATAAAGTGCTAACTAGCTTATGAAGGAACGAACACAGAAACGAACGAAAGGACGAACGGAAATCACCATGAGAAAAATTGTAAATAACGAAACACCGGGTTGTACTGGTTGTACCCGGTGCTTCATTAATTAGATTTTTACTATTACTTCTATAATTAGTTTTTGGAATCTAATATTATTGCGTCCGCGCAAATATTGCCCACCCGTGGAAAGTGGTCAGTCCACGGCGGCTATCCTCTAACCCCTAACAATCACTAGAACGTCTTAAGCTAGTCAAGGCCGGATGAAAATATAATACTGAACAAAATGTCTGTACCCAGTCAGTGTGCTAGAATATAACATTATAATGTACTGAATAATTACAGTATGTGGCCTAAGAACCCCCAATATTTCTGTTATGCCACTGAGAACAATCATGTTGGTATGACGTATCTTTCAGCAGGTTAAAGATATGATACGTGCTGCCTTGTTATTTCAGGCTCAACACATTTCCCATCAACAAAGATTCGTGGCTTGGAATAAAGACGTATTGGAAGACGTTCGAAGGGCTTAAAGTCGAGTGGACTAACACACTACTAAGTACACAATCTGGACACTTAACGAACTGTATTTTAATGGACAGGGCAGGGTACTGGTACGGCCAGATCTGCGGAAGTCACAGTGCATATATGTTTTGTGAAAGAACAGGTTGGTGGTTTTAATTTTAAAATAATTTCGTCTGTCGATTATTTTGTCCCTTCGACCAGACACGTTAGTCATAAAAGAACCAAGTAGTTAATCAAAATAATAAAAAGCTGATGCTTTTCATCTTAATTAGCTTTATCGCTATATATACCATGATTACCTATTCTACTGTATATAAAAAAAGCCTATGACATAAATTTTAGCTTTTATATACCATGATTACCTATTCTACTGTATATAAAAAAAGCCTATGACATAAATTTTAGCTTTACACACCAACCGTGGCGAACACGCCAGCAATGGGATTTCAGTAGTTAAAATTTACACCAACAGTGGAACTACATCCAAGTTGACCTTCGGTGACTTGTCTTAATTTATTGCACGTCGCCTCGCGAAAAGTGAAATGAAAGTGGCAATTATTTATTACGTTTTTGAATGACTTTACCACATAAAACACCAAAAATTAACAAACATGCATTGTCTCATGTTGATAAAGCATCCATAACTCGAAATAGTATGTTATTATGTTATTAAAATGAAAAAGGCGCTGTTTCTTTTTCTATTTCGTTTCGGTGATAAAATTGACAGCGGAAGTACAGCCCACCGATGCTTATGTAAACAAAAACAAATTCGCACGTATGTACGGCTACTGCTCAGTAAAATTGAGAACAAATAATAGCGACCCTTAATAATCTGACGATCGTGGTATAAACAAAAAAATATACCCAAAGTAGCTTGGTGTACCAAATGTTCACCACTCGTGGTGAAGTGGTGTTAACCGCGCGCCGAAGGCTCGCGGTTAACAACACTTTACCACTCGTGGTGAACATTTGGTACAACAAGCTACTGTGGGTATATTCTATATATATATCATATCAAAAGTTCCAAAGTTTTGAAGCAGTGCATTTTGAGTTACGAGCCTTTTTTATTTTTTCAATCTTGAAAAAACAATTAGTCACCATTTTAGCCTTACAAGGGTCGAACAGTGGCATATTGTATTTTCTGACTTTGGCTACAATATAGTGAAGAACTCTGCAAAACTATAAATTGTCTACTGGGGGCAACAAGGCACGTTGTTGCACTCAACGGACGTAATGATATTTTCTTCGTCTCATAATCTTAAAATAAATCTGCTCACTGGAAAGCGTTAAAATGCTATTTTTTGTCGTTCATTTTCACACAAATGTACCGATTCAGAGGCACTCTTACGGAAATTCATATGATGTATAGAAACAATCCTCTATCTCCCCAAAACGTCTCCAGTAATCTTATATGTATGATTCATATATTGAGGGTAATTTCATTGCAATCCGTCTACAAATTTGCTTCCAGTTGATGTAAAACTGCACCCACCCCACCCCCACCCCACCCCCACCCCACCACATCTACAGAAAAATCTAAATGTTGCTCAATTTCCTGTATGAGAGACAATTTTCCATTTCGAATATTTCTGTTTGAGTTTTCATAATATTTCGTCGGTGACCTTCATCGTGAATTTAATTTCTAGGCACGTGCAGCTCATTATCTGCTATGTTCCACAAGAAACTATCCAAAGGTGTATTTATTTATTGGTGTTTAAGGTCACATACTTATGCACAGTGGGTAATCGTGACCGTGACAGCTTTACAGGTGGAGGAAGCCGGAGTACCCGGAGAGAACCACCGAGAATCGACGAGCAACTGTCAGCTCCTCAACATTCTAATTCTGTTCAAGCTCCGCTCAAGCAGGGTTACGGCGATTGAAGACATGTGCACGATCGACGTGCAGAACGCCTCAGTGCGCGGCCTCATCATGCCCCCGTGTAGGCAACCGGGATAAAGTGCCTTGCCCAAGGACACAACGCGGGTCGTCCCTGACGGGGATGGAACTCAGAACCTCTAGCATAGAAGTCAAACAGACTACCACTTAGGCGCCGCGCTCCCCAAAGATGTATTAATTAAGCTTTCAGGTTGGGCATCTCAGAGGAGGGATGTTACACTTAAGGTTTTTTGACTGAAAACGTCATATCGCGTGTTAAAGAAGTTGCACATCGTGCTGAAAAAGGGGTCATTTGGGTTTCTTCTGGTTGTTCACTATCATCCGCCAAGTTCTAGACAACGGCCGGATGCAGTCTAAAATGTGCAGTTCTGTGCAAAAAGTGAAGACTCTGGATTGGGCTGGTTTCGGGTAGTTTGGTCAGAGGAATGAGTTGTGCCATTAGAGCCCTGTTGATAAGAACGACCCAGCAGTCATCTTCTCAATACAACTGACAACCTTTAAAACCCAATTGACGAAAATGTCTGTCCAATTCGGAAGAATAAGGCCAAACAAAACTAAATAATTTATTTAACCGAATGAGGGAGGGCGGTGTTTATTCTTATTTTTTATTCCCGATGGAATGGTCGCCCAAGCCTTAAATCCAGTTGTGAGAGGCTAAAATTAAATAGTAGAGCTTCCATGTTGATTTTACTGATAGTTTGTAACACTAACAAACAACACAAAATCAATTTAGAAAAAACTAAAATGAAGATAAAAATAAGAAGTTTTTTAACTGGTTGAGTGCTAGAAGCCACAATCAGGCCCTTCAATATAATGAGTGTACCAGTGCAAAGGTTAATAATTCCCTAACCCATGTTTCGTATTCAGCCAAACGTAAATAATAGTTTGTTTATACAAATTTGTTCTATTACAAATTATTGGAGAGTGTCTTTTGGCACTCTCCAACAATTTGTAATAAAACAATTTTTATGAACAAATTCAGACCACCAAAACTAATCTCGTCCTCAGCCAGTTAAAAAAATATTTATTTTGTACATATATATGAAAATCGTATCGAATTTCACGAAGGAAAAATAACAATACTGTATCATTGTATACGACATGTTGCATTGCAAATCGCGATGTGATTCCAATAAAATCACACCCTATGATTTTTGCCTACGAAATAAATATGACGCACGCGGACCTAAAAAACGAATGCTCCGCTGCCTGAGCATCAAAAGATTAATTTTGTTCAGCGTAAAGTCCGATTGAACTGCGACACACCCCTCCGATTTTCGAGGAAAAAATGTATCTGCTTCAGGTGTTTTTATTCAATGAAAAATAGTTCACTGGGTCTAAACTTAGTTTTTTATTTCGAATTGAAGTAAGGGAAATTCCTGACATTTTGGTGCAAAGTTAACGATTAAGATCCATACAAAGTCGGAGTTATTATACTTATACCGCAGTCGGGTTACATGGCTGACAATTGCAGTGATGCGGAAGAGATTTACAGGAAAGTTAGCTCCCCTTAATTTTCGAAATGTGTCAGCAAATTTAACACTAAAAGTATGGGAATTTCAGATAAAAATTGAAATTTCGAAATGTTAGCGAATTTGTATCATCCATGTGCGCATCATTTCACAACTCTCGGGTATTTTCAACTCTCAGACATTTTCCTGTAGAGTCAGGTAGCGTGGTTATAGAAATACAGAAGTTGACGTTTTTGACTTTTCACAATTTATTTCCCAACCAGTTTAAATGTTTGGCTATTATTCTCCGTTGAAACCCATTTAAAATAAGAAAATTGTGTTATCACCATCTTTTGGGGTTCTGTAACTTTTTTCCTATTGATTATATCAACATATGTGCATCGTGACGTATATTACAGACCCAGGTCGATTTCATTAACTTAAAAGTCTAGGATTTGTGATTTGTTATTTTTTCCGGGGGAAATAAAAACTTGCAACTTACTTTCAAACACATTCGCCAAACAAAGATCCAACATGAACAGTCAGTGTTGGTGAGAATGGATATGATAGATATTTTTAACGATTAGTTTTTGTTATTTTTAACAAACGAAAACAACAGACAGCTTCGATGGATGTCTGCTGTTTTCGTTTATTGAACTTTCAAAAGGAAACATGGCATACATGGCATTATTATCTACTGATACCATAGGTGTTTTGCATTTTGTCAACAATTACTTGCTTCTTAATTGGACCTTTCTCGTCCATTTCTGTCAAGGAAGATGACTTTAGAGAAAGTAGATTTTCTTGAGGATATCGGTCTTGGGTGACTTGCAAACTTTTTGTTGGAATTATCGGTATGTCCAAACACCAGAATACTTCGGGACTTCATCGCAATCCTTCAGAGACCCCCCTTAATTGGTAAAGTGCCTGATGCCCATATTGGGGCTTTA
The DNA here is from genome assembly GCA_031216915.1 of Pictodentalium vernedei. Taxonomy (NCBI): domain Eukaryota; kingdom Metazoa; phylum Mollusca; class Scaphopoda; order Dentaliida; family Dentaliidae; genus Pictodentalium; species Pictodentalium vernedei. The sequence goes on from CM062291.1 coordinate 369,324,951, forward strand.
TACTGGAGTGCAGGTGTGGCAACCCAAAGGCTTTGTATTCTACGGACGTGTTTCAAATTATCTTTGAAGTTAAATTATTTTATCTGTATGGATTTGCCTTGGTACAGTTCATGGGAGAGTGGGGGCACTCTCCCATAAATTGTAACAGGGCAAAAAATGTGAACGAATTTTGACCAACCAAAACAATTCAGCACTCTACCAGTTAAACGATGGTATTTTCAGACATTTTTTTCAGTTCTTAATACCTTTATTTCCAAAATAAAAGTAAATAAATTCTAGAAATAAAAAAAACATTTCTGTCATTGCGCAGTTCCCAGCACAGTACGCATTAACTGCAAGGAATGTTTTCCTAGTAGTGGAGTATGTAGACCATTTACTTGTACCGACGAACACTCGTTATGGTTATCTTTTATACAAAATAATGGAAATGCGTAGACTGAAGTCAACGCCAAAACATTTCTGTTTATTTATCCTTCAAATCGTTTAAGCGTAAACCATCGAGACAAACGCGTAGCCAGTAATCTGTATTTTGGAAGAACATGTGCCGCCCCACCTCCTAATTCTGAATCCACCAAACCTAGGGGTGTGTGTGTGTGGGGGGGGGGGGGGGGGGGGGTTGTTAGTTCGGTTATCTCGAATTGAAGTTTTGGGAATATCTACAAAATAATTACGCATAACACCAGGTGTAATGAAATAGAACTTCGGGAGCAAATTTGAAACTCTTCTTTCAACGTGGTAAACCAAGAAAACCCAGTTTGGTTCTTTTTCTGACTCGGGGACTCACCTTTCAACATAACATATGAGTCACGAATTGGGTGGTTACTGGCCACAAAGACCGCATAAAACTCGATTTCTGCCTCAAATGCTAGAAAATCGCAGTAGATACTTTATTTTGAAAACACTGTATAGTTGCATTATTTTAAAAACATTTTTGCAACTGGACGAACCATGGTTCCACGTTTGTTTGTTTTACTGTTTTCATTCTTAGTTGTGAACCAACGCGTAAATGTGTGAAGAGGAGGGGGGGGGGGGGGTCTGTGAGTAATGAAGATATTTTACGCACAATTAAAAATCCTCTTCACAGGTCTCTTTACCTTTTCCCAATGTATTTACTACACATAGCATAGCACAACACAACACACTCAATCGACCTTATTCAGACTTTCAGAAAACACTCAATCGACCATATTGAGACGTTCAGTTTCCTTTACGCATCCCTACAAGGGAGATGTAGCCTTTATTATATAATAAAACTTTTGCAGACCAGTGATTTGTCACGGTTCTCATGAAAGAAGGCCTTGGTTAACATTGTGCTCGGAAATAGCCCCTCCGTATACCCTCTCCTTTGTTTCACCCAATGCACACGTCCAACAATCTTCTTTCCCACTTTCCCATGGTACACCCAGTAAATCGTATTCTGTTAGACTGATAATTTGGACATTCTAATAGAATGTGTTTCAGGGTCTCCACTGCTCCCAAATAACACACTTGGCACTGCTTTTTGCTGTCTTTTCCAGTTTCACTCTAAACTTCAGCGACCGCGACCTCAGCTTAAACAGCAAATCATCAAGGTAGTCTTCAAATTCATGACCTTGTTCTCGTTATCACACAGTCCACGCAAGGATTGCTTTGACCCATCTCTCTCCCATTTCGGTTATAATCCTCCATGACACTTTGTTTGGCGTTATTTGTTTACTCTGGGTTGTGCCACCCCCCCCCCCCCCCACACACACACTTCTAAATCAGAGATCTCCACTGAATAGTTTTTTATCAACTCCCTCACTTGCTCAGTCCACAGTGTCTTTGTATTTTAATTCTAAATATTCAGGAACATTAGTTTGCATCATTCGGTTGTCGGGCAGATTTACCAAATAGTTAAGAGTTCCAGTATGTCTATACTGTCCTTGATCCTCATCCACTCTAGCATATCCCAGATTCCGTCTAGAGTCCCCGCATTAGTCTACACTGTTATCCATCGGCCTGCATCATTCTGCAGACTCTTCAAGTTCCTTACAACCGTTTAGTGTACAAGTATCACTTCTATACCACACGTTATACTAGGTACACCCACCATTCCCAAGTGGTTTTCCCCACGAAAACCTTACTGAAATTGTTTCAATTGATTAAGAATTCGCTTCCCCTTCACATTTCATGTATTCGTGTGGTTTCAGTAGATGCCTCTTTCCGTGAAATTTTATATATAACCCCAAATACTTTAAGTCACCTGTCTCTCCCCCACGTGGGCAATTGTTATTACGTGTCGTGCCCCAAGGACACAACGCGGATGACGCAGGTGGGATTCGAACCGGGGATCTCCCGGCTTGCCTTGCACATCTAACGTCTCTGCTCTTTTTGGATTTTCCAATTCGTCATAAACTACGTTTTCATAAGAATAACAAAATTCTCGTACACGAAATCTGACGTGATGTGGTTTACCCATACTTTGTCTCTGTTGAAGCTTTCGTACCTCAATTCCAGCCGTGGAGTTATCGCTCAAACGTGATCAGGGGATCGGATCACTCACGCCTTGTTTGAATTGTTTCAGCGTGTCCAACATGGCCACATCTCAGCGATTATTGGCCACAAATTCCGAACTGCCATATATCACACGCCTGTTCTGTGTAATCCCCATCTACAGCAACACTAAATCGTGCGGAAAATGAAAATCGGAAATCGTGGACGGTCTATTTTTAAATAGAAGCGAAATTTCACAGGAATTTTCTACAAATTGTGTACCGCAATTACAATTTGAATCGATAGCGATAGCTGAAAATCGTCCCCTGAGTTCCAATGTGTTCTATGTGCCAGTAGGCACATAGAACACATTGGAACTCAGGGGACGAAATAGTAACACGGGTTCCCCTCGCAAATTTGGTTGGCGATAAAATGTGTTCTTTTTGTTGATAGTTGTGGAATGAGTTGCTGAGTGTCCTTCTAGTAATTATTTTTATAGACGTGAAGGCGTGTAATAAACACAGAATGACACACGTGTGTACGGCCTCTCATTCTATCCTTCCGCGCCGGCACTCGTGCCATATCGGTTAACCCATTCACACAATCGTGCCGTTCTGTGTTTGTATTACAGCCATCATACAGTATTGTGATCACAAAAGTGGGCAGAGAATTTCAATCGGATTACGACAACGCCGCGACGCGGTCAAAATTCTCTGTCCGCCCTCTGCTAACCGCACTGTAGAATATCACCCGTCCAAACAGAATTGTGCGACCATTGAATATGAGATGCTATTTTTGTTTCCTTTTTTTTATAACATCTTACTTTCGCCTTATTGTATTTGCGAGACCTCAGCTAACTGGTGTGTGTGGCCCGGCGAACGTTCGAAATTCGATTCGGCTTCGAATCTGTTCACGGATTCGATTCTATTCACATGAATCAAATGCTTTATTACTTTCCAAAGTGCGATTTACTAGGATTTCCGGATTTGATTATAAACGATAACTTCACAAGTAAATTATGCAATCAACAATTGTGTTATGTATCCGTGCGTGCAAACGAAGACGCTTTTTGTGGGTGTAATGGGGACTTCGTTGTTTTTTGTTTTTTTTTGTTGCTTTTTTAACACTTTACCTAACATGAAAAGCAGATGGCACTTGCAAAAAAACCCCATTCTTGAATAACTATTCTTTTCATTTTCGGTCTCAAAAACATAGGCTATGACCCCTCATGGAACGAGCTCGTTCCAATGAGGGGTCATAACCTATGTTTTAGACACAAAAAATGAAAAAATAATGAAAATTAATTGGCGATTTTTGAGAATAGCGCTGGCCGGTTTTGGCCGTTATGTTAGGTAAAGGATTAAATAATACAATTATCGTTAACAATGAAAAGTAATAAACAGAGTAATCGCTTGACTGGACTCGTTACGAGAAATATTTCATTCGAGGCGAGGGACTATATTGTAAAACGCACCCGTGTTTGTACAACGTCCCTCATCTCCCATGAACTATTTCACGTAACCAGTCCAGTCGAGCGATTACTCCTATGTCATTAATGTATTTGACTTGGCCTGGATGTGTGGAATTAGAATAATGAACAAGGCTTAATCCCGGGTACTTGAATCCATCTGTTCCTTCCTTGCTTGTTTTAAATTTATTTCTGATAGTACTGATAATCTTTTCTTTAAATAATGAGGTCTACTCATCAAAATGACATGCACTTATTCATGCTTGGTAAGGCATGACATGCTTGGTAAGGCCAGTAGAAATATTTATTTATTTGTTTATTTATTTATTTAATTAATTAATTAATTTATTTATTTATTATTGGGGTTTAACGACACTTTCAACAGCCAAGGTCACTTCGTGTCGGACAGTTTTACGGATGGAGAAAGCCGGTGTACCCGAGTAGGACCACCGAGTAGCGGCGAACAACTGTCAGACTCCCCAACGTACTAACTCCACACGAGCAGGGTTTGCATTGGTTGAAGACAAGTGCACCATCGACGTGAGTACGCCGTAGTACACAGCGCCACCGTGCCACCAGGTGAGCAATCAGGCTGAAGTGCCTTGCCCAAGGAAACAACGCTGGAACCCCTGACGGGGATCGCACCGTAAACCTTTCGGTTTGAAGTCCAATTCCGTAACTACTGAACCACCGCGCTCCCAGGAAAAAAGCTTCATCGTATTTGCAAACTTTAACGCCCAGAAAAGAAAGCTCGGACGGATTTTACTGTCAAGTACCAAACTCTAGATGCGTCTCCAAGACCATACACAATTTACACCAGTTTCCACAATTTCTCCTTATCTGCTTCTTTAGGAGGTTTGTTGAATATAGTTCTATCTTTTTCTGCTCCTGTAGAAAAGCTGTATACATATTGTCTTTTCCATTTGTTTCCACAAGTCGGTTTGTATAGAAGTACTCCCTTCCTCATAAACTCTTGCAAAACGCTTTACATTGACAACTATTGCACCATCTTTAATATTTTCTGCCAGAACCCACCGAGTAGATATAGTTATCTGGCCTTCATCGGGAACTTCATATACTTTGTTTTTCCAGTTAGCCATTTCCTGGTTCTTTGCAATAGAAATTTTAGTTCATTGAAATGGAACCACGTCCATAAGAACTTCCCCACATATAGGATATCAAGCGGAGATACTTTCAAAATCAATTGCTTTTTCTACTCCATCTTCTATGTCTCTGACATTCATCCAATATTTGAACTTTTCAAATGCTGTTCCGCCTTTTACCAAAACTGTATCCTGTATCCAAGGTGAATCTTCCGTCATTTTGTAGAAAGTGTGATGGCTGAACATGTTTCAAGTTGCACGAGTTTGTACGATAAAATTCACTTCCACGTTGGATGAAAGCTTGATGAAAACCTTTGCTTATTACAGTACCACATCCTTGCCAAATTTTAGAATTGAGATCTTCATAATAGCCTTCGTCACCTGTCTCAAAAGTTACTGAAGTTGATGTCCTAATGTTGTACCATAACACTCGCCCCACAGGCCTCGAGCTTTATCCTTCCGCTATGGCACGAATGCCATATCGATTAATTCATTCACGCGCGCGCGTGTCATTCTGTGTTTATTACACGCCTTCACAGGGGGCGCGGTGACGTTACGGCAACCGATTCTCGTCAGGTCACCGAAGTTAAGCATCGTCGAGCCTGGTTATTCCGTCTGAGTGATCGATTCTGACTCCTACGTCGTGTCCTTGGGCAAGGCACTTAACCCCGATTGTCTACATGGGGGCACGATGATGCCGTGTACTAAGGCGTATCTGCGCGTCGATGGCGCGCATGTCTTAAACCAATCTAACCCTGCCTGTGCTGCAGTGTGGAGTTTCGATGTTGGGAAGCTGACAGCTGCTCCTCGTTGCTCTGTGGTTCTCTCCGGGTACTCTGGCTTCCTCCACCGGCAAAACTGTCACCGACACGATATGACCTTGGCTGTTAAAGTGTCGTTAAACCATAATAAATAAATAAATAAATAAATAAATAAATAAATAAATAAATAAATAAATAAATTAATAACACGCCTTCACCTTCACGTCTATAAAACAATTATTACAGGAACACTCAGCAATTCATCTGACAACTATCAACAAAAACTCATTTTATCGCCAACCAAATTTGCGAGGGGAACCCGTGTTACTATTCCGTCCCCTGAATTGCAGTGTGTTCTATGTGGCTACTGGCACACGGAATACATAGGAACCCAGAGGACAATTTTCAGCTATCGGTAGCGATTCAGATTGTAATTGCGTTGCATGATTTGTAGAACATTCCAGTGAAATTGCTCGTGCCATACACACGCGTGTGTCGTTCTGTGCATATCCAAGTTAGCAGACTTTAATATTTACGCAACTGAACTCTCAGTATATATAGCACCCGCGCTTGAAGTAAATGTGGCTACATCAACTCTTTCCCTTTTGTGAAGACAACTACTAGCCCAATGATAAATTGAATCACATGCAGCACGTCGTGCAACGTTGTCTCTGGAATCAAGAAGATTAACTGAACCTGCATTTCCTGAGAAATTTCCAAAATTAGAAATTCGACCACTACGACGTAAACGTCTATTATATCTTCTATTCTATTGAAATCAATTGCAGTCTTCAAGAGTCTAGAAAGCTGTCACACTTTCAGTGAGTTCCATTTGATGGGCTTTAATTTTGTTATATTTGCCTTCAAATTCATTGATATAGTCAACAATTCACATCTTCCTCGTGGGACGTTAAAAAAATTCACATTCTTCGTATGCCAGAAATGCTGTGTGATGAACACTTTTTCAATTTACTGACGAAATTTATCATTCCTTGATCACATCTGAGCCCCAAAATTTTCGGATCTGAACATAAGTGTCGTGATTTTTCATTCAATGATAAATTCTCTGCTGTTGCTTGTTTCTTTTTATCCAGTGTAGTGACACTCTGCCATAATTAAATATCTCGTAACCCCATTTCAAAATCAGTATCATCAGAATAGACTGGTGGAGGAAGCCATGTTGAAAAATAAAACTTCTTTGTTTCTCACTTCAAATTTCCAAAATCAAATATCTGACTAATATTTTGCATAACAAGAATAGGACTTTTCTTTAAGCTGTAACCTCGCCCTGTTAGCATATTAACGTTAGCAGAGCTCACCATCTGCAATATGTCTGGAGTCCTTCCATCTATCTGACGAAAACAATCTTCGACTTCCAGTCACACAAAACAGCAGCTGCAATTGTTAGAGTTACATTTCTTGATATGCGTCTGTAGAGTTATATTTCTTGGTCTGCTAATTTAAATGGGCACATGAGGTTCACACTCTAACAATGCGTTCACATGGGAGACAGACAGAATGAGGAACACGACCATAGTATCGTAACAAATAGAAAATGGATTCGACTCGGTTTCGAGCCTTTTGACCAATTCGAGCGAACATCGTGATTCGGCAGGCCTGATGTTCGTGTATCGCAATGGGACAGCGAACGTCACCGTTTTTTATTACAGTACTGTACCCGCTGTAGACAATTTGTTGTCTTGTGAAAAAAAAAACCACTTTACGTTTATTTTCGAGTCTCGTTAAACACTCCGCGCTATAAATGTGGTAAAAACGTTAAACGGCCTCAAATCCATCATGTATGAATACTTGTCAAATGATTAATACCCGGAATTATTGTAAGCCTAAGTACTCCGTATCATCTCATACTCGGGATTTATTTATTTATATTGGGGTACACTCTAAAAACAGTTGGGTTAAAAACTGACCCAAATGGACTGGGCTGAGTGAATATGAACCCAATGATTTTAACCCAAATGATTTTAGAGTGTATAGCGCTGTAGGATTGAAATATTACTAACATCCCTACAATGTATGCGTTCGTTCATTTGCTGATGGATGGAAGTGTACGACACGATACCATCCAGTGGGTCGGTGTTGATAGCGTTGAGTCGGATGTGGGGGATACGTTTTATCCCTTGGGAAGGCGACTTTTCATACGCGGAATCTTCATCACAGCAATTTCTGCAACCAACTGAAAAAGAAGTGAAGATGAAATTCGATGTTTACCAAGGCATCCAATTCAGTTATTCTTGATTCGACACATTTTATCTCTTGGACTGGAGACATTTGTTGCACATATCTTTTCCGACAACAAATCGAGGATGGTAAAGGTAGTTGTCGGGGCGCTTTACTGCGTCAGTATCGCCAGTCCCCTCCCCGACACAATCCTTTTCCGTAGCATTCGAAACAAGATAAAAATTGGGTTCATATTCACTCCACCCAGTTGATTTGGGTTGATTATTAACCCGACTGATATTAGAGAGTGGAGTTATAGGACTAAATCGTTACTGATCCTCACCATCAATTTATTGTTCATTATGTATGTTCGCTCGTCCACTGTTCATTTTTACTTCATACACAATGTATGCACACCAAACTGCAGGGTGCAGTTAAAACCAGAAGTCCTGTCACGAACTGTGCGCTTATGTAGGCTTAATTGCGGATAGGAATTGCGCGCAGTTGCCATATCGAATGACATCCAAAGCACGATAGGTTCTCCTGGTTACTCATATCAAACACAGGCAAGGGGGCGCGGTGGCTCAGTTGGTAGAGGTGCAGGCTGCAAGCCGAGAGGTCCTCGGTTCGAATCCCACCTGCAGCAACCGCGTTGTGTCCTTGGGCAAGACACTTCACCCCGATTGCCTACATGGGGGCACGATGACGCTGTGTACTGAGGCGTACTGCACGTCGGTGGTGCGCATGTCTTCAACCAATCTAACCCTGTCTGTGCTGCGGTGCAGAGTTCAGAGTTACGATGTTGGAGAGCTGACAGCTGCTCGTCGTTGCTCGGTGGTTCTCTCCGGGTACTCCGGCTTCCTCCACCCGTAAAACTGTCACGGTCACGATTAGCCATTGTGCATAAGTATGTGTCCTTAAACACCAATAAATAAATAATAATAACACAGGCAGTGTTTCTGCCAATGGACCTCCGGGTTACCCGGAGGTCCATTGGCTGAAACATTGCTTGTGCACAGGCCATATGTACAGGATTTTATAGCCTTACTGTGGTCATAACGCGTAGATTAACGCACAGATTGACGTACTATTTGTACGCATTCCATGACAGGACTTTTCGTTTTAACTCTATGTCAAGAAGATGATCGTTTAAGGTGGGTGGACGCGGTATAGATTTGATTTGTCCCCATTGTGATGGCTCAAGTCCCGACTGACTAATATCTACGTCGAAGACATGCCCTGTTGATGAAGTTGGAACATTGGTCAGACGGGATTATTTTGTTAGCAAATTCAAGACTTGGAAATTTATCAAGGAATAAATCAAATTTACGCGCAGAAGTCGTGATGCAACTTCTTATTTAATTAACCCTTTACCCACCGTAGAGAATATCATATCTTTTTATTTTCATTCGTATTTTTTTAAATTTTTCAAACAAATTTCAACAAAACCCTATCTTGTGACCCCTCATTGGAACGAGCTCAGTGAGGAGTCACATGATATGGTTCTGTTGAAATGTTTTGAAATAATTATTATTTTCAACTGCTCTACATGTATTTGCAAATTACGCAGGCGGATGCGCGCGATTCGTTAGGTAAAGGGTTAACACATACTTTATGGTACACCACATTGGCAAAGTCGAGCATCCAACAGCCAGAATCGGAAACTACAGACTCCCGTTTGTATGACTATTGTTGTGTTTGGCAGCAGTCCAAGTAGCAAATTAATCTAATTTTTTTTAAGAAACTACTTGATTACTGGCAATAGAGAATTCATATCCTACACTCAATCCTGACGTAAATTTCCCGACTGGAAAATTATTAGGGGAGTCACGCCCACCTACACCCTAATAGTTACGCACCTCTCGTGTTGGATGGGTTTAGACGATGGTCTTTGTTTGGTTTTAAACATGCATCGAATTGCATTGTCATTCAGTTCGTTATCGGTTAGTTTTCTCAAACAACATACACATCAGCCCCAAATTACAGATCCGGGTTCTTGTTTATTTATTTGTTGGGGTTGAATGACACTTTCGACAATCATTGTAACATCATGTTGGACAGTTTTAGGGGTGGACGAAGCCGCAGTACCCGGAAAGAACCATCTAGCGGACGTGAGGAACTATCAGATTCCCAACGTACAAATTCCGCACAAGCCGGTGTGACAGGAATGGAAGTCCGTAGGAACGTTAGTCCCTGTGAACTATTATTCCAAGGAATTATAGTCCTAGGTCTAACATTTCTAGGAATAGTAGTCCGCCGGACTACTATTCCTAGAAATGTTAGACCTAGGACTATAATTCCGCGGAATAATAGTCCCTCTGGATTTTTCCATTCCTGTCACACCGGGTTAGCATTGGTTGAAGACAAGTACGCCTTAGTACAGAGCGTCACCGCGCCTCCACACTTAGTACACACCGTCACCGTGGGCAGTCAAGAGTAAGTGCCTTGCACAAGGACGCTCTGTAGTTACCGCTGATCGGGATCGATTTCGGTATGACGTTCATAGTCTTAACTAATAAGTCATCGCTCTCTCTCGGGACTCAACTGCAAATCTATCCAGAATCTTACTCACAAATACACAGAACGGAATCGTCTAACAACAGCAAAGAGTGTAATATGTAGAGTGATCGTTCAATGTAAGGAATGTTACTGTGAAAGCGAAAAGAGAGGATCGATCAGATCGCGACTGGATTGAGATCCTTTCGAAGTTATTTTTCGGCTTTATTCGTCACAGTACTGCAGAATCTCCCCCGCTCGGAAAGAAATGCTCGTTTGAAACATTGAATCTGAGAAGGTATTTTCCAGGGGCGTAGCTAGAGGGTCTTTAATGGGGAAGTGATCAGTTAGTTTTCTAAATGCGGCTGGGGTCCCAGCACGACGTGCCATAGGGGCGCAGGGTGGTGCTGGGGTGAGTTTGGGTGGGGGAATCTCCCTCCAGATGACAGAGTTCCCGGAAGCCTCCCCGTGGAAAATATTCAATTTTTGAACCCCTGAGATGGATTCTGAGCCCCCCCCCCCCCCCCCCCTCTGGCTGAAATATAGTCATTTTATCCACAAGAAAATGCATTTCTGAAGGTATGGCCATGCTTTTTCCTTTAAAGTGACCAGGTTACACATGGCCTATAGACTGACATTTATTCAGTCAACACCTATCCCCTCCAACTGACTGCCGTAGCCTGTTCTTTGTTGTGGAAAGGGAACGATGTCCGAAACACCCGGACCGGTCACAGATTCGAATCAGAATTTCGAAGCATTTTATCAGTTGACTGGAAAAGTCTGGGGATTTGATCATAACTGCAACCAATCGCCGATCGCAGGCGAAAAAAACTGTGATCACTGGATGGAAATTCAAACCAACTGGTCGGAACACACCGAAAAGTGGAAAACATAAAGGAAATTGATTTCTTTGAATTTCAAACTATTGGAATTTATACATTCAAATGTTCAACTGTTGAAAATTATTATGGTTATTTGGGTTGGGGTGAGGGTCCGATACGTGAATGATATTTTCGTTTGTTATTCATGAATTGGGTCTTAATTTCGCAATATCAGATTTACGAAATCTCGACCCAATCTTATAGAAGTGTGTAACGACCCAGTCGCGATCTGATCAAGAAACATACGACTTTTATTATCACAAGACTGAAGCGCCACATGTGATACACGCATTCGTTACTTTTCATTTGAAACCTGGAGCGTCGGTTTAATAGAAGGATTGAGTTGATATCCAATCAAATCGAATATTATTTATTTATTTATTGGTGCTTTACGCCACATCAGCAGCTAAGGCTATATCGTGGCGATGAAAGGTATGAATTTTAAAATAGATCACCATTTTCCATGATGTAGTTAAAAACCAATCAACGAAATATGAAGGATGAGGAATAAAATTAATCAATGAACACAGTAAGGTGAAAGTGAAATCAAGTGTTCAGAGAATGCTGCGTAAATCAACCCTGAATGAATAAGAATGTGAAATAATAAAAACAAACAATTTAAAATTTATTAAAAAGGTTGATTTCCTTCAGGAACAACAAAACTTTATTTGAATGTGTATTATAAAATAGGTCTCGAAGAGACACAACATTAAAATACTGTCGTCTAACATATCAAAATCAGTACAATGTAAAAGAATGTGCTCCACTGACAACACCTGCTGGCAGGGAACACACTCTGGTCGCATATTACCCTCTAACAAAAAGAAATGTGTAAGTCGTGTGTGACCAATATGACACCGCATCAGAATAACATGATCTTTTCTACAAAGGCTACTAGATGAGTAGCAATCAAATATGTTTAGTCGAAAGCGATGGGGAGCTTGTTCTTTGACGGCCCATCCCAGTCCGCCTGCCACACAGATTTGATGTAATTATTGATATGTGGGTTAAAATCGCTGTACGGAATGACAAAATCAGTGAGAGGCTGAGTTAAAGCCTGTTTTGCTGCACTGTCTGCTCTGGTGTTACCAGTGATACCTACATGTCCGGGTAACCAGCAAAACATGATATCATAGTGGTCAGACATGAGAGTTGTTAACTTCTCACAAAGTTCCAAAATGAGAGGGTTCTTCAACCTGGGGTTGAGTAAAGCAAGTAGAGAGGAAAGAGAGTCGGAAAAAATAATCGACTTCTTTTCCTACACATTCCCGATGTGTTCAAGCGCGCGTTGAATAGCTTTGACTTCAGCTGTGAAAATAGAACTTTGATTCGGTATTCTGATTGAGGTGATATGATCACCAGTAACAACAGCTGATGATACTTTGTCACCATCTTTAGATCCATCAGTATAGATCCCTGTATATGTACTATACTTGGACTTTATTTCGGCATATTTTTGTTTGAACTGCAAGGAAATGGTATCAGATTTTTTGGTAGAAGCATGGTCCAAAATAACTTAGGGTTTTTAAGATGCCAAGGAGGAATGTGTGATTTATGGTTTTCTTTTATAGATTCAGAATCAATTTTTGCAGACTCCATGTGGGTTTTAACTCTAATTCCCAATGGGGGAATATGTTTCTGATGTCGGTGAAAAAAGTCAACATTTTGAGGTTCCGAAATACAATTAAAAGCAGGATTTGAAGGTTTAGACACATATTGGAGAGACAATTTAATTCTGCGCTTCTCAAGAGAAGGCTCCTCTGCTTCAACAAACATCGAGTCTATTGGAGATGTTCGAAAAAACCCTAGACTTATTCTAATACCACTATTGTGAATGGCATCAAGGGGTTTTAGGTATGACTTCCTCGCAGAACCGTAAACTATAGAATCGTAATCTAATTTTGATCGAACAAGTGATCTATACAGATGAAGCAAAGTTTTTTGGTCAGCACCCCAATCAGTGCTACCAACGACCTTCAGTAGGTTCAGAGCTTTCTTACATTTAGCTTTTAGTTGTTTTATGTGGGAAGTGAAATTCAGTTTGCTGTCAAATTTCACTTCCTTAACAACTTTAATAGGACTCCCATCAATTTTTAACTCCGGATTGAGGTGATGCTTCCGAAGCTTACAAAAATAAACACAATTTGTTTTCATCTTTGAAAATTTAAAACCGTTTTCTGTGGCGGATTTTTGAATTCTGTTTAAGCACAGCTGAAGTTTGCGCTTTATAGCATTCATTTTTTTTTGCTGCTATAGCAGATTAAAAAATCATCAACATACAATGAAGAATCTACCATATTCTCAGTTGCGTCGATGATGCTATTAATCTTAATTGAAAAATGGGTAACAGATAAAATACTACCCTGAGGACCCCCCAATTCCTATTTATTTATTTATTTATTGGTGCTTAACGCCACATCAGCAGCTAAGGCTATATCGTGGCGAGAAATCAGAGAAAAGTAAAACGTCAATATTATGAAGTAAAAGATTGAATAAAAACAAAGGATAATCACAATAGACATGTCAAAGACAAGAATAATTTAAATAACAATGAGCAATGAGATAAGTGAAAGATGTCTACTTCTAAATCAACCTGATGAACTGAGCTTGATGAGTCTAGATTAAAAGAATAAAAACAATTTTAAAATTTGTTAAAAAGGTTGATTACTTTCAAAAATGATACAATTTTGTGTGGGCTCGTATTGTAAAATAGATCTCTAAAGGATCCAACTGTGAAGTACTGCCCTCTAACAAGATTAACATCAGTACAATTTAAGAGAATGTGCTCCACTGACAACACCTGCTGACATGGAACACATTCTGGTCGCATATTACCCTCCAACAGAAAGGAATGTGTAAGTCGTGTGTGACCAACATGACATCGTGTCAGAATAACATGATCTTTTCTACAGAGGTTACTGGATGGGTAGTGATCAAATATGTTTGGTCGGAAGCGATGGAGCTTGTTATTTGTCGCTCCATCCCACTCCGCCTGCCACATAGATTTGATGTAACAACTAATATGAGGCTTAAAATCACTGAAAGGGATCTTAAAATCAGTGAGAGGCTTTGTTAAAGCCTGTTTTGCCGCACTGTCTGCTCTGCTGTTACCAGCGATACCTACATGACCAGGTAACCAGCAAAACACATATCATATTGGTCAGACATGAGAGTTGTTAACTTCTCACGAAGTTCCAAAATGAGAGGGTTCTTCAACCTGGGGTTGAGCAAAGCAAGTAAAGAGGAAAGAGAGTCAGAAAAAATAATCGTCTTCTTTTCCTGTACATTTTCGATATGTTCAAGTGCAAGTTGTATAGCTTTAACTTCAGCTGTGAAAATAGAACTCTGATTTGGTATCTGATTGAGGTGATACCATCACCAGTAACAGCAGCTGATGATACTTTGTCACCATCTTTAGATCCATCTGTATAGATCCTTGTATATGTACTATACTTGGACTTTATTTCGGCATATTTTTGTTTGAACTGCAAGGAATTGGTATCAGATTTTTTGGTAGAAGCAAGGTCCAAAATAACTGTAGGTTTTTTAAGATGCCAAGGAGGAATGTGTGATTTACGGTTTTCTTTTATAGATTCAGAATCAATTTTTGCAGACTCCATGTGGGGTTTAACTCTAATTCCCAATGGGGGAATATGTTTCGGATGTCGGTTAAAAAAGTCAACATTTTGAGGTTCTGAAATACAATTAAAAGCAGGATTTGAAGGATTGGCCAAAAGTTTAGACACATATTGGAGAGACAATTTAATTCTGCGCTTCTCGAGAGAGGGCTCCTCTACTTCAACAAGCATCGAGTCTATTGGGGATGTTCGAAAAGCCCCTAGACTAATTCTAATACCACTATTGTGAATAGCATCAAGTGGTTTTAGGTATGACTTCCATGCAGAACCGTAAACTATAGAACCGTAATCTAATTTTGATCGAACAAGTGACCTATATAGATGGAGCAAAGTTTTTTGGTCAGCACCCCAATCAGTGCTACCAACGACCTTCAGTAGGTTCAGAGCTCTCTTACATTTAACTTTTAGTTGTTTTATGTGGGAAGTGAAATTCAGTTTGCTGTCAAACAACAAACCTAAGAATTTCACTTCCTTTACAACTTTAATAGGACTCCCATCAAGTTTTAACTCCGGATCGAGGTGATGTTTCCGAAGCTTACAAAAATGAACACAATTTGTTTTCATCTTTGAAAATTTGAAACCGTTTTCTGTGGCCCATTTTTGAATTTTGTTTAGGCACAGCTGAAGTTTGTGCTCTATAGCATTCATTCTCTTGCTGCTGTAGCAGAATAAAAAATCATCTACATACAACGAAGAATCTACCATATTCTCAATTGTCTCGATGATGCTATTAATTTTCACCGAAAAAAGGGTAACAGATAAGATACTACCCTGAGGAACCCCGAATTCCTGCTCGTGAGGATCAGATAACGTTGACCCAACGCGAACCTGAAACTGGCTGTCCTTTAAAAGCTTTTCAATAAAAAGGGGCATACGCCTTCTCAACCCCTTGTTAAAAAGATCTTTTAAAATCCCATACGTCCACGTTGTATCATATGCCTTCTCCAGATCAAAGAAGATGGCGACCTTTTGTTCTCTTCTGACAAAGGCGTTCCTAATAAACGTTTCAAGTCTGACCAAATGATCCACAGTACTTCTCTGGTTTCTGAAACCACACTGAACATCCGCAAGCAGATTGTTCGATTCCAGAAACCAGACAAGCCGATCATTGATCATCCTCTCCATGGTTTTACAGAGACAACTAGTTAGTGCAATTGGTCTGCAATTACTTGGATTAATGTGATCCTTATCAGGCTTTGGAATAGGAATAATTGTTGCCTTTCGCCAAGAAGGTGGAAACTGGTCAGTCACCCAAATGTCATTAAAAACTGACAATAAAAAGTTCTAGTGAAGTTTGAGGAAGGTGTTTTAAAAGTTTATAATGTATATCATCGGGACCAGTAGCAGTATCCTTTGCTCTATGCAATGAGTTGCGTAACTCTTCCATAGAGAAAGGTTCATTGTAATCCTCTAAATTATTGGATGTATATTTAATGTTTTGTTTTTCTTGTTATTTTTTTAATTTTGATGAATTCTGGATTACAATTTTCAGACGACGAATGTTTAGAAAATGTGGAAGCGAGTTTGTTTAAAATTTCTGTTTTGGATGTGATTAATGTGTTGTTATCCTTCAGGTGTTGTACAGTTGATTTTGTTTCTTTTCCAAATTTTTGTGATTGGTATGTTTTGGTTAATTTTAGAAACATAAGTTCCCCAAGAATTTTCCTTTTTTCGTTTTATAAGTCGTCGTTTTTTGCCCGATTAATTCGCAGTTTATCCAAATTATGTGTGGTTGGTGACAATTTTTTCCGATCTTTTATAGCCTGTTTACACTCACTATCAAACCATGGGTTGGTGAAACGTTTTGGATTTGCCGAGGTGTTAGGGATAACTGTAGTTGCAGTGTCAAGCAGCTCGTTTGTAAAATGTTCTATTTGACCAGCACTATCTTGAAATTTCTCCCGTGTGAGGCGTTCAGAACAAAGCGATGAGAAAGTGTCTCAATCGGCTTTTTTAAAGTTCCACTGGGGCACCCTCTCATCGTCCGCCGGAACTACACTCTCCAACACAATTGGAAAAGTGATCACTCCCGCACAAGTCATCTTCTACCTTCCAAGAAAAATCGAGAAAGATAGAAGGGCATGCAATTGAAAGATCAATTGATGTATACGAACCAGATGCGGGTTGCAGATAAGTATCTGAACCATCATTAAACAAACACAGATCATATTTTGTAATGAATTCCTCCACAGTTTTCCCTTTAACATCTTCTTGACTGCAGGAATCACCCCAAAGAGGGCTATGTGCATTAAAATCACCCAACAAAATGTATGGAGTTGGGAGCTGTTGGACCAGTAGCTCAAGCTCATTCAGTCGCAGGGCTTTACTTAGTGAAACATAAACTAAACAAAGTGTAACTGTATTGTCTAAAGCTAGGCGTACCGCCACAGCCTGTAAATTTTCTGTAATGGTACACAACTGGGAATGATGTCGTTCCTAACTAGGACAGTCGTCCCACGAACATGAAGATCATTATCGTCAGCCCAGGCATTATACGAAGTATAATGCTTAAAAGCTGAATTATCCTGAGTCTCGGTTTTCCTTAAAAGAGTTTCCTGCAGGCAAAAAGCTGCAGGTTTATATTTTTGGCTTAATAGACCTAGTCATTAAAATTCGCTCTAAAACCTCGACAATTCCACTGTATAATATAATACTTTGTTTGGGTGTGTTATCTATTAATTTAGTGGTGATTTGGAAGGTAGACGTATGGGCGAAATTACCCCCGTGTTTTTCTTAGGTGATGTTTTACGTGGGGACTTATTCTGAGAAGAGTTTGAGCATAAGTGCTCGAACGTTTCGTCGATGCAGTCACCGATTTCCATCGATTCAAACCCTTCAAACCTGTATTTTAAGTTTGGCTTGTTCTTTTTCTGATCCTCTTTCAAGGTTTCTTTTGATAGTGCTTGAGAGAGGGAAAATTTGCTGATGCTGTCCCATTTACCGTGGGCTAATTTATCTTCTGGGTACTTCTTTCTGTTTAGTTTGGAGACCCTGATTCAGACTGAGGTTCACAGAGAGCAAATACAGTGATGCTACCCTGCTATGCAGGGTAGCATCACTAAATTCACCCTCTGGGGACCTCATTTTGCATATGACAGTCTGCTTATTTTCTGGCTTGAGGAAGATAGTGTATATATTTATGTGTTGTTTTTGCACTTGTGCTGTTTAGTAATTAATATAAAACCATCTTTTATGTTATGTTTCAGAGGCCGTGGTTACCACAGAATTCAATTCAGGTGAATATTCACTCACGACTTCACAAACATCTGAAAGAACTGAACTTAAAACAGCAAGAGTAACTCAAGAATTCTACTATAATGAAACGACACAAGTTCTGTCCACCCAGATAAATGATGGTCAATCTACGCAAACAAATGCAGGTGAGTTGTAAATTATTCTAAAATATGCTTCGCATATAAATTTGAGAGATAAGGAGGCCATTTCTTGAACCTTCGTTTTGACAGAAATAGCTTATTCTCAGTTCACCCTTTACCCAACGTAACGGCCAAAACCGGCCAGCGCTATTCTCAAAAATCGCCAATTCATTTTCATTATTTTTTCATTTTTTGTCTCAAAAACATAGGTTATGACCCTTCATTGGAACGAGCTCGTCCTTCATTGGAACGAGCTCGTCGAGCTCGTTCCAATGAGTGGTCATAACCTATATTTTTGAGGCAAAAAATGAAACAAAATTAGTTATTCAAGAATTATGTTTGCAAGTGTCTTCTGCTTTTCATGTTAGGTAAAGGGTTAAGATCGATCTCAATGTGGAAGCTGATTTAACTAATGTAGAAAAATCTAATAATGAGCGGAAGGGTTACCATAGAATGTACGCGATTATCCGATAAAAATATACCGAAGAAGAGACACCTTCACAGAATTTACAAGCGATAATATATTACTCTTTTTATGATTCCCCATTTCTCTCTCCCTCTCTCTCTCTCTCTCTTCTCTCTCTCTCTCTCTCGTAAACACTGTTGTTTCAGAACAAAATTCCATTCATACATATGTATGTGATGGGAAGAATACAGTGGTTGTTTTGTCATTCCACTCGCGCTATCCCCGTTCATCTTTAACCCGTCGCCTAACATATTTTTCACAATTGACGAGCGTCTTCTCCAAACGCACCATTTTTATCTATGGATTGTCGTTCAAAGTTTAAATTTTCTCCCAGCATTATTTGATACGAGTAAAGTGTGCAACAGTTGTAATCCCTCCCGAATGTACCAGCCCAGATCTATGCAGTTTTTGCACTTAAAATTGCCATTTCGTCTTTTCAATAGTTGTTTCCCGCAAATTAGTTATGTTTTGGCGGCAAAAAGATGAAAAAATGAAGAGACACCATAGTTTTTTTTCCCATGGGCAACTGCATGTAATTATATTTTCACGAGCGACTAAAAGCCACGAGTGACAACTTATAGATCCTTGCAGTAACAAATGAAAGAACCAAATCGAAAACAGTGGGTATTCTTTTATTATATGCGTTGCCATTTTTAAAGCAAACAAAACATTGTTTTTAATGCAATTGAAACACACAGACGCCCAAAATAATGACGCCGGTGTATAGTCCATGAGCCACGTAACCTGTCCATTACCAAATTGTCAGGCAAATTGTCATATGCTGTTTTGAAGATATGTACCTACTTAATAAAAACATGTGTGATAGCCTTTTCAAAACGGTAGCTTATTATGCTAAAAAAGTACTTTCAAAACAGCAAAATGAATCTTTGTATCACTGACGTTCTATACGAAAAATCTAGAGTCAAGGTCGATGCTCTTTACAAAAGTGAAACGCGCGTCATTTTAAGAAAAGCAAACGACAATTCCGTTAAAAGACTTGATTCTACATGGTATTTTCAGTATAACAAACCTCGTATGTCTTACAATTCAATATAAACAGAAAGGTCATATGTAATAATACCCAATGAAAAAATGACGAAATCTTGGTGCTACGGGCCACTTCACGCCGATGGTTCCAAAAAACCACAAGACCCCGTTTCGTCCAAATAATGTGTCGACTATAGAAGACGTGGTAACTGATGAATCGGGCCTGACAGTCCAGGCAGAAGTAGAAACTCCTTCCGATGTCAACACAGGAAACATCTACACACCTGCCGACCCCAAAAATGCGAAAAAGAAACCTGCTTAATACATTTCCCATGCTATGACGCCTAGCAAAATCTTATTCAACCCAAGGATGTGGGTTCATGGCAAGCATTAATTGGTGCAACGAAAATTGGAAAGCACAAGCCACTGATAGAGATAGCAAAATCAACGACAGATGATAATATTCCTGAGAACGTTTTCTATCGCAGGATATGCAGATGCTGCTTATTCACTCTTAAGAAAGAACTTGAAGCATGCAAAAATGATAAGACCATTGATGACATTACAAATGAAGCAGTTGACAGAAAAGCGTCAACGCGAAAACCATCGGATGACAGTTTATGAGAAAATTTGCTTTTTCCGTCAAAAAGAGAGAGTCGTAAAATCAAAGGCACAAGAACAAGGGAGCAGTTATTCCTGTGTGTAGATCTCAGAGCTGATGACATGCTTCGCCATTTTCCACGGGAATAGCTGACGCGAGGTTAGTGGCAATAACATTTTGGATACAGTTGCAGCTGATCGATTTGCCATCGATCATGTTATCGAGATTACATATGATCAACAGACTCCCAACGTGTTGTAGACAGAAACTGTTTGACGATTCGGAAGATCACGACTCTCAGTGTGAAGCAACAGTATTTGCAGAATTTTCCAGGATCATCCGAGCTGATGTTCTCGAGAATCCCTATATCATCAAAATGACATATATCCGCGAGCACAGTAGTAGGAGATGTGGAGATCAGCCTAGATTGAAGGGACTCCGCAAGGGGGCAGGGAAGGGAAGTAGTAGGAGAGGGATTAAACAGGGCCGAAGTTCTGGCGAATTCTCATTTTTGCCCAATAATAAGCGCGTTCCTTTGTATAAGAGTAACTTCATTGGCCCGAACTTTCCTAAAATCCTCGGTTACCTCCTGTTTATCTAGTTCGAATTCCTTCGGAATCTTTTACTTCTGTCTATGTATCTACAAGCTATTTTTAGGATTTTCTCAGAAGTGCCTACGTGATAGTACACGATGTGTAACAGTGTGTACATATTGCATTCTGCACATGGACACACGTTGGATGTGTTGACATGTGCATGTGTGCTAATGCACAATATGCGCACATCACATACGACATATGGGTACTTATGGTGAAAAAGGATTCCATAGGCTCAGTAAGAATATAGAACAGATTGCATGAACGGGGGGCTTGTGTTTGGTGGAATGTACTTGTGACCTAATGCATTATGTGCGCACATCACACACGGCACGTGGACACATTTTAGATGTGCGGATATGTGTTTGTGTGCTAGTACACAAAATGTGCACATCACATTCAGCACATGTGCACATACGGCGAAATAGGGAATTTTCATTAAGGGACTCTACTTGAGGAATTCCGTAAGAAGGATATCTATTGGAGGATATCTATTCGAGGATAGTTTTGGCCCCTAGCACCTGCTCGACTTCTGGTTTCGTGATCACCAACACCTTCATAGGTCTAAGACCGTGACTTGACCAAATTCGCCACCGTCTGTCTATCCTATGATTAACGTCTACTGTAGTCTCTCCCAATACTATAGTCTTCTACAGCTTTCAGTCTTTTGACGTCACAACACTTTTGGGTTATGCACGCATGTTTTCTGATATGACCACGAACAAATCCAAAAGTTCATACTGCACTTTTTTTTTGTTTGTGCCGGTTTCGATACAATTCCGAAGCGATACAACTCACTCGCTCTCGGCCAATCTTAAGGTCATCACCAATCTTAATACACCCACCTCATTCTGCACTGGTACGAACACGCCCACCACCCCCCCCCCCCCCTTTCTCATATTTGAAATTATACCAATTATTTCTACATTCACTAGCAACTGGATTGTATTGTCTCGGAAGAAATAATATACCCTAACTGTGACAGTCTATTGACATAGATTGAATAATTTGTTAAAATGTGTTAAATACAATGTTCTGATGTTACATTTTCAATATCTTGCAGTACTTTGATATCACTAAACTTTTATATGCACTTCGCGCCCGTGGTCCAGACTGTTGTGAATTCTCCGTAAAATGGCGGCATTAAATAGGAACATAGGTGAGATACAGGAACACGCTCAACATGATTTCCAGGCTGTTCTTAATGATATAACACACGCGGATGCAACAGATAACTCTGAAACCCCATTCACGATAAACAACCATTCCTGTAATTATTACACTCCGGGTGAATTAAAACCGGAATCGCGTCCACAAATCAGGGGACGTCGATTTTCCACTTGAATTGTCGGAGCCTCAGTGCAAATTTTGACTCCATTAAACACCTGCTCGGTGAAACTAACAGTGGGAAAAACACTTTCGACATTATTGGACTCACAGGAATATTCAAAATAAGTGATTTGATGAACTATGATTTAGACGGGTATCACCCACTACAATATAGGACGCGAACAGTCGATACGCGTGGGGATGTGGGTATATATGTAAAAGACAACATCCCCTTCATTATTTGAGAGGATCTAACCTAATTTCATGTCTTCGAATGTCTTGTCATTGAACTCCATACTGGTACTAAGCCCTCATCAAAAGTCGGGTGTATTTATCGACCTGACACAGCTCCCCACGCTGATGTTAATGCTTTCCTGGAGAAAATTAGTAATCTCATGAGCAAGTTCAGCTAGAGCCAAAAGACGTCATATATAATCGGAGACTTTAGCATAGACTTGATGAATGTTCAACATCACTCTCAAACAAACTCATACATCGAAAATGTATTCCACAGTGGATTCATCCCTGTCATCACTAGACCAACAAGAATCACTGACCACTCAGCGACCTTAATTGATCACATCCTCACAAATAAGTATTTGAACTACAAAGCCGGAATGTTAATAACTGACATCTCAGATCATTTCGGCACCTTCATTGCTTATCCGCCAAAACAACAGAAGCTAAAGCATGAACAGACTAGTAAAAGAATTGAATTATTTATAACCTACCTTAAAACTAGCGACTTAGTGAAGTACACAATTGTATAGAAGTAAACCAAGCCTATGAAGGTTCATTAATATTTACTTGCAAGCCTAAGAATAATACAAAACATCGAAATCAAGAAGTCAGCTACCAATCACATTCAAATACAAAGACGGAATTATACACGAGTCCGAGAATATCGCAAACGAGTTCAACAACTTCTTCGTCAATGTAGGTCGTAGGATTAAGGATGAGATCCCAACACAAAGCGACTCAAAATTTAGGTCTTATTTGACAGGAGATTTCCCAAATTGATTTTTCACCTCAGCAACAACGGAAGAAGAAATAATAGATATGAGAACTAAGCTTAAAACTAAGAACACTTTTGATGCTCAAGGTCTTTCCACGCGATTATTAAAGGAAAAAATACTTCATGTTGTAGCCCCACTGAACAATATTTTCAACCTTTCCTTTTCAACTGGTATATTCCCGGACAAAAGAAAATATCAAGAGTAGTTCCTGTATTTAAAAATGGCGATGCACAGCAATTCAACAATTACCGACTGATCAGCATCTTATCTTTATTTTCAAAGCTGCAAGAGAAACTAATGGCTAAACGATTAATTAGCTTTCTTGACACGTACGACATTCTGAATAAGAACCAATATGGATTTAGAAAAAAGCATACAACCATTCATCCCATTATGCAGCTACAAAAAATTGTAGCTGACGAAAACGATAAACCGACAAAGGATTCAACCCTAGCAATGTTTATTGATTTGTCGAAGGCCTTTAATTCGATTAGTTATGATATTGTTCTGACCAAAATGCAATTCTACGGAATCCGGGGAGTAAGATATTCTCAGTTTGAGAGTTACCTAGGTAACAGACGTCAGTATGTCAGCTACTAGTCAAGTATGTCTTCCCTTTACGCAACAACATGTGTGTGTGTGGGGGGGGGGGGGGGGGGGGCAGGGGTCGGTATTTGGACATATACTATTCTTAATTTATGTTAATGATATTAATGCTGCCTCAGAGCTGAATATTCTTTCTTTTGCTGATGACAAAACTGCTTACACAGTCGGACATGATATGAAATTACTACAAACACAGGCAAACAAAAAAAATGGTTAATCTATACAAATGGTGCTCTAGCAACAAACTTAAAAAGAATGCCAATAAAAGTAAATATATACTTCTCCACCCTCACGGTAATGATCATACACCAAATCGAATACGATTGAAGCTAAATGGACTAGATTTAAATTGTTGTGAAAATCGATATAATGAAAAATCAGTGAAATTCCTTGGTGTTATCATTGACGAGAACTTATCCTTCAAACACCATAACGAATCTGTGTGCAAGAAAATTTCAAGCGCAATTTACTGCCTAAATAAATTAAAGAGAACACTAACAGTAAGCGCCCTAAAGTCTCTATACTCTGCCCTGGTACATTGTCACCTTATTTATGGAACAGAGATATGGGGAAATGCGGCTAGTACGAGCCATATTAATGCCCCACAAAAAGGCAATTAGGATAATAAACCGAAATGAATGGAACAGTCATAGTGGCCCCTTTCTAGAAAGAATAATATATTGAAATTTCCTGACCAATTCCAGTTATCGCCACTCACCATTGTACATGACTGGCACACTAATAAATTACCTATACCTTTTGAGAATTACTTCCCCAGACTTGAAGCAAATACGAGACAAAACGGCCATTTACGCGCGAACAAACTGAGGACAACCTTCTCCTCCAACTTACCTGTCCAATTGCTAACAATTCGAACAATCGCGAAAGAAATGTCAATGGTATTACTGCAAAAAGGCAATTAGGATAATAAACCGAAATGAATGGAACAGTCATAGTGGCCCCTTTCTAGAAAGAATAATATATTGAAATTTCCTGACCAATTCCAGTTATCGCCACTCACCATTGTACATGACTGGCACACTAATAAATTACCTATACCTTTTGAGAATTACTTCCCCAGACTTGAAGCAAATACGAGACAAAACGGCCATTTACGCGCGAACAAACTGAGGACAACCTTCTCCTCCAACTTACCTGTCCAATTGCTAACAATTCGAACAATCGCGAAAGAAATGTCAATGGTATTACTGCAAGGAATAAATTCAGAGCACAGTTTATTAAAGGATATCTGGAATCGTACTAGTCGACGGTACATTGTTCTAGAATTGAATGTCAGGATTGCTGACCTTCAGCCTTTTATTAAATATAATGGATATAGAAACGCTGAGGGGGGGGGGGGGGGTACTGTTAATAGACTGGGTTTCCGCCTCTGTCCCAGCCCTTGGCACCTAGATCACGTATAGGGTCTCAGGCATGAAGCCTCTAACTTATGCTGCGTTTTGGACATGGGAAGGGAAGTGAGGGGTGTAATAATCGTACATTTTTTTCAGGGGCCAAAGCATAGCATATGTCAGCTTAATAGACAGACCTCCTCGGGATGCTGACTTGGTGGGGACTGGGATCCACTGTGACCTTCGGAGTGAGGTCACCATCCATTCTTGTATTGGAGCTTCTAAACCCTGTTAATCCACCACAAACCCCTGTTAACATGCATTGATAATTCACTCTTATTTGAATAGAACTCGGGACCAAGGCGTACTATATGCCAGCAACTATAGTGCAAGGATATTACATGTACCTTAGTATTGTACCACGGCTCTTTGCAGCATAATTTTTTTTTTTTTTTTTTTTTTTGTCTTTGTTTTTTGTTTTTTGATATATGTTGTTTTTTGTTTTTCTTGTAGGGATGGCAGGAAGACAGCCAATGGCTATGCACTCTCCAAGCAATATACTCACATATTATAATGTATTATTTGTATCCACAATACATTAGTAAACACGCTGTATATTACTGAATATACCACCCTTGTAGGCAGCATGTTAACTATGTTTCTTTACAAATATCAGCCTCATTCACTTAAATCAATATGGGTCGTAGTAAGCCATAACTCGGGTAGAGTACGGGGTACAGGAATCAACATCGACCATTGTTGGAGTTTTTCATGTATTTCAGCAAGAGTCGTTGATTCTACATCCCCGTACTTAACCATTGTTGTTTTCTGTCTTGTAATATAACTTTAGATGCTGAAAGTGATCTCACGTCTCAGTAAACAAACTATCCACTCACTGAGTAATTCTGTTTAACCCATTAACCAACGCAGACGATATCAAAATTTATTATTTTAAATATTATTTTTTAAAAATTTTCTAAAAATTCCAACAAAACCACATAATGTGACCCCTCATTGGAACGAGCTCGACGAACTCGTTCCAATAAGGAGTCGCATGATATGGGTTTGTTGAAATATTTTGAAAAAAAATATTTTTTCAACTGCTCAATTTGCATATTACGCGGGTGGATGCGGCCGATTCGTTGGGTAAAGGGTTAACCCGTTCTACCCTTTTGTCGATATACTGAAATTTTAAGGAACTGGAGAAGAATTTACCTAATTCAATCTTGTTTGACAGAGTTCAATTTAACAATGGGCACTGTCAATCAAAACTGAACTGGTTATAGCCCTACTTGTATTTTGGAGAAAAAAATCTCAAAATGACATTTCGACATCGGTGCGCAGAGGTTCAATGGTTACTGACTGGAGTTTACTGACAGCAATCAAGACTATATGTGCTTACTTTCCAGAGACGGTTCAATTTCTACTCAAATGATCCTCCGAGAAAATATGTGACTATGTGTATGTGTTTGTGGATTAGTGGGTTTTCTGTGTGTGATAGAGAGAGAGAGAGAGAGAGAGAGAGAGAGAGGGGGGAGGAGAGAAAACAAGAAACTAAGAGACCACAAAAGTTAACGTTTATCCAAAAAAGAAATGTTATTAATTTTAGTTGTAGAGTGCAGAAAGGTCCTTGGGAGATATGAATTTCAGGCACCTGGCGCAGGTGGAGTGGTGTGCGTGTGAGTGGGGGTGGGGGGGGGTGGTGTTAGAGAGATGTTCACCCCTCCCCAATCACGGCAAACATTTTAAATAGTTTACAATTTGTACCCTTAAACTAACAGCTGAAAATGAAATTTTCATGCCCTATGGTAGTAGGGTTCGTGACATTTTAGTTGTATCTGTGATCGTTTGTGGCAGACATTTAGTGATTTTTCAATCTCATTTCATGTGATTTTCTGACGGAAGTCAAATTTTCGTCCCGTCAGTGTATTGACCGCCTTGCTTCACTGAAGAGATTATTTTCAGTTCTAGAGACCAAATGTCATATATTTCGCACACAAGAGAGAACGCATTTTGATTTCTTCGTCTTGGGCAGTGCTTAGAGTGGAAGAAGCCGGAGTACCCGGAGAGAACTACGTGAACACTCATGTCAAAATACCCACATTTCCAGCAGCATTTTTTTCCAAATTATGCAACTAGGAATTTAACCAATGCAGTTAATACTGAATTGGTTAAATTTGTTGTTGAATTATGTATGGGGGGAAAAAATTCAAATATTTATATTTTGATATGAGTGTGCAGGGGTTAATTTCTATTTCTGTTTCAGGCTCAAATCTAATGGATGAAGAATGTTGGTGTAAAGAGATTAGCTTACTTGATATAGATCAGCGAATGGAAATGATGCTAGAGGAAATGCAAATAGACAGGAAACAAACAGCAAAGTACAAGAAAACTCTGAAGAGTAGTTACGATGCTAGAACATCATCACAATATGTCGGTTTTGTTGGTGTTTTTGTAATAATGTTTTGTCCAAGTATTCTACTCTTGTTTGACGTACTGTCTTGTGTGAGAAGGAAACACAGAAGTCTCAGAAAAAGAAAACCATGGGGCAAAAGGAGGAAGACATTGTCATTTTATGATTCTGCTACAATGCCACCGTGTGATAGATCTGGAAAATGGCGATCAGAATAGAACTGAACGATGTTGTTTTTTGTTTTTTTTTAAGCACGGATGGAAAACAGTTTTAGCATTTCAACATACGTTCACATCGCCCATTTTGTCAAGATATGTAGTGATAACTGTATTGGTAAAACAACTTACCAGCAGTAACTTTACTGACATCCATGACATCTTTCACAAACGAATATTTTCCAAATCAACACTCACTTGCTAAAGGGTGGCGTGATACACTGGTAAATATAATCACAGAGGGATAAAAGACAGGTTAAGTGCAAAAACTGACCAAGATATCATTCCTTGAGTGCAATGAGGTGCCATCTGTAATGCGTTTAGCATTGAAGATGGCACCTTGTTGCACTCAAGGGGCGATATGTCATTTTAAATTTACAGTAACTGGAATACACCCTTGGTATTTCGCAAACCACCCACCTGATAACGTTTTCCTAATTCTCCCAAACTGCTTCGGAATGCCATAACAAGCGGTTCCATTCCACTCTCTCGAAAAGTGGCACCCCACCTTGCTGAAGAGTCTGTCGTTGGATCTGGTGGATAACTGGCCAGTTTAATTCGATTGCTTTATGAGTGTTGCCTAATCAGAACACATTTCACCACATAATCACCACCAAATAGGTCATTACTGAAAATATCGTTCACAACACATCTTATACAAGGATGATATCAGAAGTCAACGTTGACGTGATAAGGTTGTGAATGAATTGGTTTCGGAAGTGGAATTGAATTAATCTTCTCTTGTTTTTCATTAACTGTTTATCTGATATAAATAGCAGACGACATTTGCAGAATACATTTCGTCATTAATTAAATATTTTCATTTTTGTTTGGACAACATTGCGTTTGACCGCTCATTGGTACGGGCTCGTTCCAGTGGGGTCCATAAGCTAGTTTTTGGGGCAAATATTAAAAAAATATAAATGAAATGTGGATGATAATTTCTGCCCTTGTCACTCCATTTGTTGCGTATAGCTAAAAGCTTAAATTACTTATTATGTGATGAAACAATCTCACATTTTTTACAAGTTGACATGAAATTTGTGAACCGTGAGGTTTACCGAGATCGATTTTAGTGAGCTCTATTCATAAATTTAATTTGAAATTGCGACTCAATAGGCCTGAAAATAAAGAGCTTACATATCAACCCATCATCAGGTTACGCTCTATAACGTCGTGGTACCTGATAGGAAAAAATATTGTAATGCATTCCCACCTTCTTTAATTTTATGTTGTTTACGTCTTGACAGAATTTCTGCCAAAATAAATAGCAGCAACTAACGCGCGATCTTGCTTTGGCAAGATCGCGCGTTAGTTGTTGCTAATTTGTTTGACGGAAATTATATTAAGATGTAAAGGGCGTGCCGCCCTAATCATATGTGGATCCAATGCGCAACGTTTGAGTCGTGTTTGATCCGAAAGCTTGTCATATCTGACAGACAAAGCATGCTACAATAGGAAATTAATTTATGCTGTGTTGTTTTATCGTGACCTGGTGCCAATACTATAAAACCTTTACAATTGTATTTTCTAGAAGTGTATTAGCTACCTATTAATATGACAGCAACTGTTTCCTCC
This sequence comes from Pictodentalium vernedei, assembly GCA_031216915.1. NCBI lineage: Eukaryota > Metazoa > Mollusca > Scaphopoda > Dentaliida > Dentaliidae > Pictodentalium > Pictodentalium vernedei. The sequence continues at coordinate 369,354,463 of CM062291.1, forward strand.
TTACTCTTAACAAGCTGAGTACTTGGTGAAATTATTTCATAAAAGCTTGTGATGGATCCTCTGAAGCAGCCATGACTAGATTTGGTGAAAACATAAACAGATTTACTCAAAAATAACTAACTAGTGGACAATTTTATTACATTTATAGATAAACATGTGATTGAAGGTGCCTCTATTATTATTCTAGTGGCCATAGAGTTTCTGTCCTGGGTTGGAAAATCCGTAGCAGCATGCAAGGAGTTAATATTGATTGTCATTTCAGTTTAGGACCAACATAACACATATAGGATTCAGTCCGGGTTCGAAATCCCAGTCATTGCGTTTTACGAAGAAAGATGGGGATCAAGTTTTCCCTTATACTGCCATACACATTTGTGTGATTATTGTTTCTGCTGTCGTCTGCCTACTCTGCATCACAGCCTGAAAAGAAGAACAAAACAATGACTCCGTTGTGAAATATTGTCTAATCGAATCCTTCCTTGTCCAAAAAACTGTCAGCGTTAGCCATGACCAATCTTATAATTAACAACATTTTTCTTCTTTGGTCACCAAGTTGCCTGACTCAACCAGCCCCCCCCCCCCCCCCACACACACACAGTTATATAAATACCGAAACAACTTTCAGTTTTAAAGGATGTTTCAAACTTTAGCTTACTCTATTTACATCGCGACCCCCCGCTCCCACACACCTACAACAAAGCTAGACAATCAAATATTTTTTTCCAATCTGAACATCTGCTGAATTACAGTTTTAGATATCGCTCTTGCTATAAACACTTTGTACTTTGTAACGAGAGTTGATTTGATACTTGGCCTAAGAGGACATAGGACATTCTAGCACTCAGGCGACGTTATGTCACACACAAAATTAGTCATAGAAATGGATATCTGTGGTACCCGATTCGGACAGTTGGGAGCTCAGATCGACCAATCTGGAGTTTGCTACGAGTTACTTCAATAAGAAGTTGCGTCACGACTCCTACATGCATATTTTATTTATCCACAGATGAATGTCCAAGCCGTCTCCGGATCTTGAACAAAAATCACGACTGATTCAGTCTGATTCATATTTAAACTTCGTTATCAAGACATGCCTTCGACGAAACTATGTCTTGATAATGTAGATGCAATATTCTCTCAGTCTTCGGACAAGCAACACATATTTACTCCCCAGCCCCCGCACTCACGATCGGTCATCTTCACGACACTCACGCATATATTACTCATTAATGCCTTTCGTTTGGGTCACTGTGTTCTCATAGTATTGACGAGGGAATAGTGCCCGACATACACTTGTACGCAAAAGTTTCCGATCTTGTACCCAGAGGCGTAGATTCCTTCTTCTAAACTGAGAGTCCACTTTCTTTCCGACTGAAAACATAACGGATTGCTACAGGTAACACGCAGATATGTCTGGCATCCTAATGTTTCCTGCATCAGTTTCATTACATCCTACATGTTAAGATGACCCTCCCCCACATTCCCAGAAAAAAATACAATACAATTGTCCACGAAATGGTTAACGACAAGGCATGTTTTCAGACTTTCATTGGAAGCTGGATGGAAGTTTTTGCTTGAATGGAACACTGTTTAAGTCAATCAAGTTCGTTACTCTTTATATATCTTTGTCAGTTGCTTCACCCAATACACATATTTCTGGTATTGTTTTTGTCGTAAAAAAACTTATTTCCAAACGAAATGAAATACTGCGTTTTGATTGGTTGAGAGGTACGTCGTAACGTTTAGTCCATTGTTCCTTTTAATGTTTTATCGTGGTTACGACGTAAACACCGGAATACACAATAATAGGTAAAAAGGTCGGAAAAAGTCCTGCTTATTCATTTTATTTTAAATATTTATTTACCAGCTCATATATATGTTTGAAAAGAATACCGATATTGTTAATTGAATATTTTGAAGTAAATTATAACACAAAATTTTTAATGAAAATAAATATACATATGTATTTTGTGGGGATTATTTATTTATGGTACTATTTTTGAAAAGGGTGTGATGTGTTTTGTTGTGGTGTCTGCGTACTTAAAAATGGATCAAATTAATTTTAAGAAACGCTTTGCAAGGCATACTGAAACTGAACATTCAGAAAAGAGAACAAAAGCCTTTTGAGTTGTTATTTCGAAAGCCATATTTTTATAAATTTAGTTATATCGTTAACAGAACGAAATGATTCGGAAAGAAATCCGCTCTACACGCCAATTCAGATTCAATGTTAAAATAGTGAATTGCGGAAGTTTTTAGTGTGCGGACAGAAATTGTGGATCAAAGTACGAATGTTGTTGATGGACGGGCGCTAATTGTGGATTAAATTTATTCTATTTCTGTATTAACCCCCTTAACTCTGATGTCAAAATACCAAAATTTAAGGAAGCTGTTTTTTCCCATAATGCATCTAGAAATTTAACCAATTCAATCTCGTTTGACAGAGCTCAATGAGCTCTGTCAAACGAGATTGAATTGGTTAAATTTCTAGTTGCATTATGGGACATTTTTCTGCCTGAAATTTAGATATTTTGACATCAGTGTGCAGGGGGTTAAGAAACTGGTGTGCTGATATATCTGACAACATCAATAACAAGGTTCCGTTGGAAAAACAAAACTGTTCAACGTTATCACCTTACGTATCATACTAAAACGGAGGTTGGACAATTCAAACGAATTGCAGTAATTGTGACATTAAAACGACAGTGGTGGATAAAGGAAGATTATAGGGAGTTGTCATTGATTGAAACATATGAGAATTGTCCAGCGTAACAATAACAGAGATTTTTTTTCATTTCTTTCCATGGCTGATAATTTTATCATTGGAAAAGATTTTCATGAACTAAGCGCCCACCTCTTAATTTCCGAATGTCTGTAAAATGTAACACTAAAGATATGGTAACTTCATTAACAATTAAAATTTCGACTTGTCATCGATGTGCGCATCATTTCACAAACATAAGACATTTTCCTGAAGAGTAGTACAAAAATGCTGATTCCAGCCTTTCGCAATATTTTCACAGTCAGTTTGAACGTTTAACTGTTATTTGAAAGCCACTTAAAAATAAGACAACGGCGTTTTTACCATCTCTTGATGTTCCGCGATCTTCTTTCTGTTCATTATATCAACGCATCGTGACATATAATACAGATACTGTCTTTTCCATTAATATGAAGCTCTAAGAGGTGAGATTTGCCATTTTTTGCCTGGGAAGAATGAGAACTTGCAAATTATTGTAAACACACATTCGCCATTCAAAAAAAAAGAAGAGCCAAAGTGGACGATTTAGCGTTGATGGGTGAAATACTGATAGATATTCTTAATGACGGATTATCTGTGATCCAGTTGCCTTTAACTGGTAGAGTGCTAAGTTATTTTTGACAATCAAAATTTGTTCAGTTGTCTTAATCTTGCTACTATTCATGGAGAGTGCCTGTGCACTCTCCCAAAAATTGTAACAAGGCAAATCGTAACAGACTAAAAATTATCATTCCAAAGGTAATATGAAGCATGGCCGCTGAATTTGAAGCCGTTAAGTTGTGGTACCTGCACTTCATATTAGAGCCCAAATATGGGCTTCCAGCAATCTACCAGTTAATTAGTATGCCATAAAAAGCAAAGTTTTCCTTTTGTTACTTTCAATAAACAAAAGCAACTGGGAGCTGCCTGCTGTAATCGTTTATTAAAAATAATAAAAGAACTTCTCTTTTTCTTCTACTGATGATGTCACAGTTTTTTTTTCCCAACAACCACTTGCTTCTTAAATGGACCATTATCGCTCGTCTAATAATTTCAACGGAGATAACATTATCGAAAGCCGATTTTCACGACGATATGAATTGGGGATGCTGCGGGACACTAACAAACGTGCGGACCTCGATGTAATCGCACCTATTGCACACCGAATCTTGTCTCGTATGTAAGTACATGGTTATAAGTACGGTCGAATCTATATCTAAGACTAAAAAAAACCCGGTTGAAAATAATACTAAGGAGGAAACCCCACCCCCACCTCTGCAGCTTCCTTAGCAACACAGGAACGGCATATTGACAATAAAACTTGACGAATGCACCACATTTGTTTGCATTAACCCTTTATCCAGCGTAACGTAAAAAAAACACAAAATTCACCATTCAATTTTCATTACTTGTTCAGTTTTGTCACAAAAACATAGCTTATGGCCCCGCATTGGAACGTGCTCATTGAGCTCGTTCCCGTGAGGGTCATGAGCTATGTTTTGAACGCAAAAATGGCAAATACTAGTTCTTCAAGAATTTTGTTTGCAAGTGTCGTCTGCTTTTCGTGTTAGGTAAAGGGTTAATTTGTTGAAACGGAGCCCCAAGCCTATCTGATATTCAGGAATCTCACCCTTCATACGTTCAAACAAAATAACATTTTCCCGAATAAAGATCAATCCTTTCCCGAATGACTCAAATTTTTGAAATGCAAGTACATCTTTCGTTTTGCGAAATTAATGATTAATTTCAGAACACGATGTTGTTGAGATATTGTGGTCAGTTTAATCAAAACGGTATGGCGTGAAATAAGTTTTACGAATGCTTCTCGCCTGTCAACACATCTAGGATTATTGACAATTGAGGACGCCTCCCTTCCCCTCCACAAGTTATAGATATCTGCGGAAGAACATGGCGGAATTGTACAAATGCTTATGAAATACATTAGTTACTTTATTTGTGAGAAAATTAATGTGAACACTTTGATAGATGGGAAATGAATCAATAAAAATAATTAAATTTAACAGATATCCACATTTCCTTGTCTGTTTATGTTGAACCTATCTTCACTATTTTCCCATAACAACCGAACTTTTCCTTTTTTATTATTGCCCTTTCGACAAAACTGCAGATCCCATTTACTCCTTTGGTGGGCAACTCCTGAAGTTTGGTTATCGGGTCATCACAGATATCATCAAGACATTTTGTGGATTAAAATAATACCCTGTATTTATTTGAGACTGAAAATTAAACTCACAAAATTTTAATATCACAGAGAAACCCCCTATCTTGAAGACACAAGTTGGGTACACCCTGAATAAATCGAAGGTGGTGATTATGGCTGAGTTCGGGTCTTTGTTTCAGAATATATAATATATAATGTGATCTTGTGGCTTTCAAAACACTGTCTTGTGTCATACAGGAATATTTTTTTAAGATATTCTTAAAACTGCATGGATATTGTTTTATCGTTTAATGTAAATAATTTTTCTCAAGCGTATTCAAGCAGTCTGTGCACATTATAATGAGCCGTGGGAAAACATACCTAGTATGTTTTTGAACAGACAAAATGTCAGCCTATGCTTAATTTTATTAGTAATCCATTGAGAGGAGGCTGCAGAATCGGACATAAGATCTTCCACATTTTCCCATGGTCATGCTAAACGTCACGTCTACACAACGTCCCCTGAGTTCCAATGTGTTCTATGTGCCTACTGGCACATATATCACATTGGAACTCAGGGGATGACAATGACATAAAAAAAAATGAAAGCATGCTCACGTGGCATTTTATTACTTATCCATTGAACTTTAGGTCCTTGTATTTAACAGAATTGCCGCTATGACATAAATGTTTCGACGTTCAACTGGTGATATACAAGCCGAAACTCTTTCCCCGCACCGTTTCTACTCGTTCCTTTCCTCCCATCGAGTCATTAGTTACACTTCAAAAGGTTTCTAAATTTCGTTATGCAATCATCGATCGTCTGTCGCTTAGTGTGAAAATTAAAACACCCAAAGGAAAATAATGCCCGTTCACAGAAATATAAGTTAACAAACAATGAGATAATATTTAAAAAACGATCATTTCCATCCACAACATTAACCCCGTTCCGTGCCGGCTCGTCTTCGAATGCGAAATATTGACTTTTTGCTGTAGAAGTAAACAAAGTTGAAATCAATGCGCAGATATAAATCGGACAAAAGCGTTTTCCTTGCACAGTAGCGATCCATACACAAGATCGCAGTCGTTTGCCACGTAGGCGACGCTGTTTGAATCGTCGGACTTATTGGATCTGTAGAATTCGATAGATGGACACAAGGTTAAACTTCAAAAAGACACGCTCCAGGCGAAGCGGGGATTAAGTATTTGGTCCTACTGTGTGCATGTGGTGATGTCTTCAAACACGTGGCAATCGAGGCCACACTCGACAGGATATTTTCCTAAATCTATACAACTGTCACTATTCCCATCGCAATTCGAACTGTCATGAGGTGGGGAAGTGCGCACGCACCAACTGTGAACGTTGGGTAAATATATGACTTTTATTGTCCTCATCCTGTGTATGTAGCTCCTGTACCCTGGATACAGTATCGCGGTGTATGAGCAAAATGTATTCGTGGCTGTTTAATCCCGTTCTCAAAATTTTCAAAATTAAATCCTGCATGTAGTATATCATGTATTCGGGAACCCGTGCCATCAAAACTCAGTGCAGTATTGGTCTCTTGTGTGTTGTTTTTTGTTTATTTCACAGTGCACAAAAAAAATAAGAGCTGAAAAAGAAAAAATTCAAAAAATCACGGATAGATATATACTTGTGGGGAATGACTCGTCTTTTGACTCTGGAAGCTTGCATGAACCGGCATTTTGTTACGTTAGTATCATGATTATAGTAATGTATTCGTATAGTAAATACGCATGTTGTCAGAGTGGCAACTGCTACTTTTATGCCTTTTAGTCAACGGATACCTTTCTGCTGGGTTTCAAGGGTGGGCCCTGGTTGCATCGAGTACGAAAAACAATGTTTGGGCGGGGATGTGTTCCGCATCTGTTTTTTTTTTTTTTGTTCATATACTGGCGTTAGCGACACTTTCAATTGCCAGTGACCACATCCTGTCGATGTCAGCCTGTGTGTTTCATCATTCCTGAATACTCTAGAATGCATAATGAGAGTTGTGTTACAGTAATCCGGATTTGGAAATCCTCCATTTAGGCTCTTGTGAGATTATTTTCCCATCAAGACAAGGATTATACACGGGTATCAAATGCACCGTGAGTTGCGGTATTTTACAGGAGAGTGTAGTTTATGCAATGGCACATTCTACCGGTATATTTCGAACTAATTTTGTGCCTCAAGGTTAACCAGCCACTACTGCCAACGTTCCGTATCCAGATAAGCCATTATGAGCCTAACCCTTTACTCAACGAATCGGCCGCATCCGCCCGCGTAATATGCAAATTCAGCAGTTAAATTTATCACACACTGCATCTGCATACAATCTGACGTGGACATCCAGGATCTCATCAATATACCGTTGTGCAGTCAATGTACCACGTTCAAGGACACAGAACTCTGTAGTCCATCCCAGCTGATGCCGTCCCAGACCATGATTGACCCTCCACCATAGCGGTCATGCTCAGCAATGTTGGCTGCATGGAATCGATGTCCTGGTCTTCTCCATACCCTAGATCGCCTATCTGTGAGGTCTAGGCAGTACCTTGACTCATCTGTACAAAGGACAGGTCGTTAATCTTCTCTGGTCCATCCAAAGTGGTCCATGGCCCATTCATATCTTGCCTGGCGGTGGTTCTGAGACAGCGGAATGCGAATACATGGTCGTCTCGATCGGAGACCACCTTCGTGAAACCTTGCCCGGAAGTCTGCGTCGAAACATTTACCCCGGATGCATTCTGAAGGTCACTGCGAAGCTGGGTTGCTGTGGCAAAGCGGTTCCTACGGGCCTGAACGATCAAAAACCGATCTTCAGCTGCAGATGTTGTCATGTCTCTGCCACCACGATGCCGTCTTACTGGTGTGCCGTACTGCTGAAATCTTGCCCAGGCTCTAGTGATCACCGTATGGTGCACACCAATGGCTTTACCAACCTGACGATGGGTAGCCCCTTGCTCCACCACCCCTACAGCCCGCCACATACTTGTTTCAGACAAATGTCTTCTTACATTTGTATTTGCCATATTCAGTCATTAAATCAGAAGGGTTTGTGTTGAAATGAAGATTGAATGCCGTACACATGCCATGTACATGCAGACAGTACACGAAAACATCATGAAAATCAAGGGGTACATGCTTACCATGACTGTCACGAATAGTCTGCCTGCCGAGAGAGCTAATGTAAACACTGGGGACCATCTTAAAACACTCCTCAATCATATCCATTAAAAATATCGCAAATATGTGACAAGCAAATTCATAATGATGTGTCAAATATTTGGTGCTTAGCAATCTTTGAGTAGTATATATATATGGGAGCCAAACACCTGCAGTAGTCGTAGTCGCGACAAACCACACGGCGAAACTTGGGTCACACCTAAAAAGTAACGCGCCTCTGCACTGAACTCTCTCGCTCTCTCTATCTATCTCGTTATCTCTAAACTTAGGTCACACTTAAAGAGTAAAGTACCTCTGCACTAAACTCTCTCTCTCTCTCTGTTTCTGGAAAAGGTTGGGGACGGACTTGTGCCCTCGGTTCGTACCTCCCTGTAAGTTTGATCTCATCAATTCCGACATTTCTTTGAGTTTTGCGGAACAAACTGTTTACGACATGCGGTTGTTACCCACTTTACGAAACTACTATTATCTGTCAATTAATGTCTCATCTGTGCATCGCAGCAGATTCACGTTTTCAAACCTTTTGTATTTTAAATTTCCTCTTCACGTCAGGGCGCTACAGAACGAAAAGAAAGCCTTTTGTCTTCTTCGATACCAATCGGATAATCCCGGTCATATGACGTATCAGAATAGCGAAATTCATCATTACGGCTAGAACAGGTTTCTGGACATACAGAATGGCTTTTGTTCACACACTCATTCTAATAGCGTCATGCAAATGAGATTATATGTCTACAACAATCTCCCTCGTTATAATTGGAAAGCCAAAATTACAATGCCAAAGAAAAAAATACGTCGGGGACCCAACTAATCTTGAATAGGCCCTCAATGAATATTGTCAGAACCAATTTTGACTACACCCTTCATCGTTCAGTGGAAGGGCATGGAAGAGATCAAAGATAAGAACCAAACACCCGGACAATGACCCGAGGGTGATTCTCCACGGCACTAAACTTCCCACTTCTCTCAAATACATTCCAGTGTTATGCCGCCCATCCATAAGATGACTCCTGTGTCTATTCTCTTTCTGGGGAAAGCTAGGCATTCCTAGTTTTATGGGTCAACACTTCCTCCAAGGGTTCCTCCTGCCAGTCGCCACTAGCCTGGGCATCTCATCAATAAGGGCGGGCGTAGCCGAACCTAGGTCCTATGCCAAAGTAAGGGGGTGTGTTACTTGGAATACATCGGCGCAGGCTTTCGTTCTGCACTTCAGTAAACACAGCACAACTCTCGTTCACACTGAAATAGGTGATGAGCTTATGCGGTTCCCATGTCCTCGCCATCCGTTCAAGTCCTTTGAAACAATGGAACTTCTAGCCTGGTCCGCATTAGTTCAGCCCATTGCGCGTGTCAGCAGATCGCAGATAATGTCATCCTGTCTGACCTTCTCCTCAACATTATTGGCTTGTCCTTCCACAGAACCACTTTCGGGTCCCATAATAACTGTTCACACCCGAGAACGATCTTGGGCGGGTTCAGCATGTGTTGCTTGCTGGGGTGCAATCCTACTATTACCTTCCACTGGGAGTCGAAGGTAACCAACCATGGATAGTGCTTCGGGCCACATCCCCTAACCATCGGATCACGTAGAGTCCTCTCGATTGTCAAAGTACCCGGCCCGATGGTGTTCCTTTGGGCTCGACATATTCCCCAACCAGGTTCCCTGAAAACACCGCTTGATTCTATTGGAATGGAAGTGGGAATCCCCCTCCCCCCATGCAGGATTCTCTTCTTGGACCTCAGCCAGGGGGCCGAGCTCCCATACTCAAGAAAGAACTCGCTTGGTCATATGGGTTAGAGAGGTAGTTGAATCTGATCGAACTCAAGAAAAACCAGATCCCGCTACCACTGACCCACACTGGCCTCACCTCTCCACCAGGTTCTGGTTCGGAACATATGGGAGCAAGAAGGTCTGGGCATGACCCTCGCTTTTGGCGGTAGTTCCATCCCAGGTGCAGCTTTGATTCAGGCCTAGCCCTACCATCCCTCCTAATGGTGGCTTATATCAATAAGGAAGCAGAGACACCACCAAACCAAAAGGATAGCGTCCCTGGCCCAGCATCCACGTTACAAGGCTTACCTGATAAGGTTTATAGCGCAAACTTGCCAAAACATATTTAACCCACCCAACGTGCTTCCCCATGGATCCCCAAGGCCCCTGACATTGAATGGGTAAGTGCTCTGACAGTTTGTTCAGGCTTTCCCCCCTTCGACCACTCTCCAACTATCTTGTCACCCGTTTTGCCTCACTGAGCCCGGTGACCTCCTCGATCACGTTTCCATTATCAAGGCAGCGGGAAAAGGCTGGTCGGCCTTTTTAGGACGCATGCCCGTAGTGACTTCCAAGCGTGCCTCCTGCAGTTGCTCTTCCGGAATTTCGTGATTCCGTATCGCCATAATTTGTACACTTTCCCAACATAGCTAATTTAGAATGTGTATTACCACCCTTTTTATGAATTAACCATGTCACTGAATTAAATGATATGGCAATGGTAGAGTCTTCCGAGGGCTGGAGTATTCCCATGCCCTCGGCTTAACCGAGACAGCAACCGCCATCTTACCCAGAACCGATGCTGTTCGCGCTATCCCATGCGGATTAGGGTGCCGGTTCGGGAACATACCCTTGCCTTCTCACTGGAGATAATTCCCCTGCAAAAACCAAAATGTCCTGGCGTGCCCTGTCCTGGAAATTTGCAGGAATTGGTTTCTTTCCTGCATCGGGAGTCCATAAATGAGTGGTAGATGATCTAGGTGGAAGCTTATCTTTGGTGTGACCCTGATGACACATGCTTCAAAGAGGCACCATTTCTTTCCAGGCCCTGTTTCCTTGGATTCAACAATTGGGGTCGCAGTTTGTCCTACCACAGTGGTGGTATCCGCCTGCTTCTCCTGGGGAGACTGCACATCTGTTCAAAAAGGTATCGAGTCTTTCCAATCACAGCCGCTCCTCCCCTGCCTAACCACCTTGGGTTGGGCTTTATCTGCTGGTCCAGCTCTCCGATTTATAGGAGCTTGCGTACCTGCTGGGACCTTCTCAGCAGGACCGACTTGACCCATGTTGAATTCAGTATCCTTAAGTCGAACTCTGCTCAGGGCCACTGCACATTTGAACACGATTCTTCCCAGCTCAGTTGTAGTACTGCCAATTTTTTCAAGAGCCAAGGATTCCATCTACTTTTTGTTTTGTTGGCCTTTACTTTGGTCAAGTTGTATTGGTCCAACAGAGGGACCCTCTCTTGGTCTTTTGGACAAGCTGCACTTAACAAATACCGAGTCTGGCGCCAACGGCTTGAGCCGGCCTGCATCGGTTATCCATCCGGCTGCTGCTTCGTCTGGGTTTTGGGCCCGTAGACTGCCTCTTTATCCTGAGCCACTTGAGAAGATGGGAGTGTCAATGGCAACTTGGTTCTCCCGGCCACTTCCACTACCTCATCCACCTTCAGCAACTCAAGACCCATACTATGTTCCCTGAGATTCGGCCCTGGAATCAATATCTCTAGCCATCGCTGAAGAGTTTTTCCTCGGTCCCATAGTTTGGTTCAGTCTTATTTTCCATCCTCGAGAAGTCCGGATCGTGCATTTGAACACATCTCAAATCATCTAGTGCGCACACGTCTGCTAAATTTTTTGAGTTGCCGTCTGCTGCTTCAGATCCATTTTTATCTACTGCTATCTAGTCTTTTGGGTAGGCCACTGTATGTTGTGAATGAACTCACCCCGTGTCAAGGCAAATGCAACTCAGACATTACGGATCATCCGTCCAAATTCCCCCAGGGTGACAGGCATCCCTAGGACTTCAGGATTGACTGTACCTACATCGTGATTTGACCATATTTTGTCAGTTTGAATTGTGATCTCGCCGGGGTCCCATAGTTTCCCGGACGCCACTGGTTCCACGTTTGAATTCACATCTGTTAGGTGCTTTTTGTATTATTCTGGCTTTCTGGTGATTGGTAGTGATGGTTATAGCTCCGGATCCATGGTATCACTAGGCGTCCTTGTTGCACAATACCCTCCCAATCTTGGGATGTTTCTAGCGCTTTGGAAGGTTCCACACTATTAACTATTTGACTCATCGGATCTTTGGGCTCATGATCTAAACCTGTTGCAACGTTGTCTTTCTGAATTTCATAGATCTTGGTCTGTTGATCGCCATCGAACTGGATTAAACCCTGGGCTAGGGGTCCAATGTCATCAACATCCTCCTTAAATTTAACTAACGGAAGTCGTTGACAATAATTACATCACCCACGGGGGGTATCGGATGGGTTGCAGCCGACAGCATATTGCTGAGAGACCCCAACCAAAAGCCTCGACACAGCATCGGTGTATGAGTGTTTTGCCCCAGGACGGTGCTATATAATCAAATCACTCTGATTAACCCTTTACCTAACATGAAAAGCAGACGACACTTGCAAAAATAATTCTTGAATAACTAATTTTTTTCATTTTTTGTCTCAAACACATAGGTTATGACCCCTCGTTGGAACGAGCTCAACGAGCTCGTTCCAACGAGGGGTCATAACCTATGTTTTTGAGACAAAAAATGAAAAAAATAATGAAAATTAATTGGCGATTTTTGAGAATAGCGCTGGCCGGTTTTGGCCGTTACGTTAGGTAAATGGTTAAGCTCCTCAAACCATCAGGCCAATTGACCACGTGGCTTTCGGAAACCCATCAGCCTTCGGAGACTATTGTTGTCGGTTCCCTCTGGGAAGGGCTACCTGAGAGATAGTGTCTGAACTGTCTCGTAAATCTTACCACTGCCAACAATTTTTCCTCGTAGTACAGGACCGAATTTGTGTGGTGAGAGTATGAAGCTTCTGTACGTCACGACATGTTCTGTATCTTGTATAATCGGCGATAGTTCGGCCAGAATCGTGAAATGCGACGCGTCTGTGTCCAAAATAAAAGGGGCTGTCTGCTTTGACATTGCAAGCAACGATGGCGTTAACGATGCTTCTTTAAAAGAGGGCCCGAAAGACGTACTTCGAACTGAATGCGGTCTTAGCTCTAGCTTCCTCTTTCAATCAACCTTTTCAAACCATATGTTTCCATACAGCGCATCCTTGCCATCATCTGTGCAGGTAAAGGGATACTCTTCCTTCCTTCCTTTCGCGTGGCAGCATCCAAAAGTCGATAATGGACGCGCGATCGTACTATAGAATCATGTTTCCCCCATGCGCTGGGGGCGAGGCCTAGTCAGATATGCTAGACTGGATTATCTAGCATCGTTTTGAGGTGAGCCTTTTCCTCGCCCACAAAGCACATTGGTGTTCATCTCAAATGTTGGGATAGATTCGGTAACGTGCCTGTGTCTATACTATGTTGTATTTCTTTGGAATGTCCTAAGTCATATTTGTTCTTGGCGAATACCTCCTGATATTTTACTAAGAGTCCAGCTAGCTCCTCTACTTATGACTCCATCAGAGGTTTAAATGAGCGTTCATATAAATCTTTCAAATGTTGGGGGATGCGAGCTTAACACTCCCACTCTTCTTTAATTTTAGCATTATGCTGCTTTTTCATAGGTCACACGGTTAATGCTATGAAATTCTGTGTCATCTATCAGGATTTGTGGAAGCTCTGCTGCGCTTAAGCAAATGTTTACGTGTGGTCAACATTACTAGCATGTGGACTCCGTTTCTAGCACAACATCGCCATGGGCTTCTGTAAGGATTTGGAAATTGTGAAAAACGAGAGCGAGACATTGATTGTTTACGTTGAAATCTCACTCAGCAGGGTGTGTCTGAGGGCTCTCACATTGCAGGAATGCGACATAATTTGCTGCTCTTTACAGTGCCTCCACTCGGGCGAGCCTCACTGGCGGCGGGGATACCCCACGTACATTAGCTTGTTCCAAGACCATCTGGGTTCCCTAGGTCTGATGATGTCTGTGCACTTCTATGAACTTGTTTCCACTCGATTCCTAATATTCTGAAGATACTTTGGGAACAACTAAATCCACTAAAAGGAGAATCGCCCCCATGAAGTAGGTTCGATTAAACAGGAAACCACATCCTTGTAGTATAGCGTCGACGATTAGCGCAGCATATAGGCATTCATTAAAAAATGTGTAGCCTGTTTTAACCCTCTTAATAGCGAATCGCCCGTACCCGCCTGTGTAATTTACAAATAAAGCAATTCAAAACAAAATTTCAAGCAATTTCAAGAAAACTATATCATGTCACCCCTCAAACGAACGAGCACGTTGATAGCTGCCTCAACAGTCGGTGTTGCCACAGCAAAGTGTATGAAGTAAACTGTTTTGGTAACCTTCTTGCTACCACCAGAGCAATTATTTTTTTTTAAATTGATTACACCAATATGTAACACAACAATTTTCTCTGTAGTCGGTGCTACACCAACAGCAAAATGAACCTTTATCTGTAGAAGTCAATCTACAACCGCAGAAATCTATACCCAGGAGCTAAATCTATGGGAACCATAGATTTAGCTCTTGGGTATGGATTTCTGCGTTTGTAGATTACTGCAGCAAAAAAAAATTAAACATGCCAATCCCTACCTGTAGAAGTCAATCTACAGTCACAGACATCTTTATACATTGACATGTGTATATGCAGAAATTAATCTACAACCACAGTACATGTACAATAAATTTTATTTTACCTCAAAACTGTCTCCGCAGGCACGAAAAGTTGCGGCAACAGTAAAATCGCAATCCCCAAATTTTGATGATGAATGTTACATATGAATCAAAAGGACGGGAATAGCCAACATATTGCACCACAGACACGAACAAAAGTAACTGAATTGATGTATGATCTTGCGAAAAAAAACAACATTTTTTATCAACGAAAGTTTAGTAAATCACCAACGATTATTGATTAATAATTACGGAAAATGTGCACTACGTTTACAACATGACCAATGTCAGTGAATTGATTTCCGTTGGCATTGCCATCCACTGGAATTGGAAAGACTTGACATCGTGACTAGAGAAAATACTGAGAATCACAAAATCACACTACAAATTTTTTCTATTGCCGGGGACGCCAACAAAGTGAACTTGGGGTTGCTTGTCAGCTTTAGAAAACTGTTATTATCGGCCAATAAAGTTATCACTATATATTTCATCAGATTCGCTTGTTCAAATCGTTTGTATTTCAAAGTTTCCTCTTCAAGCCATGAAGCTTCAGAATGGAAATGAAAGCATTTTGTCTACTTCGATGCCAAATGGATAATAGCAGTCAGATGACGCATCATAATGGTAGAATTCATCTTCATAGCTGGAACAGGTTCCGAGGCATACGAAATGGTTTCCTGGGAGCGCAGACTATTTCTAATGACGTCACACAAATGAGATTATACGTCAATTCCACAACCACAAGTTTTAACTTCCATGATGGACGTGTTAATACTGATACATTGTCATATTGTGTATACAAACACCTGTGCACATATAAGCATTACAGCCATATGGTTTGGCAGTTACTCGGAATGATCAATTCACCGGCACAACTGATATCTCACCCTTTCTTTTTGCTTGTTACTCAGCACATAATGTGCACGTAGCACACGCACATCGAGAACGCATACGAGACCTTTGTAACTGCTCATGTCATTAGAATAGCCGTTCAAATCGTCCCTAAGTGCTTGAACGCTGGTATACAGCTCACGTTGATATCCAGGTTGTGGCTTGCAATGCATGACGGTCACAGTGAGATATGAGAACACCCCTCGATTTTCAAGCGTCTTGAATATGGTATGTGCGTTTTGCTTCCAAATACATGAATATATTCTATCTGTTACATCATCTTCACATGATGATTCCGCATCCACCCAAAATACTGTAAAAAGTATCAGACAGTACTCATGTAGATTAATCCTTTACCTAACGAATCGGAGGCATCCGCTCTGAAATTATAATGTGAGCAGTTGACAAAAACAAATATTTTTCAAACAATTTCAATAAAACCATATCATGGGACCCCCTCACTGAAACGAGCTCGTCGAGCTCGTTTCAATGAGGGTCACGTGTTATGTTTAAAAAATAATAAATTTTGATATTCTATGTGTTGGGTTACAGGGTTAAAGGAAAATTCCGCCAAACTCATTTTCTAAATTAAAACCTCAAAATATGATGTATCGTTCGCATCTGTTTGGGGGTCAGCGAGCGGTCACGGTCATTTTACTCATTGCCTAACGAATTTACCACATCAGTCCGAGCAATTTACAAATTGAGAAAGTAGAATTTTTTTCAAAACATCTCAACAAAACCATGTCATGTGACCCCTCATTGAATCAAGCTCTCCAAGTCCGTTCCAGTGAGGGATCACATGTTATGATTTTGTTGATTTTTTTCCAAAAATTTAAAAAACAAATATTTAAAATAACAAATTTTGATATCATCTGCGTTGGGTAAATGATTGACTGATCTGGGAAGACCTTGTTTGTGTTGATCTACTGCCAACTCCGTCAAGTGCAGAATACAACGAAACGGCAATACGAGTCTGTTTGATAGCGTACAATTCTTTCTGTCGTACAAAGACATATCAACCACGAAAAATAAAAAAAACTCATACACGTAGATGCGTTTTTATATTATCAACCGCACACTCCTCTTCTTTGGGCTGAAGCTTTCCTAAAAATAGCAAACGCCTCACACAGTGATCTTAAAGTCACGGATTAAAACAGGCCCGAAGCCAGGATCTCAAATGTCTCTCGACATGGTGAGGCGAGAGTTAAAATTTTCCGGCATGTTCCCACTTCGTATTTTTCAAATTAAGCTGCTGTAATTTTTTTCCCGTTCAAACGATTTCAATAAAACCATATCTCTTGGAACGAGCAAGTCGCAGGATTCGATTTTTTAATTTTTTGAACTAAAGTATAAAAATAACATATTTTGACGTCGTGTGCGTTGGGGTAAAGTGTTAAAATAGTGAACTTTTTTAAATTAGATGCTTCCAGAGAAAATGTTGGTATTCGAGTGACACGTAATTTCCCCTTGTACAACAGCAGACGTGGTTATGAGGGACGAACCAAAAAAAAAACCTTAAAGTCTCTCTAGAATAGTTGTCTTCGACTTTGAGTAACAAACTTTCTTTCCCCGCTTGGCCTTGTCCCATTACCGTTCTCGAACTTTCTCGTGTCATTGGACCCTTGCAAAGGAGGGCGGCGGTGAAAATCCACTAAAAGGCATAACACTCATCAAAACGTACCATGCTTTGTCATGGTAAACTGGATTACTGCCCTAAAACACTTTGGTAAACCATTATTTACCATGGTCTTTTGGGGTAATATCCTGATTTACCATGGTGTATCCTGATATCTTGTCAATTTGTGATTAGGGTAACTCGGCAACTTTGCAAAATCAAAATACACCAAAGCCTGTTATCCATCACGCGTTATGTGTGGCTTGCATGCTGTGCTGTACGGTGAAGTATTTCTGTTTGCTGACGTAGTCGGGTAGATGTTTTTGGCACAGTTTCTAATAATCACAACATTACCTTTCGTACTTGGCCAATTTCATATTGTACTAATCTTGCAGCAGCGATATAGCCACGGATGCAGAAGATGGCCTTAATCACCAGTATAGCCGAACATCAAAACCATGAAAACACCTCCCGTCACCGTATTGAACAAATGATATTTCATCTTGGAGAAAGAGAAGAGATAAACCCCAGAAGGAAGAGGAGACCGATTCCTTTGGTGTCGTGAACATGCTGGCTGGCGGCAGATATGTGTAGAACAGATAGAAAAAGAAAGAAAATCAGCTACCCATCATGAGATGCTCTGTTTTAGGTGTTGCCGTTTTCGTAATAGCGAGACACAAAGTTAAATGAGCCAGCCTCCTGCTTCATGACATTCATATCCTTCATTAGCAAACAACTATGAAACCAACAATTTAATAAAACACAGTGTTACTCTGTTCGGTGACTGGGTGGTCTGATCAGAAGTTAGATATCAATTATTAAAACTGATCCACCAAATTTAAAAAAAAACGTTGACGTTCTGAACAATGAGTGCATGTTGTCCGCATGTTTTCTAGACTGATACATGGATTTTGTTACAATGTAGCGCATGGCCACTTTCTTATAAACTACAGATGGACAAGTAAAAGATTCAGGGCTAAATCATGTCTGCTTAAAAACATTTACACCAACGTGTACAGTATTGTTCTCCTTTCTAGATGTGTGGCACCGGAGATGTCAGCAATGGGGGTTCAGATGATGCCCCCCCCCCCCCACCTCTTTAATTTTACCAAAGGTAATATTTTCGTATAGATTGGAGTCTTAGATATCGATTTTTATTATACGATAAACGATAGATTATCGAAGAAATTGCGGAAAGATAGAAATCGTATCCCCCACTGTGAAGATATAGAAATTTTCATTTTCACAGTATCAATCAAAATGGCGGCTTTCAAAGCATCACCTCAAAGTGAATACGAGTCAAATTATCACTGGAAATGATGCATGAAACCCGCTTGTCCAAACATGGCCCGAAGGTCTGTAATTTTAGTTTTGGGTTTAGTACGTTCAAATGTCGTACCAAACCAAAAACTTATATTACGGACTTTCAGGTCATGTTTGAACTAGAAACCCGCTAGCTGAATCAGATTGCAAGACGATGTCTGTTCCGATTATCGATCAAATCACTTCTGCGTATCAATAATTCAATGTGCTGTTTACTTTCATGCATCAATTCAAGGTTGAAACGAGTGGAATTATCAGATTCTTATAAAAAGCGTACAATAAAAAGAAAATCTAATGTTTTTGTGTGGATGCCGAAAATAATCTCACTTGTGGCTGAGTCAAATGGATAATTTCGCTCGCGCAAGTACACGCGAAAATTTTACCATTTGTCTCTGTCAATCATGAGATAATATTCGGTATCCACTCAAAAACACTAGATATCCTCTATGCTCTTGTTAGTAATCATGCACTTTCTTAACCATTTGAACCCTGGTGGTATCTTCCATATTAGTTCAATGGCAGCAACTGGAAGAGTACATTATTTACGGGTAGACCAATTAATGTTTTCAACGAGCAGCTTTGGGGCTGTTTGTAGTATCGGTACGCTTTGTAGTACCAGTACGCTACGTGTTCAAAACTACGCTGAATGTCACGATGTGTGAATGAGTTCGTCAATATTGCACGGGTGCCAGCGCGGAAGCATGGACGTTCTGCGTGTTTACAGTTAAAACTAGAAGTCCTGTCATGAAATGCGCACAAATAGTACGTCGATCTGCGCGTTAATCTACGGATTATGACCATGGTAAGGCTATCAAATTATGTACATATGGCCTGAGCACAAGCAATGTTTCAGCCAATGGACCTCCGGATAACCCGGAGGTCCATTGGCAGAAACATTACCTGTGTTTGCTGTGAGAAACCAGGAGAAACTGCGTGATTTGGATGCCATTCGATATGGCAGCTGCGCGCAATTCCTACGCGCAATTAAGCCTAGATAAGCGCACAGTTCGTGACAGGACTTGTAATTTTAACTGTATTAAACACTCCTCTGTGAAATAGAATACATTAATTTACAAATTCATGAATCACATACAGAAAATTTCAAAATTGAAAACTCTTTGTTATTTATTGACCGATTCGATTTACAATGCGACGTTTCGTTTGGCCGATTACGAAAATGAGCGGCGTTTTTCTTTTGGTTGCTCTTTTGATGACGTCAGTTGGAAAAATAGTCCATCAAGGGAACTTCGCATGGAACACGCGTTCCGTACGGATTTGTAAATGTGGAAATAGAAGAAAAGTAACAGGCGTTTAAGACACTGCGTTACGACTACGGCATGTATCATCTTATTTATCCACATACAAACTCTCAGGAAGATTGGAGGATTTGTTTTATATATTTCCCACTGATTAGTATTCCAACTTATTTATTTATTTATTGGTGTTTAAGGTCACAATCCTGTGCACAATGGCTAATCGTGACCGTGGCAGTTTTACGGGTGGAGGAAGTCGGAGTACCCGGAAAGAACCACTGAGCATCGACGAGCAACTGTCAGCTCTTCAACGTTTTAACCCCGCTCAAACAGGGTTACAGCGGCTGAAGACATGTGCACCATTGACGTGCAGTACCCCTTAGTACAAGGCGTCATCGTGCCCCCATGCAGTCAACCGGGATAAAGTGCCTTGCCCAAGGTCACAACGCGGGTTGTCCCCGACGGGGATCGAACTCGGAACCTCAAGCGTAGAAGTCCAACAGTCTACCACTGAGCCACCGCACTCCCTATTCCAACTTCATCATCAAGGCATGTCCAGGTGACACGTCAAAGAGCCACAAGCTTTATGGAGAACCATTGCACAAACAAACTCGGCACAGTTTCAGTCTTTCAGATGAGATATTTCCAAAACCAATTTAAGAATACGCCAACACGGTTGCAATGGAGCCGCATGGTGGTACATCGAAAGTCTAAAACAGTCGTCTTTCACATCTATAATTTCTGCATCCCACAAAGAATACTCCGAGCATATTGAAGTCTCTTTCGTTCGCCGGAAACGGTCTAACAAAACCATAGCCACATCACAAACACGAACCTCTTATCCACATCTCAAGTATCAAATCGATATCAGATGGTAGTTTCATTGTTTTGAACTACAAACCCTGCTTTTGCCTTAACCCTTTACCCAATATAACGCTCAATACCGGCCAGCACTATTCTCAAAAATCGCTAATTAATTTTTATTATTTTTTGTCTCCAAAACATAGGTTATGGCCCCTCATGGGAACAAGCCCGTCGAGCTCGTTCCAATGAGGGGTCATAACCTATGTTTTTGAGACAAAAAATTTAAAAATTAGTTATTCAAGAATTGTTTTTGCAAGTGTCGTCTGCTTTTTATGTTAGGTAAAGGGTTTAAACGGCACAAAAACAATAATAATGCTCCAAAAGCACAACTGGGCACTCAAAAAATTCGAAGCCTTTATGCATATCTTGAGACGAAGTATTCACAGAGTTCATATCAACGATTTTTTTTATTATTTCAATTATTTCCAGTCATCACTATGGTTCGGAAAGACATGAAAACAAGATTTATTCCTTGCAGGCGCAGCAACTTCAACTGTTCTACTGTTAAAATCTGGACAACTCGCAGAGAAATGATTTGATTCTTGAAAGCACCCTATTTATATGCATTATGTTTTGGTCTGTGATCGATCGACAACTAGTCACCGTGTGTAATGGGAAGTACGTAATGATGGGTCATAAGTTGATGTAAGGAATGCAGTAATTGTCCAGTACGGTAGTATAGTGTGGCTGGTTTAAACCCATGTTTCCCTACTATCAGCTGTGAGAACAACAAACAGAGTTAAGGCGGAATGCTGCCCTACGGTAGTTCTGGATAGAACGTTATGCTATGCCATGGAGTAATATGGGGCATGCTTGGTTGTTTAATGTGGTAATGTAGTGTGGACTGTCTGTTCCCCTTGTGGTCTGCTGTTAGCCTTGAGTTAGTCAATCAAGAAGTGACTGGAATAGGCAATGCCGAACAACTCAGATCTCGACGAGCAAATGAGTTATCTAGTAATTGTTTGAAATTGTAACTCCCCGAACAACAGGGCGACTCATCTCGGACAAACGGGATTCCATAACCAGAACAGGATCCTTGAAAGGGATTCTATGAAAGGGATTATGTTAAGTAGTATTCTATTCGTCTCAAGTACTACTTTCACTTGTCTTGTTTCTACAGTTACTCTTCCCCTCCCTGTTCGATCACTGTCAGTTGTTTGTGTACTACTGCTAAAGCGGGAAAATAAATAAAAAGAGCCAAATATCAACGAGAGACGTGAATGAAACAGCCATTACTCGGACGATCGAATATTATCGAGCAAATACGTACATAAATCTCATACCTGTGGGCTGGAAGAATTGAAAACGGAGCCTCATTACGGTGATCAGTTGACTTGCTTTTCTTCTTCTCTTTGTTTTTTTTTTCTATCGATAACAATATCCAAGAAATCATGGTCAAGATTTGGAAAAATGAATAGTAGATAAGTGTTATGTACTCATTATGTTTGTCAAAACGCTTTTGTTGCAAAGCGTCGCGTTTTTTGGGGGGGAAGTATTGCTACTCGTCTGACAGGCGCACCTTGTAGCTAAACATCCTCTGAACACGAGTCTCGTTGCGATAAAAAAAATCTGAACAAACACAGTTTTAACATAAGACCTATTTAGTATTTTGTATTATTTGTTAGATTTGCTTTTCTTTCCACAATTGTCCATTATCAAACTCATCTGATATGACTTCAAACTCGGCTGATATTGAGCCAATCTCGGCCCATATGACCCAACCTAGAGTTGCCCCATTGATGCGTTACTGGGCATAAACGGTTTGATAGCATCAAATGTTCACAGTTATTCGTAGAACAAAATCAGGGAAATTGGCGTTACCACGCATGTTGGAGCGGTTTGAAGTACAGTTTTGTATGCTGGGTAGTTAATGTTGGAAACAAGGGATGATTAGGTGGATAAAGCGAAAAGAAAGAATAGTTGAACAGAAGATTCATCGCAAACTAAAATTCAGAGTCGTAAGCAGAGATTCGTTGAGGAGGGAGAAGAGACATCCGAACAGTCGCGGATTCCCATCGCGGCTCCCCCACTTGAGAAGCCGAGACGTTCGGATAAGTGAACTAGGGGAAGAAACTTCGGTCCTCATGAAAAGAATGAGAAACAATAACACTGGACGAAATCTGTAACATTTGTTTTTTGGTTTTTGTTTTTTGTTTTGTTTTTTTTTTGGGGGGGGGGGAGGGGGTAGTTAATATAGAAAGAGGCTATTACTTGGTTAGTTTATATTGGTCGGGATATAGCCTTCGGTCTAAGGCTGATATGAAGTTACTTCGGCGAATATCTAAGCCGATATTCGGGCTAAGGCTGACATGAAGTTACCTCAGACTGACTTCTCGGCCGATAGAAACTAACCATGTAATGACTTCTGGAAATTGAATACATGCTGAGTGAATGTGTATGACATATCACTCAATGTATGCTTATGTGTTGTTGTTTTGTTTTGTCTTTTTTTTTTCTTTTTTTTTTTGAAGGGGGGGGGGGGGGGGGGGTGTTTAATAGAGAAAGAGGTTATTACTTGGTAAGTTTTATATCGGTCGAGATATAGCCTGCGGTCTAAGGCTGATATAAAGTAACCTCGGGCTAATATCTAAGCCGATATCCGGGCTAAAGCTGACATGAGGTTACCTCGGGCTGACATCTCGACCGATAGAAACTAACCATGTAATGACTTCTAGAAATTGAATACATGCTGAGTGAATGTGTACTACATATCACTCAATGTATGCTTATGTGTTGTTGTTTTTCTTTTTTTGTTTTTTTTTTTTTGGGGGGGGGGGGGGGGGGCGGTGGTTAATAGAGAAAGAGGTTATTACATGGTAAGTTTTATATCGGTCGAGATATAGCCTTCGGTCTAAGGCTGATATAAAGTAACCTCGGGCTAATATCTAAGCCGATATTCGGGCTAAGGCTGACATGAAGTTACCTCGGGCTGACATCTCGGCCGATAGAAACTAACCAAGTAATGATTTCTAGATATTGAATACAAGCTCAGTGAATGTGTATGACATATCACTCAATGGATTCTTATGTGTTGAATAATTAATATATCTACCATGCAACGTCTTTGCAGTCGTGTTTTTGAAGAGGTATGGAATACATTATTCTATGGAATGTTGACTGGAAGACCTGAATTCTTTTAATGATTTTCTAGTCTTGCCACTGTTAGTTTTATTTTACCGGTCAGAAATGGATGAACAATGCCTAGCAACCAGTAACCAAACCATTGTAGATACTTCACAAACTCCAGTGTACACTAGATGCAACTTGAATCGGCATAACACATAACAAAACGTCTGTGGAGCAGCATCTTCGAAAATGATGATGTTTAGAGCCAAAGTATCTCTCTATTTTGTCGTTGTCGCACTCGTGAAGACATGTTCGCCTGGTATGCATTATTTTATTATTACCACATGCATTACTTGCTGTTTAAACTGTGAACTTTAGCCGAGCGTTGAACAAGATGTAGCTCCAGTAGGAAGCCGTGAATATTATGTATCTTACGTAAATTTACGTTGTATGCTAGAACATGTTTTGTGTATAAAGAATTCGTTAAAATGTACTGGGAAATGCACCGGGGGGGGGGGGGGGGGGGGCATGGAGAGAATTCTGATGCTGTCTCCTTGCATCTGGGCGACCAATGGCAGTTCACTTAGAGAACATTTCGATGACAGTTTTGTATCATCTTCATCCCTCATTTGGCAAAACTGGTTTCAAGGGGACCCAAACCCATCCAGTGGATCATACTTTGGTCCAAGGGGAGAAAATTTTGATCTTTAAAACTGAAGGAACCCTGTTTATTTGCAGCTCACTAAGGAAGACCACCGGGAATTTTCCCAATGGACCATACGGCCAATCGACCTCTGATTAAGCGTCTTGCCCACTGAAACAACGCTGATGCCGCGGGCTTGGATTAAACTTCAAATGACCGATCTAAAAGAGATCCATTCCAATAACTAATACGTCGACTTCACGTCCGCAGCCTGGATCTCAAAATTTATCGCTATGGTGGGGCGAGAGATAAAATTGTGTGACAGTGTTCCCAGACGGGTCATTGTCCGTCAATAAGAACTTCATACGTACCTCAATATACTTATTTAACCCTTTAACTGACGGATCGACCGCACCCCACCTCCCGCTTTACCTATAAATTAAGCAGTTAAAAAAATCCATCAAAACCATATTATGTGACCCCTCATTTGAATGAATGAACTCGTCGAGCTCGTTCCAATATGGGGTCATATGACATGCTACTTTTTAATTTGGTTTCAAAAAAATAAACACAAACAATTAAAATATCAATCTTTTATATCGCATACGTTGTGTAGAGGGTTAAAATGGTCAACTCTTTTTTTCAAATTAGCGGCTTTCAGAGAAAATGAGGGCGGACAGCAAAGTATTACTTCAGACATGGTCATGGTGGTGGGGGGGGGGGGGTGGTGATCGTATATTGAATAAATAAATTAGTAAACTGAATTAACAACAGTCCTGTATTACATTGAATTAACAGTCCTCTTATTATTTGAATTAACAGCCCTGTAATAAATTGAATATTCAAATTACCAAAAGAAAACGCCCGTATACGGTATAGACGAGCTCAATTTTAGCACTGCACCATCTTAACAACCGAGAAGGCGAATCACGCGTGTCAACCAGCTCTTTTTATAAACACAGAACACACGTGTGCTGAGCAGATGATCAATATTCAATGGTTTCCATTTTGTAAATGCATTTTATTTAATATTGTACATGTTTTATGAAGAATTTGAAATTTAGATGCAAAAAAAAAGTGGAGTAAGGGTCCTTGTCGACCCAGTTTTAATATCAGGAGACGGGGAATTCGTTCGATGGTCTTTTAATGTCAGCGGTAACTCGAAATGGGAAATAGAATAATAACATTGCAAAATATAATAATATTTACTTAAACACGTCCTTTGTCATCTTGAGTAATAAAACATATTTAGCAGGTTTCCTTTATTCAATACCATAACCCCCATCGCGGCGCTACGCGACTGCCTCACTCCGTCGGGCGAACCATGGTAGCTACCATGACAGATTTTTGAATTTTTTTTTATTTTATTTTTTTAATAATGTTTTATTTATTTTATGAGAAAAAGGTTCTGGGAGATGATTTCCATACCTCAAAACGTGAAGGGAGGAAGGCCTTGAAGAAGGGACGTGTAAGGGTAAAATAATGGCTAGTGTTATAAATCGAATCTTGAAGTGTTTTTAATATATTTCTGCACCGTTTTAAACACATGCTCATTATGGGAGTGTGACTCATGCGGTAACCCGTGGAGTATACATTGAAGATAAACATCATCAGTACCCAAACTGTCTAGCATGGATTGACGTTCAGCTGAATAAACGGGACATGCGAGAAAGAAGTGTCCCGAGTCTTCGTACCGATACCCACAACGGCAGGCAGGGTTATCACTAATGGACCTGTCAAATTTGTGTCCATTTAGATCACTACACCCCATTTTGATTTTTGAATTATTCTACGCTGACGCAAACGCCGCTGGGCACGGCATATTTCTGTCCCGTCCTTTAAAAAATCCATAGAGATAAGTATCGTGCAACATCGAAGCCAATATTACTTGATTAATACTTCTGTAGAGTATCCACTGAATACGTGACTATGTTTCATCCCTCAGGAAAAACAGTTGGTAACATTGGATTTTCTCCAGAATCCTGAAATGGTCGACTTAAAAGGACCCACTTCGGCTCTTAATCTTTTCACCAAGATTTAAACACACAATACATTTTTCTAATGCCGTATACACCAAATACTAGCAGTCTCTGAAAATGTTCGATTGAGATATGGCATGGATTAGATTATAACATTCGAATATGAGAGGCCAGAAACACATTTATTACACACCTGTTCTATGTAATCCCCATCTACTGCAACACTAAACCATGCGGAATGTGAAAATCTGTTCCGCACATATGTGCGGACCGGAAATCGTTGACGGACTACTTTTAAATAGAAGCGAAATTTCACTGGAATTTTCTACTAATCGTGCCACGCAATTACAATTTGAGTCGCTAGCGATGGCTGAAAATCATCCCCTGAGTTCCAATGCGTTCTATGTGCCTGTAGGCACATAGAACACATTGAAACTCAGGGGACGAAATAGTAATAAGGGTTCCCCTCGAAAATTTGTTTACCAATAAAATGTGTCCTTTTTGTTGATAGATGTCAAATGAATTGCTGAATGCCCTTCTAATAATTGTTTTTATATACGTGAAGGCGTGTAATAAACACAGAAGGACACGTGTGTGGATCGCTTAATCGATATGGCACTTGTGCCATCGCGGAAGGATAAAACTCGAGGCCTGTGGCCTCTCGTTCTATCCTTCCACGCTAGCACTCTTGCCATATCGATTAACTCATTTACACGCCTGTGCAGAGTTCTGTGTATTTCTTTTCTGCGTACCACAATATAAATATATATTATGACCTTTATGTTTATGTATCAAAAAATAGACTCGCCGAGATATGGCCTTAGAAACCGGAGCTTGATTCTGATGTAACATTTTGCACATAAGCATAATGGTGAAGATAGAATTATCTTTCAATTCTCAAATGTACTAACTGGATTAACAATTTACCTAACGAATCGGCCACATCCTATCACATAATTTACAAACTGACTAGATTCCTGTGTTTAAAAGCTGGGATCATAGACCATTATAACAGTAATCTGTTCCAGTTGCATTGGATGTTAAGGCAAATGATCCACGGGTAAATCTCCCAATAAAATAAGGCTACATATAGACAAATACGAATCATCACAGAAAACAATTCCAGCAATTCAGTAATTGTCAATTCTCGAATATCGCTCTCGGGGAGGGTTGTAAATGTGAACTAACATACCGGCTGAGCCAATTACAACCTTTTTGGGGTTGCCGTTGGCTGAGTTGGTATGGTGGCAGAGCATTTATTACTAGGCGACTGGGCGCCGTAGACTCGGGATCGACTTCCGTCGAGGCCACTTTCCGAAAAGCTTTACAGTTTTCAATCCTGTGACGCGGTGCCAGGACGATGCCTGGTGGAATTCCTGCTTGACATTGGCGATATAAAATTAAATTCAAGCAGTTGTATTTTCACGGATCGTCCATTGAGATTCCTGTGTTTAAAAGCTGGGACCATAGACCATTATTAGGAACCTCAAGCGGACCGCAGGCCCGTAAAGGGGTTGCACATACCCAGTGAGATAAATGTGTCCCAGAACAAAAACTCTCAATGCCGTCAACCTCATTTTTTGAATTGAATAGTAAATTTCAGTGACTTCCGGTGTCGAATTACCCATTCAACCAGCAATCAAACAAAATTTCAAATTCGTTCGTTTTCTGTTGCAAACTGATTCGCCTCTAAGCTTTGCGTGATATTTACATATCTACACATCACTCGAATTCTGTCCTTCTGGAGGTTTGTCAATACGCTCAGCTGATGATCTCATTATTTCAGATCGAACTCTCCTGATTTCGTTGCAACTTGTTTGCCAATGATAACCTTAATCGAAAAACCGCACAAAAAACTGATAATATAACTGATAATTGTTGTTATATTGTATACAGATATGCATGGACACGTAGCTCGTGAAGTATCAAAACGAATAGAAACGCACGCACTTTTTGAATTATCCGAATGTTAAGGTGTTGTAAAAGTAAGGAAAAGTTTGGTTGAAAAACTGACAGGTTGCTTTCGGTTCCGTCAGAAATCAAAACAAAGTAATATTTTGTTTCTTTTGGTGTCATCTGTATTTCTGAACAGTGCTGCGTTCGAACACTAAAAAAATGGAAAATAATAACCTTTTTGGATATTTAATGCCATCGAAAATGGCATGTCATCTTTATTCGGGAACAGGAGGAAGATTCGGCCTGGGGAAAACTTGGCCCAGGGAAGATTCGTCCGAAAGAAAAGCAGTACATATCTGTTACTAGTGTTAGGATATTTTAGATACGCTACGATATTCGTTTTGACTCCTAAAAAAATAATTCTTAAAAAAATATTAATATATTGCTCGATATTTATTGAAACAAAATATTAATATATATCGTCGAGCAATTATCTCTGCAGTAATTCACATTCAATGTGTTCTGTAATAATTAACTTCTCTCATCTGTGAGAATTGCATCCAAACTGTCCTCCAACAATTTGACCCAAACTAGATGCCAATCTAACCCGTAGCATCCTCTGGCAATTTGCCCCAAAGCGCCCTCCAGATTATAGGAGTGATTCATCATATTGATTTATTTATTTCGGTTTAATGACACTTTCAACAGCCAGGATCACCTCGTGACAGACAGTTTTACCGGCGGTGGAAGCCAGAGAGAACCACCGAGCAATAACAAACCACTGTCAGGCTCCCTAACGTACAAACAGAACAGCACACAAACTGGCTTAGCATTGGTTGAAGACATGGTACACAATGCCACCACGTGGGAAATGGGGATGAAGTATCTTGCCCAAGGAAACAAAGTGGTTGCCGCAAGTGGGATTCGATCGAAGACCTTTCGGCTTGCAGCCTGCACCTATACCTACCGAGCCCAATTCTCATAGATAAAAATAGTAAAGAAGTAACAGAACACAAATTGTTAATTTATTTTTTAATTTTCCACTTCAGTGTATTTTAAATAAATAAATATTAAAAAACGTGTTGGGGAAAAACTTAACTAAGCTGAAATATAAATGATCAGGGTCTTTGTAAAATAAAAAAAAAATTGAAATAATTGCGTATCATGTTATTATTTTTACAAATATTTTTTTATAATGTCCTGGAAGGCATTTTTAACAGGTAGTAATAAAATAATTTTCACGAAGAAGCATTGAATTTTATGTTAGCAGGGTATTTGATGATTGGATTGACATCGCAAAGTGCTATACAAAAATGTCCAAATGCAACTCATTTTTCTTTCGTATTGGCCTTATATTAACTATTTATCATCACTTTTTGAGCCAAAATGGAAATTGCTAATCAAATTTTTAGAAACAAAAAAAAAATACTCTGGTTAGTGCATAACTGAAAAAAACGCAGGGGTGATGTTGGCAAATATTATTTTATTAACAGTAACGAAAATTGTTGTTTGTCATCCATACTTGATCAAGTTTCTGAAAAAGCACATTATACTATCCCAATGTTAGCTACTGGATGTAAGCACACAATTTGAAGTTGTTGGTTTACCATGATAAGGGACTAGTTGTAAATGGGTGAGTGCGTTCACAAATATTAATATTTTTTAACACCTGGTATCAAAATAACATAAATTTATGAATAACCATACAATTTATTATCAGTTAATTACAATGAGGGTCTGGTCCTAATGGACAAGGACACTCATTACAATAATGGGTAATAATTAAAATCGTAAACACTGCGCACCAAAAAATGATTAACAATTTGACATCTATTTAATTATGCTCAAGTTATGTTTACTCAATCATCAATCAAGAAAATAACTTCTACATGGGGGAAAAAAACACTAAAAAGTAAAAAAAATGTTAGAAATATTTCCACTGTAGGACAGTTTGGGTGCATAAACAGTTGGTTCAGGCCAACATGTAGCGGTCTGTTTGGGTCAAATTGTAGAGTACGGTTTAGGTGTAGTCAGTCGGTGACAAACTCTATGTAACTGTTAAGGTGCAATTTATTAAAAACAAACAGGAAGACAAGACCTGTCAATATTTATTTATTGGTGTTTTAGATCACATGTTTCTGCATAATGGCTAATCATGACCACGACGGTTTTACGGGTGGAGGAAGACGGAGTACCTGGAGAGAACCACTGAGCAATGGCGAGCAACTGTCAGCTCCCAAACATACCTACTCCACACATGCAGGGTTAACATTGGTTGAAGACAATTGCACCATTGGCGTGCAGTATGCATTGGTACAAAACGCCACCATGCCCCTATGTGGGCAATGGGGGTGAAGTGTCTTGCCCAAGGACACAGCATGGTTGCCGCAGGTGGGAACCTCTCGGCTTGCAGCTTGCGCCGCTACTAACTGAGCTACCACACCCCCAGAACTGTCAATTAATTATTACAGATTATTGGAACACAGACATAGTATATTCTTTGTGTGTCTTTAGACCTTAGATCAATAACAATGGCATTTTAACCTTCAAAAATGTATAGTATCAGCTAAAACATGCTGTACAATGACCACTGGAAACTTTCTCACACCCCAATCAAAAGCATCATTCAAAAATCTTGGATTTATCAAATTTGATTTCTTTATTTATTGGGGTTTAACAACACTTTTTACAGCCAGGGTCACCTCATGTCGGATAGTTTTACTGGGGGAGGAACCCAGAGTACCTGGAAAGAACCACTGAGCAATGGCGAGCAACTGTCCGACTCCTCAACATAGGAACTCCAAACAAGTAGGGTTAGCATAAGTTTGAAGATAAGTGCACCATCGATGTGCAGTATGCCTTAGTACAGTTGCCGCAGGTGGAATTCGAACTGAGAACATCTCAGTTTCTTTTGGGAAGGGGTTTTTGTTCTAGCTTCATTAAGGTTTGTTTCATATTGCACAATTTTGTCATGATCAGTAATCATAAATCCTTTAAAAAAAAAACTCTAGAAAAAATGCATAGAAAATTTAAGGAAAACATTTTTCTGCGAAGATTTGGCCTCTGAGGTGATAAGATTCGGCCATGACTGAGACCGAATATTCTTGGTAAAAGTATGAGGGCTTAATCTTCCTGAGGCTGAATCTTCATGAAACCCATTTTTTCAAACTAAATTGCCCATTACTTATAAAGCACCATAACTTTGGCAAAAACAATACTATGAAATTCCTAAGTCTGAAATTCTATAAATTCCAAATGCATTTACACAAATTATACATCAAAATGAAGGATGTGGTGTTTAGAACCCCCAAAAGTATGTGTGCACCTCACTCACTGAATACACAGTTGACATCAGCCATCAGCGGTTCCTAAAAGTGTGCTATCGGTACCATATTTGTACCATTACTGATAATAATTAAACTATATTTCATAGGAACAACAAACACAGGAATTCAAAATGCAGCCTCAAGGCTGCATGGTGGTGAATGCCAATGCTGTCCAATTTTCCTTCAAAGGGGGAGTCCTTTACAAATAATTTTTTGTCATGTGATACTCCCCGTTTTTTTAATAGAAATCAATTTCATAATTCTAGAAAAATCCAGAAAATGTCACAGTACGGAGTTATGACCCTTAATTCGTTAATTTTTGCCTGTTTGCAGATTGTTTGCACAACAACTTAGAACAAATAGCAGCAGATTTGATTCAGTATTGGTTTCTGAGACATTCTTCATGTCTTGCATGAGTTAAAAAAATTGGTATGTTTCGGCTATAGTGAGCAGAGTTATGCTCCTTAATTTGTTGATTTTTTCCTGATTTCAGCTAGGTAGTATGATAACTTCAAATATCAATGGATTTTATCAACGTTTGTACAGCTGAAATGGTTAAATGAGTTTCTTGATCGATTAATCACAAAGATTAACCTCGGTTAACCGACTAATCATTTACCCGAATAGGTAGCTTAATAACTGTCGTACTGTGGCGTTGAGTATTTACAGCACTAACCCTTTCCCAATGTAAACCAGCCAGCTCAAAATACAAAAATCTCCATACAAATTTTATTGTTTTCAATTTTTGTCTCAAAAAGACGGCTTATGACCCCTCATTGGAACGAGCTCATGGAGCTCGTTCCGATGAGGGGCATAAGCTATGTTTTGGAGACAAAAATTGAAAACTTTTAGTAATTCAAAAATTTATTTTTGCAAGTATCGTCTTCTACCCGCATTTGATAAAGAGTTAAGAATGGTCATTTTCAGCTACTGATATAGTATAATGATCATGCAAGTGAACATGTAACTTGCATGCTTTAGTCTGTCTCATATAACTGAGATGAGTCAGTGTGACAATGTTTGCCTGTTTTGGAGCAAGCTTGTTCCTTTGTTAACCCACATAATACAGTAGATCAAAAGTAACGTTTAATCGATAAATTACTTTTTTGATCAATCAAGGCTTTGATCATGGTTAATCGATTAATCGATTAACCGTTTCAACTCTAAACGTTTGGTACGTGAGACTTTCTTAACAATGTCTTGAATGGGTTTAAAAACTGGTACCGTTTGGCCATACTGAGCAGAGTTATTGCCCTTAATTAGTTATTGTTTTCCTGTTTTCAGATCAATAGCGCTGTGACCTGCACACTTATCAAAGGATTTGGTCAAGATTTGTTATATGGGTCTTTCATAATAACGTCTTGAAGGAGTTCGAAATTTGGTACAGTTCGGCCATACTGAGTGGGGTTATGGCACTCAATTAGTTAATTTTTTTTTGCCTCTTGTCAGCTCATTAGCATGCCAACCTGAACAAAAATATCTATAGATTTGGTCAATAATTGGTATGTAAGACTGTAGCAATGTCCTGAAGGAGTTCGGAAACTGGTACGGTACTGACATACTTGCCCTCAGATAGCTAATTATACCCCCACTTTTTCAAAGGTGGGATATACTTGATTGCGCCTATCCGTGAGTCGGTGTGTCTGTCCATGCATCTGTGCGTGCGTCTGTCCATCCTCACTCAGATGTCGGCCCGCATTATAACTTGAACATCACTGTTCAGATTTCATTGAAATTTCATACAGATGTTCACTATCATACATGTAAGATCTTTAAGGAGTAACAGCCGTTTTACTGTTGAACATTTTTTTCTGTGCATTATGAACCTTTGAATATACAAAAATAGCCTATTTTTTTGAGCGTTCGCCTTGTATATCGGGTTTGGGTTATCGGATCTCAATCATATTTATTACTTTTCACTTTTCAGACTTATCCCACTTTTTTAACTTTGAAAATTTGCTGTTTGTCTCGTAAAATACCAATGTTTTGTCTGTTTGCCTCGTATTTAGGTTTGGGTTATCAGAGTTCAATGAAATTTGGGATAAAAATTGTTTATGGGAAAGGCTTTCAAATGAGTCATGCCCCTGCAGTAAAACAAAGAAAATACCTGCAAACCGCCTTCCCACTTGTGTCACTATATCTTTGTAAGGGCAGGGGGGGGGGGAGGGGGAGGAAGGTTGGTGGAAAATTAATTTTTTGCTGTAAAATAAAGATGATAATTTTGCTGTTTGCCTCGTAAAATACCCAATGTTTTGTCTGTTTGCTTGATTTGGGTATCCTGATCTCAATGAAATTTGGAATGAAAATTGTTTATGGGAAAGACTCACCATATCATGGTTTATTTCTTTTCTTATCATTGTTTGGCAGCATGCACCGTGGGAGTATGCCCTGGGGCATGGCCCACTCTTGTTGTGCCTGTATCTAGCTTGTCAGGACTAACTTGAACAAATATCAATGGGCTGAATCTTCATGGAACCCATTTTTTCGAACTAAATTGCCAATTACTTATAAAGCACCATAACTAAGGCAAAAACAATACTATGAAATTCCTAAGTCTGAAATTCTATAAATTCCAAATGCATTTACACAAATTATACATCAAAATGAAGGATGTGGTGTTTAGAATCCCAAAAAGTATGTGTGCACCTCACTCACTGAATATACAGTTGACATCAACCATCAGCGGTTCCTGAAAGTGTGCTATCGGTACCATATTTGTACCATTACTGATAATAATTAAACTATATTTCATAGGAACAACAAACACAGGAATTCAAAATGCAGCCTCAAGGCTGCATGGTGGTGAATGCCAACGCTGTCCAATTTTCCTTCAAAGGGGGAGTCCTTTATAAATAATTTTTTGTCATGTGATACTCTGGATACTCCCCGTTTTTTAATAGAAATCAATTTCATAATTCTAGAAAAATCCAGAAAATGTCACAGTACGGAGTTATGGCCCTTAATTCGTTAATTTTTGCCTGTTTGCAGATTGTTTGCACAATAACTTAGAACAAATAGCAGTAGATTTGATTCAGTATTGGTTTGTGAGACATTCTTCATGTCTTGCATGAGTTAAAAAAATTGGTATGTTTCGGCTATAGTGAGCAGAGTTATGCCCCTAAATTTGTTGATTTTTTCCTGTTTTCAGCTCGGTAGTATGATAACTTCAAATATCAATGGATTTTATCAACGTTTGTACAGCTGAAATGGTTAAATGGGTTTCTTGATCGATTAATCACAAAGATTAACCTCGGTTAACCGACTAATCATTTACCCGAATAGGTAGCTTAATAACTGTCGTACTGTGGCGTTGAGTATTTACAGCACTAACCCTTTCCCAATGTAAACCAGCCAGCTCAAAATACAAAAATCTCCATACAAATTTTATTGTTTTCAATTTTTGTCTCAAAAAGACGGCTTATGACCCCTCATTGGAACGAGCTCATGGAGCTCGTTCCGATGAGGGGCATAAGCTATGTTTTGGAGACAAAAATTGAAAACTTTTAGTATTTCAAAAATTTATTTTTGCAAGTATCGTCTTCTTCCCGCATTTGATAAAGAGTTAAGAATGGCCATTTCCAGCTACTGATATAGTATAATGATCATGCAAGTGAACATGTAACTTGCATGCTTTACTCTGTCTCATATAACTGAGATGAGTCAGTGTGACAATGTTTGCCTGTTTTGGAGCAAGCTTGTTCCTTTGTTAACCCACATAATACAGTAGATCAAAAGTAACGTTTAATCGATCAATTACTTTTTTGATCAATCAAGGCTTTGATCATGGTTAATCGATTAATCAATTAACCGTTTCAACTCTAAACGTTTGGTACGTGAGACTTTCTTAACAATGTCTTGAATGGGTTTAAAAACTGGTACCGTTTGGCCATACTGAGCAGAGTTATTGCCCTTAATTAGTTATTGTTTTCCCGTTTTCAGATCAATAGCGCTGTGACCTGCACACTTATCAAAGGATTTGGTCAAGATTTGTTATATGAGTCTTTCATAATAACGTCTTGAAGGAGTTCGAAATTTGGTACAGTTCAGCCATACTGAGTGGGGTTATGGCACTCAATTAGTTAATTTTTGCCCGTTGTCAGCTCATTAGCATGCCAACCTGAACAAAAATATCTATAGAGTTGGTCAATAATTGGTATGTAAGACTGTAGCAATGTCCTGAAGGAGTTCGGAAACTGGTACGGTACTGACAAACTTGCCCTTAGATAGCTAATTATACCCCCACTTTTTCAAAAGTGGGATATACTTGATTGCGCCTATCCGTGAGTCGGTGTGTCTGTCCATGCATCTGTGCGTGCGTCTGTCCATCCTCACTCAGATGTCGGCCCGCATTATAACTTGAACATCACTGTTCAGATTTCATTGAAATTTCATACAGATGTTCACTATCATACATGTAAGATCTTTAAGGAGTAACAGCCGTTTTACTGTTGAACATTTTTTTCTGTGCATTATGAACCTTTGAATATACAAAAATAGCCTATTTTTTGTCTGTTCGCCTTGTATATCGGGTTTGGGTTATCGGATCTCAATCATATTTATTACTTTTCACTTTTCAGACTTATCCCACTTTTTTAACTTTGAAAATTTGCTGTTTGTCTCGTAAAATACCAATGTTTTGTCTGTTTGTCTCGTATTTAGGTTTGGGTTATCAGAGTTCAATAAAATTTGTAATGAAGATTGTTTATATGAAAGGCTTTCAAATGAGTCACGTCCCTGCAGTAAAACCAAGAGAATTCATGCAAATCCCCTCCCCACATGTGGCATTAGGTCTGTGTTCTCTTTGAAGGTCCATTTATTGTTTCTGGCCTTTACAGTTACTACTGGGTTGGGGGTGGTTGATTAATGTTGCTGCAAAACAAAGACAATAATTTTACATCTCACACGTAGATGATCTGATTGACACTAACTATTGTTAACAGGTGTACGTTGATCTCACAGTTTCTGCTGGGTTGGATTTCTCTCTGATGTAAAAAAAGATGATAAACCCCTCATGCATGTGTGTATGCCTAGTGTTGAAAATATGTCCATTTTAGCATTTTCAGAGAAGGGGAGGGGGGGGGGGGAGCGGGGTGCATATGCCATGCTTAGCATGCTGTTCCTAAAATTACATGACCCTGTAGAGTTACTACTCTGGTGTTTTGAGTTCCAAAATGGCTTTGTGAACACTTCAACACAGCCTTATCCTTGACACTAATATGTCAGCTCCTCTGGTAAATCTCTTGCATTTGAAGTTTATCCATACGTCATTCCGTATACATGTCCATCTGCACTCTGATGTCTGTTTGCATTATAACTTGAACATTACTTCTCAGATTTCAATGAAATTTGGGATAAAAATTGTTTATGGGAGAGGCTTTCAAATGAGTTATGCCCCTGCAGTAAAACAAAGAAAATACCTGCAAACCGCCTTCCCACTTGTGGCATTATATCTTTGTAAGGGCAGGGGGGGGGGGGGGGAGGAAGGTTGGTGGAAAATAAATTTTTTGCTGTAAAACAAAGATGATAATTTTGCTGTTTGCCTCGTAATATACCCAATATTTTGTCTGTTTGCTTGATTTGGGTATTCTGATCTCAATGAAATTTGGAATGAAAATTGTTTATGGGAAAGACTCACCATATCATGGTTTATTTCTTTTCTTATCATTGTTTGGCAGCATGCACCGTGGGAGTATGCCCTGGGGCATGGCCCCCTCTTGTTGT
This sequence comes from Pictodentalium vernedei, assembly GCA_031216915.1. Taxonomy (NCBI): domain Eukaryota; kingdom Metazoa; phylum Mollusca; class Scaphopoda; order Dentaliida; family Dentaliidae; genus Pictodentalium; species Pictodentalium vernedei. Next base: position 369,391,738 of record CM062291.1, read on the forward strand.
GCCTGTATCTAGCTTGTCAGGACTAGCTTGAACAAATATCAGTGGACTTGATTTTCTTATAAGAAAAACTCTACAAAGACCCCCGCATCTGCGAAGTGTGATCTTGTTTCATTTTTTCTTTGTTATAACTGCAGCAATTCCAATCCCAGCTTGCATATTTTCAGCTTTAGGCCTAAAGAAATAACAATCTTTTTCTCAGGCCTTTGGTCATTTTGGCTGCCGCATGATCACTTTTTATGACCAATCCAAACTTCAAAAAGTACAAATCAAATGATTTAAGTCTGATATTTTACCCAAGTTAATAAAATTGTCCCTTGAGTGCAATGCTTTAGACACAATTCATCACCCATGCTATTTGATTGATTATGGGGCCCAAAACAAAACAAACCAAGATTATTAACTTTGTAATGGCAAATAAAAAAACGCCCATCCGCATGCAGTTTTACAACAAAATGGCCCGAGAAACAGAAGATCTACTTTCTGTGGCCATATCGTGTTTAAATCTTGTAATATGAAGATTTTCGTTCAGATCAGACCATAACTTCTCAACATTTTACCCCATCCTGCAAAATCTAAGACTAACTTAATACCATAGGGGGATGTTAAAATTCAGTATGGAAGTCTGTGTCAACTAGTTTTTGGCATAACTCTATCCAAAAATTCTTTGAAAACAATGTTGGAAAAGGGTTCTCATAGAAATAATACGAGGCTTCTTGGAATGAAATGACATAAGCTGATAATTGTCTTTTCCGTCAAGAGGAATAGAGTATTCTTTTTACCTTAGAATGGGCAAACACACATCAAGCATCTTCAACAACTTGTGAATATTCATTTATTCTACATCAGTTGAAATATTTCATCCTACATTTTTAGCTTAACTTGACTAAGTCAAGATAAGCTATTGCCATCACGCATGCGGAAGTCTGTCAGTCTGTCCACATTTTCATTTAGCACAGGCTACACCCCGTAGTTCTTGTCCGATCATTGTGAAATTTCATATGCAGGTTTGAGGTCATATCTAGATGAGAACATCCCCTTTTGGTCGCGATCGGTCAATCATCATGGCCGCCCAAGCCCCAAACCCAAAAGCCTTTAGCACTGTCTACAGGTCATAATTATGAAGGAATTGCATTGCAACTTCGTAGGATGACTCTGTGTAATATCTAGTTGAGAACATCCCCTTTTGGTCGTGATCTGTCAACTGTGATGACGGCCCAAGCCTAAAACCTGAACACTTTTAGCACAGTCTGCAGGTTGTATTTAGTATGGAGGGATTTCATTGTAACGTAGTAGAATGATTCCGTACGATGTCTAGATGAGAACATCCCCCATTTGGTCACGATCTGTCAACCGTGACGGCTGCCCATGTTCCAAACCCGAAACCTTTAGCACAGTCTTTAGATTGTATTAATGGAGGTATTTCATTGTAACTTTGTAGGATGACTCCGTACAGTGTCTAGATGAGAATGCCCCATTTTGGTTGCGCTCGGCCAACTGTAGAGACTACAGGGGCCCGAAGTCCAAAAACATTTAGCACAGCCTATAGGTCGTATTTATGATGGGACTTCATTGTAACTTGGTAGGATGACTCCAGATAATGTCTAGATGAGAACATCGCCTTTGGATCACAACTGTTCAACCCTGATGGCTGCCCGAGCCCAAAACCCGAAAACCTTTAGCACAGACTACAGGTCGTATTTATTAAGAGCTTTCATTGTAACATTGTAGGATGAACCGGTATAATGTCTAGATGAGAACTTCAATCTGTCAACCGTGATGGCTGTCTGAGCCTGAAACTAAAAAACATTTAGCACAGTTACAGGTCGTATTTATGAAGGTATTTCATTGTCACTTGGCCTGTGACCTAGATTTGTTTAGCATAGTCTACAGTTCATATTTATGAAGTGACTTCATTGTATGTATCTTGGACTCGATATGATGTCTAGACGAGACATTCCTATTTTGGTCACGATCAGTCAGCCATTATCACCACCTGGTCACGCGACCTGGATTCATTTGGTTCTGTCAGCAGGTTCTTTTTATAAAGGGATTTAATTGTAACTTGGTGGAATAACTTGATACTCAGATGAGACGGCCCTATTTTGGTCATTGGCTACAGGGGCCCGGTGTCCGAAAACCTGAGCCATCATGTTACCAAGATTCCTTTAGCAAAGTCTATGAGTTATATTTATGAAGGGATTTCATTGTAACTTGATAGGATGACTCATTTTGGAATGATTTCACAGTAACTTGGTAACTTTGGTTGACATACATTAACTGTGAGGGCCACAATAACCCACCCCTCAATTCTGTAGTGCATTCTGCCCCTCAAATTATTTTTATTGAAAACATAGCATACAGGGAACAGAAATTAACATATTCTCAATTATTACAATTCTTGTCATACTTCATAATCCTTCATAAACATTGAAAACTATCCTTTTCATAAAACACAACACGCTGTCAAGTTAAGCTACAGTGCCATTGACAGTTTCATCAAGGAATAGTGTTGATTTTTTAAAGCCAACAGGAATTTTTCTCATCAGAAAAAAAGAATGAATTTGAAAAACCCTCTTATCAGCTGAAAAAGCTTGATAATACTTTCAACTGAAACAAATCAACGACAGTATTTTAATATGTTTCCTATTTTGGACACAGCTTTTACCACCTTGAATTTGGGGTGATTTATACAGTCTGACCGCCGTGGACTGGTCACTTCCCACTGGTTGCAATATTTCCACAGTCGCAAATGATATTAAATGCCAAACACTGATTAAAGGACACTAATTACAGGAATTATAATCAAAAATTTAAAGAAGTACTGGGTATGACCAGGTGCTTCATTAATTAAAATTTTGCCGATGATGATTTTTATTACCAGGTAAACGCATACATGGTCATCGCTGCCCATGTGTGTATTACGACCAGTCCACTGTAGCTGTACTGTAGGCCTGTAAAGTAGATGGACCTTCAGATTATAAAATGAGCCTAAAATATTATTATATTTTGCTTGGCCTAGTCATTTTCTTAACCCATTACCTAACATGAAAGGCAGACGACACTTGCAAAAAAAATCTTGAATAACTAATTTTTTTTCATTTTTTGTCTCAAAAACATAGGTTATGACCCCTCGTTGGAACGAGCTCGACGAGCTCGTTCCAACGAGGGGTCATAACCTATGTTTTTGAGACAAAAAATGAAAATATTTTGAAAATTAATTGGCGGTTTTTGAGAATAGCGCTGGCCGGTTTTGGCCGTTACGTTGGGTAAAGGGTTAAACCATGAAAAAGTATGTATTTACATTCTGCTCCCGAAATGCGGATTAGGTCACAATTCAAATCAAAATTTTGGATTGTTTATCTAGATTATCCACTGTAATGGTAATAATTTAATCTTTGCTGAATAACTTAAGCTTGAATTGAGCACCCATATTTTCCTTTTTTAAGCCACATGTATCTGTCTAATAAGCTACTATTTAATTTGATCAATGGGTGTATTCACCTCAACTGGTATAGCTCTTGTTAGTTGTAAGGCAATTCCTCCATATGATTTCTTCAATCATGAAATATGACCCCTTCAAACCTTAGATACCCTCAGCTGCAACGCCTGATGGTTCAGTGACATAGTAGCTTGGTATGTGGTTCTACCATCAAAGCTGTGTGATTTGCTAGTCGGGCACAGTGACTGGGGTACAACTTGAGGATTCCATAAGGAGAGGAAATTGTGAAAAGAATGAAAATTGAGAAAAATGTCTTGTAATTTGTTCAGATCTTAGATTTTGAAAGGTAAACCCAGCAGCCAAAACAACCATCATATGACAGATGATATGCTGGTATGGAGCAACATTTTGAGTACCAGTTGGTCGAGTTCAATTGTGGGTTTGGTCTGCTGAGTTTCATTAAGTGCTACCAAATGTTATTTCCCATTTTGAGCTCACCAGATTGAAAGTCAGGCTGAGCATTTTTGATCACTCACCGTCTGTTGTCTGTCCATTGTCCGTGAACCTAGTTGTGACTTGTCAAAAAAACCAACACAACGCTGGACCGATTTCAGTTAAATTTGAGGTGATTGTTCCAACATCGCATTTTGTTTTCTGTTCAAATGAATTTGCCCAGCCCCATAGTGAGGTAGGGGGAGGGGGGGATACTCCCAATTAAAAAAAAAATCTCTTGAACCAAGGGTACAATCACTTGATATGATATTTGGTACTTAGCTTCCTTTTGAGCTGTAGAATCAGGTTTGTTTGAAGGAGTAATTATGAGAGGGAAGATTTTTGTCCCTCTCTGAAATTTCTCTTTCTGAACCGATGTGCTGACTTGAACCTACTTTGGTATGTGGTATTATACTACTCAAAGTTTGCTAAGCACTACATATTTGACACATCATTCTAAAATTTGCTTGCGACATATTTGCGATATTTTTGGTGGATATGATTGAGGGATGTACGGAGATGGTCCCCAGTGTTTACATTAGCTCTCTTGATAGGCAGACTTTTCGTGACAGTCGTGGAAGGCATGTACCCCTTGATTTTCATGATGTTTTCGTGTACTGTCTACATGTACATGACATGTGTAGGGTATTCAATCTTCATTTCAACACAAACCCTTGTGATTTAATGATTGAATATGGCGAATGCAAATGTAAGAAGACATTTGTCTGAAGCAGAAATGTGGCTGCTTGTAGGGATGATGGAGCAAGGGGCTACCCGTCGTGAGATTGGTCAAGCCCTTGGTGTGCACCATATGGTGATCACCAGCGCCTAAGCAAGATTTCAGCAGTATGACACACCAGTAATATGGCATGGTGGTGGCAGAGACAGGGCAACATCTGCAGTTGAAGACCGGTTTTTGATCATTTAGGCCCATAGGAACCGCTTTGCCACAGCAACCCAGCTTTGCAGTGACCTTTAGAATGCATCTGGGGTAAATGTTTCGACGCTGACAATCCGGGCAATGTTGCACGAAGGTGGTCTCCGATCGCGAACACCATCTATTCGCATTCCGCTGTCCCATAACCACCGCTAGGCACGATATGAATGGGCCATGGACCACGTTGGATGGTCCAGAGAAGATTGGCGACCTGTCCTTTTTACAGATGAGTCAAGGGACTGCCTAGACTACACAAATGGATGTTGTAGGGTATGGAGAAGACCAGGGGAGCGATTCCATGCAGTCAACATTGCTGTGCATCACCGCAATCGTGGAGGGTCAATAACGGTCTGGTACGGCTTCAGCTGGGATGGACGCACAGAGCTCTATGTCCTTGACCGTGGTACATTGACTGCACGGCGGTATATTGATGAGATCCTGGATGTCCACGTCAGATTGTATGCCGGTGCAGTGGGTGATAGATTCAATCTGATCGACGATAATGCCCGCCCTGATGTTGCCCATGCTGTCCGGGAGTACTGACAGAGGGAGGGGATTGAGCGTATGGACTGGCCAACAAGATCCCATGACCTCAATCCAATCGAACATGTCTGGAATGAGTTGCAGCTTGCAATTTCAGCCCGTCCAGTCCAGCCAAGAAGTGTCCAGGAGCTTGGTGCCATGCTTGTCCAAGAATGGAACAACATCTCACATAGAACCATCCGGAACCTGATGGGGGGGGGGGGGGGGGGGCATGAGAAGGCGTTGTCAAGCTGTATTCAACCGTAATGGGTCTATTACTCGATACTGAACCCATACCAGTTCGCTCCGTCAACTTTTTGGCAAATTTGAAAAATTTCCTCTTTTACCTATAATGTCCATTTTCTATGGTTATCGTATTCAAAAGCTAAAAAATAATGTCAAACACAAACAAAATCTTAATTTCTGTACTTAAATCATTAAAGATATAATTAATTAACAAATATAAACACTTTTCATAACAATATTTCAACTAAAACGTAAAACAGGTAGTTAGATATACTTGGTGCTCAGCAAACTTTGAGTAGTATACTTACATACAAGAGTCATAAGTACTTGATTTATTTAAAAAAGAAAGCGCGGTGACTCAGTGGTAGACTGTTGGACTTCAATGATAGAGGTCCCGAGTTCGATCCCCGTCCAGGACGACCCGCGTCGTGTCCTTGGGCAAGTCACTTTATCCCGGTTGCCTACATTGGGGCACGATGACGCCGTGTACTAAGGCGTACTGCACGTCGATGGTGCACATGTCTTCAACCGCAGTAACCCTGCTTGAGCCGAGCTTGAACAGAGAATGTTGAGGACCTGACAGTTGCTTGTCGATGCTCGGTGGTTCTCTCTGGGTACTCCGGCTTCCTCCACCCGTCAAACTGTCCCGGTCATGATTAGCCATTGTGCATACGTATGCGGCCTTAAACACCGATAAACAAATATAAATAATTCATTTAAAAAGAACAATTCCCTCACTCCTGTGGGGAGGAGCTAAAAATAGAAATTTTTTCCATCGCCCTTATTTCTACACAGAATAGAGATCTGTTATTTGTAATGAAGCATTCTTAGAACCAGTAGAATGGAACTGTCAAAAAATTGCAATAGTTATTCCACACTAATTACTTTATTTTACATTGCTCTCGGTGACTGAAGCTCTCAGTATGGATATCACTGTAATACATATTTGAATTAGAGTTACCCATCTTGAAGATATGCACTCGGAAATTGTGTTTGTTCCAAAAGTGAGCAGCCGTGGGAAAATATATTGTTTAATAAACATTTGAAGCATTGTACTGACGTGACCACATCTTGCATTAATTTTGAATATTCCACATGATAAAAGAGTATGATTTGATGACTTTTTTGGACCGGAAAAATACAATTGACTATTGGTGTGTTTTTGTTGAGATTCACCTAGAATATATGTGCATGTGACCGGTACTTCCAGTGAGTTTTCAGCTCACCTGACTGAAAGCCAGGTGCGGGTGGGGGGGGGGGGGGGGGGGGGGGGGGTTATGTGATCACTTTGTCATCCCTCGTCTGTGTCTATCATCCTTCCGGTGTGAACCTCAGATTAACTTACCGGTAGTGGGAATTCACTATACTGAAATGCTGTGCAACTCTTAGAAATAAACATATGAGATCAAAACATGAATAATCGACGTGACTGTCGCGCATTAAAACGCACACGGAAAGCTGTAGTTTGGCTGTGGCATTCATTTATTTTTGTTCAAGTCGATCACACAATCTCTCAAAAAAGATTGGGACAGAAATGGTAAAGATCTGGGCATTTTAGTGAACGCGACAGCAGTTTCTACTCCCTACAGAAAAACGTCTTCCTTCTATTTTATTTGATCCGCCATTTTAAAATGTCCGAAGCTGATAGTAAACATCTAGGTGAATACCTAGTGGGCTGCGCATGAGACTAATCATTTTGCTGCGCCCTAAGTCAATGGAGTGCAACCTTTTTCCGGTATGAACAGGCTACTCCCGCAAGTACGCTCAATTGTAAGCTGTACTTGTCGTTTAACATGTATATCCCGTAAAGGGACGTCGAGAGAAATTAATAATACACATTGTGGTTGTTTCCAAACTTTATTGAATGGTATCATTGACATCACTTTACTTTAACAATTGAACAATTGCAGAAGATAATAAAATATGGTTAATAAATCATCACACAAAAATGCTTGGCAACAATCGGTTAAACCGATGTCCGATTGCCCACAATCAGCCGATTGGGGTGACCGATTCCGATCACCGGTTAATTATTGGCTGTAGGTACCAACATGAAATCTATATGGATTTTGGACATACCTAACACCCCCTAATATGATAGTTTAAATGGCCCTATTTGCCATATAATTGATTATAAAAGTTTAAACAAGCACAGAACATAGTGATTTTATGTGGATGAAAAGAAAATAGCATATTTTTTGGTCATTTACGCGCTTTTTCCAGCCCTGCACCACTCACCCACCCACCCCTCCTTGTGTCTGGAAATTTTCGGATGCCCCCCCCCCTCCCCTCCTGCACACATTATGATATTGGGCTGAGTTACCTTGATAACTCACTACTCATACTTTGTAAGAATATGAATGGTTAGTGTGCTCACTGCTCAGCTTGACCTCATATTTGAGCTGATTAATTAATAAATTATTGGTTGCATACTGATTTTCAGGTTAACTTGACAAAGTCAAGATAAGCTATTGCCATCACGCGTGCGAAAGTCTGTGAATCTGTACACATTTTCTTCAGCACAGTCTACACCCCGTAGTTCTTGTCTGATCATTGCAAAATTTCATATGCAGGTTCGAGGTCATGTCTAGATGAGAACGTCCCCTTTTGATCGAGATCGGTTAACCGTGACGGCTATGCGGGTCGAAAACATTTAACACAGTCTACACGTCGTATTTATGAAGGGATTTCATTGGGTCGTATTTATGAAGGGATTTCATTGTAACTTGGTGGGAAGACTCTGCATCATGTCAAGATGAGAACGTCCCCTTTTGGTTGCGATCGATCAACCATGACGGCGGCGCGGGCCTGAAAACCCGAACACCCTGATCATACTCTACAGGTCGTATTTATGAAGGGATTTCATTGTAACTTGGAAGGAAGCCTGTATAATGTCTCGATGAGTAAGTCATATTTTGGTCGTGATCGGTCAACTATGATGGCCGCATATGGTAGATTTGTTTAGCACAGTCTGCAGTTCATATTTATGAAGTGATTTCATTGTACCTTGGAAGGATAACTCGATATGATATGTAGTCGAGACTTTCCTATTTTGGTCACGATCAGTCAGCCGTTGCCCCAATTGGTCACGCGACGCGGATTCATTTAGTTGTATTTACAGGTTCTTTTTATACAAGGATTTATTTATAACTTGGTAGGATAACTTGGTATGAAATCTGGATGAGACTGTCCTGTTTTGATTATGATTTGTCAACCGTGACTGCTGAGCCGTCATGTGACCAAGATTCCTTTAGCAAAGTCTATGAGTTATATTTTTGAAGGGATTTCATTGTAACTTAATAGGATGACTCGTTTTGGAATAATTTCACTGTAGCTTGGTGACTTTGGTTGACACTTTGGGCCACATTAAGCCAGGCCCAACTCCTTAGTACTGACCACACCTCAATTTTTTTTCTTATTTGAAAACCTAGCATGTAGAGAACAGAAATTAACTTTTTCTCAATTATCACAATTCTTGTCTTATTTCATAATCCGTTCAGAAACATTGAACATTATCCTTGTCATCAAACACTACACACGTCAAGTTAAGCTACAGTGTCACTGACACTTTCGTGACGGCTATGGGAGCTCGAACCCCTCCCCCCCCCCCCAAAAAAAAAAACAAAAACAAAAAACGTTAGCACAGTCTACAGGTCGTATTGATGAAGGAACCTCATTGTAACCTAGTAGGGTGACTCTGTATAATGTAAAGATGAGAACGTCCCATTTTGGCCGCATCGGTCAACCACGACGGCTGCGCGGGCCTGAAACCTGAAAAACGTTGTATTTATGAAAGGATTCCATTGTAGCTTGGTAGGATGACTCTGTATAATGTCTAGATGAGAATGCCATATTTTGGTTGGGTTCAATCAACCGTGACGGCCACAAGGGCGCGTTACCGAGATTCCTTTAGCACAGTCTACCGCTTGCAATTTTGAAGGGATTTCATTGTAAAGTGTTATGATTACTCGGTAGGTATAATGTCTACATGAGAACATCCTATTTGGCTTGATCGGTCAAGCGTGACGGCCTCACAGGCACGTGACCTAGATTTGTTTAGCACAGCCTAAAGTTCATATTTATGTTGCGACTTCATTGTAATTTCGCGGGATAACTCGGTATGATGTCTGGATGGGACTATCCTATTTTGGTCACGATCGGTCAAGCCCGTGACAGGTTATTTTTATGAAGGGATTTCATTGTAATTCGGTATGATATCTAGATGAGAGTATCCTATTTTGGTCATGGTTGGCCAATCTTGACCGCCGGACAATCACATGACCCTAGATTCCTTTGGCAAAGACTACGAGTTTCATTGTGTCTTGGTAGGATTGCTCGGCTTAGAATAATTTTACTGTAACTTGGTAACTTTGGCTGACAGAAATTAACTGTGAAGGCCACACTAAGCCAGTCCTCTACTCTTTAGCACAGTCCACACCTCATTTTTTTCTTATTTGAAAACCTAGAATGTAGGGAAGAGAAGTTAACTTTTTCTTAATTATCACAATTCTTGTTTTATTTCGTAATCCTTTCATAAACATTGAACATTATCCTTTTCAACAAACAATACACAGTCAAGTTAAGATACAGTGTTACAGACACTTTCATTTAGCTCAACTTGACAAAGTCAAGATAAGCTATTGCCACCACGTCAGCGGAAGACTGTCAGTCTGTTCACATTTGCGTTAGCACCAGCTGCAACCCGAAGTTCTTGTCCGATCATCACAAAATTTCTTATGCAAGTTCGAGGTCAAGTCTAAATGAGAACGCCCCATTTTGGCCGCGACCGTCTACAGGTTGTATTTATGAAGTGATTTCATTGTAACGTGGTAGGAGGACTCCGTATAACGTCTAGATGAGAACGTCCCTATATTGGTTGGGTTCAGTCAACCATGACGGCCACAGGGTCACGTTACCTAGATATCATTCAGCGGTCTACAGGTTGCATTTATGAAGGGATTTCATTGAAAATTGGTAGGATGATCCAGTATAATGTCCAGATGAGAACGTCCTACTTTGGCTATGATTGGTTAACCGTGACAGCCTCAGTCTCGTGACCTAGATTTGTTTAGCACAGTCTACTACAGTTCATATTTATAAAGCTATGTCGTTAAAGGTTGGAAGGATAGCTCAGTATGATGTCAAGATGAGACTCTCGTATTTTGTCCACGATCGGTCAACCATGACCACCGGACCGGTACATGACCTAGATTTCTTTAGCAATGCCTGCGGGTCATATTTATGAAAGGATTTCATTCCTACTTGGTAGGATCACCTGTTTTGGAATGATTGTAGTGTAACTTCGTACCTTTGGTTGACATACGTTATCTGTGAGGGCCACATCAACCCAGGCCTCAATTCTTTAATATAATCTACTCCCCCAAATTATTCTTATTGAAGACATAGCATATTGAGATCAGAAATCAACATTCTCAGTTATCACAATTATTGTTTTACTTCATAATCCTTTCATAAACATTGAACATTATCCTTTTCATCCAACATTACACACAGTCAAGTTTATCTACAGTGCATTGACACTTTCATTGCAGATATGGAGGTAGGGCCTACTTTCACGTAAAAGTACAGTACCACAAGAAATTGTTATTTTGTGATGTCGTAAAACCTCAAATTATGTAGATATTTAGCTGTAGCCTTTAAACAGATCGGAAATATTCTGAGAATGCGCTAAAACCTACCGCTACAGTCACCCAGAGTAAAAAATTTGAAAAATAACCCCTCCTTCCGGGAAAGGGGGAGGCACCCCATTAAAGTATCCATCCCTAGTCGAAATTTTTATAGTTCTACATCACCCCCCCCCCCCCCCCCCCCCCCCCCCCATTGAAAACCTCCTAGCTTTACCACTGATGATCGCCTCTGGGGACATATTTAGTACTGTTACCTAAATGTATAGATGAAATTACACTTTGTAGAGAATGGTTGTAGAACGAAATATTTTAATATGCTGCGTCACAGGTACACTGTTTTTATGATATTAGGAGGATGTTTTATGCATATTACGTTAATTATTACTGACTATTGATCAATACTAATGAGGTTCCAAGTTCCTGTGGTTACATGCTTTGGGGTTCCTCCTTACGACTTGCGTATATCATATTATTGTTGATGATATAGTACGTATCAGCAAAAACCAGCAAGTGTTCATGAGAAAAAGGTAATTTACCTAATTAGACAAATGAATTGTTTGAAACTACTCATGTGAAATATAGAATACCATCCACCAAAAAACGTGAAGACATAAATGGTAAAAGCAGAACGACACGCGTGTGTGAATGGTTTAATCGGGTTAATCGGCATGGCACGAGTGCCAGCGCAGAAGGCTAGAACGAGAGGTCAGTGGCCTTGTATTTTATCCTTCCACGATGGCACAAGTGCCATATCGATTAACCCATTCACACACGCGTGTCGTCCTGTGTGTATCACACGTCCTCACGTCTATCAAAACATAATTAGAAGAACACTCAGCAGTTCATTTGACACATATCAACAAAAAGAACACATTTTGTCAGCAACCAAATTTGCGAGGGGAACCCGTGTAACATTCTGAGTTCCAATGTGATCTATTTGTCTACTGGAACATATAACACATTGGAACTCAGGGGACGATTTTTAGCTATCGCTAGCGATCCAAATTGTAATTGCGGAGGACGATTTATAGAAAAATTCCAGTGAAATTTCGCTTCTGTACAAAAATAGTCCGTCAAGTATTGCTGTAGATGGTTATTGCATAATAGAACAGTCGTGTAATAAAAGTATAAAGGGAACATTTTATCACAAGAAATTCAAAGTATAAAGAAAATATATGTACTGAGTCAAAAAAGAAAGTATAATAAACTTTGAGAAGCAGTTTTTTAGTTTTATCGACTTTAATCCCAAACAAATTGTTGTAAATTTATAATTCGAGTCCAGCTGTATGAATTGGCATAATTCCATGCTCTTACTGTTGCTAACGTCACATCAGGGTTCTCATCCCAAATTTTCGTGTGTTCGTTTAGCGGGGTACAAAGTTGACAATTTGGCAGGGAACCAGCGTCGATATCGACACAGCATCAGTCTGATTTAACACCTTGAACCCGAAAGGACGCTTTCCCGGCTCATGATATGTCAGGAGGATGGCTGCTTGGTGAATGTGTGGGTAGCCCAGTCAATGTTTGAACGTCCAACCACAAGGCTACGCGTTGAAAATATTGACTGGTCTACCCCGGGAGCATGTAATGTGGTTTTCATCCAATGGTTGGGCCCCCTCATGAGTGTTCCCATCTGACATCAGAGTCGCGTGACTCAGAGGCACCATGTAAATCTAATTACCACAAACAACCCGACTATTGTTTTACTGGTTCGGATTCTTCCAAAATCTTCTGCTCTGCTTACATTTATGTATCCATAAGGTTTTTTACTATTGTTCTGCCGTCCCAACCCTATTCGTTTATCCTGGAGTATGCTTGTAGAAGAAGCCTTAAGTTGAAACAGTTTTAGTTTATTGTTACTATATTTAGCTTTACTGCTAACTTCTAACCGAATCCCGTGCACTCCTTTCTTGTTTCGAACAGCATAAGCCATGTTTTAATTATCCAGATCATTCAATTAGTTGACTTTAACTCTACTACAACCAACTAACCAATCAGATCACTTCATTCATCTAAACCCCGACCACTGCCACATTTTTACCTGATGGAAGAGGGTTACCAAAGAATGAGTCCAGAGTCAATTGAGCAGTAACTGGAATCAGCATTAATGACGCGACTCGAATCTCATCGAGCAAATGTGTAATAGAGATCGGGTGACTCCACATACGCCTCCACGACTCATCTCGATATTTAACCCTTTACCCAACGCAGAAGATATCAAAATTTATTATTTTAAATACTTTTTTTTTCAAATTTTTCAACAAATTTCAACAAAACCATATCATGCGACCCCTCATTGAGCTCGTTCCAATAGGGGGTCACATATATGGTTTTGTTGAAATATATTGTAAAATTTAATTTTTTCAACTGCTCAGTTTGCATATTACGCGGGCGGATGCGGGCGATTCGTTAGGTAAAGGGCTAATGATACTTCTGACATGGTGAGGTACTACTTGAAGATATCACTTGAGGATATCTTTTAGAGGATACATTTGGGAGATATCTATTTGAGGATAGCTATGGTTCCTAGTACATGACTGTCCCCTGCAGTCTAGGGTACCCCAAGACCTCCATAGCTCCAAGTCCACTATTGCTGACTTGTCCATAGTCACTACCATCTGTCATATGATCACCTTCCCTTGTATTTGTCATTACTATAGTCTTCTACCACCTTTGCAGTTTTGTACCATTACTGCCTTGTACCATTACTACCACAATTCTGTCCTGTGCTAGGGTGTCTCATCACTATTAATTTGTTGCACTGGTATGGCTCGCAGTGGCTATCATTACATTAATTCCGCTAAAGGTCCCTGTTCATATCACTATCAAAGTTGTCTTCCGCTCCTCGAATCTTATTGAGCAAATGAGTTACATATCAATAGGTCGATCGAATGACTACATATACGACTCTTCGACTCGTGTTTTTGGAAAAGTGGGGGCTCTTTGTGATGTTCTAAGAGGGACTCTGTAGGGGGTGCTTAGAAACATGGATCATGATTCAACAAACAAGCAATCGAGCAGTGACTGGAACATGCATTGTTCGAACGGCCCGACTCTTATCGAGCAAATGCGCTATTCAGGATACATATGATGTGGTAATGCTCTTTTGGAGGATACCTTTTCATCTGGGTGCTTCTGATCGGTAATTGATAAAGAAAACAAAATGAGAATATATAACATTTCATTAATTTTTATTCTGATACGCTGTTCACAGTTTTCGACATTTTCTTCGTTCACAGTTCAAATAGCTCAAGGCATCTTTTTCGTCCAGTATATCATTCAGTGGTTGGTAGTTCTTCGCTCTTCTTCCCTCGTCATGGGATAACCATTTAACCACAGACTTCTTGTTGGTCCCTTCTGTTCGTTCTCTATGGGAGTCCCTTTTGGCATCGCTTTCGTTCCCTTCTTTGGATTTGTAGTTTGTTCTTCTTCAAGTCTTCGTAGTCTCTCTCCTCTTTGGTTAGCAATCGGCATGCACCACAAGGCGTATCCACACATCATTTTTTTTTCCTCCAATACTTATGCGCTGGTCAATGTTTCCTCTCTTCACTCCGACGACTGTGCGGTTCTCTTGGGACTATTCTTGCGGAGCCAACTTTAATCCGGCATCATTCTTGAAGATCTGTCTCCACTGCTGTTGACAGAAACATCTTTACCCGTGGTTGCTCAAACACAAACGAACTTACTTTCATGCCAACGTTCCTTTTAATACTTACTCCAGCGACGAGTTAATTGTCATCTTGGCTCATAATCTTCGCCTTCATACGTATTACATTACCTTTCACTTTGACTCAGTATTTTGACATTAGGTCATCGAACAAAATTTGTCACTTTTCCAAGGCATAGTTCTGGGTTCTTCAAAGTCATACTCCTCTTCTCCGCTAATACGTTTGGGGGTCACTTTGGTTGCTTGTGTATTGGGTCCTTCCAAAAATTAACAATGGACACCAGAGCATCCATGTATTTCGCGCCGATGGCTTCTCTGATACTCTTTTGAAGTTCTATATATGCTGCTTCAACTGAATCTTCTTTATCCATTCCATCATCGATATACTACTTGTTTATAAGGTTGTCAAAATCTTCTAGGTATTCATCATAGCTACTTTGGACGATATTTCCAATTACAAAAGTAGAATCGTCTTCTTCATATTCCAGTTTTGTATTGGGTTTCAGACAGTTCTGACTCGTCGGATTCAGAATTTTCCATTGGTGAATAGTTTCGTGGTGAACACCTACGGCAGGATTGCATTGCATTCGGTCTCTTCGTGGTCAGTTCACAAATGACAAATTTGTTTCGAGTACTTCCTTTTGATAGGCTGAGGAGATCTGCTAATATATTGACGAAGGGGTTGCGTAACGTGCGTAAAATCTCTTCTCTCTGTATAATTCGTATTTATCCGATAAGTTGGTTTATTCTTTGTTAAGATTATACTGCGTATTTGGTGTCTCTGTAGAATTAGGCTATCTCGGTATTATTGCACTTTATAATCCATTAAGTTCTTGGCACAATCACATATGCATTCTATCAAATCATCATGAGCCGTCTTAAACATGGTCGTGGCTTCACGCCGGTTAGCATGAAATAGAAATAGAAATTGTACATGGTTTCTATTTCTATTCAGTCTTTCAGTGTTCTTCATTTTTTCCCGTTTGTCGCTTTGAGCAACCTTCTTCTTCTTTGTACCTCTTCCTGTTAAACATTCTAGAAAATGTTTTTATTAAAGAACTCGTAGTGATGAATTGCCATGTTTTTACGCTTTGGTGACCGTAGAACGAATGAGTATTTGGTGTCGGTACATCCCTTTTATACATCTGTCAGAGCTTCGGCTTGGATTGGGGTGATGAATGGCAAGAGAAAGCAGCCCCTTCGTAATATACGTCTTTTTATATCCAGTGATACCTCTTTGTAGCTAAGCAGTATAACAAGCATCAGTCGCTGACACGTTCAAATACTAGTGGCATACCTGTAAGTGGGTCTATCTTATTTCTTATCAACGTGAACGATATATGCCACTGTTCCTCGTTAAACTTTCTTTTGGGGACAAAACTTCCTCATGTACATCTGACTATACTTTGCACTCATTACAGACTAGGTTAAATTTAGAACTAACAAATATATTTATTTGGTATTGTTGCAAACATCTACAAATAAATACAAAGAAGTCTAAATTTATCCTGATGCACACATAAAGTTAACGAGCTTAAGCTATTTCTTAATAACGAAGAATTAACGGCTGTAGGAAAGCCAATGTCTGAAAAGACTGTACAATTTCTCGGGGTACACCTTGACGAAAACCTAAATTTCAGTCACCGTGTATCCAATGCCTATTCCAAAATCTCTAGCGCGATTTATTGCATCAATAAAGTGAAAAATATACTTCCGAAAGCCACACTTAAAATCATTATATTACGCAACTGTACAATATCATTTGTTATATGCAATTCAAATATGGGACCATACACCATCTATTAGTAAATTAGTTCTATTACAAAAGAGAGCATTGCGTATAATTAATGTAAAAAAAACAAACATACGGACCCATCATTTGAGGCCAATAAGATTTTAAAATTTAATGACATTTATAAATTAATAGTTCACTTTTCATGCATGATTGGCAAAATGGTGGACTATCAACATTATTTGACGACATGTTCAACCCAAATATCCCCAAGGAGCTCATACAAGACAAACTGGACAATACGAGAAGTAAAGGCTGGGACGCATTTTTCTACAACTCCCAAAGCATAATTTTCCTAGAATCTGGAATGGAATGGCACACACACTTTAAACAATATTGCCCAAATCGTTGATTAAAACAAAACTAATAGAAAATATCATAAAAGAAAACCATTATACTACATCTTGTGACAACAGGCTGCTGTTCCCGGATTGCAGATCACATTTAAATCCGAAGTGATCCCGTTAAGTAGACAGATATAGTAGTGACAACTTTTTGTAGAGACAATTTGATTACAGAACTCCCATTTTATCGGGTCCCTGAAATCATAATAATATGTCTCTTTCATGAACCAATGACAGAGACACCTCAACTGGAGACAACGTCGACTCAGACAAAAATCTTATGCAAGCAGCGTGGAGACGCCGAATCTGGCTATGGCATCTCCAAACAATGTACCAAACAAATTCTGTATACATGTTCAATGTTATGAAATTTGTTAAATCATATCTTCACCCTTTGTATTATTGAACATTTAGCGTGTTTTATAATATTGGTATATTGTTGAATAAACATTAATTCATTAATTCATTCATTCATCCATTCATTCATTCATTCCAAAAAATACAGTTTACCCCTTTTTATACCTGTAACAGGAGGAGAGATAAGTTCGGGAGCCGGGGTTCGGACCGTCGACCTCTAGCACACAAAGCGACCGATTTACCACGAGACTAAGAGATCCAGACCAACCAGGCTGGTTGGTAAATGGCCTTTATACCTCGACCGCTACATACCTTTTAATAATAATAATAATAATAATAATAATAATAATAATAATAATAATAATAAGAAGAAGAAGAAGAAGAAGAAGAAGAATATTTATAGAGCGTCTAATCCCCAAAGGCTCTAGGCGCTTGGCGTACCTACTAAAAAATTTCGAACTTGACAAATTTAGTATAAATATGGTATGCAGAAAGTAATGAAAAATATAGCAAATGGGATTCTGGCTGTACACATTAGTTTGATGAGTGCTGTACTCTGGATTCATCAATAGTTGTGGTATTACTGATATCAATTTGGAGGTATTTTTGATACAAAAAACACTGTTTCTTTTTGAAAGAGTCCAAATTGACGCTATCACGTTTCGAGGTTATAGCTTTTCTCAGTTAGTAATAACTTATTATGAGATCTTAAAGCCTGGGGCGGGATATAATCGTGGATAAGCGATGTCAAATAATGGGGGAGGGTTGAGTCTGATTTACGAAAACAAAGAGTGGCTATCTTGAACTCTATACGTGACCTTACAGGAAGCCAATGTAAAGTCTTCAGCATGGGGTGGCATGTGAACTCTTTTTGTGACCAGGAACTACCCGTGCAGAATTGTTTTGAATGCGCGGCAGGTGCTAAGTCTTTTTGGGTGATGTTAGTGAAGAGTGACCTGCAGTAGTCAAGACGCTGCAAGATAAAGGAACACGCTAGTTTTGATCTGGCATCTTGAGACAGGTACGATCTCATATGACTTATATGTTCAAGTTCCAAGAATGAAATTCGGGATAGAGGATTGATGTGATCTTTCATTGTCAGATTGGCGTCAATGATGACACCAAGGTTCCTGGCTCTGCCAGTAAACTTGATGTCCTCATTACAAATTCGAATTTTGTCGCATTGTATGTTCTTCAACTTTTTGGGTGTACCACACTTCATTACCTCAGTCTTTTCACTGTTCACTTTGAGTTTGTTACACTCCATCCACGACTAGACAGAAGCAACACAAGCTTCCATGTTGGCCAGTGAGTGGGAACAATCTGTCGGAATGTTGCTGTTGTACAACGGTGTGTCATCGGCATAGATGTGGTACTGAGTATTGTGTCATGTGATGACCTAACCAATGGGTTGGGTGTACAGTGAATATAAAATTGGCCCAAGGATAGAACCTTGTGGCACGCTAAAGCGGAGGGGGGGCCTCTGTGAATGGACACCTTTAATTACAACAGACTGCGTGCGGTCTGATAAATATGATCGAAACCACCTTAAAGGCGGACCCGATATGCCGAATGTAACTTCAAGTCGCTTGATAAGGATGTCGAGGTCGATCGTATCAAATGCGGCAGATAAATCTAACAATGTAAGGATATAAACATTTCCGTTGTCAGCAGCCACGAGTAAGTCGTTGCTGATGCGCAACAGAGGCGTTTCAGTAGAATGATTCGGCCGATAGGCAGATTCAAAGACTTCCAAAAGGTTGTTGTCGACTAAGTGGTCTTTCAGTTGTGCAAGCACCACTTTTTCGATAATTTTAGCAATGGAGGGTATATTTGAGACTGGTCTGTAGTTTTTAAGTATATTTGGGTCTAGGTTCGTTCTTTTCAAAAGCGGGTTTACAACTGCGTGCTTGATATGCGATGGAAAAACACCTTGATTGAGTGATAAGTTTACAATGTCCGCTATGAGCGTCACTAAGTCTGTTAGGTGTTTATGCAAAAGGTCGGTGGGGATTGGGTGCAAGGCACACGACTTTTACTACAAGCCAAAATGCACTTTGTGATGGAATCTGCACTGACAGGCTTCAATTTGGAGAAGATGTTCCCCTGAAAAAATTCATAACAGGGAGGGTTAGTCGACTTTGAATCGAGCTCAGATCGAAGTTTTGCAATTTTGTCTTTGAAAAAATTACCAAACACATCGGGTAGCTCTTTTTCGGAGAGGTTGGAAGGAACGGCGGATGATCTGCACCTTCCAGTGAACAAGTTTCCCACACGGTACAGTTCGCTTGTTGTCTGGCAATTTTCAATTTTACTACTTATATACGATGACATAGCATCGTTAATGAGACTAGTTACTCTGTGGTTGGAATGAGTAAATAGTTCACGGTGAACAGTGAGGTGAGATTTTCGGCACTTCCGCTCCTTTTGGCGGCGAGATCGCTTGGCCTGCACACTTTCTTCGTTTATTCAAGGGGCCGGATCACGATCGCTGATTTGACGTGTTCGAAGTGGAGAATGTTTGTCAAAAACTGTCTGGAGAGTTTGATCGTAGATCTCAACGAGTTCACGTTTTCATCAGGTACGATTTGACTAAATGCGATGGCAATGTCATGACTGATAGCCCTGACATTCCGAGAAGAGATGGTTACTTTCTTGGGTGTTGGCTTGCGGACATCAAGCGTCATGCTTATTAGATAGTGATCAGAGACACATTTGTCATCGACTGTGACTGTTTTAACAGTTGGCTCATTTTCACGGACCACCACCCAATCGAGGATGTGTCTGTGACGGTGGGTTGGTCAATTAACAATTTAAGTCAGGTTACATTTGTCAAATCATTTTTTAAGGTTGTTTGCATTCAAATCCGACGGAGAGTCATAATGTAAATTTGTATCCCCCAGTATGAAAGGGTGTTTCTTGTCCAGGGTGAAAGTATCGACCTGTTCAATAAATTCTGTAAGAAAATTCGACGCTTTAAATTTGTTTTTCTTACTAAGTGGGGTCGGTAGATTCACAAAAATTCCAGCCGGCAGTCCTTTAGATGCAAATTAAATACTGATGCAGTCCTTTAGATGCAAATTAAATACTGATGCTTCGAATGTTGTATTATACCAGAAATCCCAGAATGATGAAGTTATCCTCAAGTAGGTATCCTCAAAAGGTATCCTCCAACAGTACATCATCATGTCATAAGTATACTCAAATACCCAGATGAGTCGAACGCGGAGTCACCCCTTCGGGCAATTGCTATATAGCTCATTTGCTCGATAAAATTCAAATCGGTCAAACGATACTAGTAGTGTATGTTCCCCTGCAGGTCTAGGTTAGGGGACCTCGGTGGGGGACCTCGGTGGGGGACCTCGGAAGTGACGTCATGTCACGTGACGTAATGGCGCCATGTTTGATTGTCATGGTAACCCGCGTGAGCGGCCATGTTGTGACGTCATCACCATAGTGATACGCGGTGTTAGTGCGCATGCGCAGCGCGTGTTGTTAGGGTGATACGTGTTTCCGTCGTCCATTTTGTATACTGGGAGCCGCTATCTTGGTTTCTATGGTAGCACGTGATTGCTATGTTACATAAGGCCTACAATAGGACAGGGGTATGTTCGGAGGGTATGTTCGATTGAATCGGAGTATTTTCTGGAACGACTTCCCTGGATAATTACCACAAACAACCCGACAACTTGTATTATTTCGAATTCTTTCAGAATTCTCTGTTTCTATCTATATATGCAATAGTTTACGTCTACCTAGGCATGTTCCTTTATTCTAGAGTATACTCCAGTAGCGTAGAAGAGCCTATTAATTGGAACAGCTTTACTTATTACTATATTTAGCAATTTCTGGTCTATTCTTGTTAGTTCTGACCCTATTCTAAGTACTCTTGTTGTTTCATTTATCTAGATTATAACTAACCAATCAGATTGCTTGATTTCCCATAATCTGTATGCAGGGTTATCTCCCTTCTGTATAACAAAAGACTATATCCAATGGCCATATCCCATGGAATCCTATTTTTTGCAAAACACCTGTGGCTATGGAATCCCTTTTTTGTCGTATGAGGCCATGAGGGCTATGTAAAAGCCCTCAATGAGTCCTCATTTATTATCCCTCATACCCTCATTGAATTTTGAGGTTATGAGGACCTTGAAAATTCCCTCAATGAGGTATAATTTACTACGACTCTTATCCTCATTTCAGTATTTAACAGGTATATCCTATGGAATTCCATTTTGGAAAACGCCTATGACTGTGGAATCCCTTTTTGTCGTATGAGGCCATGAGGGCTATGTAAAAGCCCTCAATGAGCCCTCATTTACTATCCCTCATAGCCTCATTGAATTTTGAGGTTGTGAGGACCATTAAAAATCCCTCAATGAGGCATAATTTACTACGACTCTTAGCCTCACCTCGGTATTTGAGGATACCCATGGCCTGGTATTGTATTATTCAAGGATACCTATCGAGGATTCCTTTTATAGGATACTTATCTGAGGATACTATATAGGCTGTACATATCCCTATAGGTCTCTTGCTGGTCCTTAGTACTATTAATCCACCTGATGCTTTATGTTATCCTATGACTGGTATAGGTAGTATTCTGGGGTGGGGTCAATGCCTGGTAATACAGAACGGTAGCAGAGTATGGTAGGTATATTCCCCTAAAGGTTCCATCCTAACCGTTCATAGTATTAACCTACCGACTGCTTTGTATCATCCTGTTACTGGTAAGGTGGTACGCAATACCAGTAGTTCCTACCTTATTCCGAGTACTCTTGTTGTTTCATTTATCTAGATCATTTATATAAATTATAATTAACCAATTGGATTGCTTGATTTCCCATAGCCTGTACTTAATCGTACAGAGTTATCTCCCTTCTGTATAATAAAAACCTATATCAATGGCAATATCCCCAGCACCCCAATTTCGGCACCCCTTTTTTTGAAAAGCATATGGCCTTCGGTACCCCTTTTTCTGAAATGAGGATAAGAGTCGTATTAAAAATCCCTCATTAATACGACGTCGTAGTAAATTTGACCTCATTGAGGGATTTTTAATACGACTCTTATCCTCATTTCAGAAAAAAAGGGATTCTCCAGAAGGCACCCCAATTTGGGAACCCTTTTTTTGAAAAACATATGGCCTTCGGTACCCTTTTTTATGAAATGAAAAAGTCAAATTTAGTCAAATCGTACCTGATGAAAACGTGAACTCGTTGAGATCTACGATCAAACTCTCCAGACAGTTTTTGACAAACATTCTCCACTTCGAACACGTCAAATCAGCGATCGTGATCCGGCCCCTTGAATAACGTGTCACAACATGGCCGCTCACGCGGGTTACCATGACAACCAAACATGGCGCCACTACGTCACGTGACATGACGTCACTTCCGAGGTCCCCCAACCTAGACCTGTAGGGGAACATACACTACTACTAGCGATACCTGTCCCTGTCTCTGCTCGATAGATTATTTGTTGAGATCATGATTCATGTTTTTTCTGCACCTCACTTGCAGAATCGCTTTTAGGACATAGAACCTGCTTTTTCCGAAATGAATCTAAGAGTCGTATGTGAAGTCACTCGATCGAGCAATTGCTCTATAGCTCATTTTCTCGATAAGACTCCAGTTGTTCGAGAAGCGGTAATGGAAAACAACTTTGATAGTGATGTGAATTGGGACCTTTAGTGGCATTAATGTTTTGATAGCAATTGCGGACCATACTAGTGCCACAAATTAGTAGTGTTGAGACACTAACAACGGATAGAATAGTGGTAGCAAATAGTAATGGTACAAGGAAGTAATTGAACAAGACTGCAAGGGCGGTAGAAGACTACAATAATGGAATAATGGTGAATAAAGTGGAAGCTGATCATAGTACAGATTGTAGTGTCTATGGGTAAGTCAGCAGTAGGAGCCTTGGGGCTTAAAGGTCGTGGGTTGGCCTAGAAGGCAGGAGCAAACATGTAATAGGAACCATAATTATCATCAAATACATATCCCCCCAAAGGTATTCTCTGAAAGATATCATCAAAAGTTATCCTCAAGTAGTACATCACCATGTCATAAGTATCCATAAATAACGGGACGAGTCGTAGAGCCCTGTGCTGTGTCACTCGGTCGAGCTATTGCTCGATAGCTCATTTGCTTGATGGCATTCAAGTCGTTCCAGTTACTGCTCGATTGACATGTGGACATATTCTTAGGAAACCTTGTAACAGATAACAATGTGACAGCGAGCGGGGTTTAAATGAATGGAGTGATCTGATTGGTTAGTTACTTGCAGTAAAGTGAACTGATTGGATGGTCCAGATAAACGAAACATGGGCTATGTTGCTAGGAAAAGTCAGGAGGAAAGCTAAAAGTGGTAACACTTAGCAAAAACTGTTCCAACTGGCAGGCTCTTCTACGCTACACGAGTATATCACAAAATAAATTAATAGGATTGGGTAGATAGAAAAACAATGACATAGATACATAGCTAAAAACAGAGGATTGCAGATGAATCCGAATTAGTAAAAGGAGTTATCGTTTTTTTTTTTGTGGTGGTAAGTAGATTTACTCCTTTTCAATGAAACATACCTGTTAGTGTGACCTCAAGGTCCCACGGTGCTACTATTATAAGAAAGGTTGAAGAGAAATCCAAACCCGTTTTTTTGGTTCTTTGGAGTGATTGTCGGATCTATATGGGTAATTATATACACTCCTGTTCAATCGAGCGTACCTTCAAAACACCCCCACCCCATCCTATTAGAGGGTTTTAGGTACTATAGTAACCACGTGCCACCATAGAAATCAAATCAGCGGCCTCCAGTTAATAAAACATACAACAGAAACCCTCGCACCCGATGCACATTGAGACCACGCATCACCATGGTAATGACGTCACAACATTACAGCTCACGCGTTCTACCATGATAATCCAACATGGGTCCATCCAAAAAAATGGGATGAATGGTGCGAGACATACTACTTATCCCCAAATAAATAATATAAACTCTTCCAATGCTTTCATTGCACTGACATGGAAGATTCTACCTGAGTTCAAAGGGTTTATCGTGATACTTCGTGATTGCCTTTTAGTTTGTCTCTTAGGAAATTAAACCGTTGTTAAATTTAAAACATGCTATTTCTGAATACTTTCTGTTCGTTATCGTGACCATCCTTGCTTGAAAGAACTATTTCATTTACGGCAGCAAAAACTGGACTAGATTATCTTTCAAATTCCAAAAATCGATCGCCTAGATGTTTTATTGTGGTATGTGCGCTGTCTCATAGATGGGTATTCCGATTGGTTGGTTACGTAGACTACACTGGAACAGTATTAGTAGCAATGAACGGAAGGAAAGTGCAAAAGATCGTGTTAGGTAAGCTGACAACTCTTCGCTGATTATCAGGGTCTGACTATGATTAACCCTTTACCCAACAAATCGGCCGCATCCGCCCGCGTAATATGCAAATTCAGCAGGTAAAAAATAGTATTTTTAAAAACAATTTCAACAAAACCATATCATGTGACCCCTCGTTGGAACGAGCTCGTCGAGCCCGTTTCAACGAGGGGTCACATGATATGGTTTTGTTGAAATTTTTTGAAAAAAAATTAAAAACTAATATTTAAAATAATAAATTTTGATATCGTCTGCGTTGGGTAAAGGGTTAATGGAGAGCTCTCTGTGTGAGAGCACCAATATAGAGTGTTACTGGATAGTATCATCAATTCAAGTTGAGTTTCTGAATTACATCCTCGAATCGTTTTCGTTATTAGTTGTTTCTGCGGGGACATTCGAAAAATAAATCAGTGCCGATTAGTCTACATGTATTCGCTTGCGCCCTTTCTCTGAGACTATATTTTCCATGGTGATCTTTCCAATTAACGAAGCCAACAGAAAGCAAATTCTATCTTAAACATAACTCCTGTCTTCTCTGAGAAGTCCGACAAATTTAAGGAGTCTAAATTTCGGATTCGAATAAGCCACCTTCTTTTACTTCGAACGATAAGTTTCCGAGATTATGCATGATTATTTTGTACTTTTAGGTCCATGTCTATCTGGCTGGGATCCAAACAATTTGAAACGTCTGTGTATCAAGGCAATGGACGAGCAGAAAAATTACGACGAGGCAAAGGCTAGTTGCCAGGAATCGTGTGCGCAGCTGACTAGAATAGAGGACTCTACGGACCAAGATATAGTTTGGCTTATAATTAAGTAAATGCTATTTTACAATTACACCTTCAACATGAAGTATTTATTCTCTGTTGCAGGTTTCGTATTCATTAAGCACGTTATATATTTTAGACGGTTTGGAATTATAATATTAACAATAGATTGGATAAAAAGGAACAAACATTGAGTTCATATTCCTTATGGTAATTACAAACGTGACAAGAATTTCGACTGGATCGCGACCGAGTCGCGATCCATCAAAATCCCTTTTCCATTTCCTCCCAATAACACTGTAGACTCTCAACGTCAAAAAAGAATTACAAAGCACATACAACATCAGATGCTATTTTTTCTTTTGGGTTTTTGTGTTTTTTTTGTTATTGTTTTGCTTATTTTCTTTAGTAATTAATAAGCAACAGGTTTATCATGACATCTCGGCCCATTGATGACGTGTATCACAACGGGAGCATGAACAGAAGGGCCAATACAATATCACTTTTACAATTGTATTTTCTATTAATATAACTGTTAATATGGGGGCGCGGTGGCGTTGCGGTAACCGGATCTCGTCAGATCACCGAAGTTAAGCAACGTCGAGCACGGTAAGTCCTCGGGTGGGTGACCATCTGGGCGATCGACTCGGACCCCCGCGCTGTGTCCTTGGGCAAGGCACTTAACCCCCATTGTCCACATGGGGGCACGATGACG
This sequence comes from Pictodentalium vernedei, assembly GCA_031216915.1. Taxonomy (NCBI): domain Eukaryota; kingdom Metazoa; phylum Mollusca; class Scaphopoda; order Dentaliida; family Dentaliidae; genus Pictodentalium; species Pictodentalium vernedei. Next base: position 369,418,060 of record CM062291.1, read on the forward strand.
CCGTGTACTAAGGCTAACTGCACGTTGATGGTGCGCTTGTCTTCAACCAATCTAACCCTGCCAGTGGTGCAGTGCGGAGTTACGATGTCGTTGCTCGACGGTTCTCTCCGGGTTCTTCCACCCGCAAAACTGTCACGGTCATGATTAGCCATTGTGCATAAGTATGTGACCTTAAACACCAATAAATAAATAACTGTTAATATACCTATTAATATAACTGACTAAAATGAATCATTAGCATGTTTAAAGATATGTCAATTTGCCAGCTGGCAAATTGCCCGATTTTTTTAAAATGCTAATGGCTCTTTTCAACACGTTTAAAGTCATAACTAGAAAATACAATTCTAGAAAATACAATTGTAAAAGTTCTGCAGTATTGGTCCCTGCTGATCAAAAAGACCACTTTACCGAAAAGTTCCACCCCATTCATCACTGCTGGGGAAAATTCAGTTGTCACGCAGTAAATATTTACAACTCGAACACTTGAGTAGTACATATATTCGTTGTTCGATCTTTTTTGTTGCTGTTTGGGATTTTGTGTCCCTCCCCCTTTTTAATAGTCAGGACCTAGACCAATAGTAGTGTACCCTGTCAGCGTAGGGGCAACGATTTACTATATGGTTCCTCATACTCCAAAACTTTCACTGCCGGAGGAAAATTTACTATGCGAATTTCTATAAGACAAGTGAGTACTTAAAAAGCCGGGGGATTATAAGGGCAAACCAAAGGGGCCATGCTTATATGGACCTTGGGCAGTCCTTTTGGAATTCCAGTGGTAAATTGTGTAGTCTGTTTTTGGGTATATGTTTTGGATCTTACGAGTATGTAGGAACAGGAACTTTTAGGAAACCGCATTGGGAAGGGCGCTGCAATAAATATACTGTCTGTCTCATATGAGGAAATAACTTTTCACGTATGTGGGAATGCATATTTTGAATGTTACAAGTATGTAAAAGCAAGAACTTTACCTCAACATTTTTTCCAAAATTCACCCATTCCCAGAAAAAATTCATAACTGCAACGTGTGCCACATTGTGCAAAACATTCTATACAAATTCCCTATAGCCTAGTCTCATTTGAGGGGTCGAAGAAGAAGTTGATTTTATCAGATGTTAGAATGTATGTTTTTGGATCCTATTTTGTGTTACACTTGACAACTTTGCACAAGCCAAGTATGGGAAGAATGTAGATTCACCCGGGGTATGCATGAATGACATTTCCGAAACGGCATAAACGTTTTGATATACACCCGCTCATCTTTCAGTGATGTAGTTTTGTGAAGGAGTAGAGATGAGAAATCTATATCCTTATACGTAGAAATAAGATAGTGACTTGAGCGATTTTCAAAAGTAACCCCTCCCACCCCCACCCCACCCCCACCCTCTCACGTAAAATTCAGTGGCAAGTCATTTTCCTTCTACCCATTTACTTAATTTCTTGTAAATACTTTTGGAATTATTTGATGTTTCTGTTCTTGTATCTTTCACATTACACATCTTGCTTTCCCGAACTGGAATGCTTTGAAAAATTAGGTATGATTAACGTTTTGTAAATGTTTAGCGATTCTTCCTAAGTCAACTCCCTCACAGTTAAAAACGTTCAACTGCACAGTTATAGCACTGAGTTAAAATACCTAAGACAACCACGTAGCGCAGAACGCAACAATGAATACACTGTTGGATTTTAGTCCAGGCACATTAGACATAAAAATGAGAAAGTAAGGAAAAAAATCGGAGAAAGCTGCTTTTTTTATATGTTTCCGGGACACACATTGCGGATAAAGTGTGAAAAGTCCCCGCGAATCCGAGTTGAGCTTTTTTAGTTATAGCGTTTTTTTGATGAAAAAAAAAATTTTTAAAAAAATTCGACCCAGCTCCATATTTCTCATTCTTATTCGCCTTAGTAGGGTGAGACTCATAAATATCGTGCTGAATTATATTGAGAATACATATCCCCAAAAGAAAATGCCAACTTTGTACCAATCCTCACACTCAATGGTGAAATATTCACGAAAATGTACAAAATTACGAAAAAAAATTTATTGTTTTCATACACACAACGGTACACAACGTCCATTAAATCAAATCTACGACTACTTTGGGAGTTAAATTTTATATCAAAAATTGCAGAAAAGCAGTGGCTTTATAATGATATATAACAATAGTCATTTATTCCATAATGAACTGGTGAAACGTGTGAAATATTAACCATACCCCCTAAACTCAAATTCAAACGGCATCGACTTTTCTCATTCAAATACCGTATTATAGCATCATTGTTTCAATTTCCATGTTCGATTAAATCACATAATGTGGTGTTCGCCTACACTCAAGATGCATTGGCATGTAATGTGTGCACGCCCTTGATGTGTACTCATAAACAAAGTTTTCGTTAGACTCGGCGGCCTCCATATGATTATGTCATATTTAGGGGCAATTGGTTCGATTTTGGCTGGTAGCGGCTTGGATGAACTTTGGGGGAGTGTTTATGCTGGTGGGTCAATCCATCATTTGATCAGTGGTCATGCATATTCAAGAGCAGTTCGTGCCCATTTGCTAACACAAATTGCCATTACAAAACTTGTGTTTGAAGAAAGCCGAACACTAGATAACATAGACTGCACAGAAGTCAATGAAATATTCTGTGGACTTGCCAGAGGTGACTGTACAACAGCTGACGCTGTCAATCAAGAAAGTGTCAACCATCTACTGTCAAAATTACACGAACTGCTCCAGAATGCGTCCGTAGGACGCACAGGAAAGCTTTGGGTACAATACTACGAGCAAATAGGTCTTCTCCAGTTGTTCTTGAGAGCAGAGCGCACAGGCGACTGGGAACTCCACACATATTGTGTTCGCAATATGATTCCAGTATTTCACGCAGGTGGTCATTTTGCATACGCAAAAAGTTCTCATCTCTATTTGCAGCAGATGAATGAGCTAACAGAAATAATGCAACAGGATGATTTGAAGTTGTTCACTGAGAAAGGTTACTTTACCATAAGGCGCTCAGATAAATTCTGGGACGGGATATATTCTGATCAGACCATAGAGCAGTGTTTAATGAGAATGTTCAAGCTCCCTGGTGGTCTCACACATGGCAGGGGAATAACCGATAGCACTGTTGCGAAATGGGTACATGGACTACCTCTTTGCCTTCCGATATGTAGTGCTCTCGAAAATTTTGTTCATGTTCACACTGGTCATGGCGAACAACATCGGGATCTCCGTCAAAGTTCACAATTGACTGATGCCAATGATATCACCAAATTATTGAACTGGCTCAGAGTGCATTCCCCCTTTCAGAATAGAGATCCACTACAATTAGTCTCTATAGCGACCGGGCTTGTGGCCGATGAAACTGTGAACTGTGACCAAGTTCGCAAAATTGCGTATCGAATGTTGTAAGCAAAACGTTCAACAGCATCAAACTACGACGTGTTGACACTGTGAAGTCTTTCGCATCGATGGCAAATAGCATCAAAGTCCGTGGAAGTAAGGTAGTGATTGACCCCACAATTCTGTTCAACCGCAACACATGTGTTATTCAGTCACAAGCAGAGATGGAAGAGTATCTCAAATATGAACTCGCCCCGAAACCACCAGCATTGTTTGATTCTGCTGGAATGAGGAAGACACAGAAAAGCACGCTCGGCAAGATCCTCAAAACATACGGTTCCGAGCAAACTAAAATCCCAGAACATTCTCTGTTTGTTGTAGATGGTGGATTTTTATTGAGGGCAGTTGTATGGCCTAAACAGTCGTCATATAAGGACATATGTACATCATATTCCAATTATCTAGTGAGACATTTTGGGGCGAACGTCGTGGTTGTTTTTGATGGTTATGCTTGTACAATGTCGACAAAGGGCATGGAACAAGCCCGTAGATCTAAAGACAGGTATTCCATTGATCTCACCCGAGTTACCAGCCACCACACCCCAATCCGATTTCCTTGCAAATGCCAAGAACAAAACCCAACTGATCGATCTTCTAATGCAGGAGCTATCTGCTATCAATATTCAGTCCAAGCAGGCCGAGGCTGATGCTGATGTATTGATAGCCGAAACTGCACTTGACATCGCTCAAGATGACAACAATGTTGTCGTTGTGGGAACAGACACAGACTTGTAAGTCATTCTTACCTCTCGAGTTCAACCGGGATGTAATATTCACATGATGTATTCCATTACCCCAAACTTACTAGTTTCAGTTAGTGAAATAGCAACCAAAATGGGTGACCATAGAAGCAACCTCCTTGTAGCACATTCTATAAGTGGTTGTGACACTACTTCTGCACTCTTTCGAGTTGGTAAGAAGAAAGTATTCAGTACAATTGTCTCCGATGTTACTAGCGACTCACAACAGTATGTCAACACAATTTTGGCGGATGACAGGACACCAAGTGCAGTAGCCGCTGCCGGGGAACAACTTCTCCTGATCTTATACGGGAGTAAAACTGTTTCCTCTCTCGACCAATATAGATATGTCACTTACAAGCGTTATGTAGCAAAATCTAAACTGAATAAACCCATCGACCTAGCCTCACTCCCACCAAGCAGCGATGCTGCACAACAACATGTCTACAGATGTTATCTCCAGGTCCAACAATGGCTGGGCACTTCGCTTCCTCCGACGGATTTGGGGTGGTCGCTAGACAATGGACTTCTTGTACCGACTGCAGCCACAAAGCCATGTGCCCTCGATAACCTACTGAATCTGATCAGTTGTGGTTGCAAGAGTGCTTGTACAAAAAGGTGTGGGTGTAAGAAGGCAGGACTCTCTTGCTCAGGTTTGTGTAATTGCAGTTCGGATTCTTGTAACAACTACAGAAACACTGTCCTGTCGGAAATTTCTGAGTTCCATGAATAATATGTATATAGGTCATGTCATTTCTGTATATAGCGTTGATAATAGTCAATGTAACTTAATCCATGTTGATTGATTTGTACATTCTGTAAATATTATTTATTGATTTTTGTACATTTTGTAAATATTATTTATTGATCTAATGCTGCCAGACACAGACGTGTCTGTTCGGTCCCAAGCCCGAAAATAGTTGAGTTCTCATGCTGACGAATTTTATGCCAAAAGGGGAACTCGGCCAGAAGCAGAGGGGTTCTTCCATAATGTCTATTTTGTAAGCAATGATAAAAGTCTTCAAATGGTGGTGGATTTTTTATCGTCTGTCCAACTAACATCCCGTTCTGTACTACGACCCTTTGGGCAAATCCGTTAGGAAAATCGTCATTTTTTGCGTAAATCCGATACTTTTTTGTGAATTTTCAATAATTTTTCGCAGAAATTGTCACAGAATGCACATTTTCCTCTAGGTAAATGTATATTAGACATTATGTAGCTCGAAATACGCGTAAACAAAAAATACAGTTGGATCAATTCGAGGTTACAAAGTTCGTGCGATTTTTTTAAATTTTTTTCAAACGCGTTTTCGAAAAAAGGCTGTAGAAAAAAAAGCTCAACTGGGATTTTAGGGGACTTTTGTCTAATCATTCAGTGACATGTACTCGACAGTCCCTGAAAAAATCAGTTTTCTCCGATTTTTTTCACTAGGGAAACCTAATGTTCTTGGGCTATTTATGTAAGTGAGTGATGAAACAAATAACTTTTAGAGATGTGTGTGAAAGCACATTTGGATGTTGCAGGTGTGTGGAAACAAGAACTATACCTAAACACGTTTTCCAAACGCATCCCCCTCCCCCTCCCCCGCCTAACGTTTAACTGCGGCGTGTGCCACATCTAGTATAAAAGCCTATACAAAAATTCTCTCTGACGTAGCCTTATTGGGGGATGGGGCGAATAAGAAAATACCTTTGCACAGATGTGTGAATGCATGTTTTGGGATCTTAAAACCCTGTAAAAAAAAACAATAGTCTGTACGTGAACACTTAAAGTTTTTGTTTATATTGAGAAAAATTACCTTCCTATATGTGTACGAGGCACAAAAACAAACTAATTTACCTAGTCCAACACACGTGGCACCCTATGAGAAAAAGCTTCTAGAATAAAACACTTCCTGGAGTGTATTTTAAATCCTATGGCGGGGGAAAACGTAAACGGAACAGAGCTGAGAAATATTGGTTGCAATGAAAATTCCAAGTAGGTATACGTTTCTTTGTTTGTTTAGAAACTGATTATTATCAATAACAAATATATAAATCCATTTCTCTTCATACAAATATGTGTTTGCTTGAAAAGCCCGGTGTGTATGATGTGTGTGTGTCAGGAGTCGCAGAACCGGGAGGGGGGGGGGGGGGCGGGGAGCTTCGCCCCCCCCCCCCCTATTTGCCGAGCCATGTTTTTTGTATGCATATATTTTAACACAACCAATGACAGGTGAAACAAGGGGCGGATCCAGAGCCTCCCCCATATTTTCGCCAGCTATGATTCTCTCGTACTGGTTCAGTTTCGAGGGATTTCGGATCATTTTCTGCAGCAAGTGACGGCAAACGCTAAAATGTATTCAGTCTGTTAAAAAATCGGTTAACTGAAATATATCGTGATCTTACAGACATACAAGTACCAAATCCACCCTCAGACAAGATAATCCACATACAGTATAATTACCTATTAATGCCTTCCGTTGAGGGCACTACGCTCTCATAGTGTTGCTGAGGGATGCAATAGTGCCCGAGCGATAGCGAGGTCACTATTTGGTTCCCGAAGCAACACTATGAGAGCATAGTGCCCGAAACGGAAGGCATTAATAGGTTTAGTACATCACACCCAGACCATCTCCACAACATATTAAAGAAGGAACGGAGAGATAACTAACACTTTACTATCCAAAATAAAACAATGAAATTAATAACATGAAAATGTCAGGAAAACATTAAACTATCAACTGGATTCGAAATCAACGGGTAAAGTAGAATAATGTAAATAAACACATGAAACCGATCAACCAATCATGTGGCACATAACTGGTTAACTCGAGATATCACACAATAGAATCAACGTCTCACATATGGTGGTATTAACAGAGCTTGTGAGGCACTACAGAAATTCCATTATTCATGGCACTAAAGTTTTATTAACGTTCACCCCATTGAACGTGTTATGGGTACTTCCTCTGATGTACGAGCACGTTTTAATTATTGTAAATATTTACAACACAATTGCTGAAATTGAATTTTGGGGCACAATACTGCATTTTGTTGCATATTTCTTTGGATTGCTTTCGAAAGTCAATTGATGTTGAGTTTTTTGAACACTCGATTTCCTCCAACGCACTTATCAGATGGTCGTCATCAATATCGGTATCAAATAATTCGGGTGCTGATACTGTGGAATTTGCTGACTGGAAAGAGAGTTGCGTTGTTGTTTTCTCAACAGCATTCCTCGCTGCAGGCATTTCTGAATGTTCAGCATCTGCATTATCAACCATGGAACTCAAGCTCTCTGACATACCTCGTTTGACATCAGCTCTTGTGTCCGAAACGTAACTTGACAATGGTTTTTCATTTCTGTGTCCCGATAAAGAAATAATATCGAGATCTTTGAATCCACAATCATTAAGAATTGTTATGGTCGTAGCACGCACACAGTGGTTGGTATATGTATCAGAAAGACCAACTTGTTTAGACATTTTTACCATGAACTCTCCTATGGAATTTTTTCCCATTGCCCTTCGCTCAAACCAACATTCGTCATTCTCGTGGTATGAATTTTTGGGAATTTGAAAGAACGCATCACACTCATGGTTTCGTTTCATAAGATATCGTTGAAAACTATTAACAGGGCACATTTTTGTGCCAGTTTCATACATTCTAGGTCCATCACCTTCATCCTCATTCGTTACACCTGTGTGATTTTTTGTTCGCTCAGAAGTAGTTTTCTCGATGTATTTTCTTCCAGTGTCATCAGTTTTAACTACAAAATCACAAGCTTTAATTTCTCGAATGTTTTCTCTCCCTCTCCGACAAAAGTAAAATAAAAGCTCAAACATTACTTTATTCAAAAGATCTCTTGGAATGTCCGGATTAAACACAATTGGGTGCAGATAAAATTTCCTTAGATCGCCTGAAATAGAATGAAACACTAAGCATCAAAGCAGAATAAACGTTTACACGGTCAATCACAATCGTTTATTGTGATCGAAGATAAATAATATTCAGTGCCCTCTCTAACACTCTTATTCAAAACTATTTAATTGATAGGTCTACAATTTATTTATTTATTCATGTTTATGATAACTTTCAACATATATTGCTCCCCGTAATTTATATATGTATTTATTCATGTTTATGATAACTTTCAGCAAACATTGCATCCCCGTTATTTATTTACTTTCTCTCACAACAGTTCTTATGTGTCTCTTGTCGATTTGAGTAATAAACAACACTCGTCTATTTCATGTAATTAACAAGACTGTGTATTTATACGAGAACAAATAATTACAACACCACTGTCTATTGCAGACACTGACTTGTTCACTTTCTAGTTTTGTTGTGTTTTATTTTATTATGTATTTTTTATAGTTACCTGGCGGAATGGGTTTTTTGTGTCGGACTGTTCCTTTTCCGTCTTCTCTTGTTTTCTTCAACATGCTGTCGAATACACGATTAGCACCTTTGAAAGCTGGGTCTGTTATTATATCAAAGTGTCTCTCATGTGGGGGGTTTCTTGCAAATATCTTCTTATTCCTTGACGAATGGCACAAATACTGCTTTTGGAATACAAATCACCATCGCGATTTCTAACGTTTGTATAAAAGTCTTTCAATAGTTCCATTAATCTTCCAACATCTAACGTTTCAAATGCACCATTCCTTTTTCTGTCAGAACAGAACTGCCGGAGAATATTGACAGCATATTTGGTTAAACTAACAGTCTTTCGGCTCTGATGTTGTTCAAGAAAAGAATTAACATTCTCGTTTCGTTTGCGAATCTCGAAACGCTCATTTTATTTCTATTCCTCTCCACATTTGCCGTCTGCTCAGAAGAAAAGGGGAATCCCCTCGGGATTCTGTTTGCAATGCGTGCGCACTATTGCATGACTCCGGGCACTATGCTTGACTCCGGGCACTATGCTTTCATAGTCCCTATCAATACAGCCAATGAGAATACGGGGATTTTTCACGTGATGTACTAATTGCTGTTAACGCCTGGTAAGGCATACAGGTGAGGTCTGTTTATCAGCTTTGGTAAATATCCCTCACCTGTATGCTTCACCGACGTTTTTTAACGGCTCTCAGAGTGTGAAATCTTTCAAATACATCTCCTGAAAAATCTCAAAATATCCGCTCAGATGCATGGAAACGGGGGTTTTGGGACCCTAGCATTTAAAATTTTCGACGACCATTCATCGCCCGATCCAGCCCCCACTTGGAAAATCGTCCCGCCGCCCTTGTGTGTGAGGTGGGGGTGGAACTAGGTCTCTCTTTCTTTTTTGTATTTTGTTTTAAAAAATACTCTTTCTGAAAAATTTAGTTGCCTCGACAAATGTTCTTCAGTTCTGTGTGGAGATTTTTTTTTTACAAAACTTCCATCGCGATGTAGTCTGCCATATTACTATTCACTTATTGTTTCTGTCTGTGTACTTGCTTTCTTGAAAATACATTTGTGTGTTTGACGAATTACTGTTTTTTTTTTTTTGCTCTGATGTTTTCTGTGTAACATTCGGTAGTTCACATTAATGACATTTTTTGCCGTTTTCACTACAAACTGAATTCAGACTGAAATGCTGATCGACTCAAGAATAGAACTAAAAATAATCGTTGTTGTTTCGGAAGGTGGGAATTCTGTACTTTAAGACGAACCGATAGATATCTTTATCAAAGTCTGTATCGAATATTCAGGCCTCGAAATAAGTCGCGAACGGTAGTTCAGGTTACGTGGAGGTTACGACGTTTGAAAACAGCGTAACCTCCCGATCGTTCGCGACGATGTTCAGTCGTGAACGGAGTGAATAATGCAAACAAAAATCGTTCTGTTGAGAAAGATAAACAAAGGGTTACAATCACGCTGATTAATTCTGTTATAGCGATCGCTTATCTGATATCAGATCCTGTTATTCAAACTAGTAGCCCCAAAGCGGGTTCGCTACACGTGGTGCATGCGGTAAATTTGGAACACTTGACAACTGTTTCTGAATTATTTGTGCCACTTTTTCATTACTTTTACATGCCCTTTCAAATATTCCATATTATCTATAAAATGTGAATTTCATATATAATATAAAATGTTTGAAGGCCCCCCTCTCCCGTTTACGACATGTCTGAAGCCCCCCCCCCCCCACCCCCCCCGAAATGTGAAACTATAATCTAAAATGTTCTATGGTCCCGGGGCCCCTATCACCAATGACCATTCGCCAAACGCGATGCTCGATTTATACGAGAAATTATCATTCCATCCACGTGACCTGGCCATGCTTTGAAATTATGGCATTGTCTTATTGTTAAAACATCCTGTTCAGTGTTCGTGTCATGGTGTGGCCGCTGGCGGTGAATTTTAAAACATCGTTACGTGATTGAAATATATTCTCGTGAAAATTCAGAATATGTCGGAAAATAAAAAAAGAAAGAAACTGTATAGGTGAAAACGTTCAAGAATTGGGATTTTTCGGGGGATTTCACGTTTGAGTCTGACGATGACGGCAGAATTGATCGATTGTGTTGCAAAGTTTGTACAGACAACCTGCCAAAAATACGACAGGAAGCGAGGGCACGAAACATTTCTGGCGCAGTGATGAACGGAATCATTGCCTATGTTGATGGTGTTACTTATGTCCACAAATCGAATGTTAAAAGACACTGTGCTTCGGGTGGACTCCATGATTGGGCAAAGAGACAATCAAAATCCATGACATCTGCACCAAGTGACCGTGACGTAAAGAATGACTTGAAAAATTCAACTGTAACTCAAAGTGAAGCATCGTGTTCTAGTAAGAGTCTGAGTGGGCTCATGAACAGATAACCAGCATCAGCAGTGCTTTTGAGAAAACCAACAAAAAATTGTATGTTCATCATTTTAATACAGCTCTATTCTTGGCGATGAAGGAACGCCCTTTTAGTGATTATAGTCATTTGATTGAACTTCAGAGGAAAAATGGGGTGCAATGTTTAACAGGAAAAAGCAACGACCATGCATGCAGCGAGTTCATTCACTTTCTGGCAGAAACTGTGAGAAATGATATGAAGAATATTTTGGAGAAAGCGAACTTCTTTTCTTGTGAACAGGACGGGACTGAAGCTCGAAAAACTAGAGAGGAAAAAGAAATGGTTTATGCTAAGGTAGTTATTAGGGGTCAGCCTGTTGAGCTGCTACTCAAGTGTCAGAAAATGAGCAAGTCTGGGGGCGTCGACGCAGCCAGTCTGAAGAAAAGTCTTGATGATGCGTTCATGGCCTACGATCTTTCAGAAGAGAAGTATGTGGAATGTATGATATCGGCGTGTGGGGACGGCGCTTCGGTGAATATGGGTAGGATCAATGGGGCCTTAACATCTTTGAAGAAAGAACGCGAGTGGCTGTTAGTCATACATTGCAGCGCTCACAAAATAGAACTTGCTGTTAAAGATGCCTTCAATCAGATAACTAACTTCAAGCAAGTTGACGACATGCTATTGAACCTGTATACATTTTTTAAAAACAGTGGTAAATGCTGGAGGATTCTGGTTTATGTTGCCGAACAGCTGAATGTTCTTCTTTTGAGGATTCCAAAGTCGGCAGGAACAAGGTTCCAAGTTCATAAATATAAGGCTATAAAAGCTTTAATTATTGACTTCTTACCCATGCGCTTATTTGCGGAGAGCATGATTGAATCAAGTAACAAAACATGCAAACCTGAGCAAAAGGCCAAATTAAGGGGATATCTCAACAAATGGAGAGATTACGGGTTTCTAGCAGCAATTCACCTCTACAGACTTACGCTGAAGCAGACTGCTCATTTGTCGTTTGTGGCTCAACAGTCAATACCACTTGTTACAGATTTAATACAAGCCATACAATCTGGAGCCAATGAACTCACACTGCTTTCAGCTTCCGATGAAAGTCTGCCATTTACAGTGAAAATGCCTTCAGACACAACCGACTCTAATGAACTGACCCTGACTGCTGAGAGTACAAACTTACCTTCAACACACAGGTTCAAAAAACAAAATCAGTTGACAGACAAGCAAAGAAAAATAGCACAGAAGAATGTCCATGCGATGAAAGAAGACTTCGTACTGAAAAATGTGAAGCAAGGAAAGCAGAGTGTTAAGAAAATTAAGGAAAAGTTGATTCCGACAATTGTTACAGAATTTAATAAAAGAATGGAATCATTCAGTGATCCGATTTTCAAAGCTTTCTCAATTGCTGATCATTCACAGTGGGATTCGTCTGATCCTGATTATGGAAAAAAGGATATTAAATGCATAGCAGACCATTTCAGGAAGCCACTTGATGTCCATGGATTCTCTGCTGACCTCGCATGTTGGAATGGAGAAATCTGCAAAGACTAGTAACTACGAAATTCAGCCATTTTAAAAACACACTGAGCCTATGGAAGCAAATTTTTCAGCACCATCAAGAGCAATATCCACACATATTGCTGATAATTGAGTTGATTTTGTCAGTGGCCATAGCAGGTGCTACCGTAGAAAGAGGCATAAGCACATTGAACAGAACAATAACACATTCCAGAACTTCACTAGACAATCAGACTCTAGAAGACCTTCTCATTGTCAGAGTAAATACACTGGTGCTAATTTCACGTGACCCTTCTTATGAAGAGAAACTCATTCACAAAGCTGTTGAGCTATACTTAAATGCCAAGTCTAGACGTGGACATTGTCAGACAAAACGTCATGCTGAAGAATCCAGCGAGAGTTTGCTTCAGTCAATTTCAAAATCTGAAGATATATTTCTATCTGTATCTGCTAAGAAGTTGTGCACACATTCACTTATGAATGAGCTCCTGCAACAAGAAGACTTTCTTATTCAAACACCAGATGATTCCGATTATGAACCTGGAGTACTTGACAATGATACAGATAGTGAGAGTTACTCTGACAAATCTGACATTGAGGCAGGGGATGAACTTGAAGATTATGGCCACCACAGCAGGCCTATTTTTCTTTCGTTGAAACCTGTTTGTCTACCCAAAGCTGTCATTTGGTAGGAAGTAAAAAACTGAAAACCGAACCAGCAACTGGAAAATACTTTCCCTTTAGTTTTTTTCATTTATCAAACTTGGAAGTCTCAAGTTATATTTTACGTAATAAATTAAAACAGTTGAATTTGATACCGTTCCATCAATCTCTAGACCCCCCCCCCCCCCCCCAGTTTTGATATGAACACCACACCCCACCCCTAGTTTCGCATTCTCACAAGTTTGTCAATTTTAACCTTTCAGTTTGATTTATTATGATTGTATCATCGATATCATATCGTGGACACTATTGAGATGATCTCAATAATGTCCACGATATCGATGATACAATCATAATAAATAAAACTGAAAGGTTAAAATTGGCAAACTTGTGAGAATGCGAAACTAGGGTTGGGGTGTGGTGTTAATATCAAAACTGGGGGTAGGGGGTGGGGAGTGGTGTGTCCTTTTTGGTGGGAACTGTTCGAGTGTCGGGAGAGGGGTGGAATTGTCTGGGTTGGAAGTGTGTGTAAACCCTCAGGGCCTCAGTTATTAAACCACTTGAAACTGAAAAACACCAGAATCAAGCGAACACTAATTTGGTAAGAACAAGGAAGAGGTGATGCGAGATAAATATATCCTGTGCCACACATGACATACTGTTAGTGTACCAACTACGTCTTGGCTGTGGTATGAATTTCTCTGTTGTGGTGTGCTGAAACGACATGTTTGTCTCCAGTCAGATTCGAACTGACACCTTCTCAGTGTATTCTGACATTGAAGTTCACACCAAGATGCACTAACCAGTTATGCTATGAAGACTAGACTGTGCAAAATTATAAAATGCACCGCACCGACCTTGCGGCACACCACAAATGAAAAATTCACACCACAATGCAGGAACAGTTGGTTGGTACATGTAATGTTACAGTTAGTATGGTTTTGATCTGTCCAATATCTCAATGAGCCGAAGCCGATTTGTCGCAGTTCTCAAAAAAGAGAAGACCATCATGTCCCCTGCACCCACCCCCGCTCCCCCTTCTATCCTCCCAGCACTCGGCCTCAAACCCTCAAATCGTGTGCCTCACTTCCTCCTTTTCCGTTTCTTCAATTAACATCTGATCTCTAGATTCACATCTATAATGTTAAATGTTCGAAGGGCCCCCATCTGATGATCACCATTCCGAAACATAACTTGAAATTCACAAAATGATTTAACTGAAGTTTAAAGCGTTCCCCGTTACCCATGAAGGCCTAAAATGTTTTTCATATGGCCTCAGTCACCAGTATTTTATATTATTCATGAAATGTGAAACAGAGTTTCATGCTTCATCTACAATATAAAATGTTCGAATGGCCCACTTTCTATATATATTACAAAAAATGTTTGAAGACACCCCCCGCCCTCCCCCCTCTCCACCCCCGTTGAACATCTTTTACGTGTCCCCGTTAACCTACCCATGTAAACCGTTTTTCGCATGATTGACCCCTCAGATATTTCATATTAACTTACTAACTTGCTCGAAGTGACACAAGTAAGTTCTCATATTTTTTCTACACTCTCGGTATTTTCCGTTTCATTGGCTTGACAGTGAAACGGAATCTCACGACAGTACGTCACGCACGTGCAGTTTAAATATCATGGCCAACCTTTTTCTCATGTTATGTTTTTATTGTGAACTTACCTTGGATTTTCGCACCAGTTAATCAATGCTGCTTCTCACATCAGCGGTACCATACGGATTAAGGGCAGTTTATAAAAGGTACGAAGTAATTTAATACCACCTTCATTTTTAATAACAACAAACATAGACTGATACTAGTTGAATGACGGGGAATTTGGCAATATAAATTCCCATTTTTATGTCACGAGGATAACGGGTTACGATAGGTTACGATGAAAAACTTTGCCGTAACCTATCGTAACCTGTTTTTAGGTTGCGATACAAAAATGAGCGTAACCTGTGAATGGGTTGCGATGAAAATTCTTATTTCGAGGCCTGATATTTCTGTGTGACAAGATCGAAAAAATAAATTTACTAATAGTAGTATCCACACGTGAATTCGGTTTACACCCGATCACAAAACCATTCGAAAGAAATTATCTTTTGTACTGAAACATCCGATTCATACTTGCGATAATGCAAGAAAAAGTCGTCACTGAATAAAAGTTAGAAATGTGTTTTCAAATATCCAAAAGTTGTTCAAGCGAATATCCCACCGATCAAACAAAAATGTATGTTAAGTACGTGTTTTTATACCATGATTACCTATACTACTATATATGAAAAGCCAATGACATAATTGCTGGCGTGTTCATCACGGTTGGTTAGCTTAACACACCAACCGTGATGAACACGCCAGCAATGGGATTTCAATAGTAAAAAATTACACCAAAAGTAGAGCTACATCCACGTGACGTCGACCTGAATGCAAACTTGTCTAAATTTATCGCACGTCGCCACGCGAAGAGTGAAATGGAAGTGGCAATTATTTATTACGTTTTTAAATGGGTTTACCTCGTAAGATGCCAAAAATTAAGAAACATGCATTGTCTCATGTTCATAAAGCATGCATAACGCGACATAGTATGTTATTATGTTATTAAAACGAAAAAGGCTCAGTTTCTTCTTTTCATTTCGTTTCGGCGATAAAATTGACAGCGGAAGTACCGCCCACCGATGCTCGTGTAAACAAAAACAGATTCGCACGATTGTTCGTCTGGTGCTCAACAAAATCGAGAAAAAATAATAGCGACTCTTAATAATCTGACGATCATGATATAAATAAAATATAGCCAAAGTAGCTTGGTGTATCCAAATGTTCACCACTTGTGGTGAAGTTGTGTTATCCCTCGCACCGAAGCCTCACGGTTAACACCACTTCACCACTCGTGGTGAACATTTGCTACACCAAGCCACTATGGGTATATTCTATATATGACGATAAAATCCAGAAAACGTCACAAAAGAGCATCATTGCTGCTAAATTCCACGGAAATCCATCGCAACTAAATTTTTACATCATCAGATCAGAATGCCATTACAAGCTTATTGCTTTAACACTCAGTGTTATTAACGATAAAAGTATAAAGCTCGAGTTTACTACTTTCGTAGAAAAAGTGATCAAAGCAAATCAATCCAGTTGTTTTCTGAAAGTAGAAGAAAACCAGGAAGGACTTCAAGAAGGAGGCTGAGTGTAAGGCCAGGATGGAAAGTACATAGGGGAATGAAGGAAACATCTTGCTCTATTATGACTTTGACCACTACACCTAGACTCAAATTCTCTTTACTATTAGAAGATATCGCAGAAGAAGATCTGAAAATTCTCGAAATGATGAAAGGGTTAAAAATCCCTCCTCCAAAATTTCCGAATTCAGAACAACTAGAGCATTGTAAGAAACAATATGTACAGGAGATGTATATAGCAAATATCGACAGTGATAAACCAAAATACTTTGTCGATCGGTTACCAGCAATTTCCTTATTCTGTGGAGAGCCCTATAAGGGAGAAGTGATCTTCCTTACTTAGAAGTACAGTTAAAACTAGAAGTCCTGTCATGAACCGTGCGCTTATCTAGGCTTAATTGCGCGTGCAATTGCCATATCGAATGACATCCAAAGCACGACATGTTCTCCTGGTTACTTATAGCAAACACAGGCAATGTTTCTGCCACTGGATCTCCGGGTTACCCGGAGGTCCATTGGCTGAAACATTGATTGTGCACAGGCCATATTTATTTATTTATTGGTGTTTAAGGTCACATACTTATGCACAATGGCTAATCGTGACCGTGACAGTTTTACGGGTGGAGGAAGCCGGAGTACCCGGAGAGAACCACCGAGCAACGACGAGCAGTTGTCAGCTCTCCAACATCGTAACTCTGAACTCTGCACCGCAGCACAGGCAGGGTTAGATTGGTTGAAGACATGCGCACCATCGACGTGCAGTACGCCTCAGTACACAGCGTCATCGTGCCCCCATGTAGGCAATGGGGGTGAAGTGTCTTGCCCAAGGACACAACGCGGTTGCCGCAGGTGGGATTCGAACCGAGGACCTCTCGGCTTGCAGCCTGCACCTCTACCAACTGAGCAACCGCGCCCCCGTGCACAGGCCATATGTACATAACTTGATAGCCTTACTATGGTCATAACGCGTAGATTAACGCGCAGATCGACGTGTTATTTGTGCGCCTTTCATGACAGGAATTCTAGTTTTAACTGTATCAGGATGGTTGTCTGGTGGCAACATGACCCCTCCAAAAACAAAACCTAGCCGAAATTGACTGAGGTCTGTTTAGACAAAGTATACAAACTAATTTTTTTAAAAGTGCACCCTCAACCCCCCCCCCCCCCCACTCCCAGCGGGGAAAAACTCGAAGCAGTCTGCGCAAACTCACGTGAAAGCATTCACCAAGCACTCGATGAAATCTTCAAAAAGAAATTACCTCACCCTGCAAAACTTGCATTTCTGCACAACGATATAACTTATAAAAGAAAGAAAGAAATGCCGTCAGGACCCACACCAATGAGCGCGCCACAAATAAAAAAAAATGAACCCAAACTGTACATAACCGCCTCCACGTGGAGGTAAAGCAATCCAGCAAAAACGAATACCCCGATCGGTGTAAGTGGTCACAGACATATTTAATGCACTACGCGACACTTAAAACAAATTGGGATAACTTCAAACTCCAAAAAGTAAAAAAAAACAACACGAAACAAATATGCCTCGAACAGATCGGTGGTACTGAAGTCCTTGGTGAAAATTTCCATTTTCTAACCTAACTTCACCCCAACATCAGAAACGGACGACATGGAGGACCTAGGTGTATCCATCTTCGCCACAGAAGTCGTGGATATCATCTTGTAATGTAGAAACCCCTCTTCACCGTGCATAATCACCTATACATTTCTCTAACACCACCCCCCCCCCACCCCACTCTCATCTGTATTAAAAGACTCATAGACTCTCTTTACCGCTTTCACGCAGCCAATTATTTTCATAAATGCTGGAGAGTAGCCAAAGGGATGATGATACCCAAACCTGACAAAAAACTCTACCAATCCGCAAGCTATAGGCCCATCAGTCTCCTCAGTTGCCAAGGTAAAATATTTGAAGGCGCAAACACCAATAACTACAAATGGCAAAGAGCTTACCGAAACCACAAGGAGGGTACTGGGCATGCGTACCAACTGATGGACTACATGCAAAAGTCCTTGTCACAGAAAGAAATTGGAACATCGGTCCTACACTATGTCGAAAATGCGTTATGTGCCATAACCGAGTGATATACAAACTTGCCAAATGAACACTTCCAATAAGCTTTCCTGAATTATCTCATCCTTCCAAACTGATCGGAAAACCAAAGTCTGATTTACTCGCGAAATAACCCCTCAGGTAGAGCACTTGGCCAAAATGCCACAGGGTTAGGTCCGAAGTTCAAAATTTTTAGTAATTTTGTAAACGACATCCACAGAATGGGTGGAAATCAGGTTGTAGTCTCCCAGTTCGTAGATGATATGGGACTCTGCACCTGACGTAGGTCCCATGACATAATCGAACGTCGATAACAGGACGCTTTCGAGGATCTGAGGATCTATAAGACAGGTACGCGAAGTTGCATCTTTAGCTTAACCCAAACAAATCTCAAAAACCAATCACAACCATCGATCTGCAACTTTACAACACCAAACTGAAAATCTGCGTGAAGTCTGAATTCCTAGAAAACACAGTAGGAAAGTGACCCCAAACACCCACATCTCCCTC
This sequence comes from Pictodentalium vernedei, assembly GCA_031216915.1. Taxonomy (NCBI): domain Eukaryota; kingdom Metazoa; phylum Mollusca; class Scaphopoda; order Dentaliida; family Dentaliidae; genus Pictodentalium; species Pictodentalium vernedei. The sequence continues at coordinate 369,436,917 of CM062291.1, forward strand.
AATGTTTGCAGAATAAACGAACAAATAAATCCCCTAAAAATGATAAGAAACGGTCCACTGAAACTGTGTAAATCATCATGAGACCGGTCCTTGAATACAGAGCACTAAAACCCTCAGCAAAACAAACTTAGCCAAACGCTTCAAGGGAGCCCTCTGAGTCCCACCGAGAACTTCATCCTCAGCTAACATCGATGTGATAGAAACGCGGCTGAAATATAGTGGATAAAGCCATGAACTGATTCAAAGATATTGAGCCAATTTCAGAACTAAACGAATACCGACAAAAACAATCTTGAAGGTAAAAAATACATAGAAAACGAATATCCTGTCAGCGCAGCTATTCTTCAATTATGCCTATTCCGACAACACCAACAGCATAAAAATCAATAAAACACATTTTCACCACAAAGTGAAAACGGATAGGCGAAATCTGCGAGCGATACGAATCCCTGCGCATCGCGCCCACCTCATCTCAAAGAAAAGATGACAGCATAGCTGCTAGATGTTGCTCGTGGCCGTACCCTGCCCCGACCGACTCGTGTGAACATCAACACAATACACATAAAGACCTTCAACATTCCGAGAACACAAACTCCAGGACAAGGACAGAGCAAACTCCACTAATCACCCCGGAGTGGAAACAGATAGACGAAAGCTACGAGCGGTATAAATCTCTGTTCCTCGCCCCCAAGTGCAAATGACAGCCTGGCTGTTACTCGTGCCTGGACCCTGCCCTGATCGTCTCACAAAACTCTCTGCACATCGCTCCACCCTTAGAACAGATGCCAGCATATGATAATTTGAATTCCGTTGGTAGCTCGAACCTACCCTGGCCGACTCATAAACAAAACAGTCATAAACATGTCAAGCCACACTTAAACCACTAACACCTGATCACCTCAACTCGGTGGATGGGAAGCATCAAAATATGGCATTTCAACCTCATTGGCGCATTTGTGGATCATCCCGGCCTGCAAAAACATATCAGAGAATTCGCAATCCTTTTTTTGTGACAGCTCTGGATAATAATGCGGAGACCACTCCCCGAATGAGGTTTCTTCTTTTCTTTGGCCCAACAAGGCCCCGCATTTGGCTGGTTCTAGCTGAATCTAAATATCCCACAGACGTTCGGCCGACACCGACTGTGCATCTGGTATTGGTTCCGAGTTCCAACTTATGTTGAGGGCGTCAAACGTTTGGCTAACCATTTGACCCATCATCTCAAGGCATTTGATTGCGGGAGGTGTAAAATAAGCTGTCAGACCCAATCCAACCGGAGACACACCATACTCTTCAATGATGGATGCGTTTAGGTCAACACAAAATCACCAGAGCAGCAGAGTATTCTTGACGAGCGGAAAACACCGTCCTCAGATCAACAACGGGGATTTGCACTGCAGTACAGACTAAACTCGTTAGTGAGTCAATTAGATTAACAGTAATATCAAAAGTGGCAGACTACACTTGCCCCAAGACCCCCCCCCCCCCCCCCCACCAAAAAAAAACAAAAAAACAAAAACAAAAACAAAACAAAACAACAACATTCGAACAGATCGCCCGGTGTGGCTGCGAACTGGGTCATCTCAACCACCTTGTCTCCTTGGCTTCTGTCGCATTTTTCGACTTCATGATAGTGGACTGTGCTATTGTACTGCTAATGAAGACGTTAACAAACCTCATATTATCACTGTGCACATTCGGCACGCTAAAACCATTCAACTGCTTAAACGGTTAATTCGATACTGAAGCAGCGACAAGAGAATGAGTGACTGTGAATAAGACCATAACGGGGTTGGACTCAAGCGTAAACATACAACAGGAGACAATTAGTCCAAGACTTTTGTTGGCGATAAACTTACAACTTGCACAAAGAGAATTACCCAACGGCTCTTTTCTGTGCTTCTAAGTTCAAAATGAGCAACCTTATTGCACACACACACCTGAAAGAGGACTTGCTTGAGGAGAACTTTTTGTGCTGAAAGACACGTTTGCACTCGTTAGTTATCTCTTGGGGTCAAGACTTGACAACTTTATTAAGAAGTTTAGTTCGAACAATTGGTGTGCTAACTTACGTCTTGGAGACAAGGCTTTACAATTTCAAAAGTTTGAAGTTTCTAACTTAATTCTTGTGGGTCACGATTTTTTCAATTCATGAGGTTTTGTAACCTCATAATTACCTTTTGCATATTTGCTGGCAAAACATACGTTGTAGTTACAAAGGATAATTACAGTTTGGATGTTCTCTAGTTAGAGACGTTTTTGAGGTTACAGGTTTCGACGTATCCCGTATAGTCACAAAGTATATGCCACCCCCCCCCCCCCCTCCACACTACTGCATTTATTTTAATGTGTTGAAACACAAAATAACTCGACCTAATGTTACTTGTTGTGTGAGCTAAGACATCAAGCATCAGAATATTGTTTTCTTAAATGTTTTGTGTCCCTGTGTAAGATATTTTCACTTTACCAATACAAAACATTTGAACAAAAAATATCTTTTATTTGCATAATTGTTTTTGGTTCAGAAAATTAATTTGCGTCGTGTAAACTTTTCATTACACGAATTAATTTTTGTCATAAAATATTTTTCACTTGAGCAAATAAGTTTTTTGTTTCAGAAAAAAATAATTCATGCAATAAAAACTTGTTTGTTTTGAAAATGGTTTTCATTAAAGAAAAATTAATATTAGTTTTACTTTCTCGAGTAAACTGTTGTGTAATCAAAGTTTCTGACGAAATTATCTTTCTAAAACTAAAGCTTATTCGTGCAAGAAAAACATACTTCATGACAGAAAAAAATGTCTTATGCAATGAAAACCAGTTCCCATTCTGCAAACATTTTTCTGACAGGAAATTTTTTTTTTACTTGCATCAGTGCGTTTTTGTTTCAGAAAAATTATTTCTGTTTGCACACCTTTGTGAAACAAAAGTTTTAACACAACCTTTTTTCTGTCATGACATTTTTACTTGCCTGAAAATTATTTTTTGGTCAATATTCTTTGAGTTGGAATGAAAACAAACAAAGACGTTTAATGATAAAGCATTCAATAACAAGTAATATGAATAGATAACTAAAAATATTCCCTTCTTTCTTTTGAAGTTTATTCAATGATGTCTTATCAGTACTCTCTTCGCATAGAAGGTATGAAAGAAGCTGTTGTGAGCTTTTGAATCCACTTCATTATGAACCTTTTCCCCACCTATGCACTCTTGTTTCATAATAAGATGAAATGCACAAGTTTTAAATTAAATGTATATCTCAATGTGTTAAAATTACTGTGTCTAAGTTTTGATTTTACATGCACAATCAAAAGCCTATTACACTCAAACTGTTGTCACCGTATGAATGTGTTTGGCGTAATTGGTGTCACTCTGGCATAAATTATTTTAACGCTTTGTAAGTGTACATTTCAGTGTATTTAAAACGGCCGTGCCTAAGCTGGATGGTATCAAGAATATCCAAAAATGCATTCTGCTTAACGTTTGTCACATTATGAAAGTGTTTGGCATAAAAGTATATACTAAAATATCAGCATTTGATTTCATCTCCAATTTTGCAAGCGATTTTAATGTACAAATAGATCGTATAAATAATAATGCCCCATAAGTCATGCTGAAATCAAAACATCAGAACCGGTATTCATTCAAATTAGAAGCCCATCTGTTTCATAAACAGACACCAGAACAAATTAGTTTTGGCTTAGTATCTAATAGAGATATAGGTGTAGATATTGCCATCAATCCATTTAATTGTTTCAAAATTTCAGTTTGGAAGTAGAGCCGATGTGCATCGGCTCTACTTCCAAACTGAAATTTTCAGGAAAATGACACTTGACTAGAAGCACCTGGTCAGTGTTTAATTCTCCCCCAGCCCAATGATAGCCGAACCGTCACAGTCAGATTACCTGTTGTGTTACATCGCAGGCAAGAAAACTCGACTCCCGGTTTCTAAGAGTTAATGAGAAAGTGATAGAAGTCTGTGAAAAAAACTAAAGCGAAATAACCACAGATGTATATCAGTATTTTTTAATTTCGTACACGTTAAAACAGATGTATGAATAAATATGTATATGAAGAATGTTTGGGAAAAACTGTGTCCAGTGACTATACACTATAAACAAGCAAGAAGAATGAACTTAATATGGAGCTGATATGAACTTTGAAATAGACTTTCAAACAGACAAAGAAATGGAGAAGATCTCTTCAATACAGAATGGGACATAATATGTTTCATATTCTATGGAATAGAACAGCGACTCTGTTCCAGCCCTTTAGGGGAGAAGGACATGAAGACCACACGATTACAATATATTCTTGACAGTTCACAAAATTTATCACCATTAACTGGAAACGTGTGTTCAAGAAACTTGATACAAAAACAAAAACCTAACCTTATGATGGTTGCCTGTGTCAGATTATCTTAGTTTATTCTGAAGGTCTTTTAATGAATTCCTGCGAGGAACCAAAACACACTACTGAAGGTTAAATCTATCTGAGTAATTCCAAAAGGCTTGTAAATATAGAACAGAAGTTGCCAATCAGACAATACGCTGAATGATTCCTTACAGTTGAGTGCAGCTTTAAATTGGAAGCTCATATGATGATACTAATGCATTGATAACGGAGAAACGAGTGCAGTTGGAATTATTATACCCCCGCTTCGAAGAAGTGGGGGCTATATAGGAATCGCCCTGTACGTCCGTACGTCCGTACGTCCGTCCGTACGTCTTTCCGTCCGGACAAATTCTTGTGTGCGCAACTCCTCCTACATTAATGAACCGATTTTGATGAAACCTTCATCTCTACTAAGTGAACATGTGCATATTCCAAACTTTTTGATCTGCGACAATTTTAACCAGGTTATCTCTCTTGAACTTTGATTTAATATGGGTTTCTATATGAAATTCTTGTGTGCGCAACTCCTCCTACATTTATCAATCAATTTGGACAAAACTTTTCAGACATCATCACTACTAAGTGAACATGCGCATATTCCAAGATTTTTGATCTGCAACAATTTTAACCAGGTTATCTCCCTTTGACTTAGATTTATTGTGTCTTTCCATCCGAACAAATTCTTGTGTGCGCAACTCCTCCTACATTAATGAACCGATTTTGATGAAACCTTTCAAACTCATCTCTACTAAGTGAACATGCGCATATTCCAAGATTTTTGATCTGCGACAATTTTAACCAGGTTATCTCCCTTTGACTTAGATTTATTATGTCTTTCCGTTCGAACAAATTCTTGTGTGCGCAACTCCTCCTACATTAATGAACCGATTTTGATGAAACCTTTCAAACATCATCTCTACTAAGTGAACATGTGCATATTCCAAACTTTTTGATCTGCGACAATTTTAACCAGGTTATCTCTCTTGAACTTTGATTTAATATGGGTTTCTGCATGAAATCCTTGTGTGCGCAACTCTTCCTACATTTATCAATCAATTTGGACTAAAGTTTACAGACATCATCACTACTAAGTGAACATGCGCATATTCCAAAATTTTTGAGCTGTGGCAATTTTAACTAGGTTATCTCCCTTTAACTTAGATTTATTATGGGTTTCTACATGAAATTCTTGTGCGTGCAACTCCTCCTACATTTATCAATCAATTTTGACGAAACCTTTCGAACATTATCACAACTAAGTGAACATACGCATATTCCCAAATTTTTTATCGGCGACAATTTTAACCAGGTTATCTCCCTTTAACTTGGATTTATTATGGGTTTTCAAATGGGATTCTTGTGTGTGCAACTCCTCCTACATTAATGAACCGATTTTGAATACATGTTGCACATTGTAAATGTGTTTTTCCAAATGTAAACCATATATGTGTGGGCTCTTTAAGTATTCAGTGCTGTTCTGTGGAAGGCCACATGCAAATACAAATTTCAACAACAAAAAATGATCTTTATGTATACATTTCCTTATGGCCTTCGCCTACATGATCAGAAGTGCATTCCTCTAAAAACCCAAAGCGGGGGTATTAATCACCTTCAGTGATAGTTCTAGTTCATGCATGTGTATACCTCTTACCACTGCCGCCTTTGACTTTTACACCAGGCAAACATTGGTTACGAAGATGTAACATAACTGTCATGCTAGCCTGAGTCGAAACCATCAGCAGACAAGTACCAATATTTCCCCTAGGATCCACAACAAGGCTATTGATGAAGCACATACTGAACTAATTGATCAGTGGACTTAATATTTTATCAACTGATACCACCATAGAACACGATGTCTGTCACACATCCATGTGGCGATGATCTCCAATGATCTCCAATATATAATAAACAATCAATCTGAATTCGATGCGTTTACTTTTGCATGCAGCATTTGTTATTTAGTTGGTTGATTTATTTAGTTATTGGGGTATAACGACACTTTCGGCAGCAGCTGTTTGATTCCAATGTCATCAGTAACTTCTCTTAACCTGCTGAGCCATGTCAGCAAATTATAGAGGGATGCATTCCGGCAGTTGTGACAAAGTATCACTCCATCCCACTTTAGAAGACTTCACTGTTTGTTGAGATCCTAATTTTCCGTGACCCTGTCTAAACACACACAAGGCGAGAATCAAACGTCAAAGACTTTGAATGCTATTAAATCGGCTTTGTTTATTATGGAGACTAGATTTTGGCAAGAATTTTGTGTCGATCTAGGTTGAAAAGCCATGGCATGAACGAAATGGTCAGATACGGTCATTCATGTATCTTCTTCGAGTTAAGAGGTCACCAGATGACAGCTGAATAAAGTAACTATATGTGAAAAATAAACAAACGACATGTTTAGCTGCTGATTGATACCCATGATGTAATGTAAGCATCACACGCATGCACGCATGCACGCACGCACACACACACGCGTGTGTTGCGTAGCCTGAAATCTCAAAACTCTGAAAAAGTTCGAAAGTCCAGCGGAAACTACTGATTCCGAACCACTGAAAATGGAACACAACAGACCGTTGAAAAATGGTAGTGGCGCGGTATTTAATTGCAAAAAAGCCTCGTTGTAGATTGCATACTTTTATGCCCGATCAGAAAGAGGAATTTACCTCCGAACAAACGAAAAATCATTATCCGTAACTCCCTCCATTGTGATTCACCAAATATTATTTACCTTTTTCACTTGTAAGCGCTGTCGGAGGCAGTATGTTGGTCAAAGTCAAAATCCGTTCCAAGAACGTGCTACTAGACATAAACAGGATATAAAACATAATGTTGATGTCCCAGTAGCGCAACATTTTAACATTCCGGGCCATTCTTTGGACGATTTCGAAATCCATCCTATTGAACAACCACCAATCAAAAACACAGTAGAAGGAAACGGATGAATTTAGAAAAAAATATGAAGCTTTTTGGATCAATACGCTTCAAACCCTCTGGCCATTTGGTATGAACATATCAGAGGGAGAATGCGAAAGGAGGTCCATCATTCCTTTCACCTTTAACATACAACATAATGAATATCGAAATAGCAAAAAATGTTAAAAGATGAATTCAATTTAACCAATGCTAAATTAAATGAACCTTCGACCTGTCATCGCTATAAGAAAAAAACAAAAGCTTGCGTAACATCCTTGTAAGGACTAAATTAGAGCCCATCAATGAAAAACATCAATTATTGCCAGTCAGTTTAACCAGTTCCTAAGCTCATCACTCAGTTTAAATCAATTATGTATTTTTGTCATGTCTGAAACCCATCAGGGTTCAGTAATTGAAAACAATTTTTTCGTCGGCATATTAAAAGAAAAAAAAACGTTTCAGTAGGAAATGTCTGTGCCAATGTGAATTTTTAACCTCAAACACACACAGGCGAGTGCCAGTGTTGATATATGCCCACAAAACAAAATAGGTACCAATTTCATCCATGTTTATTTATTTACTAAATAAATTTATTATTATTATTATTATTATTATTAATGTATTTATTTAGTTTCAATGTATTTTATTTTTAAGTTTTCACACAATGTAAAGGTTTCGGAGTAAAACACACAATTTCTACGTCATGTAAAATATTTTCCGTCATAAACCTCCGTCGGGGGATACTCATTCCAACTGATAACTTTCGTGAGGCATCATAATCTTTGGCGTTATTTTTTTTTAATTTAATTTTTTTCTATTTTTAAAGATAGCATCAAATCACAGCTCATTCGGTTCCACCGCAATTCAAGTGATAAGGTAAATTTCAATGAGGCTTGTTCCACTCTATTTGGCGCCCTCAGATCGAGGGGATACTCACTGCGCTTTTTGCGGAGCCTGAAATCTCAAGCTTTGAAAAACCTCTAAAGTCCAGCTGAAACTCTGATTTCGAACCACTGAAACTTTAACGCAACAGACTGTTGCAGAATTGTAGTGGCGCGGTATTTAATTGCAAAAAGCCTCGCTGTAGATTGCATACTTTAGAGGAATTTTTCTCCGAACAAACGAAAAATCATTATCAGATCCGTAACCCCCTCCATTGTGATTCACCAAATATTATTTTCTTTATCACGTGTAAGCGCTGTCGGATGCAGTATGTTAGTTAAAGTCAAAATGCTTTCCGAGAACGTGCTACTATACACAAACAGGATATAAAACGCAATGCTGATGTCCCAATACGCTTCACACCCTCTGGGCATTTGGTATGAACATATCAGAGGGAGCATGCGAAAGGTGGTCTATCGTTCCTTTCACTTTAAAATGCAACTGAATATGAATATCGAAATAGCAAAAATGTTAAAAGATGAATTCAGTTTAACCAATGCTAAATTAAATGAACCTTTGAATCTTCGACCTGTCATCACCTATAAGGAAAACAAAAGCAATTATTGCCAGTCAGTTCAACCACGTCCTCAGCTCATCACTACGTTTAAATCAATTTTAAGTATTTTTGTTATGTTTGAAACTCATCAGGGCTCAGTAAATGAAAACAATTTTTCGGCGACATATTAAAAGAATAAAAAAACGTTTCAGTAGAAAATGTCTGTGCCAGTGTGAATTTTTAACCTCACGCACGCACGCACGCACGCACGCACGCACACACGCACACTTCTTCAAAAAACATTTTACACCGTTCAAAGCTCATGAAGTTGGCGTTCGAAAAACCTCCCCTTATTTCGTACAAAAGACTGAAGTATTTGGGAAAGATTATAGTCGATAGCAAGCATAATAAAATGTTCAACAATTAAAGGACTGGATCTGAGAGATGCGAGAGAAACTGTGCAATCTGTGGCTTTGTGCTTCAAACAAAACAATTCGCGGACAAAAACGGATCGGCCTCCTACATTGGCAAGAAAATCGCCTGCATGTCCAGGAATGTAGTATATGGAATTCTCTGCGACAAGTGCAATGAAGTTGTGTACGTGGTAGAGACGGGGACAAAATTGTGACGGGGGGGGGGGGGGGGGGGGGGGGGGTTAATGTGAAGAGCAATTACAAATAAAGACGAGTTGAGATTATGATGACTGTGTGTATGTGGGTGCATATTTCATGCGTATGTGTGGGAGAGTGGGGTGTAGATGGGGTGCGTAGACGTCCCTAGCCTACTATCCTCAGTGTAGCCATTATAACATGGGCCATACACAGGATCAATGGGGGGGGGGGGGTGTATATATATACTGCAGAAGTGAGAGTGGATAAGACGTTTACACGCACTGGAAGGATCGGGCGGGAGTGGGGGCGGTGCTTGTTAATACGCAAGGAAGGTATAAAAAGATTATATACATTTTATTTTTCTTTAACGGTCATGATATCTTGTTGACATAAATGGGGTATTGGGGGCGGGTACATGGAGGCGCGCGTTTGAATGTTTCGGCGGGTCAAGGAGTGGTTGGATGTGTGAATACTTGCCTCTACCTCTGTTACCAAGGCTAGGTTTTAGCAATAGTGCATAACTCATATTTGCTTGTTGCGTGAGAACGCGGAATATCTTTACTTGCTGCCACCCAAGGAAGATATGATACGTTAATTTTTTGCATCATTTACAGATGAATACAAATAACAACGTGAACATATCTGTATTTGTTGCCAACCAAGAAAGATATGATACGGTTATTTTGCATACAGTACACACAGTATGGAAAACAATGCGTTTGAATAATTCGGGTCAAGGAGTGTTTGGATGTGTGAATACTGTATGCGAACTTGCCTCTGCCTCTGTTACCAGGGCGATGTTGAGATAAGTGATAGAAGGCTCGTAATTCTAAAGCTGAGAACACATTTTGCGCGTAATTACGCGGAAAACATCTTTACTTGTTGCCACCCAAGGAAGATATGATATGGTATTTGTGTACATATTTACATCTGTATACAGAGAACAACGTGAAACGCGGGACATATCTTTACTTGTTGCCACCCAAGGGAGATATGAAATGGTGATTTTACAACTAGGTTCGTGATTAGGAACTAGCAGCCACTTGCCAGGTAATAAATCGACCTTTACGACATACGCCCATCTCGAACATTTTTTTTAATTCTAATCTAACAATTAGGATAAGCGCGACGTCAAATTTTTATGTTCTATGACGCGGTATACATATGAATAAGTCAAAAGTGAGAAAGTGAAAGCCCTTAGAGGGGAGTCGAAGACGAGTGGTGATATACCCTTAGAAACAAGAGCGAGACACTTTACAACATTTTGTACCTCAGCATAAGATTTATCGTACGATTCTCAATTGTAATAACTTGATTAACACTTTACCTAACGAATCGACGCATCCTACCAAGTTATTTACAAATTGAGCAGTTGAAATGATTTCGTATGACCTCTCACAGAAACGAGCCCGACGAGCACGTTCCCATGAGAGGTCACATGATATGGTTTTGTTGGAATGTTTTTGAAAATATTTTTTACAAAAAATAATTAAAATACTAAATTGTGATATAAAAAGAAAATGTCTGATTTATTTTCAGACTTATCATACCATATTTGTTGTTTCGGTTGAAACCATATGCGGCTGCCTCGAACTTTTTCCGAGCCTCGGTAAACTTTAAAAAAAAACTGCGCTTAACAGCATAAATAACTGTTTGTTGTTCCAAGTTGAATGCTTCCAGAGCTTCGGATACAAAAGCGCGATAGTAACGTGGTTCGTTGTTTTAATAATTATACTTTTGAGAAGTGTTTTTTTCCTCTCCGACCATAGGAACGTACTTGTACTTGAACGTAAATGCCTGTAGCGTTCTATAAAGAGTAACGTAAACAAATCGCATCCAAGCACGCTATGGTATTGTGCAAGATACAGATTTTGTATGGGGGTCTCTGATACACGCTGCGTTCGGGTAATTTCGGACCCTATGCATAATTATTGTAAGATAATTGTGTATTGAGATAATTATATACTTCAAAGTATTTCGAAGTGTGTTCGTAAAGGATATTGTGATATCATGTCCCATGATACATGTAAGGGGAGCAGGATAGGTTGCCTGAAAATCCGCTGGAAAAATACAGGTTGGGGGAGGGGAGGCATAATCGAGTATCCTTCTATATTTCTTGCCATCCCTCTCCACACCTAGGTTTCAATGTCCCCGATAATGATAAAACGTACCATTAGACTACAATCAAGATACTAAGTAACTGTTGTGTACATATGCATTTTATGAACCAGCAGATAAAGAGAAATATCATTGACGAATGTGTTGACATAACTTTTGCGTAAATTGAATAGTTGCATTCGACAACAAGATGGCATAATATACAACACATTGGATAAATGTTCATTTGTAACTTAATCATTCAGCTCAATAGGACTGTTGTTTAAATTATACAGAGCATGATTAAAAATAGATTTGTTCACTGCTGTGAATTGTATTTATTAGGACGACACATTTCATCGATAGGGTTAACTCAAGTGAAGTTAGTAATCCATGATCTCCATTTCAGAACAATAACGTCTGGTTACAGCAGTCAATCAAGAGGAATATCTCATCTCGTGGACACTCACCTCGTGGACACTCACCCACGTGCCCTGGGCAACTTGTACGATCCAATGCCATTTTACAGGCACCAACTAAAAGGTCTTTCATTTATATACACTATAATAAACTGCTATGAGCTATTTGGTCGATTTGGATGCACTATTTGCTCTCTTATGCTGTGATTAGTAGTAGTAAATTAGTCGAACGCTTTAAAATGAAATAACAACAGTTGTAATATCCCCAGGTTTTTTCGAGTCTTTTTTGGCAGGATGGCTGTGCAGGATCTAGAAAGTGGCGTCGTACAGCAGGACACTGTAGACATCACGTGAATTGTCATAGTAGAGCACACGTATAAAATATGAACTTTTGATCATTTGGTTACACTTGAAACGTTTATTATAGATGTCTTTGCTAGTATAGAACAAGTGGTCGCCATCTTTTTTGACCTGGAGAAGACATGATAGAGCAGGCAAGGCAAGTGTCGAATTAAACCTCATATGGAGACCACCACACTGGAATCCGATTTGATAAAAGTGAACCGTAACCCACAATTTCCCCATTTGCATCTAAAAGAAATTACTGGTATTTTCGACTTTGCTTCTTCCCAAAACTCCGAGGCGCTCTCGTAAAATTCAAGCATAAATATCCGCAAATAAAATATACATATGGAGCCCATAAAAAGGATCTATACAGATGGTTTTAAAGATGGTGACATAGTATCATCGGGTGATCAGATCAGTTCGATCAGAATACCAAAGAAACGTTCTGCTTTCAAAGCTAAAGCTAAAGCTTTGCAACTAGCGATTGAACAGGTCTGGAGTGAACAGGAACGGACAGGAAAGGAAGTCGATGATTTTCTCAGACTTTCTTTCCTCTTTGCAAGCCTATTATTTATTGGTGTTTAAGGTCACATATTTCTGCACAATGGCTAATCATGACCATGACAGTTTTACGGGTGGAGGAAGCCGGAGTACCCGGAGAGAACCACAGAGCAACGGCGAGCAACTGTCAGCTCCCCAACATACTAACTCCACACAAGCAGGGTTAGAATTGGTTGAAGACAGGTGCACCATCGACGTGCAGTACGCACTAGTACACAGCGCCATCGTGCCCCCACTTAGGCAATGGGCTTTGCAAGCCTAACTCAACCCCAAGTCAGAGAACCCTCTTTACAGAATTTGAAGTTGAATATGTTTATTTCTGACCAATATAATATCGTGTTTGGCTGGTCACATGGACATGTTGGTATCTCCGGTAACACGATGCAGACAATGCAGCAAAGCACGATCTACATAGTCATATCGCTGATTTTAAGATGCCCTTATTACGAACCACATATCAATAAGTACATCAAATTGTTGTGGCAGACGGAGTGGGATGAGCAAGAAATAACAAGTTCCATTACTTCCGAACAATTGCACTTCTATTCTATTCTTTATTTCCTTTAAGCCTATTTTGCAACGATTGGCGAGCAAGCTATTCAACTTATATTAAAGCCTCTCCTTGGCATAGTGGCGCTGGTATTTATTTTGGATGACCTTCGAGGCGGCAACGTCATGCCCTCGATTTTCTCGAATACCACGAATGGGCCTTTACACCACACCGAGTGTGTTTCCCTTCGCACAAGGAGGGTGACAGCCATTTTACGTTCCCACCCAAATAGAACGGTATCTGCCTAGCATTTGATGCTGACAGAGAGTGTTCAGACACATCGAGAACTCTCCCCGACTGGGGGCGAGGGGGGGGGGGGGGTCGGTCCCGGTATCTCAGCATGACTTTTGTGGAAAGACCTTTTCATGGATGGTAATATGGGACCAGAATGAGTACCTTACCAGCAACTGTTGACAGTGGAGCACATTATTTAGCACTGTACAGTTTTTAATCACGCCAGACAGCATTATAATACTGACGGATGTCTTCGAGACCTATATTGAGTAACAAATGTAAATTTAAATCTAGCATTTCTCAAGGAATTCAACATTTTATATAAACTTTAATTTGTTTTTTATACTGTGAAACTTGAGTTCTGTAGGTTGACCTACACAGTGTTCTGTATGATACCAATTTATCCTTACCGTTCACACAACTTCTCTCTTCTCCGCTGTAGTATAATTAGTTTCTAGTTCTAATGCATTATTTCCTAAAATACAAACGTCTTCATAGTACACGCTGTTTAATCATTAAAATGCAGTTATGGAAGGTGATGTGGCATTAAACGCCAAATAAAAATGAATTTCACAATCAATTTAATCGATTTCAACAAATGCTTGCTTCTACCACTGAGCTACAACAACTAGCTGTGGTCACCATTGACTCTCATCCAACACAAGCAGCTTCTACAACGACAAGTCCTGGTTCTGTTTACAATACGTATCATTCTAACATCACTGTCATCTTTTATATCTTGTTCTATGAACATAGTGGAATACAGACCGCTTTTGTCTAGCGACTCCTCGTCTCATCTTACATGTCCGAAGACCATAAAACATATTTGAGTGTTCTTCATGGCTTAGTAGTCAATTAAGCCTAAGAGCGTAAGAACAACGAGTACATTTGATTCTAGGGGATATTGCTTTCTCTCTCTCTCTCTCTCTCTCTCTCTCTCTCTCTCTCTCTCTGTGCTTTTCAACCTTCCTAGGAAAAAAGGGTGCCGACGTCCAGTGGTAGCTGAAACACGAAGGCTGACTATTCGTCAAATGATTTGAAGAGCGGTTCCTGATAGAAGTAAATGTCCTAGTGATTTGCCTACTTACATGAAAAATCGAGAGACCACAAGACATATTAGCGTGCCATTGGTCGTCCTTATAGACAAATGACCTAAACAACAATTAAGAGTAGAGAGAGCAACAACTCCGGAGAGTAGATGTTCCCATTGGCCACATTGCTATTTACTCAAAGGAGCGAAAGGAGTAACGGGCACAAATGCCCCCCGAAACAAATACCCCCATTTGTTTCTTTGCATAGCTCCTGTTTCTCATGTGCTCCTTTGGCTAATTAGCAACATGAACAATGGGCGCAGCTGCCCCAGGAGCAATTGCTCCAATTACTCTTCGACTGAACTGGGTATGTGCGGATAATAATCTGTGGATACTTGTTTGTTGATAGTTACCTAGAGATAAGTATGACGTCACTTCGGAGGTTCTGCGCTGCTGTCCTGCCAGAAAATGGTCGAAAATCTCATTATACATTACTCACTAAAAGTGATTGAAACGATTACTATATTGTAGAAATCATACGATCGGAGTCAATTATTTCATTGATATGAACGACAAAGAAACAACTAATGTTTGGAAGTTCGAAAATGGCACTAATGTCACATGGTTTAACTGGAAAACCGGACAACCAGAGGACAACGGACAATGTGTGGCTGTTCGTGCAGAAGATTCCTTTTGGATTGACATTGAATGTGATACAAAAATAAATTTTGTCTGTTCCATGGAATACGGTGAGTACAGAGCATAATTATTCAATTATTCAAGAAAGGTTCATGCGACATGAAATATGAAATTGTCCTTATTCTTGGTTGAAAAGTTATCGCAAAGGGTAGAGATAAAAATGTACTCGTAGTCTCAGTGCATGAGTGACAAAAACGTGCATGCACAACGGACTGTTATGGAAGCACTCACAAAGTAGGGCATAAGGTAACACGAAAACCCGTCCGGTGCTATACACAACAATCTTCATTCAAATTTTATTATCTCTTCAAACGTTGCCTCCAACAAATAGTTGATAACACCTGACTGGAACGCACTTGGTGCCTTGTTTCAGTGAGGGGCCATAAGCTTTGTTTCTGGGGTGAAAAATGAATGTTTTCAGTCTCTAAAAAAAGAAATTGTAAGTGTCGTCTTATATTCGTATTTTGTAAAGAGTAAAAACAAAAAACATGAAAGAAGAAAGTGGTGGTCGAGTTGATGATTGCGCTGATCTCTCATGCCACATGCCCCGGGATCGATCCTCGGTCGGGGAAAGTGCTCTAGATGTCAAAACACTCTCTTACATTTTATAGGATGGGATATAAAATAGCTGTCCTCTATGTAGTGAGAGACATACTCCATGCAGGCTGAAAATCCCTTCCTAGTACTCGAGAAGAGTGAGGCTGCAAAGTTGTCCCTACGAAGATTATCCAACACACCTCGGTCATTGAGCCAAGGAGGAGCGTTAATATAAGTTGCATAACTTGTTTCCCAATCCTTGTAAAACAAATAAGCTTAAAACAAAACATGAAAAAAAACGATTCAACAAATGAAAAACGGTCTAGCATTTTTTTTCCACTTTCTATTTTTTAAACGCCTGCTCACTTCATTTCCTTCTAGTGGTACTGACAAAGGAGTGATCACCAATACCTATGAGTGACTTTCTGTCACCCAGATTGTATTTAGTTAAAACAAAATACGACAGAATACAATCCTCACCACACTGATGTCGAATATGAAAAGTTTAAAACTTTAAATTTTCCACAGAATGTAATTAAATGTAGGAATTTAACCAATTCAGTCGTATTTTATTTATTTTGTTTTTGTTCATTTTTTCACAATACTTCAACAAAGCCATATCATTTGACTGCAGTTCATTGTTAGCAGCAGCGTAGACATCGGGGATCTGGGCTTCTCAAAATTACCACCAGCTCCCCAAACTCTAAATTCTGATCCTTAGAACAGAGAAAGAGTACAGCAAACAATGAAATGAAAAGCTCATGAAAAAAGGTAATCCAGCGTTACCGACGAAACAAAATTCAAGGCAGATAAATTCAGACGGTTTACAATGGAAGCGTTCGCAATATCAATCGAAAATGTGTGATTAAAGTAAATTACTGATTTGTTATGAGTCATCACCAATTGAGGTAATCTCTTTCACTATCTGGGAAGATGTTTCAAGGGATAAATACCATCTAGCCCAAGTATGAAGATCAACTGGAGTCACAAGACTAATTTTCAAATAAGCCATGTAAAAAATATGCTATTTTAACCCTTTACCCAACGTAACAGTCAAAACCGGCCAGCGCTATTCACGAAAATCGCCAATTAATTTTCATTATTGTTTTCATTTTTTGTCTCAAAAACATAGGTTATGACCCCTCGTTGGAACGAGCTCGTTGAGCTCGTTCCAACGAGGGGTCATAACCTATGTTTTTGAGACAAAAAAGGAAAAAAAATAGTCATTCAAGAATTTTGTTTGCAAGTGTCGTCTGCTTTTCATGTTAGGTAAAGGGGTAAAAATCAATCGCCGATGAACACCCCCACCCCGAACGGGACAGTAGTTTCTGAAAACAATTTTTATATTTTGAGTAATTTCATGCAATTGATCAATATATAGCCATTGTATTTTTGAATGACGAAATGAATTATGACAGCATTTTATGCCATCTCTCCGGGAATGTTATAGTGATCTTCTGCCACATTGTTGATCTATTGTCACATTGTTGACTCTGGAGAAATATAGTTCAGATGCCTGAACGTACAGGCTGGTCCTCTCATACCTTCAGACTGCTTAACAATAAAGAGGCTAAACAGTCATATCTCAGACTTATTCCATAATTGCAAAAGATGATAAAAAGACAGGGATGTAGATAGAAGCAGTGGAGTAGGGAGGGGTGGAGGAGTGTCTCACTCCCAGTTATTGCCCATAATTTCAAAAGTTAGACATTTGGTGATGTAAGTTCCTAAAGTTGGAAACTCCATGATATCAATTTAATTTGCTAGGTACTTCTGGTCAGCAACAGTTGTGTGGTGGAAGTTTTGGATTGTCTCATGCAAACATCACCTTTTGACAGTTATCTGATGCAGATCAAGAATTTTATTGTTTACAAATATTTTACCAATGCTTATAGACATTATGGCAGTCTAAAAACTTTGAAAGTGGGGATAATTAAGGTTGCAGAGGGCAACCTTTTTTAAAGGTGTTAGAAACTTCTGTGGAGTGAAACTGAAACAAGATGGCACCACCCATTGTTGACATTGATTTCCGTAGGAAAAGTGAACATCCAGTTCGTTTGTGGAAGAGGTAGTATAAAAAGAGTGTACTGTTCAAATTTGTGTTGTAGACAATGTCAAAGTAAAACTGCTGATGTGACACATGAACTTACAAAAATATATGGTCCAGGGTGTGCATTGGCTTATGTTCCAGTAACGGAGATCCTGATGAGGTTACATTGACTGACAAAAATTCTGCTGAAATGTTGGTAGACAGTTTGAAAGTTAAAAAAACCAGCAGTGTTCCACAACTTATTTACTCAGATGAACTTTCTGTTTCCTTTCTCCTTACAAAAAAGATCATGAAATTCTGGATAAGTTGGAAAATGTGAATATTAAGGTTCTTGCAGACATATCCAGGCGAACATATCTAGGTAGTGATACTGCTGATGGCATAGACATGAAAGAGTTAAGTTACCACCTAACCAGCAGAGTCTTCCATCTAGTATGCGATTCAAGGCATTTGACGGATTTGCATATTTTAGAACTATTCCTAATAATCAACTGAATGTTTGCTCCAAGTGTCTCAGCCAGATTATTTCTTACAAAACTGTCCTAATTATAAATGCTATAGGGGTAAACAGACTAGGCACATTGCAAATAATTGTAAAGCTATATTATGTAAATATTGTAATCTGGCAGTCTCATGTATCTGTCACGATGAAAATGATAGTTACTATTTATGTTATCAGTGTGGGAAAGCAATAAATGTCTGAATGCTTCATGATGACTGGACTGGTTCTTCCTCTTAAAATGAATGATATATGCACAGATATATCTGAGAGTTTCAATGTGAACATCAATACTTCATGTTCTCAAGAGCCAAGTACTTCAAATTATCATTCCAAGAACACTGATGATAGAGATGAAGCTAAGAGTCCTGTTGATTATGAGATGCATAATAGTGAAAACCAGCATGATTAAACTCTTGTCAACGACAAAAAGAATGTGCATTCAAATGCAAATAATGGAAACATTAACACTTTATCAGATAATGAAACTGATTCCATTCATGGATTAGATGAAAACAAAAAAAAAAACGTTCTGTTCAGAATGATGTTGGGAACAATATAACTGTTGATGATAAGCATGAAACTGTACAAGGCATGGATACTGATTCCAAGGGACAAAAATACAGAAATAAGGGGTCTAAGTGCTATATTACTTTACAAGGAGAAACATTTGAAAGTAATGGCCACATTACTCTTAAGCTGTTTATTGTTCATGTTCGTGTTCATGACAATCATAGACTTTTTAAATGTCATTGGGTTGAGGGACATATATAGAATATACCCATAGTAGCCTGTTGTACCAAATGTTCACCTTGAGTGGTGAAGTGGTGTTAAATGTGAGACTTTGGTATGTGGTTAACACCACTCCACCATCAGTGGTGTACATTTGATACACCAAACTACTTTGGGTATATTTTATTTATATCATGATCATCAGATTAATAAGAGTTTAAATGTTAAATAAATAAATATTCACAAGTGCAAATCTGTTTTTGTTTACACGAGCACCTGTGGGAGGTACTTCCGCTGGCAATTTTATCGCCAAAATGAATTAGAAAATAAAATTGTGGGGCCTTTTTCATTTTAATAACATAACATACTCTTTCGAGTTAATTTTTGGTATATTATGAGGTAAACACATTTAAAAATGTCATAAAAATTACCGGTTTCATTTCACTCTTCACGAGGCAACGAGTGATAAACGTAGACAAGTTTGTATTCAAAGCAAGGTCACCAAAGGTCAACTTGGATGTAGTTCCACTGTAGGTGTAAATTTTAACATCTGAAAGCCCATTGCTGGCGTGTACAGCACAGTTGGTTTGTGAAGCTAAAGTTTATGTCAAAGGCTTTTCATGTATTGTAGAATAGGTAATCATGGTATAAATGAGTTGCGTAATACGTTGAGTCTACTTCTAAATGGGTATACTGCTGGGGTATAGTGCTATATAAAAGAATCGATCAATAATAACAGTTCATAACAGTTCATGTTGAGGTAAGCGCGAATCGATTTGATATTTATCCAACTTACGAATACCTCTGTACCTACAAGCCAGTGCTCACTTTCTACTCATGTACATACCAGGAAGTTCTGTAGTTCATGCCACCAGGTAAACTATCCAGTGACCAGCGAGTTTTAAATTTACCTGATGCGTTCTAGATATTTTACTAGTCTATCGAGTGAGGGTATGGACTGATGTACATCCACAGAGTACCTGGGAAACTAATCTTCCACTGCGTATTTTATGCAAATGGAAGTATTGAAAAAAATATGTTATTTACCTTTGTAAATGCAGCACCTCCTCACCCCTACAAATATCCTGGACAGCTATCCCCGATATATACAGCTAAAACTAAAAGTCCTGTCATGAAATGCGCACAAATAGTACGGGAATCTGCGCGTTAATCTACGCGTTATGGCCAGAGTAAGGCTATCAAATTCTGTACATATGACCAGTGTACAAGTAATGTTTCAGCCAATGGACCTCCAAATGTTTATTTATTTAACATGTACACTCGTCCCAGCCAGGCAAGCTTGTTTTAATCCCCTTGCCTGGTGCTTGGTGGTTTCCTGTGTATGTTAACAGAAAGGTAGGTTGTACCAATTCCTCCCACGCTTCGTCTACTATTTCCATCTTTTTGATGAGGGTGTTGCAAGACAATTTGAGAATATTCAATTAGAAAAGTTATAGGTTGAAAAAAAGATAGGTATCCGCTATTGTATATTGTGAAAGGACAAGAGGTCGACAGAGGATTTATTGAAATTTGAAACCCTGTTGACAAGAAAATCACTGCACGTACTTGGTATTTTCATGTACTGGGATTTAAAGGCACATCCGACAGCCAGTGTCACCGTTCGTCGGACAGTTTTACACGTAGAAGTTGCCGCGGTACCAGGAGAGAACCCCCAGAAGCGGCGAGCAACTGTCAGACTCCTCAACATGCCAGACCC
This sequence comes from Pictodentalium vernedei, assembly GCA_031216915.1. Taxonomy (NCBI): domain Eukaryota; kingdom Metazoa; phylum Mollusca; class Scaphopoda; order Dentaliida; family Dentaliidae; genus Pictodentalium; species Pictodentalium vernedei. Next base: position 369,457,754 of record CM062291.1, read on the forward strand.
ACACAAGAAGGATTAGCATTGGTTGAAGTTGAAGGCAAGTGCACTATCGACGTACAGTACGCCTTAGTGAACAGCGCCACCGTACCCCACGTGGGAATCGGGATTTAACCCTTTACCCAACGTAACGGTCAAAACCGGCCAGCCCTATTCACAAAAATCGCCATTCAATTTTCATTATGTTTCTGTCTCAAAACCATAGCTTATGCCCCCTCATTGGAGCGAGCTCATTGAGCTCGTCCAATCAGGGGCCATAAGCTATGGTGTTGACGCAAAAGTAAAAAAAATAGTTTTCATGAATTTTATTTGCAAGTGTCTGCTTTTCGTGTTAGGTAAAGGGTTAATGTCTTGCTCATGGGCACAATGCAGTTACCACTGGTCAGGATCAAACCGTAGATCATTCCGTTTGAAGTGCAATGCACTAATCACTGAACCACAGCGCTCCCCAACAGACGTACTAATAAAAACATTTGCGTACTCAAGGTTATTTTGAATTATTCCCTTGAGCGCAGTGGCTCTGTGGTAGATTGTTGGACTTCTATGCTAGAGGTCCCGAGTTCGAACTCCGTCCGGGACGACCAGCCTTGTGTCCTTAGGCAAGGTACTTTATCCCGGTTGCCTTCATGGGGGCACGATGGTGCCGTGTACTAAGGCGTACTGCACATCGATGGTGCACGTGTCTTCAACCGCTGTAACCCTGCTTGAGTGAGAGGAGCTTGAACAGAGTTCGAATGTCGAGGAGCTGACAGTTGCCCGTCGATGCTCGGTGGTTCTCTCTGGATACTCCGCTTCCTCCACCCGTAAAACTGCCACGATCACTATTAGCCATTCTGCATAAGTATGTGATCGTAACCCCCAATCCAATAAATAAATAAATATAAATAATTATTCTCTTGTTTTATTTTTGCAACGTCTTCGAAGGACTGGTTTTCTTATTTGTGTTAAAGAAAATGATCTTACGATCATTGCTAACCTATTGTTGTTTATACAGAACCGCACACGCGTTGGACTGGGTTACTGCTTATCACACTCTTTTGGTTTCGTGCAGAATACCACTTGAGGCTGCGCTTTTCATGGTATTTTTGCGCGCAACCAAACTTGTGCGATAAATATTAAGGCGGAATGACCTGATATATTGATGCCATTGGACTCTACCACAACGTTCTTATTGGACAAACTAATTTTGAGACATAATAAATGTTTATGTAAAATGACTGTCATCCTCGACGTTGCTTTCCACAGAAATATCAGATTCCTGGTGCCGTCCGCCGTATCCAGAGGCTCTCGAGCTGTATAGAACGAATGAATATCTCATCACTTTCGTTTAGACTGACATGCAAATTATTCTTAATTTTTTTTTCTGAAACTTTACAGATATGTTAAGGGGCAGTTTGCATCTAAATCATGTATTTTGCTTTTCGTATTTCTGTAGACACGGATTGTTCATTTGAGAATGAAACGACAAACATGACCCCTACCCTGAGTTATGCTGATTTTAGTAAACTACCAACACAGGAGACGTTTCTTACATCGCCGCCTGACTCATCTGAGAATGTTTCGTTCTCTTCAGATAACAGAAAGACACCAACGCTGAAAAGTAGTAAGTTTGTTACATTTGTGGAAAACATCCTTTTACAAGTGAAAGTTTTTTTTTCTGTTTATTTTCCTTCCTGAACCTGCATACTAATCACGTCATATTTCTAACATTATGTTAACGCAGCGCGAAATATCCAAATTATTTTCATCAAATCTAGTCATGGGTACTTCACAGCAGCCATGACTAGATTTGAGGAAAAATTCATCCAAATGTATCTAATGAAATTATTGGCAGAAAAATTTCAATCAATTTACCGAGGAGAAATTTAGTTAAATGTGTCTAAATGTTTCTTATTTCGGTGGCGTGGGTGGCGGTGGGATGGGGTCGTATCTTGCAGGAATATCCACAAGCAACATGTAAAGGGTTAAGGAGTTATTACAGCATGGCTGTGTTAAGTCCAGTGAAGAGCTTGTTGTGGATAGCAGTTTAAGACTTTCAGTTTTCAATATCGACTTTACCGAATACTGAAATGGCATGACAATATTTAAATTGTTTACAACTTCTTTAACTTTGCCTGTCTGTTACAGAAATGTGGATACATTTGCGGACAGGGAATTTCTGACCGGATCGCAGCACCGGTCGAAGTTCTCTGTCCTCAATCATTCAGAAAATACTGTAGAATCCCACTTGTCGAACAGCAAATAGTGCATACTCACGCTGAGAAGCTACTGTCGTTTGTTTTCCTTAATGCAGTCTTCATTTCGCGGTGTCGTGTTTTGGAAATCTTGCTCTGCAGGGACCAAAACTATAAAACTTTTACAATTGTATTTTCCAGAATTGTATTTTCTTCTTATTAATATAACTGACTAAAATGAATCATAAGTATTTTAAAAGATATGGCAATTTGCCAATTGGCAAATTGCCACATCTTTAAAAATGCTAATGGTTCATTTCAACCCATTTAACTATCGTCGCAACTAGAAAATACAAGTGTGAACGTTTTGGCTCCAGGTGTATGTGTCGTGATCAAATCACGATCTGATGGTGAAAATAACACTCTTGTGATCACACCTTTTTAATATCCGTTTAGCAGCCCTAATTCCCTTACAGGTCTTCGCCCATCTGTTTTTTTTTTCTCCATCCAGATTCAAAATCTCTTTGATACATTTGGTGCGTAGTATTTTAAATCTGAATCATTTATTTGTGTCAGGTGCCACCATGAAATTCACACAAAGAAACTCAAATCATTTTTTTTATCGTTCAATTGATCGGACACAGACAAGTAAAAGGATATGTTGATATTCTATTTTGCTTATATACTACACAAAAATGTTTGAACCACCTCAAACATTTAAATGACAATGACCAAAACTTAAAAAATAGTAAAAAGCAAAACACCACCTGGAAGCTTCTTCATTTCCTTTACTGATAATGGATGAAAGTTTCAGACAACTAAACCGGTGTAAAAGGAATGGAAGTCCGTAGGAACGTTAGTCCCTCTGGACTATTATTCCGCGGAATTATAGTCCTAGGTCTAACATTTCTAGGAATAGTAGTCCGGCGGACTACTATTCCTAGAAATGTTAGGCCTAGGACTATAATTCCGCGGAATAATAGTCCAGAGGGACTAATTTTCCTACGGACTTCCATTCCTGTCACACCGGCGAGTGCCTGTTGTATCACCTTCATGTGCACTAGCGGTCGGTATTCAAAATCGGATGTTACTTAGGATCTGGTGTGTCCACTTCTGACTGAGAGTTCAAAATTCACCCTTCTACTGTACATACCAGCAAAATATTGCACGAGGATACGGGCTCTCGCACGAGAAGATAAGATTTTACTCCAAGACATTGTGCAGAGGTGTTTAAAATGTACAGAAGTCGCCTAATAAACAGACCCAACGATGAAATGCACAGTAATCTCATGCAGAACATATTGCTAGTCATTTTGTGCTTTTTCAAATTACTACCCCTAGCCTTAAACAATAACTTGATTGTTATATGGCAGAGCAATTCATGATGCTGTGTTAACAGGGTCAGTTTTGATACACCGCTCGGATTTTGCTAATTGTGCTGAACGATTAGCCTATTGAGGCTTCTATTATAAGTTATCAACATATATGGTATATGGAGATTTAATACCTGATTGTCGGTTTTTAAACACCCCTTATGTGATAATATTGTGAATCTTCCTGTTAAACAATAACGTGATTGCTGTATGACAGAGCAATTCAAGATGTTGTGTTAACAGGGTCAGTGTTGATACACCGTTGGGATTTTGCTAATTGTGTTGAACGATTGGCCCTTTGAGGTTTCTGTTATAAGTTATCTCCACCAACATGTATGGTATGTGGAGATTTAATACCTGGGTGTCGGTTTTTAAACACCGAGCCGTGTTTGAAACACAATAGAAATATAGTGGAGAAAAAATTATGGACGCGTTTTTCACGTTCTTTCAAGGAGTTGGACCAAATTTGTGAATATCTTTTGTTTTTACAAACGCAGAAGACAACAGCTAGAGTTGCATCCCTTGGGTCGTTAAGGAAACGAGTAAACAGAATTTTATTTACATATCGTCCCCCGAGTTCCAATGTGTTCTATATGCCTATCGGCACAGAGAACACATTGGAACAGAGGGGACGATATTTGCTGTAATTTTATTTTTCTCAAGTTGTGTCATTTAATTATAAGCCTATTCAATTTATAAGAGCAAAATATGGTAGAATTATCGGAAATCTGATGATATTTGTGACTATTTTCAGGTTTTTTGGTTCTATTTTTATACCGAGGTGAGTGAATTGAAAAGCTTTCATTTAAACCATACACCCCCGATGTGCGCTTATACCCTGGATGTTGCATGCTCTCATATACCTTTGATGTTGTGTGCACCCTTTGTTATAGCTATTTGTCCAAGGCATTCTGACCAATCAAAAGACAGAATTTATCGGGATATAGGGAGAAAAAAGTTTAAAACTTTGAACATTTGAACACTGATGGCATCTTCTATGTAAATTCCATAGCAGCAATTGTCCATATTCATTATTTGGAGGTAGACCAAATAATATTTTCTACGCCTTCGGGCTGCCGCTGCACGTTGAAACTATTAATTTGTCTACCCCAAACATTCATTTAGCAGCCACCCTACTAAGTGGAATTATGACGTATCATGTTCTTGGACCGGAAAGCTGTCCCTCGGGTTCAAAGTCGTAAGGGATTGAGAACTTGGCATATTTCTGCAGTGGCAACGAGGTGATATTAGCTGCCCATATATTATTTCAGTGATTCAGGATGATGTATCGATTTTCTAATCGAATGCCGAACTTAAATTGTAACTTGACTGGAGTGTTAGCATACTACATGTACATGCATTACTGAAATATATACTATTCAAAAAGTAGGGGATATTTGATAAAAGTGAGATATATGAAGAAATATATTTATATTTTCATCAAAAAGACAGTTGAGGCATTGCACTGTGACGTCTGGTGAATGATTTCAGCGATAGCTGGATGTCTGACAAGTACACATCCCACGCACTGAGCTGTAGAAGACATGGGCGGTCCGTCCAAGGTCTCAATACTTTGTAAATCCCCCTCGGTTCGCGATACAAGCGCGGATCCGACGTGGCATACTCCTCACCAAACGTCCAATATCAGCTTGACTGATGTTATTCCATTCTTCCTACAGTGCAGCGGCGAGTTCCTGGACTTTGGTAGGGGCTGTTGGGGCTGTTGGCGTTGTCGCAGGCGTCCGCCAATCATATCCCAGACGTGCTCGATTGGTGAAAATATCTGGACTTAGTGCTTGCCAAGGCAGTGTAGTGATGTTCTGCTCCTGTAGGAACCAAGTAGCGATACGGGCCCTGTGCGATCTTGCATTATCATCTTTGAAAATGAATCGACGACCGTGACGTCGCGCAAATGGCACCACATGAGCTGCTAACATGTAGTCATGGTAGTACTGCCCTGTGATATGCCCTTGGGTGACATGTAATGCTGTTCTGTCATGGTTATGCCTCCCCACTCCATAACCAATCGAACCACCACCAAAACGATCGTGCTTCCTAATGGTTACGTCATGGTATAGTTTGTTCCACCGCCGTCACACTCTTTTCGCCTGACGTGGAAGTCGAGAGTGAACCTCAATTCATCGGAAAATATGATGTTGCTCCACCAACGATTGTCCCTGCACTGTCGTGCTCCACGCCAATTACGCCTTGCTGCGATGTGAAGTTCAGACAAACGTGGAATTATTCGAGGTCGTCGAGCGTACAAATTCTAGCTGTATTGGCGATTTCGGATAGTCTGACCACTGACTCGCACATCTGTCGCTCGGTGCAGCTGCTGTCCAATTTCTGAGGCACTTTGATGGCGGTTACGTAATGTTGTGGTTCGGATGAAACGTTTCTGATTACCAGTTGTCCTTGGACGACCTGACCGACGTCTGTTATCAGCATTGCCTGTCTGGCGGTAGCGGGACCACAACCTGCTAATCACCGGTTGAGTAACGTTGAGAATTTGAGCCACTGCAGTCTGTCTGTTGCCAGTTTCCAACATGCCAACGACACGTAAATGTTCGACACGTGTCAGTCTCCGCATACCTCAAAAGTTACGTTTCGACCAGAAACTATTGATGAACGAGTTTATACCAAGAAAAGAACGACGAGACCTCCAAAAAAGCCCGTCCAGTACAAATGAAAATTTCAAAACGTACCTCACAGACATTAACGCGGCCCTCGTGCAAAAAACCTGCACGAACTTTTCGTGGGCCGGTGACATTCATGATCCACACAATATTTGGTAACATGTTGGTGTGTCCAACCACGCGTATCCAATACTATTTTCCGAAAATATCAACATCAGTTTGGATATCCACTACTTTTTGTGAACAGTTTTCATTTAAGTCATTATAATTACATTGTTAATGTAGTTATACGTTTTGGGTCCAAATACTCAATTCCCATTGGTCAGCCGGACGAAAACGTCATGACCAAATGTAATTCATTTTCCAATGAATACATTTGGTCGAGCTTTGACCCGCATTTACGGTAGAGCGCAGTTGACAGAATGTAATTCGGGAGGTGTTTGGGCGGTGTTTGGGCGGGTTTTTAACTTTTAGTACCTCTCGCAGTGATCAACTCCGCTGCTGTTTCTTTGGTGACATTTCCCAACTGTGGCATAAAGCCCGTTACTAAAATACTCGTTTCCATTTCTAAACTTGTGAAAATTAAAGCTTATTTGCCTTTGGGATATCATTTAGACGGAACCGGCGCTCAACTCAGAGTTGTGCGCTTTGTCTTTTGTGTGAGGGTGGTTTTTCGCCTCGTCCGTTCGTACATGTTTTATTTCGTCTTTCTGCTTTGTTGTTTGGTAAAAAGTAGTTTAAACAGTTACGGAATGTAATTATAAGAATTGAATGCATTTTTTTTAATCTGTATTGGAGTATGAACGTGTGGGAATGGGTACAAATTATGTATGAATCCCGAAGGGATTCATACATAATTTGTACCCATTCCCACACGTTCATACACACGTTCATACTCCAATAAAGATTATAAAAATTGCATCCAATTCTTAAGTAACTACAGGTAAAATAATTATGTAAAAGATTGGTTACATATAGAATATTAATAAAAACGGCTATCATGTATGTATTAATTGTCTGTTACTTGGTAATTTTTCTATATGTCGTTGGGTGTACATATCTCTGGGGCATTTCCCTGAAACCCAACGTAAAAACGTAGCCGGTCAACGTCTTTTAAACCCATCAGATAAATTATTTGATTCATTTAAAGCCAGCACAATACCATATTACTGAAAACGTGGTGTTGTGAGCTCCAAAACCACATCCCCTCATAAAACATTTAGACCACATATAAAATATAACGGTTTTGTAACAAATATTGTTTGTTTAATTATTCTATCACAAAATTTACGTCACCTCATCTAAAACCATCCCATCTAAAACCAGCCTTTACCTTTTGTTACGGTCCAAACACGCAATATGGTAATCACAAAAACGACTTTAGAATATTTCTTTCTTTTTCTTTTCCGTGTATGCCAAAGAATAGCTTATGGGTGGCCTCATACAGTTAAAACTACAAGTCCTATCACGAACTGTGCGCTTATTATCTGGGCTTAATTGCGCATAGGAATTGCGCACAATTGACATATCGAATGGCATCCAAAGCACGGCAGGTTTTCCTGGTTACTCCTAGCAAACGCAGGCAATGTTTCTGCCAATGGACCTCCGGGTTCGGAGGTCCTTTGGCTGAAACATTGCTTGTGCACAGGCCATATGTACAGAATTTGGTAGCCTTACTATGGTCATAACGCGTAGATTAACGCGCAGATCGACGTACTATTTGTGCGCATTTCATGACGGAACTTCTAGTTTTAACTGTATTGAAAGTAGCTCGCTGAACTCGTTCGTTCAACAGTTTGAGCAAAAGAATGACAATTCTTTGTTCTTCAAGAATTTTTAAGTGTCGTTTCTAGTTCTGTTAAGTGAGGATACAAGTGCCTTTGCTTTGTGAGGATATTATTCTTGTTCGAGTAGGTTATCAAAGATAGGTACGGAAGTATAAAACTGGAAAGAGAATTATAACATTTCAACATACATGTATATTGTTAGAATGTTTCGCCGAATTATTTTCTATGCGGATATGCCTGATTATGCCCTGATATCATCAAATGTGCTTTAATTAACCCTTTACCCAACGCTGGCGATATCAAAATTTATTATTTTAATTATTTATTTATTGGTGTTTAACGCCACTTCAGCAACTAAGGATATATCGTGGCGATGAAAGTATGTATTTTTAAAAAAAATACCATTATCCACCATGAAGTAATTAAAAAAGAGTCGTTGAAATATAAAATGAGGGGATAAAACTAAGGAGTGTTAACCGTAATGAGAAAGTGAGACAGGCTGTTGAAAAAAAAATAATGCTGTGTGAATCAACCTATGAAATAGATATGGACAGGTGAGAAGTTAACCCTTTACCCAACGAATCGGCCGCATCCGCCCGCATAATAAGCAAATTCAGCAGTTGAAAAAATATTATTTTTCAAAAAAATTTCAACAAAACCATATCATGTGACCCCTCGTTGGAACGAGCTCGTTCCAACGAGGGGACACATGATATGGTTTTGTTGAAATTTTTGGAAAAATTAAAAAAAATGATATTTAAAATAAAAAAATTTGATATCGTCTGCGTTGGGTAAAGGGTTAAAAGAGTATAAACAATTTAAAATTTATTAAAAAGGTTGATTACTTTCAAGAATGAGATGACTTTTTGCGGGCTCGTAAGATAAAATAAATCTCTTAAAGATCCACCTGTAAAATATTGCCCACTGATATGATTAAAATCGGTACAATGTAAAAAAAATGTGCTCCACTGACAACACCTGCTGGCAGGGAACACACTCTTGTCGCATATTACCCTCTAACAACAAAAAAAAAGGAATGTGTAAATCGTGTACAACATCGCGTCAAAACTGCAAGATCCTTTCTATAAAGGTCACTAGATGTGCAGTGATCAGAAATAGTTGGTCGGAAGCGATGGAGCTTGTTATTTGTCGCTCCATCCCAATCCGCCTGCCATACAGATTTGACGTTGTTACTGATATACGACTTGAAGTACTGAAAGGGATGTTAAAATCAGTGAGAGGCATGGGTAACGCCTGTTTTGCTGCACTGTCTGCTCTGGTGTTACCAGCGATACCTACATGTCCGGGTAACCAGCAAAACACGATATCATATTGGTCAGACATGAGAGTTGTTAACTCTTCACGAAGTTCCAAAATGAGAGGGTTCTTCAACTTGGAATTGAGTAAAGCAAGTAAGTATTATTTTAATAACCATATTTTAAAATTTAAAAAAAATTCAACAAAACCATACCACGTGATCCCTCATTGGAACGAGCTCAATGAGCTCGTTCCAATGAGGGGTCACATGATATGGTTTTGTTGAACTATTTTGAAAAATATATTTCTTTCAACTGCTGAATTTGCAAATTACGCGGGTGGATGCGGGCGATTCGTTAGGTAAAGGGTTAAAAGTCTTCGTTTTTCCTAAACTGAACGCTGACGAGAAAATGTGTTCCATTACAGCACCGTTATCACAAAATCAGCACTTCGACTGGAGCGCGACTGAGAGGAATCTCACATCCGCGAGAATACTGAATCTGAGATGGTAATTTCGTTTGCGCTCCTTGAGATGGCTTTTCATTTGTGTTATTTTGGAAGTCTCGACCAACTAACTGATGAAAGTACGTCAGGATGGATTCGCGACATGTACGTGCAAAATACAGTTTTTGCGCTTGCAGTACTGTATCTTTTGTCGAGATCCGAGACGGTAAGTCAACCTTTTTGAAAATATGGTAATGGTTTTCGTTTATACTAAGTTTTTGACTTGCAGATGATTGTCAGTTTGGGTGGGCAGCTGATTATAGAAAACAAAGGTGCATAAAGGCAATGGAAAACAATGCGACATATGACAAAGCAAAACAAGATTGTCAGAGTCTGTGTGCTGATTTGATCAGAATTGAGGACATGGAGGATCAGAAAGTAGTGAACCTGTTAATCAGGTAAGCACCATAACATCATACGTAAACACAAATAACTGTGTTAATGGGTTCGTGTCGTTTATGCGTTTTAAGTAGCCGTGTCTGTGGCCCAGGAAAAATGTATACAACTCACAGGATTATTATCATGTCTTGCCAAAACAGAAAAAAAGACACACGCACTTGTAATATTGTGCTGAATACAAACTGAAAAGCATTCAGTATTTTGAATAGTGTCATCATAAACAAACTGTCTACAGTAGCAATGGATGGACCATTTTTGACATCGAAAACATTTAGGAGATCTGACGCACCGACAGTTCCAGTCGCGAAAGGTAAAACAGAGGTGACATAAAGCCTGCCTTTCATCTTGAACTTTCAGAAATGTAAATTTAATCTGATCAGTCCGGAGCGAGTTGGGGTGTCAGTCATTCGTTTTGGACCATTATTAAACCACAATGCCATTCAAAATCATGTAATTAATGTGCAATAATATTATTTCAGTGCCGCATGCAATACTATTTGTTATCACGTAGAAAGTAGTTCAGAATTCTGCAAGCCCACCTGCAGAATGGGCCAATTGAGCCAGTAGTTCCGCCTGACTGAATTCGGGAATAATTTCACGTTAAAAGATAGGCTCGCACTCTGCAACACTCTGCAACGTATTTGACGCTATTACGACATGAAATCCGTTTAGAGCTTTAAACGCCCATCGCTTATTTGTAGATTCATATACATTATCATATACATTATCATGACCATGATTGTGCATGTTCAGTAATTTGTTGCGATCCGATTGTAAACACTACCTCAAATCTAATACAAATTACAGGACATGCACATTGTCATGGTAATACATTTATCTAACAACTCCCTCAGTTTTCAGTTTAACTTGGGTTGGGCTGAAATTGGTCAAAATTTTAAATTTCAGGAACTATATTTTAATGCGTAATAACAATGCATATAATAAATGTTTACAAGATATTCAATCTGTCTGATACAGAATCGTAACGGGGAGAGGGGCTTACACAAACGTTTTTCCGAGTGTCTGCGTGCAAATTAAGTCGATTATTTAATCAATAAATTATAAGTTGATTATTAGATACAATCTGATGAAGTATTTTAGTTGGTTGGAAAACCTTCCTGCCAACTTGCATATTCCATTCGATTGAATCTAAAAATACCACAATCAATGAATCAATGCAAGACGTTTTTCTTTGTTGACAACCACACTTGATTTTACCAAATCTTTGATGGCATTGCTGTTTATTTTGTAAATATTATGAATGAATACTCACCATAACTATAGTTTGATGACTACGACGCATAGTTCGACAAATTGTCTTAATGTTTTGATATTTTCAAGGTAAATTAAACACTTATGGATTGAGAGATTAATAACTTGGGCAAGAAAGAATAATTTGGGGATATCAAAATATTTCTGTTTTTCGATGTGAGTCGAGGGACACCGCATTACATTAACCATAGGCAACGCGAAAATTCCGCGAAAAGTGGATATTTATTTTTTTATTTATTGGTGTTTAAGGTCACATAATTATGCATAATGGTTAATCGTGACCGTGATATTTTACGGGTGGAGGAAGCCGGAGTACTCGGAGACGAGAAAATGTCAGCCCCTCAACATTCTAACTCTGTTCAAGCTCCTCTCAAGCAGGGTTACGGCGGTTGAAGACATGTGCACCATCGACGTGCAGTTCGCCTTAGTACACGGCGTCATCGTGCCCCCATGTAGGCAACCAGTACCTAAAGTGCCTTGCCCAACGACACAACGCGGCTCGTCCCGGTCGGGGATCGAACTCGGGACCTCTAGCATAGAAGTCCAACACTACCACTGAGCGCGAAAAGTGGATAAACAGGGGCGAATGCCTTACAGAATAAGACGTGTGGCATGTGAGCTTTCTTATCCCCATGCCTACCACAAAAGGCAGACCACACTTGCAAACAAAAGTATTGAATCACGAATTTTTTCTCTCATTTTTCGGTCAAAGACATAGCTTATGACCCTCATTGGAACGCGCTCAATGAGCTCGTTCCAATGAAGATCATAAACAATATTTTTGAGACAAAAATGTAAGAATAGTGCTGATCGGGTTTGGCCGTTACGTTGGGTAAAGGGTTAAAACGCTATATGATTGATTTTTCTTTTATTTATTAATCTGAACTTCTAAATTTCTATTTAGCATCCTTCTGTATTCAAAATGTGAATAACAATTCAAACGCACTTAAAGTGCGTCGATTAACGATAATAACGTTTTTTTAGATAGATGGATAATAGAATAATAGTTTTATTTAATAGTAAACATATACTATTCAACAAAAGTAGGGGATATTTGATAAAAGGCAGATATTTGAAGAAATATGTTTATATTTTCATCAAAACGACAGTTTGATTCATTGCACTGTGACATCTGATTTCAGCGATAGTTGGATGTCTGACAAGTACACATTGAGCTGTAGAAGATATGGACGGTCAGCGAGAGAATTTACCACATTCAGTCCAAGACCTCAATACCTTGTAAATCCTCCTCGGTTCGCAAGACAAGCGCGGATCCAAGGTGGCATACTCCTCACCAAACGTCCAATATCAGCTTGACTGATGCTATTCCTTTCTCCCTGCAGTGCAGAGGCGAGTTGTCGAACGCTCCTGCCAAGCACATCCCAGACGTGCTCGATTGGAGAAAGGTCTGGACTTGGTGTTGGACAAGGCAGTGCTGTGATTTTCTGCTCCTGGCGACACGGGCCCAGTGTGCTCTTGTATTGTCATCTTGGAAAATGAATCGACGGCCGTGACACCACATGGCACCACATGAGCTGCTAACATGTTGTCACGGTAGTACTGCCCTTGGATGACATGTAATGCTGTTCAGTTTGTCATGGTTATGCCTCCCCACACCATAACCGAACCATTACGTGTTGTCTAACGGTTACGCCATGATATCGTTCGTTCCGGTGCCGCCACACCCGGTTTCGAATGTCGTGGAAGTCGAGAGTGAAGGGAACCTCGATGCATCGGAAAACATGACGTTGCTCCACCGATGATTGTCCCAGCGTTGTTGTGCTCCATCCCAATTACGCCTTGTTGCTATGTGACGTTCAGTCAAACGTGGAATTATTCGAGGTCGTCGAGCATACAAATTCCAGCTGTGTAGGCGATTTGGGATATTCTGAAGACTGACGAGCAAATCTATCGCTCGATGCAGCTGCTGTCCATTTTCTGAAGCATTTCGGTGGCGGTCACGTAATGCTGTGGTTCGGATGAATCGATCCCGGTTAGCAGTTGTCATCCTTGGACGACCTGACCGACGTCTGTCATTAACATTGCCTGTCTGACGGTAGCGATAGCACAACGTGCTAATCACCGATTGAGTAAAGTTGAGAATTTGAGCCACTGCAGTCTGCCTGTTGCCAGCTTCCAACATGCCAACGGCACGTAAATCTTCGTCGCGTGTCCGTCTTCGCATACCTCATAATGAACGAGTTTGTAGCAAGAAAAGAACGATGAGACCTCCAGTACAAATGAAAATTTCAAAACGTATCCCACAGACATTAGTGCGGCGCTCGTGCAAAAAAACCTGCTCGAATCTTTCGTGGGCCGGTGACATTCATCATACTCACTAAACTTGGTAACATATTGATGTGCCCCATCACGCGTATCCAATACCATTTTTCAAAAATATCAACATCAGTTTGGATATCCCCTACTTCTTTGAATAGTATATAACACTGATTTCTATACAACTGGATAGGAAGCGGGGTGGTTCAGTGGTAGACTGTTGGACTTCTATGCCAGAGGTCCCGAGTTCGATCGCCGTCCGGGACAACCCGCGTTGTGTCCTTGGGGAAGGCACTTTATCCCGGTTGCCTACATGGGGGCACGATGACGCCATGTACTAAGGCGTATTGCACGTCGATGGTACACATGTCTTCAACCGCTGTAACCCAAATTGAGCGGATGCTGTGGAGCTGACAGCTGCTCGTCGATACTCGGCGCTTCTCTCCGGGTACTCCGGCTTTCTCCACCCGTAAAACTGTCACGATCACGTTCAGCAATTGTGCATAAGTATGTGACCTTAAACACGAATAAATACATATATACAACTGGATTGATGGGACGCCAGTGAAACAGGTTTCCAGTCAACACTCCCCCCCCCCCCTCCCCCCTATAAGATGGTGCTTTACTCACCCCAACCCAATCCGTAACGTTGGATGACGTGCAAACAGTAAGACAGTGATCGTAGTCACACCATCACTCCACTCACTTCATAAACCGCTGTGGCTTTTACCTTGTACTAGATAACAACACTGTATCAACTTTCAATTCTCCGACTTTTTTTTTGTCAATATAACAATAACATGACTTTGTCGAGCATTGTGGTTTATTAACGGCCCAGCAGGTGTGAATAACAGTCCGACAGCTTATAAAACGCCCAAGACGAAGTCGAGGGCCGTTAATACCCCCTCAGACTCCATTTGATGCAATAGGAAAGCTAGGCCTCTGTGATCCAAGTGAAATAAAATAAGGTTAACCGGGTCGCAAGGGATTTGTAAATCCCACATCATCCCTGCGCGCCTTCGGCGCGCTAAAGCCTTTCATTTCATTTTTCATTCGAGGGCCGTTAATAAGCCGAAGGGATGTTATTCACACCTGTTGGGCCGTTAATAAACCACAAGGCTCGACAAAGTTATGTTATTACTATTATTACCACTGGGAGTCTGAGAAAGTTTTGACCCTGTTACTTACATGACAGTTTTCAATTTCGACAGATCGTCACCTGAGTTCTAATGTGTCCTATGCGCCTACTGGCAGCCTACTGGCACAGAGGGCACATTGGAACTTCGGGGACGAGATGCTAATATCGTCTGTTGTCAAACAAACTGGTGTCACATGATTATCACATGATAGGCACTGGTACGCTTTCAATTGCAACGAAGTGAGTAAACTTAAAACAGACCCGATGCTTACCGCTTTTAAGTTAGGAATAAAGGATTAAAATGTATAGAGACTTACTTACATATATACCGATGCTTGTTCTTATGGGGCTAACGTTACTGGACATTTTACATATTTAATAATTTAAATAAAATCACATTGTTTGCAAGTTGAAGATATTTCCATTTCCGAGTGGACTACTGCAAGGAACAAAAATCACGTGACGTGTCGGGCTGTTAATGAGAGTTTCACTCATTAACGGCCCGACACTTCAAGTGATCTTTTTAGTTGAGTGTTACGTTCTTGTAATGCCGTTTAATTTTGTTAATGTACTATTCTTGTTCTCGGACGTCACAGCGTACTCTTTAAAAGGGGATCGAAGATGCCAAGACGTCACCTTCTTACTGATTTTAGGGAGAGGAGTTTGTTTATTTTTATCCCGCACACACCTCGCTTCACGGGACAATAAAGAAATTTACCCTAACACGACATCAAATTATTGGTATTACCTTGGCCAAACAATATTGACCATACACACGGTATGTCAACAAAGTTATCGCATGCTGTCATCTTGGTGTCTGGAACTCTGTGGAAATGGGGGCCGGGGGGGGGGGGGGTGAGCCACACACTCATTTTTTATGTCAATAATGTTCAAAAAATTTGAAAATAGTAAATGAATGAGTTTCTACGTTTCATCAATTAACTTAACGGATGTATTTATGTACTTAATAGCTTGTTATTTCACTTCATGTCAAAATAACTAGCTGTTTGAAACGTTTTCTGGAATTAGTGACAACCCAGACAGAAGGTCACATTATACAATATTGACATATTGTGCGATCTGAGTGAATTTGGCGTATTAGCGACCGGAGCACATGGTCTTTTTTTTTAAATTGATTGACTTACATTCAGTTAATCCTTTACCTAACCTGAAAAGCAGACGACACTTGCAAAAATAATTCTTAAATAACTAATTGTTTTCATTTTTTGTCTCAAAAACATAGGTTATGACCCCTCGTTGGAACGAGCTCGACGAGCTCGTTCCAACGAGGGGTCATAACCTATGTTTTTGAGACAAAAAATTAAAAAAAATAATGAAAAGTAATTTGCGATTTTTGAGAATAGCGCTGGCCGGTTTTGGCCGTTACGTTAACAATATATTGAAACAACATATAAACATAAATACTTAAATGTACAGATCGATTCATGCCTACAATAAAGAAATATATATATCTGTGAACATTACAAGCGTATCTTCATTATAGGACATCATTCCAGTAACTCAATTTGTCCTAATACTTTCCGCCCTGCCGATTGGATACATATGTTGAGAGTAAACTTCAAGTATTCTGTAGGAGTTGATCGCTCCCACTAAGCCAAAGAATGAGGGAAGAGTTTTGCCCCGGCTGCATGTATAAATGTATTTCTTGTATATAAACAAACATGTTCTCTGGATATCTGGATAATCTTCCTGAGTTTATAGGACCTAGAAAAATATCTCTCTTGTTTATACTTATATGAAATTTTGAACATGTGTTAAGATTATATTTTTATACCATTCTAAATATACTACTCAAAGTTTGCTAAGCACCAAGTATATCCCACTACCTGTTTTACGTTCTAGTTGAAATATTGTAATGAAAAACGTATATATTTTTTATTTAATTATATCTGTAATGATTTATGTACAGCAATTAAGATTCTATTTGTGTTTGACAGCAGTATTTTTTTAGCTTTTGAATACGATGACCATGGAAAATGGATATTATTGGTAAAATAGGAAATTTTTCAATTTGCCAAAAAGTTGACGGAGCGAACTGGTATGGGCTCAATATCGAGTATGAGACCCATTACTGTTAATTACAGCTTGAACACGCCTTCTCATGCTTCCAATCAGGTTCCTGGTGGTCCTTTGAGGGATGTTGTTCCATTCTTGGAACCAAGCTCCTGGACACTTCTTGGCTGGACTGGACGGGCTGAAATTGAAAGCTGGAACTCATTCCAGACACGTTTGATTGGATTGAGGTCAAGGGATCTTGCTGGCCAGTCCATACACTCAATCCGCTCCCTCTGTCGGTACTCCCCGACGGCATGGGCAACATGAGGACAGGCATTATTGTCCACTAGAATGAATCTATCACCCACTGCACCTGCATACAATCTGACGTGAAGATTCAGGATCTCATCAATATACCGCTGTGCAGTCAATGTACCACGTTCAAGAATACAGAGCTATGTACGTCCATCTCTGCTGATGCCGCCCAGACCATGATTGACCCTCCACCATAGCGGTCATGCTCAGCAATGCTGGCTGCATGGGATCGCTCTCATGGTCTTCTGCATACCCTAGAACGCCTATTTGTGTTGTCAAGGCAGAACCTTGACTCATCTGTAAAAAGAACAGGTCGACTATCTGCTCTTGTCCATCCAACGTGGTCCATGGCCCATTCATATCGTGCCTGGTGTGGTTCTGGGACAGCGGAATGCGAATACAGTCTTCTCGATCGAAGGCCACCTTCGTGTAACCTTGCCCGGATAGTCTGCGTCGAAACATTTACCTCGGATTTATTCTGAAGGTCACTGCGAAGCTGGGTTGCTGTAGCAAAGCGGTTCCTACGGGCCTGAATGATCAAAACCGATTTTCAACTGCAGGTGTTGCCCTGTCTCCGCCACTACCATGCCATCTTACTGGTGTGTCATACTGCTGAAATCTTGTCCAGGCTCTGGTGATCACCGTATGGTGCACACCAAGAGCTTCACCAACCTGACGATGGGTATGCCCTGGCTCCACCATTTTCACCAACCTGACGATGGGTAGCCCCTTGCTCCACCATCCCTATAGCCCGCCACATTTCTGCTTCGGGCAAGTGTCTTCTTACATTTGCATATCATATCCAATCATTAAATAGCAAGAGTTCGTGTTGAAATGAAGATTAAATACCCGACACATGTCATGTACATGTAAACAGTACACGAAAACATCATGAAAATCAAGGGGTACATATTTTCCATGACTGTCACGAAAAGTCTGTCTGTCAAGAGAGCTAATGTAAACACTGGGGACCATCTCAATACATTCCTCAATCATATTCACCAAAAATATCGCAAATATGTCACACGCAAATCTCACAATGATGTGTCGAATATTTGGTGCTTAGCAAACTTTGAGTAGTATAATAGGGTTTTCGAGTGAAAGCATTCAAAGAATAGATGTACACTTGTTTCTTTTATGTTTCCACAGAAAATGCACAGTTCCATTTCCGATACCCCACATTTGAACAGTTTAGAATGTGTGTTTAGAATCATGTGCTTCATTTTGTATTGTAATGTTTGTTGATAAGTATCATCTATTACACGAAATGTTTGTCTGTAAAGATAATGCCAGTCATTATTGCAAATATTTTCATTTAACAAGGTATTCCATTGTTGTTGAATGTATTGTGATTCCTTGGGGACTTTTTACAAAAAGATGGGATAGAAATAACGGTTTACCTTAAAATACGAATCTTCGATATGTTCCAGTTTCCAGGTATTGGATGCGGCAGCTTTCCGCGATCTTGGTATTGCATACACCATACCTAAATATGTGGTGAAAAGTATTTGAAGGTTAAAAATGCACTTACATTCATTAAATTCATTAAACTCGATAACCGATCCTGTAGCGTCAACAATATCGTTGATGGAAAAAAAACTCATCTTGTGTTTCAGTGTCTAAAGAAGAAAGATTTATTATTTATTTTTATACTTTCGTTAACAAACAGTGGCTGTGAAAGGATCTCGTTAGGGGATAATGGCTCCCTCTCCTTTAACGAAGACCACGTGGACACAACATTCCTCCAAAAAGGATCAAATCGTTTTGAAATCTTTAATATGCTTTCTTTTGTAAATCTTTAATATGCTTTCTTTTGTACGGAACCACGTGTTGTTTGCTCCAAATTTAATAACAATAATAAGGACATTTTATAAAGCGCAAAATCACAAAGTGCTCTAAAACGCTGTACAGTTAAATAAACAATGAGCTCGTGACTATCGAGGCAATATACAGACTGAGAAAGGTGTGAGGGCCAGCAGGTTACATACTGTCAAAACCATCTCTGAAAAGATGTGATTTTAATTTTTTTTTTGATTTGGTTGAGATCTTTCGATGCCTGAACCTGAACTGGTAAATTATTCCAAAGTACAGGTCCAGCGAAAGAGAAAGCTCTGTTATTCACAAATGTGGACCTGGAGAAGGGCATCTGAAGCTTGATTTGTGAGGAGGAGCGCGAGTTCCTTTCAGGTTTTTTAATTCCCAGAAGGTCTTGTAAGTACTTAGGTGCCGAGCCATGAATGCATTTAAATAACAAAACCAAAATTTTGAAAATAATTCGCTGCCGTACAGGGAGCCAGTACAATTTTTTTTTAGAAGTGGTGTTATATGATCACAGAGTTTAGAGCCTGTGCTGATACGTGCAGCTGTATTTTGAATATTCTGTAGTTTTGAAATACATGACTGTGGCAACCCAGTAAGAAGTGGATTGGAACAATCCAAGCGGGATGAAATAAAAGCATGAACTACAGTTTCCAATGACTTAGTGGAGAGGTAACGACGAAGATAGCTCAGGTTCCTAATTTGCATGAAACAGCGCTTGCAAATAGTATTGACATTTTCCTCAATTGATGGATGAGAGTTAAATATCACACCAATGTTACGAGCAGTGTTGGAAACACGTTGTGTAGAATTTCGGATAACAAATGACTTGATTTGCAAATTTGATGAACTCTTTGAACGTGATATGACTAGTACCTCGGTCTTATTGTCATTCATTTTAAGTCTATTTCTCGAAATTATCGACAGCAAGTGTTTTCTATTGGGCCATTGTTTCGGGGTCTAGTAATTAATCCATACCATTTTTAGTGAACAACATAGTGTTCAGATATGTAGAACCTTGAGGCCACCATTTTCAGGTAAATTGACTATGACATTACGATTAATTTTATCTTTTTTTTCGACCATAATAAGTTGTAAAGTGTACTTTGAATTTGGTCTAATATATAATCTGGCGGGTTTTTGAGGACTGTTAGGGAATGACTTATGGTAGGAATAGCCCAAGTTTGGATTACTGTAACCTTTCCAGTCAAATGAAGATTTCTTAAGGACAAATCATTGAGAAGTTTGCTGATTTTTTTTTGATTTTGTCCAACAAAATGTTTGGTGAAATGGTTCTCATTTTGTAGTTCAAATTTTATACAGAGAATACTAAAAGGCCCCTGATTGTTCCTTTTTATAGGTTTGTCTGTATTTACTTCCCACCCACAGCCATGCCGAGATCCTATCAACACGATTTGTATCTTATCGTAATTAACCTTTAGGCCGGATATCAGTGAGAAATTGTCAAGTGTATTTAATGCCATGTTTAAAGACTCCTCACCGTAATCCAGGAACAAAGTGTTCTCATCAGCGTACTGGTTAATAATGTATTCAGACTTATTAATCTTTATTACGTTTATTTGGGGGTTAAACTTGGATTCCGAGCAATGCCCGTTGTTTATGATGCAGCTGCTGGAAACATTGCCGTAAAAAGTACTGAACCACTGGGAAAAAGAATCGCCGAAATTTAAAAACTTTAAAGTTTTTCTAATAAATTTCCATACCACCGAATCAAATGCTTTTTAAAAATCATCCAAGATCAGCATTCCGGGAATTCCCATAGATTCGGTTTTTCGATTAAATCTGTTGTAAGTCGTGTTGACTCACCTGCCAAATTTCCTTTCATAAACCCCAACTGATTATCTCATATTAATTTTGGAAGAAAGTTTTAAATCTGAATCTGTTGGCTATTGCTAAAGAGCTTCTTTATTGATCGACGTTCACTAAAGAAATCGGTCGTCAGTTTTTTCTATATATTCTTTTGATTTATTTTGGTATGCACGCAATTACCCCCAACCTCTATGTAACTGATAATTGTCCGATTTTGTAACCAAAATTTAAATAATTTATAACACATTGACCCAAATATTTCCAGAAGTGTTTATAGAATTCAACTGTAAATCCACCTGAACTAGGGAATTTATCGTTGCTCATATCATTGAGAACCATTTGGCACTCCGTCATATCAAGAGTTCCTTCGATCATCTCTGTCCAATTTATTAAGATATGGTTTTCCAAATCCAAAAATACGTCCTCAGTATGTTCTATATTTGGGTTTGAAGTTCTTCTAGATTTGAACATAGACTCGTACAAATTACGCTGTTCTGCAAGTATATCGCCAATTTGTGTACATTCTATACCATCATCTCTTATAAGTTTTCGATTTAACTTCTACGTATACTGTCGCTTTTCAAGACTGCAGAAATCGGCGCCGATAGTCTATTGACGCCATAAAAGTACCCAAATCGCATCTCGGGCCTAGATTTTCAACCTGATTTTACTTTAATAGGTCCCATTTCAGCATACCTCCCACAATCTAAGTCGTCCCATTTCATGTCTTCTACATTTTCCAGTATCAAAAAAATAAATCATCGAGGTATTGATACCAATGTCTATTGTAATTTATCACGACAGCGACGAAAAACAAAACATTGAAAGACAGAAAAGACTTAAGAAACATTTTATTGTGATTTGAAAATCCGCGTTAAATTATAAATCCACAGGGATGCGCGAATTGGATAACCCTGCCTTTAGTTCCTCCAAAAGTTATTCAAACTTTTTTGGGATAACCTTTTCTGTTTTTTCTTTAAAAGCACCCGGTTCAAACTACACTTTCAAAAATAAATATCATGAACTTTACCTGTCCGACTGCGAATTGCTCTTTTTCTATTGTTGTATTTTTAGATTTTTTTTCACTTGAATTAGAGGTTATGTAATTAGAATTTTAACATCTGACTACTTATACATCTGACCAATGAATGTCAACGGGGGAAGGGGGAAGGACGTGTTGACATCACTGTTCGCTCTCGGACGGAAGATCAACTGAACAATGCCAAAGATAGAAAATTTATTTTCGTTTTTATTAATTGATAAAATGTTGGATGACCTTATTCGGTCTTTTTAGTGCAGGTGCTGTAACTTGGAGGCTTCAAATTCGGTGTATGCTTTTCAAAATATCTTTGAAGTGAACTTATGAAGTCTGTTGGATTTGCCTTCACACAATTTATTGGAGAGTTTCTAGACACTCAGGAATAAAGTGTAACAAGTCAAAGCCAAGTGAGCAAATTTTGAATACGAAAAGTAAGTCAGCACTCACTCAATTAATCTTTTACCCAACTTAACAGTCAAAACCGGCCAGCGCTATTCTCAGCAATCGAAAATTAATTTTCATTATTATTTTTATTTGTTTTCTCAAAAACATAGGTTATGACCCCTTGTTGGAAAGACCACGTCGAGCTCGTCCCAACGAGGGGTCATAAGCTATGTTTGTGAGACGGAAATGAAAATTTACTTATTCTAGAATTTTTATTTTGCAAGTGTCGCCTGCTTTTCCGGTTAGGTAAAGGGTTAAAAACAGTGACAAAGAGAGTACAGTGTGATTATCTTAGGTGAAAAAGCGCTTTTTTGGCCGCTGTTTTCATCACAGTACTATATATGTAAATTGAGGGGCCGTATAAAACCGAACTGAAGTTTACTCTTAAAAATAACAATGGATTCGTCAGACAGAAACAATCTATTTCAAGAGCGCCGTACATAAAATTATCGCCACATACTGCTTCTCACGGGCATACCATGTATGTGCATAATACCAAAATATGTCGTTATCTAATCTATTTCTGGTATGTCCATTTAGTATGTCCATTTAGACTTCAGCGTACCTTATATTTAAATACGATTTTTCGTCGAGGGGAAGATACGAATGACTATGGGGTGAGTATAAGCTGAAGGGGATTCCATTATCCGGTCGGGAGCACTGCAGAAGGAAAAGTATTTCAAACAAATGTTGAGAGGGCACCCAGAAGATGAGATGGCAACAGAAATACGAAACTTTCTCTCTCCCTAACGCTCTCTCCTTTTCAAACACAAACCAACCAATAGTGCAAACAAACAAATGCTGAGACGTGCAGGTGATGAGTGGGTTTGGATCAATGTAGCACCTGAAAAAGATGCGCCGTTCTCCAACTTCAACCCGAAGGTAAGGATGAAATATTGTGTGATTCATATCCCGACACACTGAATTTGAGAGTTATTTTCCAAGTGAAAATTTCCAGTAATGAGTCAATTTCCCTGTTCCGTAGTATTGATTATATCTTTTTCAGGTCTAATGTGGTAGAACCCTCAAAAAACCCGCGATACTTTATCGGCGTGAATGACAGGGAAATAGAAAATGTGTGGAAATTCGAGAATGGGGATAATGTTACATGGATGCACTGGGACACGGACCAGCCGAACGGTGAAACGTACCCGGACGGACAGCACTGCATAGTTGTGATGTACTCGTCCCTAAAATGGCACGATGGAGATTGTTCTACCTTATACAATTACGTTTGCTCAACGTCATTCGGTGAGATCATCGTGAATATTTTCATTGTTTTCTGACTGTTTTCTTTTTTTCATTGACCTTATATTGCATTGATGGGAACTTCTGATCACGCAGTCAGGGGCATCACGAAAATGACCGATTGGAGACAAAGAGGGGTGGTGTAAACCTGATTTGTCCTTGGCCGTAGTGGTTCAAGTCCGGACTGACTAATATTCCAACTACATTATCAAGGCGTCTCATTGTCAAAGGCATGCCTCAATGATGTTGTTGGAAGACGAAACGTTAGTCTGCATCATAGCTAAGTTGTCAAGACCTTCTGCAAATCTGTTGGTATATAAATATGTGTTGTCTGGACTTTGTGCTTGTACAGAATCTTTTACCACAACAAGACTCATTTTTGGGGACGTATAGCTACGAGTCGCGCTTGCGCAACCAGTTGCTATACCTCCTCCGAAACAAGTAGAGTCGCGATAAGAGATTGCAAACAAGCACAATGAGCACGCAACACTTTTATCTACTCTTCAGTCAATTAACACACAACAATGCATTCTCACAAAGGGACGCTTACAAACAAAAAACACACTCAGCTGACTAAAATGAGAGCACTCCATCCATTGTTAATTCTTCCAATCCAACGGCACGTGGGGAAATTCCTTCAACGTGAATGAAATTGTACATGATGACAAAAATTTATCATACTCGGCCCAAGTATGATATTTCCGTCGGGCAAGGGAATTTCAAACCAATTTCAATTCACTTCAAGAGGTCACCCGTGGGAGGACTGGGTGGTTTGCGAAAACATCTAGCGCATGACGTTTTTGTAGAGCGCAAGAATCTCTTTAAACACATGACGTCGATTCATTCATCATTTTTAGAAGCTTACAAACCACAATGAGATATAGACTTTACGCCTCAAAGTTTTCTCGCTTCAGCCTTCTATTCTTGCGATTTGGCTTCATGTTTTTTGGTGTTTTGCACTGTTTATGTACTGGATCGTGCAATTCTCTGAAGCATGAATTAATCGTTGAGGCAAACTAGATTGCAGCATTATGACTTTTTTGAGGAAATGACTTGTGATTACCAATGCCACTGATATAGTCCGTCAGGCGTTTCTCGCGAAGTCATTTTACCTTTATCTCGACTGCAATAGTGATACAAGATCTTTTATGGTCGAATTGTTATCGTTGCTGATACTGCGGTTTTCGATTGAGTTTTTAGATAAATAGTAAATAAATGGATATACATATAGTAGTCGTGGCACTTGTTTAGGTAAACCGTACCGTACCGGTACTACAAAGTGGTCAGTTTGTATAATTGATGGTGTGTGTGACACAAGTCTATGTATCAATGCTAGTCTTTTAACCCTTTACCTAAAACGAAAATCAGACGACACTTGCAAACAAGATTCTTGAATAACGAATTTTCTCATTTTTTGTCTCAAAAATATAGGTTATGACCCATCTTTGGAACGAGCTCGACGAGCTCGTTCCAAAAAGGAGTCATAACCTATGCTTTTGGGACAAGAAATGAAAAAATAATGAAAATTAATTAGCGAATTTTGTGAATAGCGCTGGCCGGTTTTTGGCCGTTACGATGGGTAAACGGAAAAGAAAGTACACGATAACTGGCGGGATAGAATTGATATCTTACTCTCCAACCATGTCGAAAATGAGCCGACTTGAAAAATTATTGGGCGGCCACACACCCCTAACCCCTTCCAGCTTAGCGACCTACCTGGTGTTAGTTGACATGGGAGCACAATGTCACAAATTAGGGGTGACTTTGGTACGTTTGGGATCCGATATAATAGAAACTGTTAAATGCCATGTTTTATTTACATATGAAATACACAGAGACACAAATATTGAATATTAAGCTTGACTGATACGACTCTCGGGTAAACCACACAGAAAATCACGCATATTCACATACATGCAACCACACAGAAATTATCCACACAGGAATCTACAACCACACAGAAAATTTTGTTGCCTATTCAATAAATATAGGTCTTTAACCACGAAGATAACGGTTTCAGCATACAGTACGCTAAACCAACAGTAAACTCAGTTGGACTAAATGCCCCTTCGTACAGGACACCCAAATAGTGTTTGTGTTTATGTACATTTGGTGCGCCCCACTGCGATGAGCTCACTGTATTGTGAAATTATGTTCTTACGAATGATATCCACCACGAGATATGAGTTTTCATTACTGCTCGGAAAATGATTTGCTTAAATAGTTCAGGAAATGTTACCATCACTAGACACACGGAATGCATATAGCAAACGTAGTAGATTTATATGGCGGTTGATGCTTTTCACTTTCGAACTGCTCATGCGCCTCAAAATATTGATCAGCAAGTGTAGCCATTTCTTGAACTGACGAAATGTTTCTTTCTTTTAAAAATAATTGTAAATATTTATTGTATGAACCCAGAAGCTGTTCTCTAAACATGATATATTTAAGGCCTTCAAAATCATTACTAACAGGAGCCATTTCCATCCAATTATTTAGGTAACTTTCGAGACGAACTACAAACTGTTGCGCTGTTTCACCCACCTCGGGTTTCTCACTTCGAAAGTTTTCCCTAAAACCCTCTTCAGTTAAATGGAAACGTTTTAACAGGGCCTCCTTCAAAATCTTATAATTGTCACCATCCGATAAAGATAAACATGAGTAAACATCGAGTGCATTCTCTTGTAATAGTGAGCTGAGATGTATTGCCCACTGATCTCTTTTCCAACCCACCGTTTCCGCAAAACGTTCGAATCTACGCAAATAAGCGTCCATATTGTCGGTCTTGTCATTAAAAGGAGGCAGCTTCGGAGCCTTCGCGCAATTGGTAAAGTCCGAATTTTTAGAGAAGTCCTCTTCATCTGTCGAATTTTCAACATGTTTCTTGGCCTTTTCTAATTCAATCTCCTTTTGCTTAAGCGCAACTTCAGTTTCCATCTCGACCCGTTTGAACTCCCGTTCTCTCTGCCTTTCGTCCCTCTCAGTTTTTCATACTCTTGCTTTTTAAATTCATTCTCTCTTTCTGCCACAAACTTCAACATTGCATCACCGCTTAGCCCCAATTGCTTTCCACTGTCGATCAAGGACTGTAACTCGGCCATTTTGAAAGTAATGATACACACACTTCCCTAAAGCAGCAAAACTAAAATCCGGATCCTTGTAGCCTAGCTATATGTCACAAATTAAGGGTGACTTTGGTACGTTTGGGATCCGATATAATAGAAGCTGTTAAATGCCATGTTTTATTTACATATGAAATACACAGAGACCAAATATTGAATATTAAGATTGACCAGCAAATGCACATACAGAGAATTTTCCCTACAAAATAAATGTAGGCTATAATCACCAGTCCAACAACTTTTTACTACGGCAGAGCCGTTTTTACAACCCGGAACCCGGATGCAACAAAGCATGCAGTATGTGTGAACCCACGAAGATCTAAACTGATACGACTCTCGGGTAAACCACACAGAAAATCACACATATTCACATACATGCAACCACACAGAAATTATCCACACAGGAATCTACAGCACCGGTTAGATATATCCACACAGAACTTAACCACACAGAAAATTGTGTTGCCTAGTCAATAAATATAGGTCTTTAACCACGAAGATAACGGTTTCAGCACACAGTACGCTAAACCAACAGTAAACTCAGTTGGACTAAATGCCCCTTCGTACAGGGCACCCAAATAGTGTTTGTGTTTATGTACATTTGGTGCGCACCAGTAATGAGCTCAATGTATTGTGAAATAATGTTCTCATGAATGATATCCACCACGAGATATGAGTTTTCATTGACTGTTCTTACTTAAATAGTTCAGAAAATGTTACCATCACTAGACACACGGATTGTATATAGCAAACGAAGTAGACAATATCATTCATTTCTCTTGGAGTTCGCACCACAGCACTAGGACTAAAGTGAATTGCTAATATTGGTAACGAAAATCTGCCACCTTAAATATAGGAAGATACGTGATGTCCCAAGCACGGGCTCGCTCGTCGGGCGACGGATTCACGTACAGTTCCACCACAATTCAGCGACGATAAATCATGTCAGAATGGACATTATCCACACAAATATTTGGTAATAAATATCGGCAAAATGTTCGCACTCATCACGGATATATACAGTAAATGAGGATGGTGGTCGACGTACGGATGTACGGATGGTTGCACCCAGGCAACAAATAATTGCACAGTTATTTTAAAAGTTGCTTACTCACAGTTCATCACAATAGCCGACGTCCAAGAAACACATGGAGTTTCAATGTTCAACAGTATTAGATGCTTACAATACCTTCGGCTCTTATGTACTTGTCTCTTGAAATAATCAGGTTCAAATTGTCACAACGCACACCATACATTTTATGTGTTTTTCAAACTGAGAAAGTCGAACATTTTATTGTTTTTGTCACCGCCTACACAATACTCTCCTACTAGGAAATTTCTACCTCGATATGAAATAAATACTGCACGGGAAAAAACATTCACAGATTTTTTGTGTTTCACTGGCCGCTGGACTCTCTTTTCTTCAAAGAAGCAGTCACCATTTCCAAACAAACAAAAAATCAAAACCTGAAGAGACTACACTAAACATCATGAACTGTCGACGCGAACCAAATATGTTAACCCCTTTCACACACCACTCAGCCAAACTCACACATACAGAATATATTTTGTGACACACAATCGTTTAGTTTGTTTCTTTTAGAAAAAAGTACAAGCATGGGAGCTATTTTCGTTCTCAAGGTTTGACTAGTTTGTTGATTCGGCTTCAATTTTCCATAAGCATGTTGGACAACTGTTTCCTCTAGACATCAGCTTTAACCCTAAGATACTGTTGTGCGTATTATTGCGTACGAAATCTTTTGTTTAATTTAATGCAGGATAATAACTGGTTTCAATTGTTAATTAGTCTTTTCCTATAAAATAATATTAATTATTTGATTTGATTTCTTTTATTCGTGCCGTTACAAAATAAAAAAATAAACAAATAAACTCATTGTTGCTGACTGTGTCTAATACATTAAACCCTTCAGTACTCCTGAAATACTATTGACCAACAGAATATAATTTACAGCAAATTAAGAGTCTGTATTGTACCAATCGGAAGGATCAGTGATAATTTGATCTCAGATCCTAGAATGTATATAACCCTTTACCCAACGCAGACGATATCAAAATTTATTATTTTAAATATAATTTTTTTTAATTTTTCAAATATTTTCAACAAACCGATATCATGTGACCCCTCATTGAGCTCGTTCCAATGAGGGGTCACATGATATGGTGTTGAAATATTTTGAAAAAAATTATTTTTTCAACTGCTCAATTTGCAAATTACGCGAGCGGATGCGGGCGATTCGTTAGGTAAAGGGATAAGCCAACAACCCAGGAATTTTGAAGGTTGTTGGCACATTTCAGATCTTTTATATCATGCACGTGCCAGATAGAACTCGTGCTAATTACACATATCTGTCACTAATGTTTGTGGGGGAAAAATGTTTCTCGACAAGGATGGTGCTGAAACGGTCCATGATGAAACAATGTCGGCAATTTGACAAAAAAATGTAACTTGCGAACTACTGAACACAATAGCAGTGTTTGACGTCAGTAGCTAGTGTATCTACCACGTGTCCGGATGACAGTCTGACCCCCCCCCCCTCCTAATGCTACCAGTAAGCCTTCTGATACGGTTCAGAGGCAACTGCTGCCGCACCTCATGCAATGCAGCTTCCAAATCTGCCAAATCCTATACAGGCGGATCCCTTGCTTGCGACGACGTCTAAGAAAATCCCAGATATGTTCCAAGAGATTCAAATTGGGGCTCATTGCAGGTCAAGTTAGAGTTGTAATAGCGTTGTTCTGAAGGAATGCTCTCACAGCATGGGAAGGATGTGACATTGCATTGTTGCCCATGAATATAGGGGAGTAGCCAACGGGAGGCTGTCAAAATGTGGCACGACAACCGGACTGAGAATGTCCCGGATGTACTGATGATCATTAAGGTTCCCACGCATATCAACATATCAAGTTTACAATCATGAGAAAGACATCGCCAGATCATTACTGATCCTCCACCATACGGTACAGTAGGTCTGATGTTCCTGGGCACGTAAGAAGTACTCTCATGCGATCATGACGTGAAGCAGGAATCTACTCTCGCCTGACCAATGGCCTCTCCTCCGCGTCCCGAGGTTCCAATGTTATCGTGCTATACACCACTCCAAATGCCGTCTTTAATGCTGATAGGAAAGACCCTTCTGGACCTCATACCAAGTGGATTGAGACGGTTTCGGACAGTTCTGTTGCACAAACGCCTGTTGGGGAGCCAAAGGCGTTTCAAAACCCCACATGAAGCAAAGAGTTGACGCCTAACGAAGCGTGCCGGACTCTCATCTTCCCGAGGAGAGGTCTTTTGGGGTTGTCCAGTCTTTGGTCGGTCTTTAACATCGTTGGTTTATTGATGTTTTCGGACAAGTCGGTTGGTGACAGAATGACTATAGCCAAGTTGCTTTCCAATAGCTTTAAACGACATGCCTGTTGCATGCATGCCAACGATTTGCCATCTTAGTGCCCTAACAGTCTCTTCCTTGCCTTGTCAACATTTATTGATAAAAGGAGTGACATATTGTCTTATTTTATACCCAGATATTGCATGTGGATGATAAGTGTTTTTGTGACATTCGTGGGCAGCATGCTTCACGTGGACGAGGGGGATGTGTTTTTAACATGTGTCACTAGCTAAAATGTACTGCAGCACATAGCAATCATTAAAACTTAATAATCAGTAACAGCAACTTCACTGTCATGAAACAGTTCAGGGGTGCTTAATTAAGTTCCAGATTATTTCTGGTGGTCGGAATTTGTTATTCAAAACTTGGTTTGTTACAAATTAGGCACTCTCCAATAAGTTGTAATAAAACAAATGTATATAAACAAATATTATTTATCTTTGACTGAATATGAAATATAAGCAAGGAAAGTGTTGGCTTTTACTCTGGTATCCTCAGTTTTGAAAGCCCTGATAGTGGCTTCTAGCACTCAACCAGCAGCAGGATTATATTAGTATTTTAAGCTGCGACAACATTAGGCTCAACGGTTATCACTGAGAACTATTCGGGAGAAAAATGGAATTGAGGTTAAAACATTAAAAAATCGAAAAATAATAATAAAACAAATGACCACAAAGTACCAACGCGCTGTTTTATTTCGTACGTCATAAGGCGTACAAAAGTATCAAAGGATTAAGTTCTAGGTGTATATAAAGATGGTCATAAAATGATTTTCTGTTCCTTCCTTATTATACATACAGTTAAAACTAAAAGTCCTGTCATGAAATGCGCACAAATAGTACGTCGATCTGCGCGTTAATCTACGCATTATGACCATAGCAAAAATATCAAATTCTGTACATATGGCCTATGCACAAACACTGTTTCAGCCAATGGACCTCCGGGTAACCCGGAGGTCCATTGGCAGAAACATTGCCTGTG
This sequence comes from Pictodentalium vernedei, assembly GCA_031216915.1. NCBI lineage: Eukaryota > Metazoa > Mollusca > Scaphopoda > Dentaliida > Dentaliidae > Pictodentalium > Pictodentalium vernedei. The sequence continues at coordinate 369,488,785 of CM062291.1, forward strand.
TTTGCTTTGAGTAACCAGGAGAACCTGCCGTGCTTTGGAGTTATTATTTTTATAAGTGTATCTTTGCCATCAAAACTTCATGTTATTGGTTTGTTTCATGTTTAAGTCTCATAATCTACATAATAGCATGGGTGGTGGTGTATTTCGTCCCTTGAGTGCAAGTAGGCTTTATATTTAAAGCATAGCAAAGCCTTGTTGCACTCAAAGGACAAATTGATCATTTTTTTGAGTTTGCATTGGTTATAAAATGAGAGCATGTGGTAACCAAAAGGATCATGCGGGAAGCCTGAGAAACATGTTTGTTTAATCTTTTTTAGGCATAAAGGCAATTGATCTGGACCCGTCTAGTTTAAATCAAAAGTTATCGTCTTTGATCTGGTCGATCTGGTATAAGCGAGACGGAATGTGCAACCTAGATTGATTGGCTGTGTATTAATATGTTTATTATATGACAGTGGATATGATATTGTAAAATTGAATACCAGGCCTGTGATGTACAGTACGTGGAGAGTGGATTGTAAATAAATCACCCGGGGTCTGGAATTATCACCCAAAGTATCACTTTCAAATTCTGTACATGTGGACAAAAACACAAGCAATGTTTTCAGCCAACAGACCTCCGGGTATAACCCGGAGGTCCAGTCGCTGAATTTTGTGCTTGTTATGCTTTGCTACAAATTGGCAACTATTCTCGGGTGGAATCTCCACACTGCGGGTGAGTTAGTGTAGAAAGGGAAATTATGGAACATTTGTTCAGAATGGTCGGCAAAGGGCACTGGAGTTTTCTTTTCGCGTTTGAAAAAATGTCGCCTCGAAACTTTTCGCACGTAAACCATGTCACATGAGCCTCGTGTGAGACAGGCGTGATGTGCATTGTTTTCTGGGCTGTCCGAATTGATAAGGAAACTACACGACATTTGAAACCTATTTGTGATGGGCATGTAATAAATTCTTATATGAGTACTTTTAATGAAAGTAACTTTGGTTAAATTTAACAACAACCCAGCTTTCAGTGAACAAGTGTAAATCATTGTTAATGGCGTAACAGACGCCTGGAATTTCGAACGACTCCATTTGCTTTTGGGACCAATACTTTCATAAACTTTTACAATTGTATTTTACCGAATTGTATTTTCTATAAGTGAATATAAATGAATCACTGACGTTTTGAAAGATATGGCAATTTGCCAACTGTAAGTTAAATAGTATTGGCCCCAGCTGGTCAGATTATAATTCTGTTACACCATTGGATACATCTATGATTTTAATGGCAGGTGGGCAGCAAAAAACAGAAACAGCCATATTTTAAGAAAATCCTCCATCAGGTTGAAACAATCATATGCCAGAAAATTCACGATGAAAATTAAATAATGTGGTGATGTTTTTATCTATGTATTTATTATCTAAGAATTGCAACTGATATGATAATCATACATTTTGAATTCCAGGCATAACAAACTCGTTCAACTGTATAACCTCTCCTTCTCCCGAATCCACCTCAACAATCTCTGATTCCACGGACATGTTATCTACTCCACTGTCGACACTGGGAACTGAATATCAGTTTACCACGACGAACACTAATGAGCAGGACTTTACTCCAAGCACATCCCCAGAAAACATGACCATGCACAATTGGACTATTTCAAAGGAAACACGGTCTGGTAGGTTATTTAGTGCTCATAGTTTTATTTTGCATGCTGGGAGCGCGATAGATCAGTAGGTAGAGATACAGACTGATTCGATTCGAATCCCACCTGCGGCAACCGCGTTGTGTCCGTAGGAAAGACACTCCCAATTGCCTACGTGGGGGTACGGTGGCGTTGGGTACTAAGGCTTATTGAAGACAAGTGCACCACCGACGTGCAGTACGCCTGCTTGTGTGAAGTTAGTACTTTGGGGAGTCTGACAGTTGCTCGGTGGTTCTCGCCGAGTACTCCGGCTTCCCCCACCTGTAAAACTGTCTGACACGAGGTAACCCTGTCTGTTAGATTATATTATTACTGAACCCCCAACAAGCCAGGATCGTTTAGCCCATTTCCTCGTTGACATTGTTCACTGAAATGATACCTTCCAGGGCGCCAGTGTTGAAAGGGTTAAGTCACGCATTGCTACTAGCAAGTAAGTTGAGGCTCTTGTTTCAGAATTAATAATATGACTGACCAGAAGATCAAAAGAACCAGGGGAATCACAGAGAGGTGAGTGTGAAGATGGCCGAATGGTCATGTGTGCCCCCCCCCCCCCCCCCCCCCATCAATAATTCTTTCAGCCGGCGAACTCTCCTCAGAATTGGAGTAAAAGATATAGATTTCCTCTTCCTGGTAATCATGTTCCTTCTTCATATATCTGATCCTTGGACTTGTGTTAACACACACACAGCCGGTCATACAAATCGAGGTCTGTAGTGTTGGGTGCCCAACATAACCAATCTGGAATACTTGTACGTCACGTATTACTTAAATAACAAGTCACGACTCCTACACGTATATTTTATTTATTACTAATGAATTTTCATGAAGTCTTGAGTTTTCAAGTACAGTCTCAACTAATTAATCTTTCAACGGCATCATCAAGGCACGACTTCGAGGAAGGCATGCCTAGATGATATATTTGGACTATTTGTCAGTCGGAACTTAAACCATCACAGGCGAGGCAAATCTGATTTAATCCCCACGCCCCCCCCCCCCCCCCCACCCTCCACCCAATCGGTCATCTTCGCGACGCCGCTGAACTCAATGAATGTTTAACATTCCTTTCACCTTTCAGTAGCCATTACAAAATGTCAGTGTTCAAGTTTCTCCTTTATCGCGCCCACATACTTATATTAACTTGATATAACAATGACATGTTTGGTTATACAGTCAGTAGGACAAGATATATTGTAACAATCAGTATATTCAACACTCCGATCTGCCTTACCTCTACGCTCAACTTCCTTCTCCCCACATTCCGTACAAAGTACAAAAGGACAATCGCCTTCTCACCAGCCGTATATGTACAACCACATTTTCACCCGTTCCACCCGTCAGCACAGCATTCATTTCACCTGCCCCCCAGTCTATATAACGTCTTTCTTATCCGCCTCGCCACTTTGTACAACCTCCTTCTCCCATTTGCAGTGGGAACCCTGGAACGTAGAGCAGTGCCTGTTTACTGTAATAAACACGTTCTCATTTACTGGTAAAATAGAACCGGGAACCAACACGTAGGTGGAAGTCCTCTTAAGAGGCCAGCCTTGGATATAAACGATTGGCAAAACTTGACTCTATCCCTATGTTGCGGTTATAAGATAGCCAAACATGCTGAATGTGACCTTAAACACCAATACATATATCAATTCTCGTCCATTCCACATCTCATTAACCAATGTCATCCATCACAATATGGAATATAATCGTCCTTTCGCTTGTTGTATCAGGTGCTTCATTAATTAAATGTTTGATGGTTATTCCTACAATTCGTGTTTGGAATCTAATATTGTTGCGTCCGATGGAAATACTGCCCATCCGTGGAAAGAGATTAGTCCACGTCGACCATGCTGTATGGTTGAAAAGATTATTGGATCATTCGGAGACATAGAACGTAAACAGGTGCCCTCACCACACTCGCCACTAATCTCGAGTTTTTAATATCTCCGTCTCCGCTGGAACAGCCAATGTATTTTGGATGTCCTACACCCCCAACCTCAACCCACGCACACATTCACTTTTATCATATGGCTCGTCCGTTTTGTTCACTTTGAAACATTTGATATTTTGTTTTCATATTAATCAGTGATAAATAAAGCCTTCCGAAGATTTCATTGGTCATTTTCAAAACTAGACAATTTGGTTGGCTGAACAAAATACAACCGGGTCACATTTTCACATTTGCATAATTAGATTTGGGAGCTTTCATTGGTCAATTTCAAAACTGAACAATTTGGTTGGCTAAACAAAATACAACTGTGCCATATTTGCATGATTTCAGTAGGGAGAATTTACGTTGTCTATCCTATTTAGGGTGGGTTACATTGTATTAATCTTTTACCTACAAGAAAAAACGCCATTCATTTCTTTTTATTTTCACTTTTTGCTTCCAAAACATATGTTATGACCCCTCATTGGAACGAGCTCCTTCCAATCAGGGATCATAACCTATGTTTTGGAAGTAAAAAATGAAAATTTTTAGTTATACGAGAATGTTTTTTCCAAGTGCCGTCTGCAACTCAAGTTAGGTGGTGGATTAAAAAGTCATACAAAGTGGCTAAATTGTGCGTGTGAGTGTCATATGATAAATAGAATATGAAATGAGTGTTTTTCTCATATAATATTTAAGAAACGCGTCTGAATGTTCCGTTTGGGCTCGCCAGAGGCTCGCCAAAACGGAAAATTCTTAAACTCGTTTCATAAATATTATATGAGAAAAACACTCATTCCATATCCTCTATTTATTGGCGTATTTTTACAACGTACAGCAGGCGAGATGTAATGACTCACTTGACAATACACCAGATATTCTTTTTTTCAGATTTGAAGCCTATTTATGGGAAATGCTGGTGTAGAAAGAACACCGCGTCTGCTATAGATGTAAGGATGAAGCTGGTTAGAGAAACCCTGAGAATTGATAGAAAAGAAACATCGAGATATAGGAGAAGTCGAGTGAGTCAGCCGAATAGCAACAGTTCTTGTGAACATTTTGGAACTGTCGGGATAATTGTAATAATTGTTTATTTGAGTACTGTGTTTCTTTTCGATATAGTGAGCTTACTTAAAAAAAGACAACGATCTCGTCGAGTTAACAGCATTCAAAGCAACAGAAAAAGACAGACTTCAAAAGAACAGAAAAAGATACTATCCAAAACAGAAAGAAACAGCATTCGAAGAAAGAGGGATCATTCAAAACACCACAAAGAGACAGCCTTCAACACAGCATAAGAAAGAATTCAATTTAAACTTTACCCCACGAAACGGAAAAAACCGACCAGTGGTATTCACAAAATCATGATTCTATTTTCATTACTTTTCGTTCTTTTTGGTCGCAAAAACCTAGCTTATGACCTTCATTGAGCGAGCTCAGCGAGCTCGTTCCAATGAGGGGCCATACGCTTTGTTTTTCAAGACAAAATGAAACAAAATTCTTATTCAAGAATTTTGTATGCAAGTGTCGTCTTCTTTTCGTGTTAGGTAAAGGGTTAATATGAATCAAGTAGCTATGCGAGCCCATTCTTTACATGCGATTTCAACAGATACTGTAAAATTACCAATAGAGTGGAGTATTCACCCAGATATTAGTTCAGTTTATGTGCAGAGCAGAAGACGCAAATCAAGAGATCCTGCTATGAAACCTGTTTGCGATAAATGTCCGGTCCTCCGGGAGAATTCTGTGACGGGGCTCGAGGTGGTGGGTGGGTGGGGGAGGTGGGGGGGCGAGGGGGGATACTCGCTAACACATGGTGTGAACACAACGTCCAAATCTCTGCACAAAAAGAATGAAATTATAGCGATAACAGATTGAGTGTCTTTTTTGGAACACGCATTTCGCCTATAAATGGTTGTCGGTTTGTTAGTCTAAATGAATGGCTAACTTGTGTCGCTAGTGTTGGGTCAGATCCGAGTCCCCGAAGAGGGGTAGCGGGGTAAAAATATTGGTTACTTGTTGGCGCGATAGTTTGTGGTTTACGTACCTACAGTACAACCGTCGTAAACTGGTCGTAATCCACGCATGCGTTTACCAGATAATAAAAATCATCATCAGGAACATTTTAATCAACAATGAAGCACCGGGTTAAATTTTTGATGATTATTCCTGTAATTAGTGTTTGGAATCTAATATTATTGCGTCCGTGGAAATATTGCCTACCCGTGGAAAGTGACCAGTCCACGATGGCCGTATTGTGTGTGTTGAAATTTTCAAAAAAACAAACATGAAAATTGCAATAGGAGTTCGATAGTGCAAACGCGTATTTTTTATTTTTTTATTTTTTGTTTGATTTATTTTTTCAGTTACCCGAAAGATTGATTACTATAATGGATTTTTAGCGCTTACAGAAATTTCATGATTAGTTTCCATTCTGATAAGACGTAACATAGTACTGGGGTGACAATGGTAGACATAGAATTTCGACTGGAGCGCGAGCGGTTTAGTCGTAATTCTTTGTTTGCTCTCCTCCCTGCAATATTGTAGAATCTCACCTGTTGAAAACGAAATACGCAAATATTAAATCGAAAATGGTATTTATGTTTGTTTTTTCTAAATGCAGCCCCTGATTTCGCAATATTGTTGTATTGAGCTGGAAGACAACTTTTGGAGTAAGGGGGGGGGGGTGCTGAAATCAACGATCCTAGTTGGAGCGAGTGAAATATAGGAAACACTCCAACAAGGGTTCTTGATTCCATTCACCCGACCCTCCCGGGGGTATGTTCTGTATTTTACCACGATTAAAGGTAAGGGTGATGCGGAGATTTTTAAAGAAAATTCACACTTTAGGCGGTCTGGCTGCTTTTTGTAGTGACATTGGTTTGCGTCGAAGCATTTCAATCACATCATAACGCCAATCAGATGCGTAGCGACCAACCATATGTGTTCTTACATAACGTCTTTCACATAGGCTGGATTCCAAGCGTGGTGTGTGTAGCAAATTTCTCAAGGTAAGCTTTTTTCTCGATAACACGGAATGAATACACCGTGATGGTGTCACAACGAAACATCGACCCCACTGGAGTAGGTATGTATATGGAGATCTGATCGCGAAAGTAACCACTCATTTGAACACAGTACTGTAATCTATTTTATCAAGTAATCTTTTCCAGGCATTAAACTCAAATTTAAACACGGTTATGGACGTTCATTCCACAACATTCTGGGAGTAGTTTAAACTCTGCGTATTCGCGTTATAGAGCAAAACGTCGACCATGATCTCTGACTGTTTATATTTTGAACAAAAACATAATTTAACTGGATGGATGGATTTTAAACCGTAAAGCAAATTTTCAAAAGTGATTCAACAAACCACGGCCAACGCCGAAGCGCCCAACAACGAAGGGAGAGTAACTCTCCCCTTTATAAAATGGCGCCAAATAACACTAAAACAACATACTAAAATTTCAAAAATATCTGAAACATTTTAATTTTTGACCTTATTACCCCTATGACGTCACCTCAGCTTTCGACCTTACCAGTTGGAATTTCCTAGAATGTCATAATATTTTTAGATATGGTTTTGCAGGGAGATTATATTCAAAGGAATTCGAAAGTGGCATGTTAATGAAAATAGGCTAAATGTTGAAGAAAAACGTCAAATGTTGCGATATATCGAAAAACCAAAAAACACCTACCTCCTATTTTTTTGGTCTACAGCACATTAACATTTCATGAATATCGGCCGATATTTATATTTTTGTGACATTGACGCCAATAACGTAACTTGGAAATTCGGCCATAACCGTTTAAAATTCCAACCACGGTACCACCTTTTAGATATGGTTATGGACGGAGATGATATATCCAAAATTTTAAACAGCAGGGACTGATATACAAGTTGATATTAAAAGATAGCGAAAAAACACTGAAAGTGATGTTGCTTTGGGCAAAGGTCCGATATCAGAAAACGAATGCCAAATTGTGTTACTAGAAGTCACCATTAATACGTGTACGAGCTGTGGTCACAATAGCTTTAACCCTTTACCTAACATGAAAAGCAGACGACACTTGCAAAAAAAATTCTTGAATAACTAATTTTTTCATTTTTTGTCTCAAAAACATAGGTTATGACCCCTCGTTGGAACGAGCTCGACGAGCTCGTTCCAACGAGGGGTCATAACCTATGTTTTTGAGACAAAAATGAAGATATTTTGAAAATTAATAGGCGATTTTTGAGAATAGCGCTGGACGGTTTTGGCCGTTACGTTGGGTAAAGGGTTAAAATGTGGCTGTAGTGTGCTTGACAAAAAAAAGTTAACGATCACAGTAAGTCAATTTAACTTCGTTGAATGACTTAACCCTTTGAACCCTGGTGGTATAATCCATGTCAATGAATGTCAGCAATTGGAAGAGTCCATATTCATTATTTATGGGTAGACCATTGAATATTTTCCACGTGCTACCTTGGTCTACCTTACACATTCACCTATTCACCAACTCAGCCATCCCACGAAATTAAAAATGACGTATTATGTTCCTGGTCCGGAAAGCGGCCTCTCGGGTTCAGTGACTTAATCGCAGCCATGCCACACTAAACCATCATTGTAAAGAGATTGTTCCAGTGAGAGGGCCACATGAAATTTTGTTTGCTTTTTTTTTTAAATTTTGTGAAAAAATTGCTGTGTTTTGTCAATTATGAAGGCGAATGCACCGATTCTTTAGATAACGGTTGACCGTTGTTTCAAACTAACATTTTGTTAATCAATTTTTTTAAGTATCTACGTAATTTGAGGATATTTTGCAAGCGGACGCTCGAAGAAGCCATTGTTTTTTTAAACGTTGAACGATGCCTTTTCGGAACCCCTGTTTGTTTCACAATTCATTTATGTATCTTCTATCGCTTTTGGATTGAGGGGTAAAATTAATCTTCAACTCCTCCCCAGGATTGTATGAAAAAATAGGCAACACGTTCAATAAAGTGTGTCTGTACCACCCAGAAGGCTCAATGCGGATTTAATTTCTTGAATTCCACATTAACTGGGGACTCGTTGCCCCCCCCCCCCCCTCCCCCCCCCCCCCCCCCCCCCCCGTAGAAATGTTGGGTCAATGAGTCAAAATAGCAAATGAAATTAATGTAAATATACATTTTCTATCTTTAACTTCGAAAAGGTTGCGAACAACATATTCAAAGGGTCACGAGGTAAGTAGATGAGGGGCATGTATATTGTATATATGTATATGTTTAGATGTGTCCTGCTTAGGTTTTGGATTTTGACGGATCTGGTTTTGGCAATTTGGTATCTCGTTTTGCGAATAAATATAATTTCGGTATTCAGGATATTTTACCGTAACTTGTAAATGTTTTCATTGCCTTGATTCATGTTTACTGATTTGATTATTTATTTTATTGTAAGATTATTATTTTATTTTCCTACTCAGAGTTGCTATGTTCACCATTTTGGCAATTGTACCGAACGTTATGTGCAATCAGTGCTTCAATTGGCTAGTGTGTTAGAATCAATGGGAGCTTCGTTTATACATAATGTCATTTTATGCAGCTCTGTTTTGCGTGCAGAAGTTCATTGGCTGGACAATCTATTAAAACCGTGTCGTGGCCTGTTTGGCTTACTAAGATTGCGAATTAAGAGCATCCAGGTTCGAATTACTTCCTAAGGACTTTTAGTCCCTTTCAGTTTGGGTATTTTGTGTGCTGGGAGGATTTCGTAGATTTTTATATTGACCTTTTCTGTTTAAAATTGTTAGGATTTAAGTAGGAGGTCACAACCCAAATCTAACTGTCTACTACTGTGTTATCTTGTAAATAGTCAATACAAAGTTTCAGGGGTCCTCCTTAAAAGAAAATATACTCGCCCAAAAAAGAAAGTGTGCATTGCAGAAATTGATCAAACTCCAAAAAAATAATTTCGTAGGTGTAAAGAGTGTTAACCTGTTCATGAATAAGTTATATTGAACACAAAAACAGCTTTCCCCGTTAAAATTGCATTAACGTTAAAAGACGTGCTGCACGTTTGTGAAAAAACATGTTTTGCACGTGAAGAGTCTGAAAATGCATGCAGCAGTGTGAATCCTTGGGTATTTAAACACTAAAGTAAGGCCTTCCTATCGTTCACATTCAAACCTGCGCTGATGTTAAAACGACTCCACATTAGCACGCCAAGATTGACAATGAATCAACGTCTCCTTGCCCTGGGTATGATTAGAGCTGGCAGAACACACAGAGAGGTTGCTCAGCATTTGAACTGCCACCGTAACACTGTAGACAGGCTAGTCCATCGACATGCACAACATGATGACGTTCGAGACCGACCCCGCTCCGTGAGACCCCGAGTTACCACCCCTGCACAAGATCGGTATATCCGTGTCGTCCATCTCCGGAACCGGCAACAGACGGCAACGACGACAGCCAGGAACATCCCTAACCTGAGGAGGATACATCCTCAAACAGTAATCAACCGGCTGAGAGAATACGGCTTACGTCCTCGAAGACCTGCAATTCGTCCGATTTTGACGTTACGTCATCGTCGTGCCCGACTGCAGTGGTGTAGACAGCATCTCAGGCACCCCTTACACTGGTGGCGACGTGTTTTATTCACAGATGAATGTCGTTTCCATCTTCCATCATCAGATGGCCGCCAGAGAGTGTACAGACGTCGAAACGAACGCTATGCAGATCCATGTGTCGTGGAGCGAAACCGTTATGGGGGAGGGTCTCTCACGGTGTGGGGTGGCATCACTGCCCGTAACAGAACTGAGCTGGTCATTATTGATAGCAATCTCAATGCAGCCAGATATCGTGATGAAGTGCTTACACCTGCTGTTGTCCCATTTCTGCAACGTCACGGCCCCTGCGTCATTCTACAGCAGGACAACGCCCGACCCCACGCTGCTCGTGTTGTTCAACAGTATCTGCAACAACAACAAGTGGATGTTCTTCCCTGGCCCGCAAATTCGCCCGATATCTCACCCATTGAGCACGTATGGGAAGAAATGAAACGTCAGCTACGCCGGCTTCCCCATGCACCGTCAACGTTGTGGAACTCCAAAGACAGCTTATCAGAATATGGAACAACATCCCACAACACTTCCATGCTAACTTGTTCGCTTCCGTGAGGCGTACATGCACAGCAGTAGTCGATGCAGACGGAGGTCATACCAGATATTGAGTGTGTGACTTTTGTGTTTGACCCTTAGTGTCTTTGACTCTCCATGGCACCAAGAGTATTCGTCGTAGCGTAATGAAATTTCTCGTGTTGATCACAAATTGATTCATCTGTGATTGAATAAAATTTCCATGAATGAAAATGATACATATCTTTTTTTAGTGTTATTTTTTAGCATGCACACTATCTTTTTTGGGAGAGTATAGTATTAAAAATTGGTTAAAGCTTCAGGTCTTCTTTGTATATTGGTTTAGACATCTGTCTCTCCGTCAGTCTGTTTGGATATCCGTGCGCTTGTCCGTAAATCTGTCCGTCCGTCAATCTGTTGAGTGGTTTCCTATCGGCCTTATGTAAGATCTGTATTTTAGTTATCTGTAACCAGCCCGCGCATTCTCCTGTTGTTTTATAGGAGGGGAATTCATGTGCCGATACGAATTTAGCCTGAGGTGATTTGATTAAGGGTGTTACAGTACGTGGAGAGTGGATTGTAACTAAATCACCCGCGGAGTGAAGTTGTCACCCAAGCTATAACTTTCAAATTGTGCACATATCGACAAAAAACACAAGCAGTGTTTCAGCCAATGGACCTCCGGGTTTAGTTGGGTAGCCGTTTGCAAGACTACATGCATATATATATATTTTTTTTTTAAATTTGTAAACATGTATCCAATATGTCGGAAACCTGAGGTTCTAGTTGCATTCTAACATTACTTCCTTTCGACTGACCTGGACATTTGGATTACAAACTATGTTGACGTTTTCTATGAGTTGGAGTAAAACCGTTTTTTTTAATACAAACAATCGTAAAAGAGATATTTTATTGATTCTTCGGAGTTAAGATAGAAGCTTCAGAGCGGAGTTTTTTGAAAGACGACTACGAAATAGTTCAGAATTGTTTTAGAGGATACGGTGATTAATTTTGAACTGTAGTGCCTGTAAATATGTGTCACTGGTTGAAGTGGAATGTTGTCTTGTATTAATATTTCCATCCGTCTGCGTTTATATCATATCTTAGCTCATCGCTCCATTTAGCTTCGGATTTTCTTTCAGGTACAGCTCTCTTGTTCAGAAAAGACCGTGAAACTGTTTATTAACTTTGGCAGTTAACTTTGAGAGAGATACTAATGAATACTCCACAGCATCGATTTTTGTGTACTTTCCAGGATTATTTTTTACAATTTTTGGGTATTGCCTTTAGCACTCCAAAATATGTAGTGGACGGGATATCTTAGTTGTATTTGGTTTTAAAAGCACCAGGTGTTAAGAAATTGCTATTATAATCTACAATATCGTCTATAAAAACACGCCATCTGCAAAACATTTTTCATACTTTGTTTAATTTGATACTTTTATTATAAAAGGTTGGTTGTGATAAAATATCTTTATATATTGATATAGAATAATCTCCAAGGAATGACCAGGAAATTACAATATAACGCCAGAATGGGGGCATTGATTCTGATAATTTGTGTAAACTGTCTTTTGTGAAATGCCAAAAATTGTTGTCCGTTCCTTGCTGGAGGTTGATTGATGTTATATGCTCTACAGTGGTTAATGGGCCGTCAAACTGATTTGCCAAGTTAACTCTTCATATACCAAACTTTTGTACGATCTTTCCGATGAAATTGTTCATTTTTCGAAAGGACTATGACTTGATAAATTGTGTATGTTAGCAAGTGACTGCCAATTATCTACAGTGATGTAATCCTCGTGTGCGGGGAAAAAAATCATCCTCGTTGAGTCTGAAGGTGGGAATGGGGAAATCTCACCCTCGGGGCAAGATATCTGACCAGACCCTTGGCATGCCTCGGGTCTGGTTCAAGTATCTCGCCCCTCTGATGAGATTTCCCCATTCCCACCTTCAGACTCATCGAGGATCATAATAATCTTCCTTACAGGGGCAAACTTGTCAATTCCTTACCAGAGGTTGTTGATGCTATATGCAGTGGAATGGTTATTGGACCATCAAATTGATCTGCTAAATTAAACTTCATTCATGATCCATCAACCTTCAGCTTGGGAGCTGGCACCGTCATGATAAAACCATAGCTGTTGACACAACCCCTAATTAAACAGACTCAGGTTGTATAGCACAATGTTTGTGTGTGGGGTTCGCTGACTGATTCAGTACGAATTGTCTTTGTGGCCTCCCTGCGTCGTGCCCTGGTATAATAGGCCCACCCGTGGTAGCCAAGTTGTCCCCGCACAGCTGCGATGGCCTGGCTGTTCACATTGCCATCTCAATCTACTGGTATAGGAAATTCGTCGGAATCTGTTCCATTGGGATATTGATATTTATTATTTATTTATTGGTGTTTAAGGTCAATTACTTATGCACAATGGCTAATCGTGACCGTGACAGTTTTACGGGGAGGAAGCCGGGGTATCCGGGGAAAACCACCGAGCATCGACGAACAACTGCCAGCTCATCAACAGTCTAACTCTGACCATGCTCCTCTCAAGCAGGGTAACAACGGTTGAAGATATGTACACCATCGACGTGCAGTACCCCTTAGTACACGGCGCCATCGTGCCCCCATGTAGGCAACCGGGATAAAGTGCCTTGCCCAAGGACACAACGCCGGTCGTCCCTGACGGGGCTCGAACTCGGGACCTCTAGCATAGAAGTCCAACAGTTTACCACTTAGCCACCTCGCTCCCTGATATTGAAATGTTTGTGTGGATGAGCTTGTTAGTTCCTCGCCAGTGGTTTGTGGGTTCCTTTGGCCATCCAGTCGATCTGCTTAGCTGCGTCTGCACTAGAACCTTATACCCGGACATAATAGGCCCTGAGGCTCAATAGACTCGATGATAGATGTCGCTATCTGCATTTTCTCGGTTAAGACCGGGACTAATAATCCCCGCTCTTTCGTTTTGGGCCTAATAGTCCCTGGATTGAAAAAAACCTCCAGTGTAGACGCAACGAAATTCACAAGCTTGGACTAAATTAGCACAGATACGTGGCGCGCTATACTTCACTTGAAGTCGTGATATTTCGCTTGCTACTACGGCGATAGCTTTACAATTAAATCATAACATAAAGATAATTACACATCTATACGAACGTCTGTAGTGAAATGAAATTGTTGGATATATTTATATCGTATGTAATTACTGGAAATAATGAGTTGTTCCGATAATACATTCAGCCGCGAAATTGGGAAATTACTAAGCCAACTTTGATGTTGGTTGATCTCCCCATAGCTCGGGTCGCGTCACACTTGGCGCAGTGCTTTTTAGTCCCGGGAATAAAACTGCAGGGAAGAAGCAACGCTTTTGAATCCGTGGCCAATTAAGCCCCGGGGTGTATTATCCCGGGACTAAACTTCTAATGCAGACGCAGTTCACGGTCAATCCCACCTTCATATTGGGAACAAACAGTGGCGTAATATAGTAAATATTATTACCACTCAATCTATAAGTTACTAGTCGATTAACATAAGTTTGGGGGCCCGTTAAAACTCCATAATTTCAGTTACGTCATTCGACGGAGCCGGGCCGCGGGCGATAATGGTATAAATAGCCATTAGCGGCCCGCGGCCCGGCTATTTTTAGATTCCATGGTCTAATGAACTACTCCCATTCGGATGACGTCCCTTTGTATTTCTGAACTGAAGTCGAACGCAAGATGGAAACAGAAATATCGAACCGATTTTAGTGATTATTTCTTCCATCAATTCCCTCGTGCGGTTAGCTGTAACAGGGAGTGATAATAATAGTAATAACGTGATTGTTGTCAGGCACCATGATTCATTAGCGGCCCTGCAGCAATGATGAACATCCCTTGGGCTTATTAACGGCCCTCGACTTCGTATCGGGCCTTTAAGAAACCCTCGGGCTGATCATCGTTGCTGCAAGGCCGCTAATGGAGGTTTGGTCCCATAAGTTACACATCCCATTTGTCACACAATCCAAATGTGTCATTAGTGACACAGTTTTGAAGTTAATAAAAGAGTGTTAACAACCTGTTACCCCTTGACAGATAATGCTGTGTTATTCCGTGAGAAGCAATCAATTGAAGTTTGCTTTACTGAAATCATCAATTAGTTTTATTAGTTTTATTTTTTTTTCAAGTATTCAAAACTCATACCTTGTTCACTCTGTACACACACTATCACCTGAATGGCTTTTTGATTTGATTTGATTTGATTACATAAAACAAATGTTATGTTTTTTTTTTAGATTATTAATAAACATTTTAAGTTTTATTTGATTTGTTGTTTTCAGCCTAAACATTTTTTTCTGAAGTGGCTCCTATGTTGAATAAACATAATGCATATTCCCTATTTAAGGAGTAAATTTTGGATTCTCCACAGTGAATTTTCCTCACTTACCGTTCTTCACAGTAAACATGGCAGCTCTTCAGAAAGTAGAATACATTTTGTCACAACGTGGCACACAACAAGTTTTATTTGAAGGTTACATCTACAACAAGCATGTCACTAGGAAGTTTTGTGAGCACTGGACATGTGCTGTAAAATCATGCAAAGGTCATTGCACAACTGTTGATGAATTCATCAGAAACACCACAGAACACAACCACCCACCAGAAAATACAACAATTACTAAATTTGTCAGCAATATGAGAAAAAGAGCAAGAAGAACCTTTTCAGCATGTCCATCTCTTTGGAACCATCTGTATATATTACATATTAGAAAAGGATCTACAACATTCCCTCTAGTATATGCACTACTTCCAGATCGACAAGCCAACACCTACAGTAGATTATTTAGAGGTTTAAAGGCTGCCGTTGAAGATAAACTAAACTGTCAACGCCAACCTTCAGTGGTGCAGACTGACTTTGAGATAGCTGCAATACAAGCCACAGAGAGAGAGTTTCCACACGCTGAAGTGAAGGGGTGCTTTTTTCATTATACTCAAGCCATCTGGAGAAAAATTCAGAGTCTGGGTCTGGCTACAGCCTATAGAGAAGACCAAGAAACACAAGACTGGATAAGGCGAGCAGCAGCTCTTCCCCTTTTACTCATTGAAAAAGTAGAGGATGCATGGTTGGAAGTCATGGAATTGACACCTTAAGGCCACAATATAGCCCAGTTCAAAGATTACATGGTAACAACATGGGTGGATGATGACGCCATATTCCCTATTCCAATGTGGAATCATTTTACAACAACTGGGCCACGGACAAACAATACTCTAGAAGGCTTTTACCACAGAATAAACAGGTCTATACCTCATCATCTTTCCAATATCTATAGATTTGTTGAAACAATAAAGAAAATAAAAGTAGCTGAAAGAGCAACAATTTTACAATTGCAAATGGGTGCAGCCCCTCCTCAAAGGAAACGCGTGTATAAAGAGACGGACAACAGATTGATAAGACTGAAAGAACAGCTGTTGAGGCATGAGAAAAATGATATTGACTTTCTCGATTGTGTCGGCCATTTGTTGAAACTTGGCTAATATGTAAAATAAAATTTATATCGAATTATGTCATTCCATTAGACTGTAGCTATTTATTTCATTATACATTGTCGCTATTTATTTATCTGTTTTGGTTTTTTTGGGGTGGGGGGGGGGGGGGGGGTGTCATTTTATAATTAAATTAATTTTATTGATTAATCCATTGTATATTTTCTCTGTTTATTTATTTGCTTTTTGTGTATCATTGTGTATTATTATGTGTAATCCAAATATTCTATCAGGTTAATTTGTTATATATTATCTCTATTTATTTATCTGCTTTGTCAATCACTATTTATTATCTTGTGTATTTGAAAGATTCCATTTCATTATTATTTTCTTCATTTATTTATCTGCCATGTTGCATATTTATTAGAAATAAACATCAAAACCAATTTAATTTGTTGTTTTTTTTTAAATCCCCTGATGATGAAAATGGTCACTGAATGAAATTAATTCAAGACAGACCATTAACACTAATAATAGGTGTGTAAGGGTGGTGTTTATATACAGTAGAAGTCTCCTTGGTTACGAATCGAAATTAAGTATTTTTATTGTTTACTAATCATATATATTTCATTTCCAGGTTATTTTATTCAACTTTGTGGGGAGGTAGTTTAGTATAGTAACTGGGACAAAGTTAGGAGGCCTTAAATAAAACTGTGAGCGCTAAGTTGTCGAACGGTTCGTCGTGTTGCCTTTTGTCGCGTGTTTACAATTTTCCCTGTCCGATCGCGTAATTTTGTCTTGATGATGGCGAGCAAGTCTGTTCAGACGGAGGTAAGTATGGAGGTAAATACGTGTAATATCGCGGTCCAGGTCAACGGTGCCAACGGAGTAAGTATTGGTGTGCAGACAGAGGTCACTGGGGGTGTCGGTCAGAGCCGGGTTGGTGGGGCCACCGATGGCGATATTGGGCTTGAAGTTTGTAAACAGTGTTCTATGATGTATGGGGACTGTCGCTCGATGGGATATGGAGAGGTATGTGCAAACTGTCAGGAAATCCTCCGCCTACTTGAGACAATTGTTAAGTTTGAGGGGGAGATTGCTGAGCTGAAGGGAAAACTTGGTAGGGCGGGGCTGTCTGGAGTTACGCCTGTGAAAGTGGCTTTCCGAGAAGGATGGAAGGTTGTCGGTGGTTCCAAGAGGAAACATGGGGGTAGAACCTTTGATGTGAATGAGGTAGGTGATGAGGTGGGGGCTGCTAGAAAAGTACGTAGGACAGATGAGGGGGGCCCAGGCCGGAGCAATGCTGTAAAGCGTTTGGCGTGGACTACCAAAAGTGGTAGGAGAGGGGGGCCAGAGAAGCAGGTAGATAGCGGTGTAAAGTCCAAAGGCAGTGGGGAGTGCAGCACCAGAAACAGATTTGATGTGCTCGATTCGGAAGAGACAGAGGAGGAGATGGAGGTAGTTGCAACAGATAGTAGCTTGGGGTCTAGGCCAGGAAAAAGGAGGAGGGATCCGGGGGAAGACCAGGGGAGTAGTCCAGGTAGCTCAGGGCCTGGAAAGAGACGGAGGGACAAGGATAGGAGTAATCCTAGGTCAAAGATACCGATACCGATATTGATTCCGAGTGGGGCAGTTGGAGAGGAAGAGGACGCTGTAAACAATAGGAGACTAGAGGAGATAAATAGGGCGAGGTCCAAAAGTAAGTTGGTGGTTGCGGGAAGTAGCATAGTTCGGGGGATCGACAAGGTTGTCTGTGGTCCGGACAGTAAAAATAGAACAGTTCTGTGCTTTCCGGGGGCTAAAGTGGAGGACCTGAGGGATAGAGTGGACGGTATTGTAGCTGGGTCGGGGCCTGATCCGGTAGTGGTATTACATGTGGGGTCCAATAACATCAGGGAGAGGAAATCAGTTCGTTTGGTGGACACATACAAGGACCTAATTAGTAAGCTACTTAGCAGGAATGCTCGGATCATCGTTTCAGGGGTGCTCCCCGTTATGGGTGGTGGGAATGAGAGGAACTCGCGGATTATGGCACTAAACGAGGAGCTGGAAGAGCACTGCAAAGACTTGGGAGTACATTTCATTGACCACTGGGATTCATTCTGGGGACAAGGAGAGTTGTATGGGCGAGACGGATTGCATTTAAGTAGGATGGGTACAGACCTGTTGGGCCAAAAAATCTTACAGGTGGCTGGGCCTTTTTTAGAGAAAAGGGGGGTAGGGGACCACAGCCGGTAACCCAGAGTGGCACAAATGCTGGGAACATAGGAAGGACAACAAACATGCACAATACAGGGACATACCAGGGTTATAATAATGTGCCAGTGATGACAAAAAAACAAAGATTCATTAAGTTTGGGTACTGCAACATCCAGGGTCTGCACAAGAAAGTAAGCGAAATATCAACAATGATGGACGAAGGAGACTTCGATATAATGGGTCTAAGTGAGGCGTGGATACGACGGGATGAGCGGGTTGATCAGATGAAGGGTTGCGTGTGGATAGGAGCTGGGCGAACTGAGGGTCAGAAACGGGGTGGGGGTGTTGGCATCTACGCTAAAGAGGAATTACAGCCCTCATTGATTACAGATCTCACAGAAGCAAGGACTCAGATTCCAGTATCCAACGAAATAGTCTGGGCAAAAATCAAGTTAGGAAGCAGGAGTGTTGCCGTTGGTGTTGTATACTTAGCAGTGGAGGGAAGTAAGCCCGAGTGGAATGATTCAATATATACAACTCTTAGATCGAATATCACAGAGCTTGGGAGCAGAGGGTTCAGTATTGTCCTAATGGGGGACTTCAATGGGCACATCGGGGATAAGGAGGAGGGCATACAGGGAGGTGATAGGAAAATTAACACGAATGGGAGGAAGATGTTGGACCTATCAAAAGAGCTTGGTTTAAAGATCCTGAACAGGGATGCGAAATGTAAGGGTAAATGGACCTGGGAGAGGAACGATAAGAAAACAATAATTGATTATATACTCACTGACATTAGCGTATGGAGGGAGGTTATAGATGTAGAAATAGATGACGAGGGAAAAAATGACTTGGGTAGTGATCACAACCTGATAACAGTTAAGATTATGGGCAAAAAGACGAATAGAGACAGAAATACCTTCAAGGAAGTTTGGGGACTAAAACAAGGAGCCGACTGGAAGCAGTTTCGGGAAAAACTAAAACCAAATCTTGAATGTATACCTAGGGATGCAAATGTCCAGAGTATTTCAGATGGCATAGTAAATAGCCTAACAGAGGCAGGGAAGGAGTGTATAGGAAGGGTGAGGGTCCCAACGAGAGAGCTTGGATACAGGGTTAACGAGGGACTGAAAAAGGCTATAAAAGAAAGGAAGGTAAAATGCGCTGCTTACAGAAGAAGTAGGAAGCTTAAAGGGGTGGATAACAATGACACGAGACTAATGAAAGGAGAATATGAACTGGCACGGAAAAAGGTGAATGAGATAAAGATTAATAATAGGAAGGAGCGCAATTGCAGTCTTGCCAGAACAATAAAGAAAACGGGGGGTTCGAGCTCAAACGTATTTTGGAACTGGGTAAATAAACGGGGGAAAAGTAGTGTGCAGAGTATCAAAGTGGATGGGGAAAGTACAGAAGATAAAGGCCGTATCGCTTCAGAGTTAGTCAAGCACTGGGAAAAGATAAACGATAGGCGATGGGGCAGTGGGTCCCCACCAAAAAGAAATACACTGGTGGAGGAGAACCTATCCAATCGTGTATGTAGCGAAATAACGGCAGAAGAAGTGCGGAACGTGGTCTCGAAATTAAAAAATGGTAAAGCGGGAGGGACTGATGAAATTCCGAACGAATTCCTCAAAAATGGAGGGGAGGCACTTATTGAAGTCCTGACAAACCTTTTCAACCTGGCTCTG
Source organism: Pictodentalium vernedei (assembly GCA_031216915.1). Lineage (NCBI taxonomy): Eukaryota > Metazoa > Mollusca > Scaphopoda > Dentaliida > Dentaliidae > Pictodentalium > Pictodentalium vernedei. Next base: position 369,508,851 of record CM062291.1, read on the forward strand.
CGAAAGCAAGAGGTCCCCAGAGAGTGGAGGGAAAGTAAGGTGTCGTTCATACACAAAAAGGGGGATAAGGAAGTTCTAGATAACTATAGGGGGATATCAGTTAGTAGTAACATCGGAAAAGTATTCTGTAAGGTCATATACGGTAGACTAGAGGAAGTTATTGAAGAGAAAGGTTTTTTAGGAGAAATTCAAAATGGTTTCAGGAAAGGACGAAGAGTCACTGATCACCTATTTACACTCACCCAACTGATAGAATCAACAAAGGCTGAAAAGAAAAAGATGTTTCTGGCATTTCTAGATGTGAAAAAAGCGTACGACCGAGTGTGGAGGGAAGGTATGTGGCGAAAGCTCGAGGGCATCGGACTGGGGGGTGACTTTGTGGGAATCATGAAAGCACTGTATACAGATGTGCAAAGCCAACTCAGTCTAGGGAGTATCACTACAAAACGAGTCCCTATGGATATAGGCCTCAAGCAGGGGTGTATCTTTTCACCGATTTTGTTTGCATTGTATGTTAAAGATTTAGGGGACGAACTAATTCAGAGTGCGGAGGGGGTAAATGTTGGAGACATAAAGATACCAGGCTTATTCTTTGCGGACGACATGGTGTTAATGTCTAGAACTGAACAGGGGCTAGAGAAACTGCTGGAAATTGTTGGTAGATATGGGAACACTTGGCGGCTCGAACTAAATGAAAATAAAAGCAAGGTAATACCCGTTGGACGCAAGGTAGATATGACGAAGAGATGGAGAGTGGGGGAGTTCTCAATCCCAGAAGGGGAAAGCAAACAAATCACTGTAGGAGAAACGGGAGAGTATGAGTATCTAGGGGTAAGCATAAATATAACGGGAAGAGGGGTGTACATAAATTATTCAGCCAAACTGATTCTGAAGGGGAAAAGAATTCTGAACCAACTAAAACTTTTAGGGAAAAATAGTTTCAACAAGGTCTTTGTGGGAAAAACACTGTGGGAGAGGGTGGGTTTACCAAGTATAACGTATGGCACGGACGTGATTCCATTAAACCAAACCGTTATTAAGAAGTTGGAAAATACTCAAAATGATGCCGGCAGATGGATAACAGGGTCGAGTAATGCTGCAGCTTTGGAAGCAGTAAGGGGGGAGCTTGGGTGGATGAAAATCAAGGACAGGGTAGATTTGGGAAAACTGTGTTACTTTAACTACTTGAGAAACCTGCCTGACAACCGGTGGTGCAAATTGATGCTCGATACCATTTGGAATTCTAATATAGAAACGGGGTGGTCAAAACATGTGAGGGAACTAATGGACAATTACTCTATAGAGGTCACAAACATAGAAGTAGGAATGAAAGAAGGCAAAAGGTTTGTCAAAGAGAGAGTCATGGAAGATTGCAATCGAAACTGGCGATCAGGGGTTAGCGTGAAAAGATCACTGCAGGGGTTACAATATAAAGAAAAGCCAGCTTTTGAGAAGTACCTAGATAGCACCTTTGGAGGGTCACTGCTGTTCAAACTGAGATCAAGATCACTGGAGCTTCGGGGAAAAATTGGGAGAGATGGGGAGAAGGGATGCCAAATGTGCCACTCTGGAGTAGTGGAGACCCTGGAACATTTTCTCTTGGAATGCCCACAGTATATACCTCATAGAATAAAATTTACTGGAAGAATAATGCAGAAGTGGGGTGAAGAAACAAAGGATAGATGGCTGAAGGGGGACACGAGGGAGAGGGTAGGAATGGTTATTGAAGAAATTGAAAAAGAGGAAGTGAGGGACACTATTAAGCAGTTTATATCTGAATGCTGGGAGGAGAGGAGGGGAAGAGGGGGTGGGGTGCAGGGGGAATGATGGCCTTCTCTTATGAGGACCGCGACAAATCAGCGGCTGGCCAAAGAGTTATTATTATTATTATTATAGTCATTTAGACTGTGTGACAAATGGGATGTGTAACTTATGGGATGGTACCCTAATGAACCACAATGTCCTCCAAAATCATGTTATTGTTATATTGTTGAACGCGACGTAAAGCCCGAATCAAACAAATAAATAAACAGTTTAACAACCTTTGTGGACGGTGTAAATTTGTATCTTGTAGGAGACTCATGCTGTTCAGCAGGATATTAATTTGCGTCACGTGCTTACAACATACTTCATGTTCCCAGTCAGGTCTCCCTTAATATATTTTTTTTGTAAATATCATTTTCTGCATGTAAACCCTTTGCATGTTCATTGCTATTTGTCACTTTTCCTGTTTTTATGTTTGTTTTGAATATTTATTGTAAATTATACATGCTCTCCCATTGAGGAGGATAATAAAGAATATACATATTTTAATAACCAGTCTCATCTCTCTTCTGACTCCATCGTTGTTTTTAAAGTATGTTGGGAACGACGATAACGAAATATTGCTCTTGAAGAGTTCGTTTCTATTGAAAAGGAAAATGCGTATGTGCTATGTTGGCGAATCGGACGCCAGCACCCAATTCAGATTTTAGAATCCAGTACCCGATTCGGCAGTAGTGGGTAGAGGCATTGTGGACGCCTTGGTTTGCACTTAAACAGACCTAAACATTGCGACCTTGCTATAAATAACCGTTGTTGGCGCGTATGTGCTATGTTGGCGAATCGGACGCCAGAACCCAATTCAGATTTCAGAACCCAGTACCCAATTCGTTCTCCGTGGGTGCAGTGAGTGCAAATCCATTTTCTTATCTATATGTGAGTTACATGTTCGCTTTCACTTCCCATCATTTGCTGAGAACGATTAGATTCTCAAAATTGAAACAATTTTAACACATTTCCCCGTTTTATAAATGGAAACGTCCTATACTTTTGAATCGGGTACTGGGTACTGGGTACTGTCTGCTAACTTCACTGACATGGAAACTATGGATGTAAAAAATTCTAAACGGGACTAGCAGAAGAGAATTGTTGTGTGGAATAGCACACAAGGAACAAATTCAACAGCCGGCATTTGTTTTGGACAGCTGGAAATCTATTTTACTCAGTAACGGCCACTCTCTTATAGATGTAAAAGAAATGCTAGCTTTTTACAACAATACAATAAAGTTTTGAAGCGATTCGCATTTCCAGACGTAATGACTGTGAGCCAAATAACGACCGCTAACTAAGTCGATTTATTGATAACTCTCTTTAAATCTACTCAAAGGCCAATGCCAATACCTCAGCCGCAAAATGTGGATGTACTTCAGCCTGCCAGTGCCCCGACGCCCATACGCACAATTCACGATGAGTGTTTCGGGGACATTCCACTCGAATACAGGTTAATTGTGGACGAGTTACGCAACATCCGTGCTCACTCTTATAATCCAGGACGTTTTGGGAAACATTTGTCAGAGAGACTGTTCTCGGAACTTTTTGGACAGGACGCACTCAGAACAAAGTACTCGTGGTATGGAGGTGGAAAACTATCCAAAATAGAACTGGATCCCATCAGAAAAAACTATCTAAAAATACATGTTCTATTCTTACACCCAGAGTTAGCAGAACAGAGGGTGTTTAAAGACGTGATTGTGTCCAGAGTAAATGAAAATGTAATGCGCCCAGTGCGCCAAATTTGCAGCTCAACACAAGAGGAGGTCGACCCTGCAGTTACTTTTTGAATTTGATAGTTAACGGACTGTTTTTTTCCCATAATTTATTAATTCTTCTCGAACAATACAGGAAATCGATTTTTGTCTTGGCATTATATCTCGTTGAAGAGGCTGATAAGGGGAGGGGGGAGGGGTGGAGGGGCGAGGGAAGAAACAGCAGCATGTGACCGGATGGCTAAATTATTATTAATGGTGCTTGGGTTCGGGGGTGGGGAGGGGGGGGGGGGGGCTTTGGGGAATTAACTAGGGTCCTGTGAACATTCGAGATTCGATTCGATATCGATACCATACGTCTGCTTCCGAGATCGACCCCGAATCAGTCTCAAGATTCGATAATTTCGAATCTCGTACTAACTAAAAAAATGAATAAAATTGTCATTAGAAAATTCATTTATGTAGGCTCGATTCCTATTGAGTAATTGACAATATTTAATTGTTACGTAAGTAGTGAATTTCGCCCAGAATATTATCCACAGTTTTAGTTTTTGAAGGCTTAACTTGTTACTATTCACGTTCTTATGAACGTGGATAGGAACAAGTTAAGCCTTCAAAAACAAAAAACTATGGATAACAGGCCTATAACTGTTTCATCTACAGTGCTACAGAGAATATTTAGTTATTGGTGTTTAAGGGGTTCACAAAGTCGTAAAATTCGTATTTTTTTAGTGCTACCTGTGGGTTTGTAGAAAATAAAATGTACTGATATCTATTTATTACTTGTTATTTATAATGCGCATATCCCAGCAGATTATGTACATTATATTACCATCATGGGGCAAAACGAACTTGTATTTTCATTTTCCTGATTACTTGGGGGGAAATGCCCCATATACATTATACAGCACTAGTAGGTCCCTGCCTTTGCCAAGAGTCGTGGGCAATATTTGCAGACATGAGAGTCGTTAACTTCTCACGAAGCTCCAAAATGAGAGGGTTCGTCAACTTGGCGTTGAGTGAAGAAAGTAAAGAGGAAAGACAGTCGGAAAAAATAATCGACTTCTTTCCCTGTATATTCTCGATGTGTTGAAGCGCGAGTTGTGTAGCTTCAACTTCAGCTGTGAAAATAGAACTCTGGTTCGGTATTCTGATTGAGGCGATATGGTCACCAATAACAGCAGCTGATGATACTTTGTCACCATCTTTAGATCCATCTGTACAGATCCTTGTATGTACAATACTTGGACTTTATTTTGGCACATTTTTGTTGAAACAGCAAAGAATTTGTATCAGCTTTTTGGTAGAAGCAAGGTATAAAATAACTATGGGGTTTTTAAGATGCCAAGGAGGAATATGTGATTTACGGCTTTCTTGTATAGAATCAGAATCAGTTTTGACATGTGGGGTTTAATTCTAATTCCCAATGGAGGAATATGTTTCTGGTGTTGGTTTATTTATTTTTTGGTGTTTAAGGTCACATACGTATGCACAATGGCATCGACGTGCAGTACGCCCTAGTACACGGCCCCATCGTACCCCCATGTGGACATTCGGAATTAAGTGCCTTGCCCAAGGACACAACGCTGGAGTCCGAATCGACCGCCAAGACGGTCACCCATCCGCGGATTAACCGGGCTCGACGTTGCTTAACTTTGGTGATCTGACGAGAAGCGGTTACCGCAACGCCACCGCCACCGCCCCCCCCCGCCCCCCCCCCCCCCCCCGGGTGTCGGTTAAAAAATTCAACATTTTGAGGGTCTGAAACACAGTTATAAGCAGGATTTGATGGATTAGCCAAAACTTTAGATACATAGTGGAAATACAAGGCTCCTCTGTTTCAACTTCAACAAGCATCGAATCTATTGGTGATGTTCAAAAAGCCCCTAGACTAATTCTAATACCACGATTATGAAATGCATCAAGTGGTTTGAGATATGACTTCCTTGCAGAACCGTAAACTATACAACCGTTATCTAATTTTGATTGAACAAGTGATCTACCCTTAGAACCCGGAGCGAGACGCGGATACATATTTTGTACATCCACATAATGGTAATAATCATTTTATCTTACAATATATTGGGGATAAGTCAAGAATGTAGACGAATATATAACGAACTATTTATTCGTACGGATGAAAAAAAATAAAAAAAAATGGAACTCACACGAAAGGAACGTGCTTATATCCGACCCCCAAATACAAAAATCTGTATCAGGGGTTCGGATACACGACAGTTGCGGAGTTAATACAGACAAAATACATGTTGATTGTAAGATAAAACTCTTTACACAAAGAATCATTTAAAAACATATGTGAACCCAAATAGGAACAAGCATTTTTTTTTAGCTCATTCCATAGAGGGGTTGGGGGGGGGGGGCATGTTATGATTTGTTGGAATTGGAATTATTTCCAATTAAAAAAAAGACCGAACCCTAACTAGATTTAGAGCTCATTCCAAAAGGAGAGGGATTTAGAGCTCATTCCAAAAGGAGGAGGGGGGGGGGGGCGTTACAGGCTATGATTTTGCTGGAATGTTTTTTTATTTAAATAAACAAAAACATCATCAAAGCAATATTATGTGAACTCAAACTAAATTTGGCTTACATCTGATAACCTTTTACCCAACAAATCATTAAAAACCCTCATCAGAACAAGCTTTTTAAGCTCATTCCATAGAAAGGGGGTCAGGGAAGGAACAGTGGCTATGATTTGTTGGAATGTATTTTCAAATTAAAACATATAAACAAAACCCCGAACCCTGACTAGATTTTGAGCTCGTTTCCGAAGGGGGGAGTGGAGGGGGGGGGGGGGGGTTAAGGCTTTGTTTTTGCTGGAATGTATTTTTGAAAATTAAAACAAACTGAAACAGGGTCTTTACATGCAAATTCAAGTTTCACATTTTCTGTTCTACTAGAGACAACTCAATGTTCAGTGGAGCATGGGGCAGAACAGGCCTGTGACAAGAACAAGTGCATATGTACAGTTAAAACTATAAGTCCTGTCATGAAATGCGCACAAATAGCACGTCGATCTGCGCGTTAATCTGCGCGTTATGACCATAGTAAGGATATCAAATTCTGTACATATGATCTGTGCACAAGCAATGTTTCAGCCAATGGACCTCCGGGTAACCTGGAGGTCCACTGACAGAAACATTGCCTGTGTTTGCTATGAGTAACCAGGAGAACCTGCCGTGCTCTGGATGCCATCCGACATGGCAATTGCGCGCAATTCCTACGCACAGTTCGTGACAGGACTTCTAGTTCTAACTGTACATTTTTACATGTGTTCATCTGGATTTCCCCCTTAGATCTAATCTATCAACTTGAAACAGTACCCGTTAAAACAGACTGTAGCTTAACCACAATAAAACAAAGTATCCTGCTGCTTCTACATGTACGTCAATAATACAAAAATCTGACATGTTCTGGAAACGGGAGAGCTTTCCACAAAATAATGTCGTATTCTGGCATTATCAGCAACAGGATACTTGTTTTATTGTGGTTTTGCTTCAGTCTGTTTTGACTCATTATGTACAATGTATATCAAACATTTACATATAAATCAACTGTCTGAGTGGAAGCTCCATTGAAGTGTTTTGTTTTTTTTCATGGAGCACTGTTTGTAAAAAAGGCAGATGCATACAGAATCGTATTTGAATGTTAACAATCACTACACCCATCCTGCTTCATGAGCTGTGTGTATACTGCTATACTGCAACCTATCTGGAATTTTTTTTTCTCTTTTGGACTTTCGCAACTGGGGTGAAGGAATTTGCTCACAATGTGTAAAGAAATATTTTTCTCAAGGTGAAAAACGGCAAGACGGAAAACATGCTTTATCACATACAAAATAATTTGGTGAGCTTTCCGTGGAATGGGTAATCCCATTACGAATCTGTGCAGCAGGTAAACTGAGATAATGGCTCAAAATAAATAAAGAGTAATCGCTTGATTGGACTGGTTCCGTGAAATAATTCACGAGAGATGAGGGACGTTGTACAAACACGAGTGCGCGAATGCGCACGAGTGCTTTACAATATAGTCCCTCGCCTCGAATGAATTATTTCACGTAACCAGTCCAGCCAAGCGATTACTCTGTTTATTACTTTTCATTATTAACAATAATTATATTATTTAACCCTTTACCTAACGCATCGTTCCAATGAGGGGGTCATAACCTATGTTTTTGAGACAAAAAATGAAAATAACAGTTATTCATTATTTTTTTTTTGCAAGTGTCGTCTGCTTTTCATGTTAGGTAAAGGGTTAAAAAAAAACCAATGCAGTCCCCATTAAACCTACGGCAAAGCGTCTTCGTTTGCGTGCACGGATACATGACAGAATTGTTGATTACATAATTCACTTGTGAAGTTATTGTTTATAATCAAACCCGGAAATCCCAGTAAATCACACTTTGGAAAGTAATAAATAAAGTAGACCTAAAACAAAAGAAAACAAAAACAATAATCTCATGCTCAATAAAGAGGGTGTAGTGATATAAATAACCAATTTCAGAAAATCACAACTTCTCCATCCATACATGTGAACTAGACATGATCATGCAGATCACAGACACGTGTGTTCAGTTTCTATACAGAACATGCGAGTCAAGTTGGTGAACATTTTTTTTTTACAAAATTGGTTCCTGGTGTCAAATAGAGCAATCTGTTCATGTACATGTAAGAACATTCAAGTTCTTAAACAACTATTCATTTTTGTATGAAAGTGAACATTCAGCGAAATTGGTTCGTGTGGAATGGTTCTGTGTGGACCAGTCATACAAAGTAATGCCAGAAGCAGCACTGAGTCTGCGTTTCAGGCACTGCCTGTGGCAATATTTCCCCAGAAGCAAAATGATCAGAAGGCAAATAATAATAATCCTACTAATGGGAGGAAATATTATAAACACTGTCATCCATTCAGCTGAAAGAGAGAGGGAGAAAAGTCTGTCATTTTTTATGGAATTTAATGAGCTTTTTTGTTACTCTTTGGTCCCAAATACATGTAATACAGTTAAAACTAGAAGTCCTGTCACGAACTGTGCGCTTATCTAGGCTTAATTAGGAATTGCGCGCAATTGCCGTGTCGGATGGAATCCAAAGCACGACAGTTCCCCTGCTTACTCATAGCAAATACAGGCAATGTTTCTGCTAATGGACCTCCGGGTTTCCCGGAGGTCCATTGGCTGAAACATTGCTTGTGCACAGGCCATATGTACAGAATTTGATATCATTACTATGGTCATAACGCGCAGATCGACGTGCTATTTGTGCGCATTTCATGACAGGACTTCTAGTTTTAACTGTAGTTCAGACTGCAACAATAGTACGGAGTGGGGAAATAGCACAAACACAATAATAGCACAGGGAGGATGGGGAAATCTTTAAAGTACGTGTAAGTCAGTTTATGAATGGTCAAACTCAAGCCTTAGACATCATGTCCTGGAAAGCTTTCCAAGGAATGATGTCTGACATTAGTTTGCTGGTATACATGTACATGTAAGCACTGGGATATTTCTAGTTTTAAATGTTATCAGTTGGTGAAACTGTTACTTTGTGGAATTTTATCCCTTGAAGACAACTTGGAATTATTTATCACACAGGCCTTTATACGCATCACACAGGGTGGAAAAATCCTAAAACATTAATCATACATGAAAGATAATTTACCACCCAAGAATAGCCATATAGTACCTGAAGGGCTAATTATCCGTTGTATAGCCCACCGAATGGACTTCCCAGTCTTCAAGTACATGTACCTGAAGGATGGTGGTTTGTCAAGTAACCACTTGGTGGAATGTTTTGTTTGTCTTCCTAATGATTTGTCCCACAAAAGGGATTTTTTTTGTCCCGGGTGGAAAGTCTACCCATTGTAGGTCCCAAATAATAGTACAGAGTGGGTAAATAGCCTGAATTTAATAATAGTACTGACCGGATAACAGTTTAGGGTGGGGCGGGGTTAAAGAAGGTCAGTTGATGTATGTTAAACTTCTAGTCTACCATACATGCACATGTACAGTACGACCACTGTGAATGGGTCAGATTCCACACGTCGGAATTATGTCCAAGGAACCTGATGCTTCATTAATGAAAAGTTTGCTGAGTGTCATAGCAGTTCATCTTTGATTGGTATGACGTGCATGTAATACCCACGCGCAGATTCACTCCTGTCCAAAAATATTAACAGCTGAGCCGGTGTTACTTATCACTAAATTAGCCCTTCTCCCAACCACAACAGAAGTTTTGTTTGTGTTAGAGCCAAATGACATTTATCTCACCAAAAAAAAATGTCCCGGGTTGAAGTGCACCCAGTGGGTTATTTATTGTTAATCCACCCTTCAGGAGTCCAGAGCTCCACTGACTACATTAGGCTTGTCCCCATGTCATATCACAAGAATAATCACCTTAACACCCGGGTGGGAACTCCACTCTGTGGGTATTTTAGTTGTATGGTGCTCCATTGCCGGTACTTTTGTTTCAAATGGCAGGAATTGAAATGACACTTTTTGTCTTACATTACAGTATGAGTCAAAATAAGTTGTAATATAACAGTGACATAACCAGAATCTGTCAACGTTTCCTGGAAATATACATAAGATATCCAACCCATAGTCTCAGTTAAACCACTTTCCATGCATAGACCTACCTGAGCCGTGAGCCCATGTAGGCCTAAGATGGTAAGTAGTCTTACTGAGACCTAGGTTCATGATCCTTCTTGAGAGATGAACCGGTAAAAAGATGTCCTGCAGATGTCACATCAGCTATGGGAGACAGGGGACTTGGGAACCTCCATACCCTACCATGCTTCCATTTGCACCAGACCTTTGCTGGATCCCTCGGAATGTACATGTGCCCCCTCCCTGCACTGTGAATTCCGGGCTCGGCCACTGCGACCAATCTTACGTTATTCTGAATTCATATTAGAGAGAGAGGGGGATGGGGGTGGTTGACCCAAGGGCGAGTTGAACCGTTCCAACAGCGCCACTGCGGCAGGGTATCTGGGGTACTCGATGCCCTACCATGCTTCCATTTTTATCCTTTCACTCCTTTTCTGGACCCCTCATGTCATCCACGCCCCCCCCCCCCCCCCCCCCCACTGTGAATTCCGGACTCCGCCAATGCGACCATCCTTACGTTATTCCTAATCCATATTAGAGGTGTGTGGGGGGTGCCCTAGAGCGATTTGAACCGTTCCCACAGTAACTAAAGTAAATATACATGTACTTACACTGAACAATGGAATCTATTTCTTGTCAAGTTGGCGAATTTGAGAACGAGACTCCACTAGTTTGTTGTTTCTTTTTTTGCAGAAACACTGGCACTGAGCGAGTGGGACGATATTATTTCCAGACGTGGTCCGTCCGTCTGATTTTTCTCGCTTCTGATGGTGATACAGAATACGAAGTCGAAGCTGTGTCAAGATTATAGACATTGTCGTTCCCTGTTGTTCCGTCCCATATTTCTCGGTATTTATTGTGCCTCACTTTTGTCACACAATCGATCATTTATAAACACTTTCATCACACTGTCGATGAAATTTGCGAAAAGTTGACAATTTACTGTGCTTTCCTGAACACTCAATCTATAGACAGTCCGACACAACTTAAAATCGAACTATTATAGTTAGTGCTATCTAAAATAGCTCGATCGAACTATGGTTTTCACATCGAAAACAGGTTTTGGGGATTATACGTTCGATGCGCAAAAAGTCGCATCAAAACGAAAACAACATTTTGATCGCAATGTTGTGTCCGCCCACCAGCGACTTAATATGGAAAGGTGAAACTGAATATAACTGGTGGCGGGAAAATAAGGTCATCACCTGTAAACTGTGACCTTTTTTAGACGTATTAACGAGATTTCTTGTCTGGTGATTGGATGAATTGGTTGCAGCGCCCCTTCGGAGTATGCGGTTACTAGAGACGCTTCCATCACTTCTCCATCTCCATCTCAACTGACAATACAGATTAGATCATAGACGAAGCTGTGATCCAGACTACTATTTCTCTTCTCGCCACAACTACAGTAGCTTTTAGGAGTAAGGACTGTCTGAATAAAGCTTTAGGTGAGTAAATGCAAGCAACGTATTTCTCCCTTTGTGCACCCCTGGTTGTTCGGCCCGAGCAATTTGACCAGGTTCGTTTCGGTCAGGTTTGAGCTACCTACGCTCGCGGCTCCACGACTGATGCGCGTAGGAGTAGTTCACTGGCGTCGCCGACAGCTGTTCTGTAATTTTTTGACGGAAAATTTAAAGAACTACAGTTAAAACTAGAAGTCCTGTCACGAACTGTGCGCTTATCTAGGCATAATTGCGTGTAGGAATTGCACGCAATTGCCATATCGAATGGCATCCCCAGCACGGTGGGTTCTCCTGGTTACTCATAGCAAACACATGCAATGTTTCTGCCAATGGACCGACCGGCAGAAACATTGCTTGTGCACAGGCAATATGGACAGAATTTGTTTGCCTTACTATGGTCATAACGCGTAGATTAACGCGCAAATTGACGTGCTATTTGTGCGCATTTCGTGACAGGACTTCTAGTTTTAACTGTATGTTAATTTTTGAGTTGGTGTGATGGGGGAAACTTTGTCTGGATCAGTCAAAACAAAAGTACTGGTGTTGACACGTGTGTATAGTTTATTTTCATCACGCGACTAGGGCACATGACTTCTGTTTATAAACAATGAAGCATGTTGCAGTTTTGAAAATACTAGATGTAAATATTTTTCGTGTGTTCAGAGGTGAGTGTATTTGCTGTCGGCAAATATCACCTACTGATATTGATTGCTTCATTCATTGTTTGGATCAGTTAGCTTTGTTCAAAAGGAGCTGTCGGCTTCTGAAGTTACGAGGAAATTATATTTAATTTTTTGTACATTTCATTAGTACGAAATTTAGTTTTTTTCTTCATGTCAACTGTCGGTTGTATAAGAAAACAAAATGATAGATTAAAAGATGCTTGCTTAAATGATGATGTTGGAAAGATTCAGAATTCATTTAAGTAGAATATTTTAAAGTCAGGCTATATATTTTCTGGAATTGTTCTCTTGGGAATTATATAACCTATTAAGGAAAAATAGACTTTAAAATCGTAATTAAGGAAAAGGTGATTATTTCCCGAAATACTTCTTTGGGAATTGTATGATCCTTAATGACATCAATCTTTGAATCTATGATTAATCAGTCAGCTGTCGGCGAGTAAATTTTGTAGCATACTGCATAACATTTTCAGTTTTAGTGTGAAAAAAAGTTAAACACAATGGAGTCACAAAAAACAAGGGCACAGATATACATAAATAAATGTAACTACAAAGACTTGTTAACATTGCTTGGTATTGGTGTAAAGCGAGCAAAACTCTTGCTGTATTATAGGGAGCGATTCTTAAATTTTACAAAGAAAAATATTACAAGGGTGCCAGTGAGAGTTAACTTTGAGGAGTTAATCAAATATATAAATTTTGAAAAATATACCCCATGGCAACATGGAACTCCAAGGGAAAAGGACATTAATACTCGAGACATGATATGTCACATTTATTCTGTAATTCAGGGTGTAAATGAGGAATTTGTAGATTCGGTTGAGGAAAGTTCAGAGGGGGAAGAGGACCTGGCATGTGGAATAGCAGGTGTTGGTATGCTGTCACCCCCCACTCCTCATCGAATTTATTTATTTATTTATTTATTGGTGCTTAACGCCACATCAGCAACAAAGGCCATATCGTGGCGAGAAAGTCATGAAAATGAGTTAAAAGGTAATGGTCAGGATTGCTTTTAAAAAGAAAAAAACAAATTGTGATAGATGAACGATAATACAATGAAAATGTGAAAATGAATATTCATAATGAAAGAAGAACAACAAATATAATACAAATCAACCTATTGATACCAAATCATGGTGGGAAGATTAAAAGACAAAGCTCTAAAACTTGCTAAAAAGGTTGATTTCTTTTAGAAAAGACAAAAGCTTGTGCGGACTGGTAGTGTAAAAAAGGTCTCTAAGAGACTCCACAGTGAAAAACTGCCGCCTAACGAGATCGAAATCTGTACAATCTAAAAGAATGTGTTCCACTGTCAGCCCCTGCTGACAAGGAACACATTCAGGTCGCAGAGTGCCCTCTAATAAGAAACTATGAGTGAGTCTGGTATGACCAATATGACATCGTGTAAGGATAACGTGATCTTTTCGACAAAGATGAGAAAGAGGATAATAATCAGACACAGTTGGTCGGAATCGGTGGAGCTTGTTATTGGTAGCTCCATCCCATTCCGACTGCCACAAAGACCGGATGTATTTAGAAATAAGTGGCTTGTAATCACTGTAAGGAATTGGAAAATCAGTGATTGGCTTACACAGGGCCTGTTTCGCTGCACTGTCTGCCCTGGTGTTACCAGCAATACCAACGTGTCCAGGTAACCAGCAAAACACAATATCATATTGGTCAGACTTCATTACAGTAAGTCGTTCACGAAGTGACAAGATTAGAGGGTTCTTCAACCTGGGGTTGAGAAGAGCCTGTAAACAAGAAAGAGAATCGGAGAAGATAATGGACTTCCATTTCTCTTCAGCCTCAATCTCATCGAGCGCAAGGTTAATAGCTTTTACCTCAGCTGTAAAAATGGAACTCGTATCAGGTATCCTGGTTGAGGTGGTCTGATCACCACTAACAACAGCAGATGATACTCTATCATTATCCTTGGATCCATCCGTATAGAACATAGTGTATGCTCTATAGTGAGACTTAATCTCGGCATACGCTTGCTTTAATTGCAAAGAATTTGTGTTTGCCTTTTTAGAAGAGGCCAGATCTAAAATAACCTTGGGTTTTGACAGACGCCAAGGGGGTATATTTGGTTTACGATTTTTTGCCACAGAATCTGGAGCAACATCAGTAGCCTCCATGTGGGTTTTGATTCTGAGTCCCAGTGGAGGAATCTGTTTTGGATTTTTATCAAAAAAAACTTTATTTAGAGGTTCAAAAACATAGCAGTAAGCAGGATTTGGAGGATTTGCAGATAATTTTGAGACATATTGCAAAGAGAGTTTAATTCGACGCTTCTCAAGAGAAGGCTCACCTGCTTCGATAAGAAGAGAATCTATAGGTGACGTACGAAACGCACCAAGGCTAATTCTGATACCACTATGATGGATGGCATCAAGAGGTTTCAGATAGGATTTCCTAGCCGAACCGTAAACCACACAACCATAATCCAACTTTGACCGTACAAGAGCTCTATACAGATGGAGCAGAGTTTTTTGGTCGGCACCCCAATCAGTGCTGCCAAAAACTTTTGGCAGATTAAGTGCTTTCTTGCATTTAGTTTTTAGGTGTTTGATGTGAGACCTAAAACTTAGTTTCTCATCAAACAACAAGCCAAGGAATTTCACTTCCTTTACAACTTTAAGTGGAGTTCCACCTAAAAATAACTCCGGATCCAGGTGGTATTTCCGGAGTTTACAGAAATGAACACAATTTGTTTTACTTTTTGAAAACCTGAAACCACTTTCAATAGCCCAGCGCTGAACCTTGTTTAAGGATAGCTGAAGTTTGCGCTCAATAGCAGGCATTTTCTTGCCACTGTAGCAGATGAGGAAATCATCTACATACAATGAAGAATCAACATTTGTTTCAATAGCTGTAACAGTGCTGTTGATTTGTATTGAAAAAAGAGTAACAGATAGAATACTACCCTGAGGTACTCCCAATTCCTGGTCGTGAGGGTCAGATAATGTTGACCCAAGACGAACCTGGAAATTGCGGTCCTTTAAAAAATTTTCAATAAAAAGTGGCATTCTGCCTCTCAACCCCACGTTGAAGAGGTCTTTTAAAATCCCATACGTCCACGTAGTGTCATATGCCTTCTCCAGATGAAAGAACACGGCGACCACGTGTTCTTTTCTGGCAAAGGCATTTCTAATAAACGTTGCAAGGCGGACTAGATGATCAGCCGTGCCTCTCTGGTTTCTGAAGCCACACTGAACATCTGCCAGCAGATTGTTCGATTTCAGAAACCAAACAAGCCGATCGTTGATCATTCTTTCCATGGTTTTACAAAGGCAACTAGTGAGTGCTATTGGGCTATAGTTGCTTGGATTGCTGTGGTCCTTATCAGGCTTGGGAATAGGAATGATTGTTGCTTTGCGCCAGGAAGATGGAAACTGGCCAGTCACCCATATATCATTAAAAACAGAAAGTAAAAGCTTGAGCGATGAAATTGGCAAATGTTTTAAAATCTGATAATGTATTTCATCAGGACCAGTTGCTGTATCTTTTGCTTTACTCAATGACGCTAGTAGCTCATCAATAGAAAATGGTTCATTATAATTTTCATCATTATCAGATTGGAATTTTAGTTTTTGTTTCTCCTGTTTGCTTTTTAACAGGAATAAATTGCGGAGTGCAATTTTGAGAAGAGGAATTTTTGGAAAAGGTAGAAGCTAGGGTGTTCGAAATATCTTTTTTAGATGTGATTTTATTATTATTATGTTCGAGGTGCTGTACTGTAGATTTTGATTCTTTACCTTTAATTTTCTTGATCATTTTCCAGACTTTTTTGATGGGGGTATTTTGATTCAATCTTGAAACATAATTTTGCCAGGACGTTTTCTTCTTTTGTTTGATGAGCCGTCGGGCTTGTGCTCGACCAATACGTAATTTATCTAAATTATTCGTCGTTGGTGACTTATTAAAATCCCGTTCAGCCTTTTTGCGTTGATGAATAGCCTGTTTGCAATCCGTGTCGAACCATGGTTTATGGAAACGTTTTGGATTTGCCGAGGTTTTCGGGATGACCTTGTTTGCAATGTCAAGTAATGTGTTAGTGAATTCTTCCACAGGGTCAGTAATGGCGTCAAACGCATCCAGGGTGAGTCGCTCACAACAAAGCAATGAGAAAGTGTCCCAGTTTGCTTTTTTTAAAGTTCCACTGGGGCACCCTCTCATCCTCAGCCGGAATGACACTCTCTAAAACAATTGGGAAGTGGTCACTTCCGCACAAGTCATCTTCCACTTTCCAAGAAAAATCCAGGAAAAGTGAAGGGCTTGTAAGTGTGAGATCAATTGAAGTGTACGATCCTGATGCAGGATGCAAGTAGGTATGTGACCCATCATTAAACAAACATAAGTCATGTTTAGTAATGAACTCTTCAACTGTTTTACCCTTTACATCCTCCTTGCTGCAGGAATCACCCCAAAGAGGATTATGAGCATTAAAATCACCCATCAAAATATAGGGTGTGGGAAGCTGATTAATGAGTCGTTCCAGGTTGTGTAATAGTAGAGGTTTGTGTGGAGATATGTAAATTGAGCACACAGTAATTGTCTTGTCTAATGTTAGGCGTACCGCCACAGCCTGTAAAATTGTATTCAAAGGTACAGATCTGTGAATGATATCGTCTCTAACTAAAACAGATGTTCCACGGATATGAAAGTCATTATCGTCTGCCCAGGCATTATACGAAGTATAATGCTTGAAAGTTGAATGATCCTGAGATTCAGGTTTCTTATCAACCTACTCACAATTGTTTACTACAGGCTTGCACTACAGTGGAAGTCCCTAACTCGGATAAAATACTCTCTATTTTTGTCTTTCCCAAGCAAGTTGGGAAAGAAAAGTGGTGCAAAAGCACCAATAAAAATAAGCCAAAACTGGGTCGAGTGCAACCGGCGCAGACCCAGTACGGGACGCTCTCTCCCAAGTACAACTCCACGACTTCCGTTGCCAGTGCGCATATACCGTCTCTAAAGACTCATTCTTTTTAAAATCCGCTTCGTGTCGAGATGTTTTTGCACGCTTATCAGTGTTCCACCAGCTCGTTGTTTGATGATTCCTGATTCATTATACCACAGTGCATCCTTTGTATTCTCAGGAACAGTGTTTTATATATTCTCTTTTCTATTATATGTCCATAATGTATATTTATTTGCTCTCTCTCGAGTCGCGCGCGTATTTCGCGTGCCACGCGGTTCGGACTTAGATTTTTTCACAATTATTGTTAATGCTTTTTTTGCAAATTTTTCTAATTGTGTTAGAGTTAGGTGTCAGCGGGGTACCACTCCTACAGTGTTTCTTCTTTCTTTTGAGAGTAGTCTTCCTGTTGGGTGGTTCCCGGTCGACCGTCTGGGGTCTTTGTTTCTGTCACCTTTCTCCCTTCTTTGGGGGTGTTCTGTTTTCTCATCTCACCTTCTCTGCTCCTCTCACCTCTATCATGCCCAGGACAATTCCTTGTGGGCAATGTCTGCTGCCAAAGCATGTGGACGATGTACATTCGTCTTGTTCCTCCTGTAATGGGTGTTCGGCCGAGCGGCCGTGTGGTGTCTGTGGAACATGGTCTTCCACCTTCTGGGCGTCAGTAAACCGTGTCGTTCGTTCTCGTGGCCGTGCCTCCCGCTCCCGCGGGAAAGGAGGACGTGGTCGTTCGGGGCCTCCCGAGCCGACTTTGTCTGCTGAGAGTTATTCCTCCTCCGTGGGGGATGTGCAGTCTTTTCCTGTGGCGGATACTGCGGGAGCCGTTGAGTGTTCTGGTGTAGAGATGCCTGGTTCCGGGACTACGGTCCCCCTCCAGTCGACATCTGAGGCTGTCACTAGGGTTGTGACTCCTCCTTCGGAGCCGAGCCGGTGTGCTCTCTCCACTTTTTCACCAGCCTCAACGACTCTCGACGTATCTACTACTGCTGCTGGCCCGTCTGCTTCGTTGTCTGTTTCAGCCGGCCTCGGCTTTTCGCTGCAGGGGACTGCAGGACTGTCCGATACTGTAGACGTGGGATATCGGCCTCAGCCTTCCCTGACTTCAACTCGGCGAAGTCGGAAGGGGCTGCCGGCCGAGCCCATCGCTGTGGTCTCTTCGCCGTCGAGCACCACAGTTGTGTCTTTGGATTCGGATGTTCGTAGTGGAAACACTATGAACTCTGTGGCGTTTCCGTCTACTCACTCTGGTCACACGACCAGTTTTGGGGGACCTACGCCTTTTGTGCAGCCTGGACCTTCTGCCCCGCAGAGGTCCGCGGTGACTCTCATGAGTTCTCGCAATATTGATCCTCGGGGTGCTTCGTACCCCTATACACGTCTGCCTTCAGATGTTTCGGCTGCCGCCCGTCGTCCCGCGTCGGGTGTTTTGGAGGATCGTGACCCTTCGCTGGTTAAGAGGGTCAGAGGTGAAGCCACTTTGCCGGTTCGCTCCCCTGTCGAACCGGTCGATACAGGCAGTGAGCTTAGGGAGGCCCTCTCCTTACTCACTCAGGTTCTTTCTAAGAGCCTTCCTGTTGCTTCCAGCGAGGCTATGGGTGGTCTCCAGGCGCCTCCTATGGCGCCGCCTCCCGGGATTGGAAACAGGCCGGTTTCCGATTCCTCTGGTGTCCCGACACCATGGGAGGCGTCGGCTGGTTTGCCCACGATGGGCTACGTGTCTTCCGACTCTGGGGAGGAGTCCGACATGCTTGAGTTCGAGGGCCAGCAGTCTTCGGACTTGGGGGCGGCTCTTGACTTTGTGTTTGGGTTTCTGCCTGAGCTCAAACCTGCTAACCAGCCGACAGTGTCAGCCTGGCCGCGATCATCGGTCGCGCGCCAACAGCCTATGGAGCAACCTGCTTCTGGGCGCCTTCGACCGTGCCAGTCGGTACAGGTGGTTGAAGCTTTTTCAGCATTGAATGCCAAGCTGAATTCCAAGGCTTTGAAGACTTCGTTCTTCACCAGGGTTGACACCTTTTTGCCTCCTGTGCGTTATCGTTCCTACGATTCCGCCAATCCGTCAGTCTGCCAGGCTTTGACGGTTCTGGATCAGGACTCCACTTCCCTCGGGCTTTCCAAGCCCAAGTCTGCCGTCATTCCAATGACGACTCTGGAGTCCACGTTGGGCTTATCTAGAGAGATGCTTGGCATGCTTTCTCTCTCAGATCACGTCGTCTCAGCTTTGGCTGCTTATCTGCCTCCAGATAAGTTTGACGAGGTACAGGCTCCTTTGCGTGTGCTGTCCAAGGCGCTTATGCACCTTACTCACACGCATGCCTGTAACACGGCGAATTTGGAATTAGTTCGAAGGGACGATGTGCTGGACACAGGACGATCCCTTCCCGAGGAGCAGCGTGCTACTCTTCGATCTGCTTCTTTGGCAGGTCCGCAACTTTTCCATGGTTCCGTGCCGACGGTCCGGGATGACGTCCTACGTCATTCCAAAGATCAGCTGCTGTTTCGTCAGCTTGATCAGCCTTCTCGGGGAGGCAAGGGCCGTTCCAAGCCTAACAAGTACCCTTCTGCTTCCTCTGTGAAGCAACAGGCTGGTCCTTCTGCCGCCGCCTCTACTTCTTACTCACGGGGTAAAGGTAGGGGTCGGCAGAATCGAGGGAAGTCTCAGGATTCTTCATTTAGCAGAGGAGGTGGTTTCTCCTCTCGCGGGCCTCGTCGGGGCTCGAAATGAAGGTCCTCACCTCGACTCGTCCCAGGCTGGAGGAAGGATAGCAGAGTTCGCAGACCATTGGACCACCATCACATCCGATCCATGGGTGTTAGATGTTGTTCGGTCCGGGCTGCGCATATCCTTCCGACGGCACCCCACTCTGTCAAGGGTGCCTCTTCCAACCACAGTTCCTTCAGACGTTTTAAAACTTTTGTCCACGGAGATTGCCAATCTCCTGGCAAAGGGGGCGATCGAGGTCGTCAAGAACGTTCAGTCAGTGGGTTTCTATTCCCGCCTGTTCTTGGTGCCGAAGAAGGACGGCCGACTCCGACCGGTTATCGATCTGAGTATCCTGAACCAGTCTATCATTGCTCCCAAGTTCAGCATGGAGACTTTCAGGTCGGTCCGCCAATCAATTCACCAGGGAGATTTCGCAGCCAGCATCGACTTGCGAGATGCTTACTTCCACGTTCCGATGCATCGGGCGTCACGGAAGTATCTCAGGTTCGCTTTTCTGGGGCGAGTTTACCAGTTCAAGGCCATGCCTTTCGGCCTCAACCTGGGTCCTTGGGCGTTCACCAGACTGATGTCGCATGTGATAGCGTTCCATCGCACACAGTCCAGGGTGACTACTTCGGCATATCTGGACGATATCCTCCAGAGGCATTCCAATGCTGCCTCACTGGAATCGGATGTCGCCACTCTGTTGAGCTTGCTCACGTCGCTAGGATTCAGAGTCAACGAGGAGAAGTCGGACCTGGTCCCTTCTCAGTCGTTTTGTCATCTGGGGATGTCTTTCCAAACCAAATTCAATTTGGTGGCTGTTCCCCAGGCCAAGGCTGTGCTTCTCTCAGCTTTTGCTCTGACTCTGTCCCAGTCCAGGTCCGCGACCGCTCGGAGTTTTCTCCGGCTGATCGGTCTCTGCGGTTCGGTGACGGATCTCATTCCTCTAGGTCGGCTGCGTGTCAGACCTCTCCAACACTTTCTGCTCAGTCGTTGGAGGCCGAATGTAGATTCTCTGGATCAGGTGCTTCCGTTTCCGGACTCTCTGTATCCTCACCTTCTTCCCTGGACAGATGTTCAGTGGATTACGCAGGGTGTTCCGCTGGACTTACCCACGTCCGATCGCGTTCTGACGGCAGATGCCAGCGATCTCGGATGGGGTGCGACGTTGGATCCTCTCGGTCTTTCCCTACACGGGATGTGGGACCAGGATCAAGCAGCTCTACACATCAACCAGAAGGAGCTTCTTGCTCTTCTTCTGAGTTTCAGGCAGTGGATCCCTCACCTGTCGAATCGCCAGGTCCTTCTACTATCCGACAATTCGACGGTGGTTGCTTACATTCGGAACCAGGGCGGCACGCACTCGCTTCCGATGTACGAGTTAGCTCGGGATCTTCTACTGCTCGCTCAGGATGTTCACGCCGGAGTGGTTGTTCGTCACATTCCCGGTCGTCTGAACGTCCTAGCCGACTCCCTGTCCCGACAGGGCAGGGTTATTTCCACCGAGTGGATGCTTCACAGGGCAGTGTTCCAGTCGCTTTGCGATCTCTGGGGACGTCCCCACATCGACCTCTTTGCGACTCGTTGGAACCATCAGGTGGACACTTTCGTGTCCCCGTGTCCAGATCCTCTGGCTTTTGCCGTGGACGCTCTGTTACTCGATTGGAACGGTCTAGTCGGCTACGCCTTCCCGCCGGTTCCGATTCTTCCTCAGGTTCTCGCCAAAATTCGAGCCTGCAGTTGTCGAATCATTCTGATCGCTCCCCTGTCGCCTCAGCGGGTGTGGATCAATCAGCTCCGCTCGCTGATGGCGGCGGTTCCGGCACGTCTACCGCTACGTCGCGACCTTCTTTGTCAAGGTCGCCTGAGGAGGTTTCACGTCGACCCGACTTCATTGTGCCTTCACGCATATCTTTTGTCAGGTCCTGTCTCCTCCGTAGAGGTTTTTCGAGACGAGCAGTGGAGTGCATTTCTTCTTCAAGGAGGCACTCCACTGGTTTAGCTTATGCAGCTAAATGGAAGGTCTTCTGTCGTTGGTGTGCTGATCACTCTGTTGATTATGCCAATCCTTCGATTTCACAGATTGCGGAGTTTCTGGTATATCTGTTTGATTCTCGGGGTCTCCAGCCTGTTACCATCAAGGGTTACAAGTCTATGCTTTCAGAGACTTTTTCTTATGTGGGGAAGCGTCGTATCGGCACTAATCCTTACCTCTCCAAGCTTGTTCGGCACTTTTCTTTGAATAGGCATCGGACTTTGCAGCTTACTCCACGATGGAATCTTTCGTGGGTGCTGCTTTGCTTGGGGGGGGGGGGGGGGGGGGGGGGGGGCGCCGTTCGAACCTTTATCCCAGGTGGATATGCATTTTCTCACATATAAGACGGCTTTTCTGATGGCATTTGCTTCGGCCAGACGGGTTAGTGAGCTTCACGCCCTCTCGGTTGACCCGGCCTTTTTTAGGAGCTCTCCCAACAGTGTTACTTTTACCACTGATTGCTCCTTTTTGGCTAAGAATCAGTTACCAGATACTACTCCTCCTCCTATCTGTATCAGGGCTCTTCCCTCTGTTGAGGGTACTCGCCCTTTGCTCTGTCCGGTCCGTGCTATTCGCATTTATCTTGATCGGACACGCTTCATACGGAAGGGCAGAAAACGGTTTTTTCTGTCTCTCATTCCGGGTCGACAGAAGATCTCTCCTCAATCCATTTCTCGATGGATTTGTCTTGCTATTCGTACGGCTTATAGTCGTTTAGCAGCTGGCGATTGTATTACCAATCGTATTTCTGCCCACGAGGTGCGGGCACTGTCTACCTCTTGGGCTTATTCTAACTCCGTCAAGTTGTCGGATGTTATGCAGGCAGCCTACTGGAGAAATGCTTCTACTTTCTCCACCTTTTATTTGCGCCAGTTGCAGGAGCAGTCGGAGGACCTTTTTGCCCTGGGTCCTCTTTCTTCTGTTCAGGCTGTTGTCTGCCATAGCCATTAGGCTTCTTGAGGGTCAGTTTCAGCCATGTGCTGTTACTGCCCTTTTTCTGTCTGTGTGTCACACAGGCTCATATGTCTCTTTTCATTGTCCTTTACCAATGATTGCGACATTATGGTTGATAAGCCTCGGGACCTCTTCCTTCTACTTCACGGTTCCAGTGCACTAGGGTTATGTGGGGGTTGGTTATGCGATTCCCTCCAGCCTTTTGTCTATTCAGCCTGTAGTAAACAATTGTGAGTAGGTTGATAAGAAATCTAAATTTTATAGTAAATTTCCTTTCTTATTATACCTACCACAATTGTTTACATGGAGGCCCTCTCGTCTTCTTTACGGGTAAAGAATCTTTCCTCCCCGCTGATCACATAACTCTAACGTTTACGGATTCAAAAAGAATGAGTCTTTAGAGACGGTATATGCGCACTGGCAACGGAAGTCGTGGAGTTGTACTTGGGAGAGAGCGTCCCGTACTGGGTCTGCGCCGGTTGCACTCGACCCAGTTTTGGCTTATTTTTATTGGTGCTTTTGCACCACTTTTCTTTCCCAACTTGCTTGGGAAAGACAAAAATAGAGAGTATTTTATCCGAGTTAGGGACTTCCACTGTAGTGCAAGCCTGTAGTAAACAATTGTGGTAGGTATAATAAGAAAGGAAATTTACTATAAAATTTAGATTTCTTTAAAAGTGTTTCCTGCAAGCAAAAAGCGGCAGGTTTATACTTTTGGCATAAAAGACCCAATTCATTAAAGTTTGCTCTAAAACCTCGGCAATTCCACTGTATTATATTGTGTTTGATTGTTTTATCCATATTTGGATGGTGATTTAGCTGGTGGTCGTATGGGAGATATTGCCCCCGTAGTTCGTTTTGGTGATGCTTTACGTGGGGATCTACCCTGAGAAGTATTCAGGCATAATTTTGTCGAGAACGTGTCATCGATGCACTCATCGACAGACATTTCCTCGATGCCGTCAAACATGTTGTTCGTCACAACATTTTGAAGGCGTTTTGGGAGTCTGTCTGGTTCTAATTTCTTTTTTTCCTTATCTTTTTGCTCTTTTTGTGGTTTTCTCCTCTGACTCTGAGTCAGATTTTCTTGCTGGGAACTTTGTCGCTGATTTGATTTCAGTTTATTTGATTCATTTTTGTGTTCAGGTTTAGGATTAGAATTTTTATTTTTTTGTGATAACTTGTTTGTGTTGTCTTGCGTGTGAATTGTTTTTGTTAGTTTGTCGTCTGTTGAGGGAACAGTTGACTTGGTTTGTGTTGACTGTGTTTCTGTTTGATTAGGATGTTCCATAGTAAAGGCCTGTAATAAGGAAGGAATTGTGCTGTTGAGCCATGTATACTGTATCTGGCATTCTACTGACTTTGTGGGTACCTTTTTTTAACTGTTGTGGCATACGACGGCACTGATGTATTGAAGCCAGGCAGCGATGTTACAGTTGCTCTGGCCTCCTGGAAGCTTATCTGTTTTTCACATTTTATCTTTTGAATAGTTTTTTTCTTTTTGCCAAAGAGGGCAATCTTTCGAGGATGACATATGAGTTCCCTTGCAGTTTACACACTTAATTGGGTTGTTACACGGCTCTTCATGTTGCTGGCCGCATCTAAAGCATATTGTTTGACCTCTACAGTTATTTTGACTATGTCCAAATTTTTGACATTTGAAGCATCGAAGTGGATTTGGTATATACAAATCCACTTTGATGTTCATGTAACCCACTTTAATTGATTTTGGCGGTTGAGATGAACCAAAAGTTAAAATGTATGTGTTGGTCTGTATCAGTTTACCATCTTTTTTAATCTCAATTCTTTTGACATCAGTGATGTTTTGTGATGTTAGTTCCTTCCTGATATCCATTACATCCATGCCTGCAAGTTCTCTTGTTCTAAGCACACCCTTGCTGGAATTTAGGGTTTTGTGCGGAAAGGCCACAACTTTCATATCCATAATCTGTTCAATTTTCAATAAATTTACCGCCTGAAATTCTGTTTTACATTCAACCAATATTCCCCCTGATCTTAATTTTTTAACATCCTTCACTGTCCCTGCTACGGCAAGCCGGAAGGGAAATCAACTTACGACTTACGAGTTATGACTTATGACTTATGACTTACGAGTTACAAGCCGGAAGGGAAATCAACTTACGACTTACGAGTTATGACTTATGACTTACGAGTTATGACTTACGACTTACGACTTATGACTTACGAGTTATGACTTTCGACTTACGACTTACGAGTTATCTTACGAGGATAATTATTTATTCCCTTCCGGCTTGCCGTACAAGATCGAAAACCTAATTTATGTTTGACCAATCAAAACTTTGGTTTCATTTTCCATGCTTGGCGCGAAAGCAGAAACAGCGGCAACATTGGAATCGTTTACTTGGTCTCATTACACGCGCAGCATACCAGTTGATAGCAATGATATGTGAAAATTGTTCCGCAGTTATCAAAGAAACATTTAAATTTTGTCCACACTGTGGGCATATTATCCCAAGAGAATGCCGAAAATGTAATTTCAAGTGTGAGAGAAACCATAAATTTTGTATTAATTGCGGAAGCAAGCTGGACAGTGAGACGCCCGCAGGTTCGGTATCTGCTCTGGAATCCACACGTTCGGCGTCAGTTGCATCCATCAGCGATGACTCTGATATAGCCATACGTCAGAGTTCCGGTAAGTGTAAAAATGTGTTTAATTGATCAATGGTCCTATCTTTTTCTCTCTGCGGATGCGCGGGCGTTTACCCCGAAACCTGTGGTTACAGTATTTCATTGCACTCCCCCGCGTACCGCGAGCTCTTTGAGACCGAGCTCGCGGGACTGGACGGTCCGGCCTCGTGTTGGTACCCCTTTAGTTGCAGCTCGCTTTCAGGATGCCAATTATACAATGGGACGCACCCTCTCCCACGGGCGCGTGGGGGTGGAGGGACCGGCCTGGAGCCTCTTGCTTGCGGCGGTCTACCTGATGGAGATTGATTGCTTCCCGCCATGACGAGAGGCACCAGTCCACTCCCGTTACCACCATACCGGTAATTTGACCCTCTTCCTTGAGGGCGTTGGTTCCTCCGCTTTGGTGGCGTGCGTCATTTTATGTCCTAAAGTTATAAGTAGGAGTAAAAGGTGTGGGGCCCACTCTTGTTTATAACCATGCGCGCATTCGGTGCGCAAAACTATGATCATTATCAACAGAATGGGGGCAAATGATGATATAAGGTGAAAATGTTAAAAAAATAGAAAAATGAACAAATGAATAAATAAAAGTGACAGGAATGACACCCGTGGTAAAAGATTTCACATCAAGAACACATTGCGCTGTCAAAAACTCCAAAAAAGATTTTAGGGGTACTATTCATGGTACTTTTACGGTACTTTTCACCCCTCTTTTGGAGGTGCCAGTGGGGAAGCCAATTTGACCTTGAACATTGTATCTTTGAGATTGACGTTTTGACTTTTGCATATATACTGTATAGATACTCTAGTATCCTATGGTAATAAATTGTGTTTTCGTATATACGGTAGTGTTGGGAGGTTAGTGAATTTTTGCTCAGTTTCGGTTTCTACTTGGTTTTTTACAAAAAGAGTTGATTTCAGTTTCGGCTATTTTTCCTTAAAACATAATTTATTGTAATATGCTCAGGTGTTTATCAGTTTGGAGCACTAAATGTCATCGCTGCAACAGATCATGTACAGCATGTGATGTATTTTTTCAATAAAATTACAAGCCCAAATCGTCTCGCTCATTCAATTTTGTCTCATGATATTCTGATATCACCGCCCAACCTATTCCATTCTCCAAATGTGTGTTATTTCAGCTAATTGAGGTTGATTTAGTTCAATTTTTTTTTTCAAATCAACACTGCAAGAATAATAGAGTGCAGACAACAGAGAACTCCTCACTGGGCAGTGGGGAATACGGGACAGAATAATGAAAAACTGCACACGAGGACATTGCCCAGTGAACACATTATGCCGACGTGCCGACTGTCAATGAACATATTGACAAACAATCAGGCTGGGGGTACTGGTTTTATTTGTATTTTTGCGTCACTCGGGCTGCCAAAGATCACAGTTAAGTGACGCGCGGGGGACGTTGGTGTGCCGGAACCCCAAACCAGCAGACCACCAGAGAAAGTGCAAAACTGGTGGCTTAACTTCGCACGAATCGGGTAGAAGTGCATTGGGTAATCGAGTTTGTAGTCAAATAACATTAACACAATACTGGTGTCCAATGATTCCAATCGCCTAATTTTCAAGATGAATAAAAAAAAAGAAAATAAAATTCAAGATTGACTCTATTGTTAAAATTGTTAGGGAGATTTGCTTCAAATAAAATTGAATTCGACAAAAATGTTGGAGGATCGAGATATTGTCAAAATAATCAGAAAAGTTGATCTTAAAAATAAGAAAGTAGAATTTGTCAAATGTATATTGGATTATCCCCCTTAGATCATTTGTCTTTCAATTGGCGCTGGACGGTGTGATACTGGTGAATTGCTTTCAACATTGCCGTGGGTTGTATGGGAAGAGGGATGAGTTATCAAAACAAAATCAAAACAAAAAACAGTCGGCTCTAGGCCCTCGTGTAATAAGAGTTGAGACGCAGTTTGGCCTAAGTTATCACATTCATATATTGTAGCTGTTCTTTGTGCACTGCAGGTCCGTGTACGCTCACAACACTAAAAATGTGTTGCACCGAAGACTACCAACTTTGAAAGTTTGATAAACTACAGAGATAATATTAGCGTTGACGCATGACAAAAAAGAAAATAACCGTACGTGTACCGAGACTACGGTTTCGAGGAGTCACGTCGGTCGGTATTTTAAACTATTTTTCAATAACCGAAACCGAGTTGTAGTAACCTCCCAACAATAAATTATACGGTTTTTGTTATATTTTATACGGATTGCATTGTATGCTTATAAGGAAAACATTAAATCCGATTTTGGCCAGTGTGTTTTGGCTAGACATTTTCTTCGTTCAGCAGCCGACATTGTCAATGACGTCATTATGATCACGCGACGTCATGGCAACGTTAGAGGTTGTTAGTGTCCACTTAGCATTCCCACATGACGTTCGTCCGATCATGTCCTCTACTATGAGGCCTATATACCAAGTTTATCGTTGGAGTGATAGTTTAACCCATGACCGTACTATTGACGTATTGTTTAAGAATCTGTGTGAATCGCTTGAACATTGACAGTGTCGGGTCGGTGTCGGTGTTGTCATCGCGGTGACGGTGATGCACAAATCACCGCCACCGAACCGTATGAAACACAAATTACCGAAAAAATCGGTGATAGCCAAGTTCACTTCCCGTGACCCGTTCCATCCCAATCCCAAGCTTATAATTCCAAGAATTTGAGTAAACATCAAATATGGAGTCTAAAAGTGCATGGTTTTGCCACTACAATCGATTAGATCAATCAAAATGCTCTTGTTTATTATGTAAAAAAAGATATTTCTGCTACATACGGAAACACGACAAATTTAAAGTCGCATCTGAAAGTAAAACAGCAGCACGTGTCACTGTTTACTTTTAGAAGGGGTAATTGCCACATTCACTGATCAATGCGGGTTGAACTGGTTTCCCACTTCGATAATTTTGATTACGAATTCATATATCAGTATGTAATATTTTCCAGGCATTTTTTGAAATATGCGATCAAAGCAACTTTCCGTTTTGAATTTTGATGTATGAACGCTTGGGGCAAGAATTTTATGTTTGTTGATTGTTTCGCGCGCCGAAGGAAGGCGCCCGGGGTTATAAGCGGGGTTGGGCCCCACTTCTCAAAGTTCTCTTACCCCTTCTTTAACTGTGTACACAATAGAGGCGACGCACAGCCACCAGCGCAGAAAAGGAGGCACGCCGCCAAGAAGACAACCAGGAGGCCAAGTCACCAGCCAGGAGAAGATGACCGCCCACTACCCGCCGCGATGGGGGCTAGGAGCACCCCATTGCAGCGGGCAGTGGCTTGTCATCGGTAGGTCCGGAGCACCAGAACGCGAACCGGCGACCCCCGCCACCATTCCCGAGAGACGCGCCGCCGCAGTGACAGCAACGTCAGCACACCCAGATGGAAAAACGTACGTAGCAAGAGAAGGAACACCGCAACCGAACCGGGACCTCATCCCCATGGACCCGCTTCCTAGGTGGTCGCGGAGTCCGAGGGGGGAGGGGTCGGGCAGACTCATAGCATAAATTTAGGGGGCAACGCCCGCTTATGGCCAAGAGGAGAGAGAGCGCCAAAGTTAAGCCATGAATGTTGTGAATGTAATGGAATCCCCCGTCCTGTCTACCATGCCGTACACCGCCGGGGGCTATTCATCCATTTGGCAGAAAAAAAAGAAGAAAAGAAGAGGATGAACTACGCGGGTTCACCTGTCCGCCCTGCTTTCTTGAGACAGTTGTTAAATAAAATAAAGAAACGTTTAAGGATTGGGTTGAATTTGGAAAGAAAGTGCGTAGTCACTCCCCTGTGAGGTTGAATGTCAGACTATAGGGCCCCAGTTGCCTCGCCGACGGGGGTGTGTAGCGAGGTCGGGTGGCCAAGACTTGTTAAGCAAGTATGGTACAGCCCATAGCAGACACTCAATTTTCCCAAACTAAATAAACAAAACAAGAGGGGCATTGAACGCAGCAAGAACGTACAAGAACTGACGCCATGATAAGAGGGCGGGGGTGCACCAAAAATCGTCTATTTGGGAAGCAGGATCACAAGAATTTTACGATGACAATAAAGATATAAGCGGCAACAAATTCCCAATTAATCACAGTGCAGATATAATTTATTTGGGCCGAAAAAGGCATGTGACTGCGAATCGCCAATCCGGCAATGCTGATATAATTTATGTAGCGGGAAATTGTCACTGTCACCACCCATTCACCTTATGAATAATAATACAAGGCCGTATTGTACGAAATTAACGTTCATCACGAGTGATCCATTCACAGTTGAAATCAATGAACTCAACTGTTAGAACCACCAAACGCTTTTTTTTCATCATCAACAGTCATCAAACTTATTTTTTTGTAAATTCCAAAACAGAAAACATTTTCAAAACTGGTGTAGCCTGCGCGCACCATACGACCTGGACTCGTTGACATCATTGTTTCATGCAGTGAACTGCATGCAAAAGGTCTAAATGTTTTGCGTCAAAGGATAATAACACTTTGGCCATCCGCTGATTTGTCGCGGTTAAAGCCTATTCGAGTCACATGTCCAAATTCTCCCCCATCACCGACTTCATGAATGCGTGGCGGATTCATGAAGTCGGGGGAGGGGGCAGAATCCTGAAAGGGGCTCAGAGGCGGAAGCAGAATTGGGCTTCTTTCCTGGAAAATGAACAATCACCGACACCGAAACCGAGATTTTTTTTCACTGATTATTATCACCGTCACCTAACGGCTAACCCATAAATTTCATCACCGCCCATCACTAATTTAATTTAATTTACTGTTACATTGTTTCTTACTGTCGTGATCTTCAGTCTGTATGGAGAAACGATTGCTTTACTTCAAATATGCTTCTATGGTCAAACAGTGGCCAAAGAGTTTTTCGGCAAACTGCTGTGTGTGGCAATAGTTTGCTTATTTCAACACTATATTGCGGTAGTATAGTATGGAAGGGTTGTACCCGTTTTGACATGTATGATTCCAATGTGGAAAAAACACAATTGGCTAGAATACTTTAAAGCCTAACCCCATATCTGAACAACATATAGTAATATAGGTGTATTCCATTGTTCAAAAGGTCAAGTATACCCCGGTAGTGTAGAATTGCCTATCATTTGGAACATTACAACAGTAATGGTCAAAAAGACCTTTGATTGGGCCTGATTCCCTTCTAATGCAAATACTCAAAGCCCTATATCTCAGCAATAAATAGTCCCAAGGGCCCGTTCCTTTATCCTTGAGTATACTCCGGTAGCGTAGAATAGGTTATCGTTTAGAGCATTACACCATTCAGGGGCGGATCCAAGATTTTGAATTAGGGGTGGGGGGGGGGACTAACACACAGGGCGGACCATGGTTCGGCCCTGTGTGAGAAAATTTTGAAAATAATTGGGAAAAGAAGCGATTTCCTTGATTCTAAGCACGTCATTAGGACATTTAAAATGTCCTAATCACGTGCTTGGAGTCAAGGAAATTTTATATAACAGCTCATATTCTGAATCATTTAGATAACCTGAAGCAAAATGAGCCTGAAGAAGGACTCACTCACAAAACTTAATATGGGAAAAATGTTCCAGTGTTTATTGAATGAACCGCAACGTCGAACCCACCAGCGGGAATAGTTTCAGTCGTATAAATACACCTTGTCCCTATTATCTTCAAATAAACCTATCTTCTAGTAATTCAGACGCCAGAAAACACCTTTGGACAAATCGCTCACCCACCCCTTTCTCGAATTCATGGTCTCAATATAAATTTCACGACGAGATGGCTATCGACAATAATATATTGGGGCTTTGAATACGAGAGGGGATGCACAGAATAGACTTGATCTGATGGTCAAGATGTATAATCAGTTGAGCCATTGGTTTGTTTAATGTCATTAAGAAATGGTAGCCCTGGAAAAAATAGGGGGCGTACGCCCCCCCCCCCCCCCCCCCCCCCCGATCCGCCCTTGCCATTTTTGGCCAAATAGATCATTGACTGGGCCTGGTTCCTTCCTAATTTATCTACTTTAAGCCGCATATTCATGTATTCTATCCCCAATCCTACTCCATTTCTAATTTAGCCGTCTCCAATGCAAACCCCACCATAGCCCTATCCCTAATGCTAACCTTAAGACAGTAATATACAGAGTTGTCTTCCCTTTCTGCTGCTGAGTGATCTCCCTTATCTAAAATTTGCCGAGTCACTGCTCGAACGACTCTTGAAAAAGAGCAAAATGAGCATAAGAGCAATTGCTGTAAGAGTGACTCCTCGAACGACTTTTCGACTCATTTCACAAAATTGAGGTGCCATGCCCACCGACGTATCTGAAATGGGGTGCCTAATTTGGGTGCCATTCCGATAGAGGCTATGAGGCCTATGAGGAAATGCCTCATTGAGGTAAATTCTCGCACCCATATTATCCTCATTTCAGAAAATTTGGATAGTATCCACAACCATCTATCCGTGGATGTGGATACTATATGTGGACGTGGATACTATGTGTGGATGTGGATACTACTTGTGGAAGTGGACTACTGTCAATAGAAGTCAGAAAATGGTCGTATCCCTAACACTAGCCTACCCATGCCCTAGCCATATCGTAACCCTCGCCTAAATATATGCCTAACCTGGCCTTATCTCCAGTATAGCCCTACTCCTAACTCTAAGCCTATCTCTGACCCACTACTCCACCCCTAACATAGCCATATCTTTAACGCTAGCCCTATACACACTCTAGCCTATTCCTAAGCCTAGACTATCCCTACCCTAGCTTATCCTTAGCCTCATTTCACAAAGTTGAGGTTCCATGATCATCACGTATCTGGAATGAGGTTCCAGAATGAGGTTCCACAGTGAATTAGGGTATGAGGCCTATGAGGAAATGCCTCAAAGTGTGACTTCTTGAACTACTCTTATTCTCACTCACTAATCCAGATACGTGATGGCCATGGAACCTAAATTTTGTGAAATGAGGCTAATAGCCTATGTGACGCATGTGATGTACGCACATTACATACGTCACATAGAAACACATTTATGTGCGGGTGCACGTGTGCGCACACGTGCCCTCATTAGGCTAGCCACCCCACTAAGGCACCCCATTCCAGATACGTCGGTGCCCAAGACACCCCAATTTTCTGAAGTGAGGCTAATTGACGTATGTGATGTGCACACATCACACGTGACACAGCTCACAGAAACAGATTTATGTGCAGGTGCACATGTGCACACATCACATAGCTCACATAGAAGCACATTTATGTGCGTTATTTGAAAATTCAGATCAAGCTTCATTCTCATTGGTTGATCAGTTTTAAATTGAACATTCTGATCGGTCAGTTAGAATGACAAACAGAGTAGAAGTACAGAGAAATATATTTTGAGGCTATGATGTGTTGAGGCTATGATGTGGTTAGGGCTACGTTAGGGATAAGACTATGCTAGGAGTAGGACTGCAGTAAAGTTAGCATTAGGATTTAGGCTATGGTTAGCATTAAGGATAAGCTAGGCTAGGGATTGTCTAGGCTTAGGAATAGGCTAGAGTGGGTATAGGGCTAGTGTTAAAGATATGGCTAGCTATGTTAGGGGTGGGGTAGTGGTCAGAGGTAGGCTTAGATTTAGGAGTAGGGCTATACTGGAGATGAGGCCAAGTTAGGCATAGAATTAGGCGAGGATTACGATATGGCTACGGCACGGGTAGGCTAGTGTTAGGGATACACTATTTTCTGACTTCTACTGACAGTAGTCATTACTAGTCAACTTCCACCAGTAGTATCCACATCCACCGATAGATGGTTGTGGATACTACCCACATTTTCTGAAATGAGTCGAAGAGTCGTTCGAGGAGTCAATCTTAGAGCAATTGCTCCTATGCTCACTTTGCTCATTTTCAAGAAACGTTAGAGCAGTGACTCTGCAAATTTTAGAAAAAGGAGATAACTCTGCATGAGGAAGGGGGACAATTCTGTATATTACTATATCTTAAGGTTAGCATTAGGAATGGGGCTATGATGAGGTTAGCATTAGAGACTAGAAATTAGAAATAGACTAGGATTAGGGATAGGGCTATGTTAGCATTAGTAGTGAGACTAGGGTTGAGAATTTACCTGAATGAGGCATTTCCTCATAGGCCCCATAGCCTCTTTCGCAATGGCACCCAAATTAGGCACCCCATTTCAGATACGTCGGTGGGCATGGCACCCCCATTTTGTGAAATGAGTCGAAGAGTCGTTCGAGGAGTCACTCTTTGAGGCATTTCCTCATAGCCTCATTCGATATGGAACCTCATTCTGGTACCTCATTACAGATACGTGCTGGCCATGGAACCTCAATTCGTTTGAGGACTCACTCATTGAGCAATTGCTCATTTTGCTCATTCCTGCTCAGTTTTGCTCATTTTTCGCTCAGTCTTCCTCTTTATTTATGCTTTTTTGAGAAGCTACTCGGCAAATTTAAGAAAGGGGGGATAACTCTGCAAGATTGAACAATTAAATAGACCTATAGCACTACGTGATACATGAATATAGGGGTTTAGTATAGTTAGGCATGGAAACTTCGAGCTAGTTAGAGGTTCATTTGGCTAATATTGTTGTTCTGTTCCAAATGATATGCGATTCTACACTACCGGCGTATATTCTGGAACAATGGAACGTGCCCGTAGTACTATTTGGTGCTTAGATATGGGGTTAGGTTTTCGAGGATTCTGCAAGAATTCCAGTCGGATGAAATTTTTCAGTTATTTTGTCGGGTCTATTTCGGTGATTCACGGGCATTGTTGGGTCGATTTGGGTAATTCTACGCGTCCCGTCATAGAGTCCTACTCATGTACTAGGTAACCACGTGCCACCATAAAGACCAAGACGACGGAAACGCGTATTACCCTAACAACACGTGTTGTGCATGTGCAGTAACTACACATATCAACATGGTTATGACGTCACATGATTGCAGCTCACGCGGGTTACCATGACAACCACGTGACCCCACGGTGTGACGTAACTGCTCACGTGACATGAGATCCAGAAGATAAGGCACGAATTGACCGAAGTATACTACTGTCAGCGAAGCTTTGACGTATCTACTAGGTTGTTGCAGCGTGTTGGTGCAGATATGTAGAATGCTAGATTAGGACTTCCTTGGAATTAAAGAGAGGTATAGAAGGAAAAGAGGTCAGAGGATTAGGGAAAGGAGTCGGGAGTATAGCAGAAGTATTTTGAGTATTACTAAGGGACATCTTGGAAAAATTGCCTCCCTGCGGCTTCCAGTCTCGGTCCTTTTTTTGCTCCTGGTGGATACACTTTGATGGGTACCATCAATAGAGCTGGGAGGTTATGAAATTTTGCTTCGGTTTTGTTTGCAACTCGGTTTTGATTAAAGGATTCCGATTCGGTTTACGGTTACGGTTTCGGTTATCATGTAGGAAAAAATCAATATTCTGATTCTGCTTGAACAACCTCTCACATGTATAAGCCTTCTCTGTATCGTTATATAGTTACTATTCAGATTTTAATTAGCATCGGTCATTATATAGTTACTACTCAGATTTTAATTAAAACATACAAATATGGATATCGTCAGAACCAGCTCAATGAGCTGGTTCTAATGATGTGCATACGTGTATGAGTTTTTTAGAAAATATTTAAATTAGTTGGTAAAGATGTGAAATTCTAGTATTTTTTTAGTGTTTCGTGAAGAAATAACATGTCAGATGGAAAAACAAATTCTTCAATTCTCAAGTTTTTCCATGTACTAGTACTTGATTGATTCTCTTCCACATGTTGTCTGCACATCCACATTAATAACCTGAAATTTCGGTTATTGAAATAGTATTCGGTTCGGTTTCGGTTTCTAGTTTTAATAACATGAAACAACTCGGTTTTCGGTTAACCTCCCAGGTCTAACCCTAAATTTTTAATGTGTCTGGTTTAAGGACTCTCGTCTTTTGACATGATTCTATCTGGAGCCATCGTTCCCACAAAACTCATAATGAGTGCGCAATAAGTGCCTAATGTGTGGTACGTATGAGTAAATAGGTTTCAGCATTGGAGTCGTACGAGAATATACTGTATCCAACATGCAACGCGTTATGTCGTCACGCCGAAGTGTACAGATGACGATGACCACTATCC
Organism: Pictodentalium vernedei; assembly: GCA_031216915.1. NCBI lineage: Eukaryota > Metazoa > Mollusca > Scaphopoda > Dentaliida > Dentaliidae > Pictodentalium > Pictodentalium vernedei. Next base: position 369,544,559 of record CM062291.1, read on the forward strand.
ACTATGCCCACCAGCTGAAGATCCAAACGCCCCCCCCCCCCCCCCCCCCCCTCAGTATACTACTGGGGTAATCAGGTAGGTTGCGAAATAATGGAATGTACATTTTGTTTTACAGATCTTGCCTCAATCAAAGAATGCCTTCAAGTTTTGAGAAAGAAGAGGAATATCCAGTTAAAATCCTCCGTAAGTGATCATAACCCCTACCCCCACACATAACACCTCACACGAGTAACTTCTCTTGCGCTCTTTGCTCCGACTGCAAAATGATTTCTTACCGATTGTAAAGATAAAACTCAGGAACGATTTCTGAATGCATCGTGATATTCTAGAGGCCAGCGTGGTAATTTTATTGGAGCAAACGGATTTCCCAGTATGGTGTGATTTACAAAGTTGAGGGAGGCTGGGTGGGGGTGGGGGGGGGGCAAAGAGCTCTTCAAGTTCATGGTCTTTTGTATTGAGTCACTATATCACAGGAAGAGAATAAGCGTCAACAAATCGTTCGACTTGGAGGCTTTTTTTTATCGATTTGGACAGTGTTGTGGGGGTGTGAATCTTTGATGTTTCGTACACATGACGTTTCGTACACGCGACGATTCGTACACAAATAGGACGCTTCGTACACAAAATTTGAACGTTTCCTGCACAAGGTGATCGTTTCGTACACAATTTAAATATAAGTTTGTTTTATAAAATTATTCATTATTTTATTTAAAATTATTTTTTAGTTTCATTATATAAAATTTTTCCTGTTTTGTACATGATGTTGATTTTTGATCACATATTAAATAAATTCATTTCCTTGATCTCTTTGATTTTTTGTTTGATTCACTATTTGATTTTTAAGATAAGTCGCAGGTAAGTTAGTGAGGACACAGCATCCAATCTCCCTCGTTAGGCTGACGGATGACCTCCAGCCTTCAAAAAACCACATATTGGTGGCATGTTTTTCCTTTTTGTAGCCGCTGCGGCGCGACAATGCTGTAGCTGCTTCCAAACAAGCGTTACTGTTTGGATTTCTCTTCTTCTGATATACAGTAGGTTGTGATAAACAAAATATTAGATACTAATTGTAATATCAGGTGCTGAGTAACACCTTCCCCAATCAGTTATCAAGTCCACATACCCCAAATTGCAAACTGGCTTTTCATGTTGCGCAGTCTAAAACAAACGAAGAAGGACAAAATAGCTAATTGGGTCATAAGGGATTCCAAGAATCCTTCATCGTCCCTTTGCACCTTCGGTGTAAGGATTATAATGGTTAATTTGCCGGATGCATATTGCTGCTATGTTATTACAATGGTCACTTGAAAAACAGGTAACAATTGAACCTAATTCCTAATCAAAATAGGACTAGTCTGTGATTTCATTTCGGAGAAATCTTTTTAGGCTCCTTTGAAATGAAACCACAGAGTAGTACTATTGTTAAGGGCAAAGAAAAAAAAAACAAGACAAAAATTTGCTGTAAATACAAAGTAAATAAAAATCGTGTTGGAATAAAATCAGAGAAATACAAAAACAACATGTCATTTTTGTGTTTTGCATGTATCACATTTTGTTTAAGATAAACATGGATTTATTTAAAATAAATCAATTTTATTCAAAGAAGAGTGATAAAAAGATGTGTGTACGAAACATCCTGGCACTTTGTGTACGAAACGTCCAAAAATTGTCGTGTACGAAATGCCCGTGTACGAAACTTCCTGCTCCCGTGGGGTGGGTGTAACTCTTTGTTGTTGATGAATATAAAGCTCGCGGGGCTAAGTTTGGTGCGCCAAAAGCATAGAGCAGAGTATTCGTCGCTGACTGATGTTATCCCTTGTATGTTTTTTGATGTATTCCATTGTATAGTAATAAGCAAAAATTCGGTTTAGTTTTTGTTATGCCTCTTCTTGCATACAAGTTCTTATACTAACATGAATGTATAATCTTTTCCTGTCGTTCCATATGTTATGCTATCTGTAGGTCATTGTTACAGAATGTAAATGTTGGCGTCTAAGTGGGGTGAGAGAAGGATTTGCGGGGTTAGTACAACCCCCGGCCTGTAACGATATAGCACTCCGTCTATACAACTTTCTTCTCGTGTCACCTACCCTGTAAAAATATACCGTATTTTTTATGGTAAAAGTATACCGGCAATCCAGTTGCCAGTATTTGTACCGTTGAAATTACGGTATACTGTAAACTGTCATACCGTAAAAATACAACAATACCCTAAACTATTATACCATAAACAATACTGTAAAATTGATGTAAACCGCAAATTGTTATACCGTGAAAAAGATCTCAACACCGTAGAAATTACGCTATACCATAATTTTTCTAACGGTAAAACAAAAAATAGACAATGTGTAAATTACGATATACTGAATTTGTTTTACTTCGTAAAACGACCACAATACTGTAAATGACAATGTGAAGATGAAGGTATACCATAATTTTACGAATAGAATGTAAAACTAAGGTAACACCAGAAAATTGACGACTTATTCAAATAAAAATTACTGCAACTCCAATATCACTTTTAAAGAAAAGCATACTATATGTAAAAATATACTTGCAGGGATTTTTTGTTCTTATGCCCAAAATGATGACACTGAGAAAAAATTAATTTTCGGAAAGGTTGAAAACAAAATGACTTGAATACTGACAATCAAAATTCACAGTCTGAAAGACCATAAATTAGGGACTAAGGACTAGACCTAAATAACATAAACAATCAGAAGAAGAGTTATTATATTTGATATAGAATCTTTATTACCGTAAGATGACCAATTACATAACTTCAATACTTTGATATAAATTGTAACAAAAGCAACAAAAAATGTATATTCAACAATATAAAACAATAAAAAAAATCAATGGTTTAACTGTGGAGTTGAAGGTTCTGGTCACCATATGGATGCTGATGCTGCAACACACATATTCTCCCACCCAATGATACAGCAACATGCTAGATATATTGGTATTATTATGGGAAGGTAGAAAGGTAAAGGATATTTCCGTAAATACAGATCATTTATACGGGCAAAACTACCCCTGGGGTTTGTGCATATAGTAAATGGTTTTGTGTTTTAAAATTATATGCAAAAGACTCCAAAGGATAATCTCTGGGCCATCAACAACATACCCTGCAAGTCCCGTGGAAGTCAGCTCATTCAGCATGGAGAATATAGAAGGTATAATATGGTAAATGGTTTTGTGTTTTAAAATTGCATGGAAAAAACCCTCAAAGGCAATTCCGGTTTCAACCTACATACATCCTGCAAGTTTAGTGAAGATCCACCCAGGGACCTAGGCGAATCGAGGAACAAACAGACAAAAATACTAAATGGTTTTGTGCTTTAAAATTATATGCAAAAAACTACAAACGGTAGTCTTGAGGCCATCAACAATATACACTCATTCAGCATTATTATTTAATATTATTTATTGGTGTTTAACGACACATTAACAGCCAAGGTCATATCGTGTCGGTGGCAGGTTTATTGGTGGAGAAAGCCGGAGTACCCGGAAAGAACCACCGAGCAACGACGACTCATTCAGCCTGGAGAATATTGAAAGTGTAGAATGATAAAGGATTTTGTGTTTCAAAATTTTATGCAGAAGCCCCTCAAGGACAATTACTACATGGGTCAACCTATATACACCCTGCAAGTTTGGTGAAGATCCGCCCATGGACCTCGGAGGGGTAGAGGAACAAACAGACAAACGTTGCTCAAATTATAGTATGAGGAATTATTCCATAGACTGTACACAAACGGGCATTATCGAGTACTCCACAACATCCATGTGTGCACAACTCACGGAATAGGTTCTATATCAGTTTCATCTCATGGGCGATAAAAGAGTGGCTACGGATTATTGGATATTGTCTGATTATAGATAATGGTTCGTATAAAACATATTGTCCGTGCAAAATTTCATTATTATTTTGCGCAATCCCTTTCTTACATTTAAGGCAAATTTGGTGAAATGTATTTTCCAAGGACACAACATGGTAGCACAGTCGGGATTTGGATCGAAGACTTGCGACCTGTAACTCTACCTATTGAGACATCGCCAGTCCTCACCCAAACTCTCACAATCCATTTTGCCTTTGACAGATCAACAATACTTAACATTCCGCTGAGTCGTATGAATGTTTTTTTTTTCAACAGGTGCCAACAAAGAAAGCTTTTGTAAAGAAGCAACTAAGGGTAGCCGTTGGATGGATGGCGGAGGCACAGGATGGGACATTTAAACAAGTTCGTGCTTCCAGTGGAGGTGGAACCAGGAAACTGGATTTAGCTAGAGACAGTTCATATTGTGACATAGTAAAAAAATTAAAACAACTCTTTGATATCGACGAAGAACAGTCATGCCACCTTATGTCTTTTGATGGAAAGCCGCTGCCCACTGATTTTGTATTGGAAAATTATATCGCTGAGAAAAAGCTGTATATTAACAGAATCTATATTGGGACAAACAGGTTAGTGTGTTCAGCTTTGGCACTAAAATAGCAGGCAGAGATTCTGTAGTTTTGTTTCAACAAAACAGCGTAAGCGATTTTTACCATGGTGCGTGTTTGCGTTGGGCATTGGTTTTACGACCTGAGAGTTGCGTGACAGAGGCACGAGGGAGTATCAAATCCTTTCGTATCCTGGTGCGCAATAATAACGCTCATTTATTGCAGTGTGGATCTGTTCAGACAACAAAATTTTGCGGCCTTTATTTTACGACTTCGTATTTCCAAGGTCCTGTTATCGACTCTCTCTAATGTTGCAATACATACCAAGTCAGATTACATGTTATTAACATGTCGTGGCACATCATTATTACATATTTCCAATTACTTCATCAACCTACATTACGATTTGTACGAGATTGCTGATATCGCTAACATCACACCGTAGTCCCATACTCATTTTATGAGTGAAATTCGGCTGTCATGGGGTACATTGTACGTTAATTGTTACCAGAACCAAAAATCCGACGTGGATAGGAAAGTCACACGTACATGACTGCTTTGATTGTTGTTTGCTGCATTCATGTATTTTTAAGAACAGGACAACCTGTTTTTTCACAAGAGGAACGAGATGGGGTGGGTGCTTAACAGCAGATCTGACTAATACCATTCTTCAACTAAATCATAAAAGTATGGAAATCATCAGAATCGGCTTGTTGCCCCAGGAAGAACCCATATTTGTATGGTCTTACTGGGACAATAAAAATTTCTTTGGCACAACAAAAATTTCTTTGGGGCCATTTATTCATTTTTGTTTGTCTCTGTTATTTTCTTTGTTTCCACTTTCTATTAAAAATTATGAAGTGATAGTCAGTATGGGGTCAACAGGAAGATGACCAATACTGTTAAGGTAATTCTAATGTGAGTATATCCCCAGGAAACATATCATATGGGGCACGTCAGGGTTCTTGATAGCCATATGAGATTCGATTATCCATAGTGAAGACTTATTTCGGTTGCAACCTCTTTTATGTGTGAACACAGTGTTTCTGGGCTTCTGCTTGACACTAAGGAGGCACACAGCATTCCAGAACCGCTGCTTTCTCATCAGACGTTGCACAATAATCTTTGACATATCGAGACTGTCACTATAGCCCAGAAAATATCCATAGGCTTAACACTATGGCCCCAACGCTCTGGGCTATATATTGTCAGACATAGTGTTAAACCTATGGATATTTTGCGGTGAATTATGGACAACTCGCCCCAAAGACAACTCGCCATTGGACAAGTCGCCACAGCTCTGGACCACTCGCCTCAAAGCAAAGAGGACAACTCGCCCTGAATTGTGGACTTCTCGCCTCAGCTTTGGACAAGTCGCCCATAAGTGAATTTTATGAATGAATCCCGTGTTTGCTTGCTTTTGAGTGATAAGGAGAATAATTAATGTTAACTTTAATAATAATAGTAATAATAATAGAATAAATTACATGTTTGTATAACTAATGTTCTCGATGTTGATTAGTTTCTTCCCAGTTATTACTTGTAATAACAAATGACTTTCATGTGTATCCACGGCAAACATCTTTTTTGATGGACAAGTGATTATCAATCATAAGTTTGTAATAATTGGCGAACTGACTATGGTGATTTGTTTTTTTTTTTTTGGTTAGAAAAAACATCTTTTGAAGGCAGTGAATATTTGTTACCTGTTCTTTAAATTAGAAATAAACCTTTTATTGTGCCGCCAGTTTACACTGGACAGAAAGCCAGAGTACCTATATAAATTCAGCACTTTTCTCTGGTGAGGTACTGGAACCGAATAGAGCTCGCTCTCTAATAGTTTTAAAGGCATTGAGGGATTGAGTATTGACCATCTAACACTCCAACGTAAACTGCCGGGTATTCTAACCGCGTGCATAACCCCCGCAGACTCCATTTTGGGCAATAGGAAAGCTAGGCCTGTGTGATCCAAGTGAAATAAAATAAGGTTAACCGGGTCGCAAGGGATTTGTAAATCCCACATCGTCCCTGCGCGCCTTCGGCGCGCTAAAACCTTTCATTCATTCAGAATAATCAAACCTCTACCATCGCCAAGCTGGAACCGAATAGAGCCCAATCTCTCATAGTCTTAATGGCGTTGAGGGTTTGGTCTTTGACAATCTATCACTCCAATGCAAACTGCCGGGAATTCTAACCGCGTGCATACCCCTTCAGACCCCATTTGAGGCAATAGGAAAGCTAGGGCTGTGTGATCCAAGATCCAAGTGAAATAAAATAAGGCTAACCGGGTCGCAAGGGATTTGTAAATCCCACATCGTCCCTGCGCGCCTTCGGCGCGCTAAAACCTTTCATTCAGTTCGAATAATCTGGTGAGGTACATGCCAGAGGCCCCGGGTTCAATCCCCGGTTGGGGAAAGATTTCGTGGTGACCGAACACTCTCTGTCAGTGTCAGTTGTGGGGTTGATGCTGTCACAGTGCACCGTCCTATCGGGTGGGGACGTAAAATGGCTGACCTCTGTGCAGGGAGAGACAAACCCTGTGCAGGCTAAAGATCTCTCTGTGGTACGCTAGACCGGAGCTGCAGAGATTCATCCCACAAACCTAGCTGACAAAACCGACAAAGTTATAAAGAGATAATAAATACCGCTACTGGGGGTCGCAAGGGACACATAGTCCCACATCGTTCCCCGCGGGCAGACAACCTGTTCAAACCCTTCCCTACTAGGCGGGGAAACTGACTGGTGAGGTACACATTCAATTGTACATTCATCAGTAATGGCCGACAACAACTGTGTGCGATGCAGAAAGACAGTTCGACCAAGGCAGGAGGCAATAATGTGTGACGCGTGCAGCAAGTGGACACACAGGACATGCAACACAGGCACGTTGATTTTCTGACATTTTTTTTTTATAATTTTAACAACTTTAATTTTAACAACAATTTTCAAGTTAAATTTTTTTACAATTTTAACTTGAAGAATGAATGGTTGATGTGATGCATCGAATTATGGACGATTTGGACCGTGTTATATGCACTGAATTGGGAGATGGGGGAAATGAGAAAAAGTAGAACACCTGGAACATTTTATTTTAGAATGCCCAAAATACATGAACTTATGTGAGAGGAAGAGAGAGAGAGAGAGAAGAGAGAGAGAGAGAGAGAGATATATTAATCCCCCCCCCCCCCCTGGTGTTTTCTTTTCCCGGATAACTTTCTTATTTACTTCTTCTTTCCTGACTCATTATTCGTTTTCATTTTTCGTTTTAGGAATTACAAGAGATGAGTATCGCATGGCTGTTCGTGAACGAAGAGATTTGGCTTTCACATGTATTACTTGTTCGGCATCCACGCCCAGTTCAGATAGTACTTCAGAGTTGGATGGTGACTCGACATCAGCAAATGATTTGGATAATATTTCACACATTGTCATCCCAAGAGTGTCTTTTGAGCCACCAGTAATTCACCAGGAACAATCAATGATAGAAAACATCAGTGCGTTGTCGGAAAGGGAGGATGAGGCAATAGTGACTTTCCGTGTAGTTGATGGTGCAACACAGCGAGGTAAAAGGAAACTTGTTAGCAGCAATGGATTTACTTTTGTAGTGAAAAAACAAAATATTGATGGCAGTGTTGACTGGAGATGTAGTGTTCGAAATAAAAATGTATATTGTCCAGCAGTTGTTCGACAAAATGGTGAACATTTTATGGCAATAAGACACATGCACATGAGCCAAAACCGGGAATAGAAAATGCTGTTATTGTTCAGAAGCAGGCCAAAGAACAAATACGAGGAGAGGTTTTCGAGCCAGCTGCTACGATAGTTGATAAAATTTTAAGTGAGCACGTCGACATTAGACTTCCACAAGTATCAATGCCAAAATATGACAGTATTATTAGGAACACCAACAGACAACGGCAAAAAGCAAGACCAAAAGATCCAGAAAATTTAGATTTTGAGGTACGGTGTGCTTGTACATTTTTTTTAGTTTAAACTGTAATTATTTCCATTTCATGTTTCCTACTACATTTCATAAGGATATAATATTAATATAACAGATACAATGAAACATGCACCTGTGTGGTATTTCGAACATAGATATGATAGTATAGACGGTATACTAGTGAGTATTTACAGCTGAGATATCTTAATGATAGTGGTACAGCGGGGTGCTTACAATTATTGTTTTTGAAGTTTTTATTTTTCTACCGTAGCCCTGGTAAAATAGTAATAAATGCGAACATTATTTCTATCATTATCTTTACTTCGTGAGAGGGCATTTGGGTGGGGCAGCGGCTGGTTTGAGTAAAAATGTAAGGTTTGAGGAGTGGAATTTATATTTTTCTTTATTTTGCATTTTTTACAGTTAGGCACAGATTTTATCGACAGACAAATTTTCTGGGAGCAGATATCCGTGTTGGGTTACACCGTCACTTACTGTTCGCCACAGATCAGCAATTGAGTATGTTAGCTAAAGCAAAGACATGGTATGTTGATGGAACTTTCAAGATAGTACGCCAGCCTTTTACCCAATTATTCAGCATCCACTGCTTTGTAAAATCGGGAGAAGACACGAAACAGTTCCCAGGGGCATTCGTAGTGATGTTCAGGAGAAAAAAGAAAGACTATAAAGAGATTTTTAAGCAATTGGAAGAGCTCATGCCAGGTACACTAGCACTTCGTGAGATGGTTGCTGATTTTGAAAATGGTGTATGCAGAGCAGCACAGAGTGTGTTTACTGATGTGACAGTTCGAGGCTGTGTTTTCCACTGGTGTCAAGCTGTTTGGAGACATGTTCAAAATCTGGGACTACAGGTAATTATACAGATTTATAGTAATATAGTATTATACTTCTGCTAACTGGGGGTTTATTTACACATGCTTTGATGTCTCCAATCGATTGTGCTTTATTTGAGTGCGAAAGACAGTAGATGAATGATGGAGAAATGAATGGATTTGCTTCATGAACAACAAGAAAGAATGAATGAATGAGTGAACGAGTAAATGAATTTCCTCCCAAGCCTTCTTTCTTCTAGTGATTTTGATTTATTTTTCTATGAACTAACAAACTTTTTAAATTATATTATATATTAAGCAATTGGAGTTCCACCTGTTATATATATGTAATGTTATTAATATATATATTTATTTATATTTTTAGGTTGAATACTCTAGGCGCGGCTCACTGTACAAGTTCATCAGAAAACTATTTGGTTTTCCATTTCTTCCTGTTGAACAGATTCTATCAACCTTTGAGCAGTTCAAAGAAGTGGCCAGAGAATCATCAATTCCCGCACTTAACAACCTGATAGATTATATGGAAACAACATGGATGAATGGATCATGGCAACCAGAGTCTTGATGTGTATTTCAGAGGGCGATACGGTCAAATAATGATGTAGAAGGATGGCATCATCGTATGAATAGAAAAGCCAAGAAGAGTAACCTTCCATTTTATGTACTTCTAGTACTATTGCATGAGGAAGCAGCAGCTTTGCCTCTGAACTTGAAATTAGTTTCATCTGGTAAGTTGAAACGTCACCAGTCTTCAACATCATTACAGAATCATTATAAAATATTTAAGTATTGGGAAATGTTTGAAAATAATTTGATGTCAGTAAATACTTTGTTAAGAAAATGTGGTAATATGTATGGCTCAGTTCGCCAATAGATGGTGATTTATTGTATATAAAGAAACAAAGAATGTAATTGAGAAAATCTGTTTTGTGATTCGTTTATAATGTCATATTTTATTTTAAATCTATGAATAAATGTTAATTTTGTTTTAAATCTATGAATAAATGTTAATTTTTAGCCACGAGTTAGTTCTTTTTTTAACCAAACTCCCAATTTAATTTCTGGGGCGAGTAGTCCAGAATGGCGAGTTGTCTTTGGGGCGACTTGTCCACTTACCTTTTGCGGCTACACTGCCAGTGGCGGTGCTATAGTGCCACCTGTAGTTTTTAAGTCCCGTGATAGGGGTATAGTGACAGACGTCACTACTAACAATTCAGTTTCAGTCATTTTATCTGTTTCATAGTAGGCCCTACAATTTTAATTGACATTTTATGCGAAGATACGCTGCCACGTTCAGGGCCGTAACTAGCCGAAATTTTTTTTTTTGGGGGGGGGGGGGTGTAGGCCGCTCGTGCCCGACGAAAATCATAGAATTTCCCGATTGATTCAGCTTGCGTGACAGTGATATATAATACATTAATTTACTACTGGCTATATAAGAGAAGTTTATGATGTAAGAACTCCAATGAAGGAATGATGTCGAGTCCAACTGTCAAGCTATATGACTCGCTTAATTATTGGCTGGTATAAGACAGCGGTAAATTTTCGCTAAAAATTGTAATTTACTCTCACGTCCGTGTCATTTATATATACGGCCAAGATGCTGAGTTTTCAGAGACGTACGTGCCTTCAATAATGATTCAATAATTCCTATGTTTTCGTCGGGCATGTCGTGAATTGCACTTACTAATCAGTCGAGCAGAGTCACTCTCGAAGACCCCGATAACTGGCTACCCCTGCCCGAAGAGTTGAAGCCAGAACCAACTGTAAGGGGGTGTCCCCCTACCCCCCCCCCCCCCTCCTTAAGTTACGGCTCTGGCCACGTTGTTTGTAAAGACTACCATGACACTTTGTCGTTTTACTTTTACAGGTTGACTGATACGACTGAAAACGAAGTGCTCGAGAGCTCACGGGAAGACGAAGCAAGTGAATTGAAATATGAATACCCAAGCGTGACATTAGAGGACGTGAGAACCCATTTGAGAATAATCACAGAGCAATCTCGGGAAGATAATAATCCCCAAGACTTGTTGAAAACGTCCGAGGGAACTATTCCCGTTTTTTATGGAACCCCACACGTGGTTTTATTCTTTGAAACGTCTGGGAAGGAGTATAAGATTCTCGACAGTGGTTGGGTGGAGTTCGTGGAAATTCCCGAAGAAGACATGAACAATTTAGACACCTTTAAAAGTGGTTTAGGTTCGAGTATAAACAACCTTGTCATGCATCACCTCCATTTCTCTACTTCATGTTTAACCTTGAGCGAGGTGCAGAGCTTCAAAAAACCTCTGAATGTAGGGTTTTAAGCAAAAACGTTTGGTCCCTCTCTGATAAGGTTAAACAAGAATTCGAAAAGTGGCAAGCACAAATCAAAGATGAACTCGAGTAAATTTCTAGAGAACATTTTTGTTATCCTTATTTACTGTTTATACACACAAGGTGTGTGTGGAAGAAGGGGGTATCACGCTTATGTCCACCTAGAAAATTGTTTTGGAAGAGGAGCAGATCACAGTCTGTGCGAAGACATTTTGTCCACGGAGGCAATTCTTCTGAGATTATCGACCGTGGCATCTACCTATAGACCGCACTAGTTCATTGATGATCATTCTGGTGTCATTGTGAATTTTCTCTGAATTCTTCATATAGACAAAATGTTTACGCACAGATTCGAATTTCGGATCCGTCCAAGATAGGTACGCTATATTGTCGCTACGCAGACATTAGAATTGTGTTTTTTCAAGGGATGTACTTCGTTCTCTTCTGTGAAAGAATGTAATACCCTTGAGCCATACAGTTTTGTAATTTATCCCGATTTTATTTTTCGCCTCGGGAAAATCTCCAGGAGAAATTTTTAAATAGTCAGCATTATACATGCGTTGTGGTACAGTTGTGCCTAAATGTAATACGACGCTAAATGTAATAAACTCTTAACAGTTAAGAGTTTATTACATTCAGCGCCGTGTTACATTTTGGGTTGTCATGTACCAATCCTGAATGTAATACGATGCCAAATGTAAGAAACTCTTAAATGTAAGGAGTTTATTGCCTTTACGGTTGTGTCACACCTAAGGTTTCGTCCTTTTTCTCAAAATGCAATGCAACTCTCATGTGATGAACTTATCCCTGAATTAATGTAGAATATAGTCGTGTTCTCTATCCGTCCGTCTACTGAATCTGTTTTGACCTGCAATACGACACACGATGCTAAATGTAATAAACTCCTAAAGAAGTTTATTACATTTAGCGTCGTATTACATTTGGGGCTGATATGGGCAAACCCTAAATGTAATACGACGATAAATGTAATACACTCTTAACAGTTAAAAGTTTATTATATTCAGCGTTGTATTACATTTAGTGTTGGCATCTACCAACCCGAAGTGTTATACGACGCTAAATGTAATAAACTCCTAAATGTAAGGAGTTCATTGCCTTTACTGCTGTGTTACCCCTAAGGTTTCGTCCTGTCAGGGGGGGGGGGGGGCACCAAACATTTGCAAGACATGAGGTGGGGGTGGGTGGGTCTCTTGAGTATCAATATAACTGAATATAAACCATAATTTGTGTTTGAAACCATAAAGATGAGTTGTACACCACACCCTTAGCATAAATACACCACCAGGGTGTATTATGTGAGAATATTGTGCTTAATGTCGAAAAATGTGAGTATGGGGGTGGGTGTCATGTCTTAAATGTAGAGAATGAGCAGACAGTATTTGGGGAAATTCTCTCTGATGCTGTCTGATGCAAAAATTCAACACTTGGTCAGCTACCTACTTTTTTAATTGTTAATAATAATAATAACGCTTCGGCCAGCCGCTGATTTTTCGCGGTTCTCTAAAGAGAAGGCCATTATTACACCTGAATCCTATCCCCCTCCCACCCTTCTCTCCTCCCAGCATTCAGACACAAACTGTTTGATACTGTCTTTCACTTCCCCGTTTCCAATCTCTTCAATAATCACCTTTATTTCTTCAAAATGACGCGTGAAGTGAGTAGACCGGAATTGGGTCAGCGTTCTGAGAAATAGTCAGACTGGATTTGAAACAGTTGCTCACTTTTCAGTGACTGTGAAGGGGCCCCCTAACCGCAGTCATACAGTGACTAGTGAAACCTACCATTCTGAGAATTTGTACAGAGTGATAGGTAGCAAGCACCTGAGAATACAGAACTGCACAGCTGACTGACAGAACAAATAAGGGAAAATTTGTTCTCTTTATGCACACAAACTATGTCCAAATCTGACAACGAAGAGCTTGCAATTTGTTCATTGGGACCCACAACAACTCACAGAGATTTGATGTTTATTTTGGCTTTTAATGGGGGTATGCCCTAATGGGGTGGGGGTGTCTGAAAGCGAGAGTAGAAAATTCGCACGTAGTGGGTTGGCGGGTGTAAAAATGAGCTGAATAAAAAATAGGACATCATGTCTTGCAAATTTTAATGCCCCCCCCCCCCTCCCCCGGTCCAGTTGCTCAAAAAGTATTGCAAAGCTCATGCGTGGACAAAGAGCTTCTGCGTCGTTTGTTTTCATACGTTAAAGGTGTGCTGAATGCGACGTTTCGATGTAGGCCTAGACGCAAACACCGTGTTGAAGCTTTAAATTTTCCCTGAAAGTTTGAAATAAGCGTCTACATTGAAGCGTGGCATTTATTAAACTAAAGCTGTATCTAAAAAAACCTCTTATCATTATTTATCGCAATACCTAAATACTACGCAAGGATACCGGTATTTATTGATGGTATCGTTAGGAACCAGTTTGGTAATCCCACATTTTTTTACACTGTTTTTTTACACTTTTAAAAAAATCCGTAGATACTAGGCTATACGGTACTTTTCACAGGCCCCTCTGCTGCCAGTACTTTTCACCGTATTTTTCCCACTGTGGAATTTATTTACAAAATTGGCTTGATATTGAAGTTATAATGGACTGCATTTGAGTGATTTGATCTCTTAACTGGTTTGTGTTGGCTTATTTTTCATGTCCATGTGTCAGGCAACAGTATTTCGCTGCAACGGATTTTTTCATTAAAAATTATCGGAAAGTATTGGCACTTTCCTGTAATTTTTTTTATGAAATTTGGTATAAAAAGTAATTTTCAAATTAAAAAATGTTCTGCAATCGAGCAGTTCACAGGAATTCTTTAAAGATTACGGTAAAAACTAAAAGGTATCGGTGACAGTGGGACCAGTGAAAAGTATCGTGAAATTACGGAATTTTTTGACAGTGTATGACACTCAATCTTGCAACAATGTAACTTCCTGCAGAACTCTACTTACTGATGTTTTTGTTTGATACAAGCTTTCTGTGGTGCACCATTTTGTTAAATTCCAATACGCGACATAAATGCAATTTTTTATCGATGTTTATAAATAGCGATACGCCGCTAAAAATAGCGGTTCTTCGATAATTCATACCTCCAGCGCATATTGATACATAGAACATCCAAAATATACGATGGGTGTGCAATTCACTATACGATGGATGCATGAACTATCGGTGCACTGCCAATTTTTATTATCGCGATGCTAATTAGAAATTGCGGTGGACCGATATGCGTCTGATGGGGACGACACAAGTTAATCTCAGACTCAGATAGCGTGGACGTAGAATCTTCCTTGTCACTTTTGCGATGGTTGAAACCAAAGAATGGGTATGCCTGCATTTCCTCTTTTATATGAGAATGTCAATTTTAGTTGAAATTAACCTAAGAACGGACTCTTGTTCAATATATTTTATTTCTATGGAATGTTAAACGTTTGTAAGTATTATTTTTTTACACCTCGTGCAGCTAGTGAGTGAAGTCCGCCACCAATATGCTAGTGTCCTCATTTATCATTGATGCTAGCTGTGCCATAAATTTTATGTCAACTCAGGCTTGTTACAAACACATGAAGGCTTATGAGTATGGATACCTGGTGAAAAATGAAGATCTCGAGTCCTCGACATAAAATACTACTCCAATTGTAGACGTTACGCTTTGGAATCTTGAATAAAGAATAATAACGGATGTATCTTGGTCTTGTATTTCAGCTAATTCTACCAGGCATTGTTCTATTGTGTAGTTTGCGATCCAATACGTGACCCGGGTGATTTTGTGACGAAAACTTACGTAGATCATGGTAGAGGGAGCCTGTAAAAACGTTTTCCTCATTTGGTGCATTATACTAGCGTTCACTGCCACAGTTCTTGTTTTTTTTTTGTTTTTTTGCACTTAACGTCATCAGTGGACCTTAGTAGTATGCACCTCGCATACACGTGCCTTGAGTGCATGCCCGAATCTCGTCTGACGCGATAACCTGTGTAGATTCACCAACACTAGAGAGAATTGGTTATATAGTGGTCTTTCTTGTGTAATGGGATTTTCATAAGGGAGAAAAATATCGCTTGGCTGACCTCAAGTGGTTGTCTGAGATACGGCTATTATAGGACACATTGGTTTGACGGGTTACCTTGCTTAGCTTGCATTAAGGCGGGAATTAATCTGTGTACGTGTTGGCAATGATCCTTTCTAGTATAGTGCTGATAGACACATCTCATTTGAGCACCATGGGTGGGATCTTACATATACGGCGAATAGACGTCCAGTCGCATTGATCATCATTAACTGTCATTGCCGATCACTAGGTCGTATGAGTTTATTAATTATGTGGGTGGTGATCTATTTATATTTATTTATTTATTTATTTATTTATTTATTGGTGCTTAACGCCACATCGACAACAAAGGTCATATCGTGGCGAGAAAGTCATGAAAATGAGTTAAAAGGTAATGGTCAGGACTGCTTTTAAAAAGAAAAAAAATTGTGATAGATGAACGATAATACAATGAAAATGTGAAAATGAATATTCATAATGAAAGAAGAACAACAAATATAATACAAATCAACCTATTGATACCAAATCATGATGGGAAGATTAAAAGACAAAGCTCTAAAACTTGCTAAAAAGGTTGATTTCTTTTAGAAAAGACAAAAGCTTGCGCGGACTGGTAGTGTAAAAAAGGTCTCTAAGAGACTCCACAGTGAAAAACCGCTGCCTAACGTGATCGAAATCTATACAATCTAAAAGAATGTGTTCCACTGTCAGCCCCTGCTGACAAGGAACACATTCAGGTCGCAGAGTGCCCTCTAATAAGAAACTATGAGTGAGTCTGGTATGACCAATATGACATCTTGTAAGGATAACGTGATCTTTTCGACAAAGATGAGAAAGAGGATAATAATCAGACACAGTTGGTCGGAAACGGTGGAGCTTGTTATTGGTAGCTCCATCCCATTCCGACTGCCACAAAGACCGGATGTATTTAGAAATAAGTGGCTTGTAATCACTGTAAGGAATTGGAAAATCAGTGATTGGCTTACTCAGAGCCTTTTTCGCTGCACTGTCTGCCCTGGTGTTACCAGCAATACCAACGTGTCCAGGTAACCAGCAAAACACAATATCATATTGGTCAGACTTCATTACAGTAAGTCGTTCACGAAGTGACAAGATTAGAGGGTTCTTCAACCTGGGGATGAGAAGAGCCTGTAAACAAGAAAGAGAATCGGAGAAGATAATGGACTTCCATTCCTCTTCAGCCTCAATCTCATCGAGCGCAAGGTCAATAGCTTTTACCTCAGCTGTAAAAATGGAACTCGTATCAGGTATCCTGGTTGAGGTGGTCTGATCACCACTAACGACAGCAGATGATACTCTATCATTATCCTTGGATCCATCTGTATAGAACATAGTGTATGCTCTATAGTGAGACTTAATCTCGGCATACGCTTGCTTAAATTGCAAAGAATTTGTGTTTGCCTTTTTTGAAGAGGCCAGATCTAAAATAACCTTGGGTTTTGACAGACGCCAAGGGGGTATATTTGGTTTACGATTTTCTGCCACAGAATCTGGAGCAACACCAGTAGCCTCCATGTGGGTTTTGATTCTGAGTCCCAGTGGAGGAATCTGTTTTGGAT
The DNA here is from genome assembly GCA_031216915.1 of Pictodentalium vernedei. Classification (NCBI taxonomy): domain Eukaryota; kingdom Metazoa; phylum Mollusca; class Scaphopoda; order Dentaliida; family Dentaliidae; genus Pictodentalium; species Pictodentalium vernedei. The sequence goes on from CM062291.1 coordinate 369,561,761, forward strand.
TTTTATCAAAAAAAACTTTATTTAGAGGTTTAAAAACATAGCAGTAAGCAGGATTTGATGGATTTGCAGATAATTTTGAGACATATTGCAAAGAGAGTTTAATTCGACGCTTCTCAAGAGAAGGCTCGCCTGCTTCGATAAGAAGAGAATCTATAGGTGAAGTACGAAACGCACCAAGGCTAATTCTGATACCACTATGATGGATGGCATCAAGAGGTTTCAGGTAGGATTTCCTAGCCGAACCGTAAACCACACAACCATAATCCAACTTTGACCGTACAAGAGCTCTATACAGATGGAGCAGAGTTTTTTGGTCGGCACCCCAATCAGTGCTGCCAACAACTTTTAGCAGATTAAGTGCTTTCTTGCATTTAATTTTTAGTTGTTTGATGTGAGACCTAAAACTTAGTTTCTCATCAAACAACAAGCCAAGGAATTTCACTTCCTTTACAACTTTAAGTGGAGTTCCATCTAAAAATAACTCCGGATCCAGGTGGTGTTTCCGGAGTTTACAGAAATGAACACAATTTGTTTTACTTTTTGAAAACTTGAAACCATTTTCAGTAGCCCAGCGCTGAACCTTGTTTAAGGATAGCTGAAGTTTGCGCTCAATAGCAGGCATTTTCTTGCCACTGTAGCAGATGAGGAAATCATCTACATACAATGAAGAATCAACATTTGTTTCAATAGCTGTCACAATGCTGTTGATTTTTATTGAAAAAAGAGTAACAGATAGAATACTACCCTGAGGTACTCCCAATTCCTGGTCGTGAGGGTCAGATAATGTTGACCCAAGACGAACCTGGAAATTGCGGTCCTTTAAAAAATTTTCAATAAAAAGTGGCATTCTGCCTCTCAACCCCATGTTGAAGAGGTCTTTTAAAATCCCATACGTCCACGTAGTGTCATATGCCTTCTCCAGATCAAAGAACACGGCGACCACGTGTTCTTTTCTGGCAAAGGCATTTCTGATAAACGTTTCAAGGCGGACTAGATGATCAACCGTGCTTCTCTGGCTTCTGAAGCCACATTGAACATCTGCCAGCAGATTGTTCGATTCCAGAAACCAAACAAGCCGATCGTTGATCATTCTTTCCATGGTTTTGCAAAGGCAACTAGTGAGTGCTATTGGTCTATAGTTGCTTGGACTGCTGTGGTCCTTATCAGGCTTGGGAATAGGAATGATTGTTGCTTTGCGCCAGGAAGATGGAAACTGGCCAGTCACCCATATATCATTAAAAATAGAAAGTAAAAGCTTGAGCGATGAATTTGGCAAATGTTTTAAAATCTGATAATGTATTTCATCAGGACCAGTTGCTGTATCTTTTGCTTTACTCAATGACGCTAGTAGCTCATCAATAGAAAATGGTTCATTATAATTTTCATCATTATCAGATTGGAATTTTAGTTTTTGTTTCTCCTGTTGCTTTTTAACAGGGATAAATTGCGGAGTGCAATTTTCAGAAGAGGAATTTTTGGAAAAGGTAGAAGCTAGGGTGTTCGAAATATCTTTTTTAGATGTTATTTTATTATTATCATGTTCGAGGTGCTGTACTGTAGATTTTGATTCTTTACCTTTAATTTTCTTGATCATTTTCCAGACCTTTTTGATGGGGGTATTTTGATTCAATCTTGAAACATAATTTTGCCAGGACGTTTTCTTCTTTTGTTTGATGAGCCGTCGGGCTTGTGCTCGACCAATACGTAATTTATCTAAATTATTCGTCGTTGGTGACTTATTAAAATCCCGTTCAGCCTTTTTGCGTTGATGAATAGCCTGTTTGCAATCCGTGTCGAACCATGGTTTATGGAAACGTTTTGGATTTGCCGAGGTTTTAGGAATGACTTGGCTTGCAATGTCAATCAACTCTGTGGTGAAGTGTTCAATCCGGTCAGTACTGTCCTGAAAGTTCTCCCGTGTGAGGCGTTCAGAACAAAGCGATGAGAAAGTGTCCCAGTCAGCCTTTTTAAAGTTCCACTGGGGCACCCTCTCATCATCCGCCGGAACTACACTCTCCAACACAATCGGAAAGTGGTCACTCCGGCACAAGTCATCTTCTGCCCTCCATGAAAAATCAAGGAAGACAGAAGGGCATGCAATTGTTAAGTCAATTGAAGTGTAAGAACCAGATGCGGGATGCAAGTAAGTATCTGACCCATCATTGAACACGCACAAGTCATATTTTGTAATGAACTCTTCTATAGTTTTACCTTTTGCATCTTCTTGACTGCAGGAATTACCCCAAAGGGGGCTATGTGCATTAAAATCACCCAACAAAACGTACGGAGTTGGGAGCTGATGAATCAGATGTTCAAGATCCGTCAGCTTAAGTAGTTTACTTGGTGACACATAAATTGAACATAACGTGACTGTCTTGTCTAAGGTCAGGCGTATCGCTACAGCCTGTAAAGTTGATTGTAATGGTACAGAACTGTGAATAATGTCATTTCTGACCAAGACAGACGTTCCACGGATATGAAGGTCATTTTCATCTGCCCAAGCGTTATATAAATTGTAACCCTTAAGGACGGGATGAATATTTGTGACAGGTTTCTTCAGAAGTGTTTCCTGCAAGCAAAAAGCAGCAGGTTTATATTTTTGACTTAGAAGGCTCAGTTCATTAAAATTCGCTCTAAAACCTCGACAATTCCACTGTATGATACTGTGTTTACGTGTATTATCCATGCTTGGATGGCGACTTGGATGGTGGACGTATGGGCGAAATTGCCCCCGTGTTTTTTCTAGGTGACGTTTTTCTCGGAGACCTACCCTGAGAAGAGTTCAGGCGTAGTTGACTGGAGAAAGTGTCATCGATGCATTCATCGACTGACATTTCTTCAATCCCATCAAACATGTTGCTAGTGACAACATTTTTCAAAAATTTCGGTGTTCTTTCCGAATTAACTTTTTGTTGTTCTTTATCTTTTTTCTTCCTTTCTTTTTCTTGACTTCGTCTCTGATTCTGACTTAGGTTTTGTTGTTGTGGTTTATGGTTCTGATCTGGTTTTGATTTGTTCGGTATATTTCTCTGTTCTGGTTTAGTTTTGTTGTCCTTAGTTGAATCTGATTTTGGTGCCTCATTTATTTGTTTGCGCTGTGCTATTTTATCCGTTATTGTTGAAGTGTATGATGTGGTTTGGGTTGATTTTGGTTCGACCTTATTAGAGTGTTCTATAGTGAAGGCTTGCAATAAGGATGGAATGTTATTGTCAAGCCAAGTCCACGGTGTCTGACATTCTACAGATTTTGTGTGTAACTTTTGTGTTAATTTGGTAGCATATGATGGTGAACATGCACTCATGCCAGGCATTGAAGCTACGATGTCTCTAGCCTCTTTGAAACTGACCTGCTTTTCACATTTGATTTTTTGAATTTGTTTCTCCCTTTTCCAAACAGGGCAATCTTTAGATGCAGCTACATGATTGCCCTGACAATTACAACATTTAATTGTGTTAGTGCAAGGGTCCTGATGTTCCTGACCACATTTAAAGCAAATTGTCTTCCCTCTACAACTGTTTTGACCATGACCAAATTTATGACAATTGAAGCAACGGAGTGGATTTGGTACGAACAAATCCACTCTGATGTTCATGTATCCGACCTTGATTGATTTTGGCGGTTGTGCAGATTCAAATGTAAATATATAAGTATTTGTTTTAATGAGATTTCCATCTTTTTTAATTTCAATTCTCTTTACATCTGTTACACCCTGTGGTTCTAACTCCTTTTTAATTTCCAAGATATCAATGCCTGACAATTCCCTCGTTCTGACAACGCCCTTGCTGGTATTAAGGCTTTTGTGAGGGAAGACATTTACCTGCATATTGAAAAGTTTATCAGTTTTCAACAAATTCTTTGCCTGAGCTTCATTTTTACATTCCACCAACAACATTCCAGATCTTAACTTTTTCACATTTATAACATTGCCTGCTATTCCCTTTATCGACTTTTCTAAAGCGAAAGGATTGATATCAGTTGCAAGCTTTCCTTCTTCAGCAGAGCTGATCATTACAAATTTTGGCCATGTATTAATTTGTGGTACGATGTGTCCCAAGTCAGAATCAGAATCATCATCACTAAAAACGTAACCCCGTTTTTTTAATTTTGTGTGGTATATTAGCCATAGTTAGTGTTGTAAATTGTTCACTGCCCCGGCTCCCACCCACCGCGGAGTCCAACAAGGGGTAGGGTTACTGCCATGCAGTGAACCCACCGGGTTGCCGGTATTCCCACATACCTGGTATGGGGCAGTATACTCAGCCAGTGTTGATACCGAAGTATGCCACTGGCTGATTGGCCCGTGTGTGGAAGTGCCAGGTCTTCAGATGGCGGCCATCCAATCAATCACTGTATAAAACACCGTAATAAAAGGTTGCCATGCATAACCGAAACAGACAGTGCAGCAAAACTAAGTGGCTATTAAAATATAAAGTGTTTAAAAACAGTACACAATGGCAATTATGTTATGTGAATAAAAGAAATGATTGAATGAATGGTCACCAAATGCCCCCCGACGTGACACCCAGTACTTTTTGGGGTGGGGGCTCCCGATTGGCCAGAACGGACCATCCGATCATCCTTCTACTCCCGAAATTGGGGCCAAAGCAGTGTGTTGAACAAGATTATCTCCGAAATGGAGACCAGGGCTCCATCACGGAGACTGCCCTAACCGGGGCCACAAGTCCTCAACTGCCAGGATTCCTTCTTCCGGGGCCTTCGGAATGCACCTCACGGGAGAACAAGGTGCCTGCCAGATGGTATTAGCAGGATTGATCATTTTGGTCCGGGGCTGCGTATTTATGTATTTCGCAGCGAACCAACTCAATTGAGCAAACCTGCCAATTAGAAATTAGCAAACCTGCCCAATTGAGCAGGCCGTCCTCTATCCGCCACCTGAGGACCCGCCTAGTAGGGGATGATCAAACCCCCCTAGGGGGTGGTGATCACTGCCCACACGAGTAACATACTCATACAACCGTATGATTGCCTAAAGTGAGCACTTGTAATTGTTCGGTCTGGACAAATCTCTTGAGTCACGTTGAGTATTGATCCTTTCTATAGCTTTGTGAAGAATCACTACCCGCACGACTCATAGACTCATTTCAGTTTCAAGTTTCAACCTGTACTAAAAGCTTTCCAAGGGTGACCTCAAGGTGAAACCGTGCACCCGAAGTGACCAGGACCCATGCCATGGTCTTAGGCCGGTGTTGCTTTATCAGTTTGGCTTTGGGTATAGATGCTATCCCCTATATATAGGTGAATGCGCTATAGATAAGATCCAGTCAATCAGACCAGAAGTGGACGAGTTATACTACTAAGATCTATGCACCTAGGTTCACTGTATTAGTGTAAGCAGTCTACAGTATAAGTTCAAGGCCTCGTCTTCATTCCTGGGAAGTTGTAAATGAGCACAATACATATATTCTAAGCACAGCTCGGCAAATTCGTCGCTGCAACCATATTGGTTCATCGATTTTGTTACACTTCTACACTGAGCAAGCATGTTTCGATCTAAATGGAATGTACATTTACAGAATCCGTTTACTTCTGGAATATTAAACAGAATTTCAGGTGTGCCCTGAGGGCACGAAGAATGGCGAACTTTCCGTATTTTATGATGGTTCCAATTATCAACGACTTCAAGTATTTCGGTTCGCATTAACTCTGTGAAACAAAACTGTAAAAGTTCAGTTTGAATGTTATCGGCTGGCTCATACAACTGGTAGTCAATCATGTCAATGAAAAGCTGTCTCCAGTGCTCTGCAAACTTTTTTCTTAAAAAGCCCCACCACGATTCTTTCCGCTGATTATGAACCGAGCGTCCAATAATATAAGGCTTCTGAGCGCAAACATCTGTGTGAGCTGCTCGGAGTAATGTGTGTATATCGAGTATTAAAGCATTTTCTGTTCCTGGGTCTACTCTGATCATTCGGGGGACTCCTTGGATTTGCTCTAAATAGTTAACATAGGACGATGCCACAACAGCGCTGTCTTTATTTGTATTTCCTAACGTCATCCAGATGATTTTTCTGCTGAATCCGTCAATAGCACCATGAATGTAAAAAACGTAGGGCGACAGTTTATCGTATTGGTCAATATGCAGATTGTAGTTGGGACCCTTTGATCTGTACGACCTTCTTTCGTACCTATTATGCCAACAGTTCTTCTGCGCGTCGGGTATCAGGAGATACATGATATCCCGGACAGTCTGCCTAAAAATAAACAGAAAAACCATTAAACGAAAGCTGTTTTTTTTTCCTTTTTAGGATTTTTTGGGTCACAGCCAACCGTACCAGATCAAAAACTGAAATTCGTCAAAATTTGCCCCTGCTGTCAGTGTAACAACCGCCCAAAGCATTTATCATGTTTGATGAGTTCGTACATTGAACAAAAAGACATCGAATGTAATTTTTGTCAGCCAAACGCAGTGCGTTACTTAGAGTCCCAACAATCTTTAAATGACCCGGAGACAATTTGTCGCTTGAGGTTCATTGTGTCCTGTGTGTTTATAGACACAGACAGGATGATGAAACCCGGGGACAAAGTGATAGGTGCGAGAGAAAAAAGTCATAGGCTACAGACGTCCAGATTAGGTGAGAAATGGGCCTTGCAACACGCCTTTACGCCTCTTTTTCATCGCCTCCTATCAGGGAAGATTACACTTTGCCATGCCAGGGGATGGGGGTGGGGGTGGGGGGGGCACCAAAAATTTGCAAGACGTAAGGTGGGGATGGGTGGGTCTCTCGAGTGCGCCAAAAATGTGCATTCCCAACTTGAGCAATTTTTTGGTGTTTTCAAAAATATATCAATATAACTGAATATAAACCACCATTTTGTTGGAATCCATAAAGATGATGTTGTACATGACTCTCTTAGCATAAATACACCATCAGGATGTGTTATGTGAGAATACTGGGCTTAATCTGGGAATATGTCATACTTTGGTAGGGGGTGGGTGTCTTGTCCTAAATGTAGAAAATGAGCAGACAGTATTTTGGTAAATTCTCTCTGATGCTGTCTAATGCAATAAATTCAATCCTTGGTCATCTACGTAGTTTTTTATTTGTTAACCCCCTAAAACGGAGGCAAGGTATAAACTTTCTAAATCTTGCAGAATATTGCCTTATATCCCCGTATGCTGTCAAAAGTTCAACATTTATATTCTGATTGACCGAGCTCAAAGAGATTTGTCAATCAAAATATAATTATTGAACAGTTCAATGAACAGTTTAGAAAAATCGATATCAGAGGGCAGGGTGTTCATTGATTGATTTTATATTTATGTATTAGATGTTTAATGACACATTACCCGCTAGAGCCAGGTAGAGTGTTGAATTGTTATGGGTCATTAGGATTCTATGGCATAATTTTGCCTTGTTGCAATTTATTGGCCCACAACAGCTCACAGAGATTTAAATTTGTTGTACCAGGTTAAGAACATTATGAAAAACCCTTAAAGACAGCTGCGCATGCTAAAAGTTGATGTTTACTTTGGATTTTAATGGGGGTGTGGGGTGTGGGTGTCTGAGAACGGGAGTAGAAAATTTGCACGGGTGGGTGGGTGTAAATTACTGTAAAAATGAGCTGAATAAAAAATAGGACATCACGTCCTGCAAATTTTCAGTGCCCCCCCCCCCCCCCCCCCCCCGGCCATGCGCTGCAAAACAGGATGAGACATGCTAAAGATTTACCCATTTTGTTGCAATGAAAAAGCGTTGTAGATGTACGTCAGAGACTCCATTTTCACGACAAGAAAATAAATCATGTTCCTAAAATACTGACAAATGGGTTTATTCTTTGATACATTTGCTACATGGTCTTCTGGCTTTTCAAAAACATTTTGCTGACACGTGACTAAGAATGAAACAAGCCCAGTGACACTGGTCAACGGTTACTGGAAGGAGTAGTGTGGGATAGTAACAGGACATAATTCTATAAAAAAAATGATACCGCGTTTTAACTTAGCAATCAGAATTGCATCGATACACGAGTCGGCCATAAGTTGCAGAAGCCACTCTTCAATTATTCTTGGGCTGAATGTGTGGAGCTGCTTTGCGCGCGACTTTGACGCGTTTGTGAGAATCAAAAGATTTTTAATCATACGAACAACGAAAACGTGGGCTCGAAGCATTTTTGTCACTCATGTCGGAGATATTCCTTTCCCCAATATTAAGCGCTGTGGCTTATGACTTTTAATCACATATATCTCTCAGTATACGGCGTGGATCAGAGAGAAGGTTCAAAGTGCCCGATATAAGAATGAACATTCTAAGTGATTCACCCAGTACCACAGAATCTACACACGTGCCATCACAAACATCTATAACATATAGCGGGAAGAACGTGCATAAAATAAGTAGTGCGGATGTAGTAGGGTCACATGCACCGTTACAATGGCATCTCAAACAAAAAAAAGTCAAACATTCCTCTGTAATTCGCTGGAACGTCTTACCAAACCCCAAAGCATCAAAATGACGTTTTTAATGTCCCATTATACTATTGTGGTTAAAATTTTACTTGCGAATAAACATTACCTTCTTACTGCTAACCTATATTTTTTTCTTATATATGTCCACGTAATATTGGAGCCCATATTTCTTCCGGGGCCGTTTAATTCTTTAGAAATGGCCTCTATAATTTGATCCAAATCTTCTGTTTTTCTGCGACGCAGGTTTAGCCTCTTTAGATGATTTTTAACAGAACGATCCCTACAAAAAGTAAAAAATCGGTAACTTGATTTTTTTTTTAACTTAGTAATTCATTTAATAGTTACGGAAGCCCATTAGGGACATGTGAAGAAAAAAAATTACATGTGTGAAAAAAAAAATTACATGTGTGAAAAAAAAAATGAAGTCGTGCGCACGAGATAATTAAGTCGTGCGCACGAGATAATTAAGTCGTGCGCACGAGATACCTAAGTCGTGCGCACGAGATACCTAAGTCGTGCGCACGAGATAATATGTTTAGGTTACTGCAAGCATTTCGCATGTAGTGGAATAGCAGGGTTCGGAAGGGGGACAAAACCGTAAAGATATCCACCTTTCGACTGTGTTTTAGACGTTGTAAATGCCCTCACCCGAAACCCTTATTTTTCTCCGACCGTGACATATCAATTTTATTATGAACTAAGTAGAAGTGTGAGTTAGGGTAGAGGAGGAGAAGGGGATTGGGATATGGGGGGGGGGGGGGGTGCTCGTGAGAAGTAGCCGAGGATTCCCAGTATGATTTGTCTGTGATGCTACATCTGAAGACGAAATACTAGCGTCTTTCTGGCTGCATATTTTTCATCATACTGGGCCGAACCAGATTTGCCCCAGGGGTGTGGTTCCCCAGTGATTGCCCAGCACGTTGTTTCGCCCTTCCCCCTTCCTTGTAAGATACTTTGGTTGGTTACCCAAAAATACACAGCATATTCCAAGATAGGGTACACGTCTAAGGCGGTGTCCCCCTCTCCCCCTCCAACCCCCAACAAACACATTCGGAATGCTTTTACGTCCCAGCATCAACCAATGGTTTTTTTGTACAGAACTTCTATATGAAAATTCGGATTTAAATAAATTTTTGAATGAATGTTTAGTAACATGCAATACACATGTACATCACATATAATAGGGTTCTCATGCATAAATTATGCAAATTGGAGAAATTTGGATTTATTCAGTGCTACTAACTACATATACACAGTGAGTGCACCAATCAATACTTCTCGGGCTGGAGGCCGTATTTATGAACCGATCTTCATGAAATATAACTTCCACTTGCAGCTCAGCTGTATTCCACTGGATGCACTTATTTTCCTTGAAACTGCTGCCCAGAGGGAGACATGAATTCAGTGAGTTTGCTTGTTTTGGGTTAAGACCCATCCCATGCAGCTGTATGTCTGTTCAGTTATGCATGTTCGTCTGTCTTGATTACGATTACCCCATATGCTTATTCCTATATCATAACATAAAAGTCGGCGGGGGATGTGGATGTCGTTAGACTCTCTTGTTCGTAATTGGTATACATCAGCTCTGGGGTGGGGGGGGGGGGGGCAGATGCAAGTTTGTTCAAATCGAGTCCCTGGGTTAATATGCAGGCTCCCTATGGGATCCCGAATTTTAACTTAGTGCAATATGAGAACTATTCTAATCTTTAAAAAGTCCCTGGGTTAATATTTTGGCTCCCTATCGGAGCCCCAATTTTAACTTAGTGCACCACCACCACCCATCCCCCAGGATTTACAGCCATGCGCCCTACTACTATACGATACATATATATATTGTGAATCGAGCCTCTGCTGTGAGGCATATTTAGAAGCGGTCGTCTATCGGGCCGGGTGTCCTATGAGCAAGCGCGGCGGTCCCCACCGAAGCAGGAGACCTAGAAAGTTAACCATGTTGTCTTGTCTGGGCTGGTCATTCTTGGATCAAGAGAGTTTTCTACCGAAGCGGGACACTTTGAAACCTGTGAGAGCTTTTAACCCCTTTTCACCACAAGACGATAACTGGGTGATGGAGTTGGTGGACTTGCAGTGTGTATGTGTGTGTGTGTAGTGGAGGGGGGGGGGGGGCGCTTCTATCCTATTCAAAACAAACTACATTAGTAGGTTAGTAGGCGGCAATGGGGTCAGCCCCGTGGAGCACAACAAATAAGCAGGTGTCCCCGTAACTGTTTGGGGGGGGGGGGGGGGGGTGACACGTAATCACTGGGAACAGGTTTCAAATTGTCGCGCCCGCTCAATAAATGGAGTAGGTTCCTTAACTGGGAACTTGGCAAATTCTTTCAAAGCAAACTACATTAGTAGGTTAGTAGGCGGCAATGGGGTCAGCCCCGTGGAGCACAACAAATAATCTGGTGTCCCCGTAACTGTTTGGGGGGGGGGGGGGTGGGGGGGGGGGGGGGGGGGGTGACACGTAATCACTGGGAACAGGTTTCAAATTGTCGCGCCCGCTCAATAGATGGAGTAGGTTCCTTAACTGGGAACTTGGCAAATTCTTAACTTGCCAGATCTCCAAGCTGGAATTAATCCAGCTTGAGTTGACTGAAGAAGTCTCACGGGAATCGAGCGACTTAGTATCTCGTGCGCACGACATAGCTATCTCGTGCGCACGACTTAGGTATCTCGTGCGCACGACTTAGCTATCTCGTGCACACGACTTGGCTATCTCGTGCGCACGACTTAGTATCTCGTGCGCACGACTTAGCTATCTCGTGCGCACGACTTAGCTATCTCGTGCGCACGACTTAGTTATCTCGTGCGCACGACTTAGTATCTCGTGCGCACGACATAGCTATCTCGTGCACACGACTTAGGTATCTCGTGCGCACGACTTAGGTATCTCGTGCGCACGACTTAGGTATCTCGTGCGCACGACTTAGCTATCTCGTGCACACGACTTGGCTATCTCGTGCGCACGACTTAGTATCTCGTGCGCACGACTTAGCTATCTCGTGCGCACGACTTAGCTATCTCGTGCGCACGACTTAGTTATCTCGTGCGCACGACTTAGTATCTCGTGCGCACGACATAGCTATCTCGTGCACACGACTTAGGTATCTCGTGCGCACGACTTAGGTATCTCGTGCGCACGACTTAGTTATCTCGTGCGCACGACTTATTATCTCGTGCGCACGACATAGCTATCTCGTGCGCACGACTTAGTTATCTCGTGCGCACGACTTAGTATCTCGTGCGCACGACATAGCTATCTCGTGCGCACGACTTAGTAAGTTTGAGGGAGTGGGGTATAGTCTTTACAGATGAGAGGAGACGACTAATTTCCTTCACGTATTGCCTCGCCTGTGGTCCTTGAAGTCGAGAACGTCACTTCTTTGTGACTCCCTGCTCCCAAATTTGTTCACACACGGGCGAAACATGGCCTTCCCGGGGGTTCCGTGCCCCAATGGTTGCCGTGCGTACCATCTCGCCCAATCTACTTAAGTACATTGGTTGCCACTAATGCATAAGCATCATACATCCATGGTAGGGTGTCAATCTATGACGGTACTCATCCTAAGTTTGAGAGCTTTCTACTTCCTGGCTCAGCAGAAAACACTGAGGACCTCCCATGGCGGGATGGCCTGTCGTAACTTCTATGATATTTCTTCATAGAAGGGCAACCCACCAGAATCGTATCTCGTACTATCTACCCCGAAATATTGGAGGGGGGGGGGGGGGTTGGTACCACTAAATTTCCCGACGACTATATAGTTATTTGTCCTTGGTCTATTGTCATCTGCTCGATGAGATTTGAGCCCTATTCATTGGGGCGAGCAAGGGCGGATCCAGGGGGGGACCGGCGTACGCACCCCCCTATTTTTTCCAGAGTTAACAATTTCTGGCGGATTAAGAAACGATCCCCTTGTGAATTACTACATGGTCGGCCCTGTGCATTATTACGCCACTCCCTCTCCGCTAATTTCAAATCCTGGATCCGCCCCTGGCGAGGAGAGGGGTGTACTTTCTAGAATGTGGGACTGGTAGACTTTCCTCCGGGAAGTTTTGAAAGAATAGTCTGAGAGTGATTCTGGAGTAATCTGATTGCTGTTACACCACCACCACCCATCCCCCAGAATTTACAGTCATGCGCCCTACAACTGTTATATGATACATATATATATATATTGTGAATCCAGCCTCTGCTGTGAGGCATATTTAGAAGTAGTCGTCTAGTTGGCCGGGTTTCCAATGAGCAAGCGCGGTCCCCGCCGAACCAGGAGACCAAGAAATTTGACCATGTTGTCTTGTCTGGACTGGTGATTCATGTACGAAGAGAGTTTTTGACCGAAGCGGGACACTTTGAAACCAGTGAGAGCTCTTAACTCCGTTCCACCACAAGACGATAACTGGGTGATGGAGTTGTGGGACTTTGAGTGTGTGTGTGGTGGTGGGGGTGGGGCGCTTCTATCCTATTCAAAAACAAACTCCATTACAAGGCGCCAATAGGTCAGGCCCGTGGAGCAAAACAATCTAGTATCTCCGTAACTGTTTTGGTGGGGGTGGGACCGTAATCACTGGAAACGGGTTTCAAATTGTCGCGCCCGCTCAATAAATGGAGTAGGTTCCTTAACTGGGAACTTGGCAAATTCCTAACTTGCCAGATCTCCATGCTGGAATTAAAGCAGCTTGAGTTGACTGAAGAAGTCTCACAGGAATATAGAAATACCAGAGACACCCCTCCCTCTTCGTCCGTTGGGAGGGCCATTCCATGATTTTCGGGAGAAAGGTGGACGTAAAAGCATTCAGAATGTGTTTGTTGGTGGGGTGGGGGGGGGTGGAAGGGGAGAGGGGGACACCGCCTTAGAGTGTACCCTGTCTTGGAATATGCTGTATATTTTTTGGTAACCAACCAAAGTACCTTACAAGGAAGGGCGGAACAATGAGCTGGTAAATCACTGGGGAACCACAGCCCTGAGGCAACTCTGGTTCGGCCCAGTATGATGAAATTTTAAATACGCAGCCAGAAAGACGCTAGTATTTCGTCTTTAGATGTAGCAGAACAGACAGATCATACTGGGAATCCTCGGCTACTTCGCACGAGCACTCCACCCCTCCCACCGCCCGCCCATTCTCCTCCTCTACCCTAACACACACAAGTTTCCTCTTAGTCCATAATAAAATTGATATGTCAGGGTCGGAGAAAATACAGGTTTAAATTCGGGTGAGGGCATTTACAACCTCTAAAACAGTCCAAAGGGGGATATCTTGACGGTTTTGTCCCCTTCCCAACCCTGCTATTCCAAAACATGCGAGATGCTTGCAGTAACCTAAACATATTATCTCGTGCGCACGACTTAGGTATCTCGTGCGCACGACTTAGGTATCTCGTGCGCACGACTTAATTATCTCGTGCGCACGACTTAATTTTTTTTTTCACACATGTAATTTTTTTTTTCACACATGTAATTTTTTTTTTCACACATGTAATTTTTTTTCTTCACATGTCCCTAATGGGCTTCCGTAAATAGTAGTATTTTATTTAGTGTAATTTTTTATCCTGATTTTTGGCAAAATCACTCGAGGAATTACCAATTCCCTGTTTCGTATGACTGGCACAACGCATGAAAGGCATCTGAGACTGGGGAGTCTACTAACTACCCTATGTATGATAATAGGACACGCTTACCAGTCTTCAGCTATCGAATCATTCGATAGGAAAGCTTGCGGGGTTGGGGGCATAGGCGTACGGGGTAAAATCGATTTGGTGTGGGGGGGAGTACACCGACGATTTTCCCGACAAGACTGGTCAGGACCTGCGGAGCTGCGGCCGCCCGCGAGGGCCGAAGGCGCGAAGCCCCCGGGCGGGGGGGGGGGGGGGTCTGGGGGCCCTCCTCAGTAAATGATTGATTGTGGCGAAGTCCTTCGCGTTGTGTTCGATTTTTAGTGTTGGCTGGTCTAGATCATCTAAAACTCCACCACATTTCCACTCTTCACTTCAGCTGGATTCAACTGGAGATTTCTGTCCAAGTTCTTTGGAGTTTGATGCTGCTGTGTATGGGTAACGAACCAACAACACTCAGACTACCATGTAAACTGCATAAGCTAACCTTACACTCTTTTATTATAACTATATTCAAATAAATTTACAGTGTCCTACACTGGAGTCCCTCTGAAGAATAACAGCAACTTATACAGAAAAGTTCTAAGTCAGAAAATATATCTACTGTCCTGGAATAACAGCTGACTGCAGGTTTTAGATGTGAACAGTTTGACTGTCCGCTACCAAGGGTGTAATGCGGTGTGGATCACGACACCCCTTTAGGATCGGTTCAGTGTCTTTTTGTACCGAACCGGACCAGTTTAGGGCGATTCGGAATGTGTTGCTAACAGTCAGGCTCTGCTCCTTAGTCGCATTTAGAATATTAGTAGTGCGCTCGTTTGGAATGTGTGTACCAACTCTAAATGTAATACGACGCTAAATGTAATAAGCTCTTAAATGTTAGAAGTTTATTACATTAAGCGTCATATCACATTTAAAGTTGAGTGTATCGCCCCTAATGTAACGCGACGCTAAATACAATGTGACATAGAATAGCAATTCATGGGCGGATCCAGGACTTCCAGAAAGAGGGGGCGCTTTTCAGTCTGAAACATGATTAGGAAACGCGCGGGTGTGTGTTAAAACTCAATTTCTCTCATCAGTGCAGAATGCGAAGGCAGCGCACTCATGGATTGACTAGATATTTGGGCTCTGGGTTCAGTTCATTGCCAAGACACAATACAAAAACGCTCAAAGTTTCTCTTTTCTACTTTTCTATTTTTCAAAAGTAGAACTCAATAAGCCGGATCCGATGGTATCTATATTTACTCTGTTTTATTAGAATAAAGTGGATTTTTTCGTTTCTAAAAATATAAAAGAAAGCATTGGAAATTTTTCTGCTCAAACAATTCTGATGTTTACTAATTACTTGTAGTGTGTTCCACAACAAACCTTTGAAACATAAAATAGGAGGGGCGCGCGCCGGGTGCGTCCCCGTCTAAATCCGCCAGTGCAATTGTAAGATCATTCCCTTTGAATCTGATTGCATAAGGCCAGTGGATATTTCCCATAAAAGGACTCATATAATATTTTAAGACGAATAAACTCAGATACACGTGTATCTCGGACCATGAGTATAGTCATAGAATATAAGGGAATCTAAATTGAAGGTAACGCCCGATTCTGTGTGTAAATTTCAAATCTGCGTTTTGTGCGTAATAAACCCATCCAAGCAGAGCCGTGCTAGCTGCTAGCTACGTCTTGGGATCATCTGACCAGAAAACCAACCAGTCTCGGACTTTTTGGTACGAAAACACCAGATGATTACTCAGTAAGCTGACAAGAAAACGGCCTCACAACAATTTTATTGTCGATTTAGTAAAATAACCATTACTTAGTTGCTTTAGTTAATACTCATTGATATCTTGAAAGGGCGCCCTGAAAACATTGGCACCAACACGCCTCCCAGCCCCCCCCCCCCCCCCCTCCCCCACACACACACACGCAGACGTGTACTGTATTACGATCGGGCTCATTTATTCATAAACCAACAATGCGATTCTATGCTAACGCATGCTTTCCAACACTACCACTGATAAAAATTCACATACAGGCCTCGGGCTATTTTCTTGTGGACATACTGAAATAATTACTGCTATTGTGCAGTAGTTGATACTAATTGGAAAATATATATGGCCTGGTGGACCGCACTGGATCGGTCCCTTATACAATATACAGTACTGGAACGCTTCAATGAGTACCGGATTAAACCACCTTCTCACTTGGCCGGACCAACCCAGTCCCGTGACATCCCTAAACGCGGGTCTTTAGCGAGGAGAACTAATGTGTGGCTGTCGGTCCATTCCATAGGTCACCATTCGAAGGGCGTATGGAAAGAGCCATTTGGAAACTTTGGATAACTTTTGCGAGTCCGGAGGAGAAAATCAGAGGCAAGATTGTTCCCGAGGGCACCTCTCCAGGGCTACGGGTGTAGGGTCGCCAGGTACTTTTAGAATAGATTCTGAAAAGTGGAAGAAGGCTTCTCTCGATGTCCTGGATCGTTTTTGGGAGGCTCTTAGGCTTTTCCTCGAGTGCCTAGACTAAAAACAAGGGGATTGTCTGGTAGGAAAGACAGTGGGCACTCTATAGCATGAAGAGCTCTCAGAGCACACACTACCGCCACCATTTTCCAACACATATACAAAAAGACACAATATGGTTCGTTACACAAGTCGTTAATGTGGGTCATGTTAGAGGCACACCCCATGGCTGCAGTCTGACCTTCAGTCGAAATGTGTTTTGTGGGTTTCAAATTTCTGGACGACTTGGCATATTCTTTCAGATTAGGTAATAGTTATTTCTTTATTATACCGTACCTTTCAATTTGTGTTTAATTGGTGACAAAGAGGAAGTAGTAGGTAGAGTCGCATATTCGTCTTTACCAAAAATATCTAGTGTTATACAAAAAAAAAAACGTATATAGATTCGAGTTGCTACATTTTCGCTATGCAGTATCCCATACCTCATCTCTCCATTCCGTATAATCTTAATTTAATTCGAGCAACGTTTGTGCGTTTAATGCCCTACTCCTCCGAGGTCCTTTGACAAATATTCACCAAACTTGGAGGGTGTATGTAGGCTGGCCCCGGAATTGTCCTTAAGGACTTCATTGTTTGAAAGGTTAATGCCAATTTATAGTAAGATTCCTTTTTGGCTTCTGTATTGTGCAAACATGCAGTAGAACTACTTCCCTTGATGTGCGTGAATTGTAAACGAAACGAATCCCAGCGGTCAAAGGGGTGTTGCCAAGTTCTCCTTCATGACTTGGTCGTTCCTTCTTTTTCAAATCCGGCAAAGATTTGCAGGTTTTCATATAGCCAGTCATTACACAATTTTACCGTGGACGATTAGAAAAAAATGTATTAAAGTTTAGTTTATTTGATGTTGACGATTTGCATGTGCGCATGTGTAAGTGAAACGCGATGATACAGAAATTATCTCCAGTATCAAGGTCATTATGCACCTACTCGGGACCCATGTTCCCCGAAGCATTACCGCCACCACACCCCCACCCCCACCAAACACCACCACCAACAACACAAAGAAAAACAAACTCTTCTGTAAAATATACCGGAGCAAATAAAGGAAGGATGAAAAGGTTTCCATATCCTTGATCAGAAGGGCAAGGCCCTAGATTTGTTTTTTTTCATTTACTGAGGATGGAGGTTTCGCGCGCCGAATGCAGGTCCGTAATTTTCATTACGACATTGGAGGGGGGGGGGGGAGGGGGCTTGCCTCACGTGGCGCGGTGGATAGGAAGGTGGAGATACGGAAGACACGAGTGTTCTTGGGGGTGGAGGGGTTCCCCCCACGAAAATTTACAAATTTAGGTATGGAATGGCACATTCTGGTGGCTTTGGGGAAATAATTTCCCTTGTTTTTTATTAGAAAAAAAGGAGGTTTTTTAGCAGGATGTTGTAATTTTGTCAAATGGGTACACGGCGAGAATTCGTCAACAAACTTTTGATTACCTCCCTTCCTCCATGAAGAATCGATATGAAAAAAGGGGAGGTAATTAAATTATTCACAGGTTACAATGAAGAAAAAGTTAAACACAGGCGCTGTACCCAACACGAGTAGGCTAGACTTAATCATTTCTTTATAAATGTGCATTGAGAAATGGTGGACGGATGAGAAATTGAGTAATTATTGGGTGGGCTTCAGCCCCCCCTTGCCCCCCCCCCCCCCCCCCCGTAAATTACGGCCCTGGAATGCGCGCACGATTGTAAGTGAGTGTACGCTTCACTTTCTTACCCCTAAAGCATCTTTATTTATCATATCGAATGACGGTCAACAACTAAAGGCCGAGAAGAATCCTAGAGGTGCCAGTGGATGGGGTCAAATGACCAGTATATCGGTGACACGGAGACTGGACACTCCCTGTCGTGGCGGGAGGTTTAGCGCCTCCGACCACAACAGGGAGCACCCAATCTCCAGCAAGCAAACAAACACGAGCAACAGAGCCGGGCCGCCACTTCAACGGACTTTTTTTCATTCACTGATTTCATTGTCTGTTTATTTTGGGTTTCGAGACACGTTCTGCACCAGGGTAATCTCATGTCCGACAGATTTAAGGGTAGAGGGTTTGGAGTACCAGGGAGAACCATCAAACAACGGCGAGCATCTGTCAACCTATCCAACTTATTACCCAAATTTCCAGCGGATGAAGATAACACCAATGTGCCTCATGAAGACAAGCGGGATATGGTGTTTATCTATGGCCGCACAATGATCAGCGCCGTTATGATTCGAACCGAGCACCTTGCGGTTTGCAACCTGCACCGTTACCAACAGAGTCGCAGAACCCTCCATCCTCTCCAACTACAAAGTTAATTTTAAAAATATGTAATGATTGAAATGATAGCTGAGCAACTCTTGTTGCAGTAATATTTCATGCAGCATTGGTATTTTACGTCATGAAAATTCCATGGTGGAAAACAATATTTACAAGTGTCCACGCGTAAGTGAAACACGATGAAGTAGAAATTATCTCCAGTATCAAGGTCATATCGGACACCATACTCCTCGGTGCCCTTAACCCCTCCCCCCTCCACCCACCCACCTCCTAGAATCTCACCACAAAGGAACAATTTTTCTTCAAAGTATACCGGCGAGGTGGAAAGCTTTTCATATCATGATCGGAAATTCTGGTAATGTCCTCAATTTATTTATTAAGTTAATTATCTGTTTATTTATTCGGAGTTTCAAGACACGTTCTGCATCCATGGTCAACTCACGCCACGCATATTTATTGGTAGGTGGGAGCTGGAGTATCCAGGTAAAACCACCTAGCAGTGATCGTCAAGCATCTGCCAAGCTGTTAGAACCACCTAGCAGTGTTCGTCAAGCATCTGCCAAGCTATCCAACTTATTAACCGAGTTACCAGCGGATAACCAAGTTATCAGCGGAAGACATCACTATGCCCCTTGAAGACATGTGGGTGGTGTGTTTTACCCAATGCCACATTATAGTTGCCACTGTTGAGAATCGAACCGCGGACCTAGCGGTTCACAGCCTGCACTTCTACCGACTGAATTACCTGACCCCACCCCGTACTCTATCAACCTGATGATGCCCTCGTCTGACGCCTCAAATAATTACCGTACAGATCTCAAAAACTGCAAGGTTATTTAAAACAGTGCAGTTAAAACATGTGGAGTTGAATATGATAATTCAAGTTGAGCAACTTTTGATGCAGTATTGAAATGATTTATGAAGAGTTGCAGTCATACGTTATGAAAATTCCACGCTGAAATGCAAGACCAACTGTGATTTCTGCAATGGTGCACCCCATGTGGAAACATTGTCTGATATAATCGTCCATTGTCGGAAAACGTAACACGCATGCGCTAAGCAACTACAAGAAAGAACGCTGATATGGCATCTATAGATTTCATTAAGTCGTAAGTCGCAAGTCGTAAGTCGAAAGTCGTATGTCGTAAGTCATAACTCGTAAGTCATAAGTCATAAGTCGTAAGTCATAAGTCGTAAGTCGTAAGCTGAAATTCCAACTCGTAAGTCATAAGTCATAAGTCGTAAGTCATAACTCGTAAGTCGTAAGTTGAAATTCCAACTCGTAAGTCATAAGTCATAAGTCATAACTCGTAAGTCGTAAGTTGAAATTCCCTTCCGGCTTGCCGTACCCTGCTATTCCTTTAATAGTTTTTTCCAACACGAATGGGTTAACGCATATATGATTACGAACCTTGGCCAATTCTTTGAAATGTTATGAGTGTCTGTATCCTTATCCGAGTCAGAGTCTGATGAAGTGAGTTGTATTTCTCGACCTCGTTTCTTTTTTTTATTTGGTATGTGATCCATATTAATGTAGTAAAGCGTTCACTGCCCCGGCTCCCACCCACCGCGGAGTCCAACAAGGGGTAGGGTTACTGCCACGCAGTGAACCCACCGGGTTGCCTGTATTCCCACATACCTGGTATGGGGCAGTATACTCAGTCAGTGTTGATGCCAAGGCATACCACTGACTGATTGGCCCGTGTGAGGAAGTGCCAGGTCTTCAGATGGCGATCATCCAATCAATCACTACACGAAACACTATAATTACAATTTGCCATGTATAAATTAAACAGACAGCGCAGCAAAACTAAGTATTTCATAAACTAGAACGTTTAAAACAGTACACATTGACAATTATGATGTGTGAGAAAAAGAAATGACTGATTGAATGACCACCAAATGCCCCCCGACGTGACACCCAGTACTTTTTGGGGTGGGGGCTCCCGATTGGCCAGAACGGACCATCCGACCATCCGTCTACTCCCGAAATTGGGGCCAAAGCAGTGTGTTGAACATTATCTCCGAAATGGAGACCAGGGTTCCATCCCGGAGATTGCCCTAAACGGGGCCCGAGTCCTCAACTGCCAGGATTCCTTCTTCCGGGGCCTTCGGAACGCACCTCACGGGAGAACAAGGTGCCTGCCAGATGGAATTAGCAGGGTTGATCATTTTGGTCCGGGGCTGCGTATTCGTGTATTTCGCAGCGAACCAGCTCAATTGAGCAAACCTGCCAATTAAAAATTAGCAAACCTGCCCAATTGAGCAGGCCGTCCTCTATCCGCCACCTGAGGACCCGCCTAGTAGGGGATGATCAAACCCCCCTAGGTCCTCATCGAATGACAACAACCCCCTCACTATTATGTGATAGTCGGCTGAGCGTTTCATCATTGGCTGACGATTCGGACGTCGATGACATCGTGCCTTCAGTTTTAGGCCTGCAAACTCACCCACATCAAAATAGAAAAAAACAAGTTGGGGCGCAAGGGACGATTACAAATTCCCAGTGGGTCAGGGCATTCGTCCCCCCGTAGACTCTTTGAGGAGAAATCTCAGGAAGACGAATCCTTTGAAATTAATACACCACCAAGGAAAAGTAAGCCAAAACAGGGCAGGTCCGAACATGTTTTTAGATCCACCTCTCTGGATGAATTGAAGCTTGACCGTTCAGACCGCCATCGGCGTGAACACAAAGGCCTCAATGAAGTAGTAACTAGTTCTCATCATTTATTTGATCGAGAACAGTTGCCTTCACATACTGAGGGGGTTTCAAAAAAGCATTTATGTAGGCCAAAAATGGAGTCTGTAAAACCTAAAAGTGTAAACAGAGATTTTTCACAGACAGCAGAGGTATCCTCAGATTCCGATTATCAATACGATATTATTAGGAATGATGCTGGGATAAAACAAATAAAAATATCTGCGAAAGATTTCAATACTGGACTCAAATTTGATGGAAGGAATAGTCTGGAAGGTTTTGGGGCCAAATTTGATTGTTTAACACAGGGCCTTGGTGATGAGCAAAAGGTTCAAACACTGTGTATGAGCCTAGAGGGAAAGGTACTTGCTTATTTTGCCTTTTTAACCAAAAATAGGAAAGATCCCTCATTTTCCTATGTAAAGAGAAAATTAGAATCTCGTTTTGGGGGACATCAACCACCGCAAACGTTAAGTGCCGAGTTCCATGCCCTGGCCCAAGGTAAGGATGAAGATTTAAGAGATTGGGCCAGTAGAGTACAAGTCATGGCTGCCAAAGTTTGGGCCGGTACCAATGATTATGTGGTACAGGCCCATGCTATATCAAAATTTTGTCAGGGTCTTTTTGATAGATCTGTGGGGGATTACGTTGATTGTCTCCAACTCAATAGTTTAGATCTGGCTGTGGATAAGGTACATATACAGAACCACACTTATGTTTGAATGGGTTAACGATTACTGGACGAGAGCGAGTGGCGCAGTTATCCCAGCGCCACACGATCGAGTCCAGTAATCGTTAACCCATTCAAACATAAGTGTGGTTCTATATTTATTACACACCCAACCATGAAAAAGAATTCACTGTAATTAATCGCTAATTTAATTAAATAGTCGACAATTTGAACGGTTGAAAGAATTTCTGAGAGAAACGGGCAATTTTGTCAGAGAACCAGTCTTATTTATTTATTTATTTATTGGTGCTTTACGCCACATCAGCAGCTGAGGCTATATCGTGGCGATGAAGGTGTATATTAAAAAAGACCATGGATTAAAACATGAAACAAATTGAATAAGAGGTTTAAGAAAGATGAGTGTGAAACATAATGAGAAAGTGAGACCAATAGAACAAAAATGTAAATCAACCCGTGAAATAAATATAGACAGATGAAAATTAAAATGGTAAAAACAATTTAAAATTTATTAAAAAGGTTGATTACTTTCAAGAATGATATGACTTTTTTCGGGCTCGTATGATAAAATAAATCTCTCAAAGATCCAACTGTAAAATACTGCCCTCTAACATGATTAAAATCAGTACAATTCAAAAGAATGTGTTCCACTGACAACACCTGCTGGCAGGGAACACATTCTGGTCGCAAATTACCCTCCAACAAAAAGGAATGTGTTAGTCTTGTATGACCAATATGACACCGCGTCAAAACTGCAAGATCCTTTCTACAAAGGTTACTAGACGGGTAGTGATCTGAAATAGTTGGTCGGAAGCGATGAAGCTTGTTATTTGTCGCTCCATCCCATTCCGCCTGCCACATAGATTTGATGTAACTACTAATATGAGGCTTAAAATCACTGAAAGGGATCTTAAAATCAGTGAGAGGCTTTGTTAAAGCCTGTTTTGCTGCACTGTCTGCCCTGGTGTTACCAGCGATACCTACATGTCCAGGTAACCAGCAAAACACGACATCATATTGGTCAGACATGAGAGTTGTTAACTTCTCACGAAGCTCCAAAACTAGAGGGTTCTTCAACTTGGGGTTGAGTAAAGCAATTAAAGAGGAAAGAGAGTCGGAAAAAATAATCGACTTCTTTTCCTGTGCATTCTCAATATCTTCAAGAGCGAGTTGTAAAGCTTTAACTTCAGCTGTGAAAATAGAACTCTGATTCGGTATTCTGATTGAGGTGACATGATCACCAGTAATTGCAGCTGATGATACTTTGTCACCACCCTTAGATCCATCCGTATAGATCCTTGTATATGCACTATACTTGGACTTTATTTCTGCATATTTTTGTTTGAACTGCAAGGAATTGGTATCAGATTTTTTAGTAGAAGCAAGGTCCAAAATAACAGTAGGTTTTTTAAGATGCCAAGGAGGAATATGTGTTTTACGATTTTCTTTTATTGTATGTGGTTCAATTTTGGTGGACTCCATGTGGGGTTTAACTCTAATTCCCAATGGAGGAATATGTTTCTGGTGGCGGTTAAAGAAATCAACATTTTGAGGGTCTGTAACACAATTATAAGCAGGATTTGAAGGATTGGCCAAAAGTTTAGACACATATTGGAGAGACAATTTAATTCTGCGCTTCTCAAGAGAAGGTTCCTCTGCTTCAACAAGCATCGAGTCTATAGGGGATGTTCGAAAAGCCCCTAAACTAATTCTAATACCACTATTATGAACTGCATCAAGTGGTTTGAGATATGATTTCCTTGCAGAACCGTAAACTACACAACCGTAATCTAATTTTGACCGAACAAGTGATCTATACAGATGGAGCAAAGTTTTTTGGTCAGCACCCCAATCAGTGCTACCAACGACCTTCAGTAGGTTCAGAGCTCTCTTACATTTAACTTTTAGTTGTTTTATGTGGGAAGCGAAATTCAGTTTGTTGTCAAACAACAAACCTAAGAATTTCACTTCCTTAACAACTTTAATAAGACTCCCATCAATTTTTAACTCCGGGTCGAGATGATGCTTTCGAAGCTTACAAAAATGAACACAATTTGTTTTCATCTTCGAAAATTTAAAACCATTTTCTGTGGCCCATTTTTGAATTCTATTTAGGCACAGCTGAAGTTTGCGCTCTATAGCATTCATTTTTTTGCTGCTATAGCAGATCAAAAAATCATCAACATACAATGAAGAATCTACCATATTCTCAATTGCGTCGATGATGCTATTAATCTTAATTGAAAAAAGGGTAACAGATAAAATACTACCCTGAGGAACCCCCAATTCCTGCTCGTGAGGATCAGATAACGTTGACCCAACACGAACCTGAAATTGGCGGTCCTTTAAAAAGTTTTCAATAAAAAGAGGCATACGCCCTCTCAACCCCATATTAAAAAGATCTTTTAAAATCCCATACGTCCACGTTGTATCATATGCCTTCTCCAGATCAAAGAAGATGGCGACCACATGTTCTTTTCTGGCGAAGGCATTTCTTATAAACGTTTCAAGTCTGACCAAATGATCCACAGTACTTCTCTGGCCTCTGAAACCACACTGAACATCTGCAAGCAGATTGTTCGATTCCAGAAACCAGACAAGCCGATCATTGATCATCCTCTCCATGGTTTTGCACAGACAACTTGTTAATGCAATAGGCCTATAATTACCAGGGTTGCTGTGATCCTTATCAGGCTTAGGAATGGGAATTACTATTGCTTTGCGCCAGGAAGGTGGAAACTGGCCAGTCACCCAAATGTCATTAAAAATAGAGAGTAAAAGTTCAAGAGATGATTGCGGCAGATGTTTTAAAATTTGATAATGTATTTCATCGGGTCCAGTGGCAGTATCCTTTGCTCTATGTAATGAGTTATTTAACTCTTCCATAGAGAAAGGTTCGTTGTAATCCTCTAAATTATTGGAGGTAAATTTGAGCTTTTGTTTTTCTTGTTGTTTTTTAATTTTGAGAAATTCAGGATTACAATTTTCAGACGACGAATGTTTCGAAAATGTGGTGGCCAATTTATTTGAAATTTCTTTTTTTGATGTGATTAGTGTGTTGTTATCTTTTAGATGTTGAACCGTTGATTTTGTGTCTTTTCCGTTAATTTTCCTTATCATTTTCCAAATTTTATTGATTGGGGTGTTTTGATTAAGTTTAGACACATATGTTTTCCAAGAACTTTTCTTTTTTTGTTTAATCAGTCGTCTTGTTTTTGCCCGATTTATACGAAGTTTGTCCAAGTTACATGTGGTTGGTGACTTATTAAATTCCCGTTCAGTCTTTTTGCGATCTTTAATAGCCTGTTTGCAATCAGTATCAAACCATGGTTTGGTGAAACGTTTAGGATGTGCTGAGGTTTTAGGGATGACCTTGCTTGCAATGTTAAGCAACTCTGTGGTGAAATGTTCTATTTGGTCAGCACTTTCGCCAAATTTCTCCCGTGTTAGGCGTCAGAACACAGCGACGAGAAAGTCTCCCAGTCAGCCTTTTTCAAGTTCCACTGGGGCACCCTCTCATCATCCGCCGGAACTACACTCTCCAACACAATTGGAAAGTGGTCACTCCCGCACAAGTCATCTTCCACCTTCCATGAAAAATCAAGGAAGATGGAAGGACATACAATTGAAAGATCAATTGAAGTATAAGAACCAGATGCGGGGTGCAGATAAGTGTCTGACCCATCATTGAACAAGCACAAGTCATATTTTGTTATGAAGTCTTCTACCGTTTTGCCTTTTAAGTCCTCTTTGTTGCAGGAATTACCCCAAAGAGGATTATGAGCGTTAAAATCACCCAACAGAATGTATGGAGTTGGGAGCTGGTGAATCAGATGCTCAAGATCAATCAGCTGAAGTGGTTTATTTGGTGAAACATAAATTGAACATAACGTAACTGTCTTGTCTAAGGTCAGTCGTATCGCTACAGCCTGTAAATTTGATTGTAATGGTACAGAACTGTGAATAATGTCGTTTCGGACCAAGACAGACGTTCCACGTACATGAAGGTCATTTTCGTCTGCCCAAGCATTATACGAAGTATAATGCTTAAAAGCTGAATGATCTTGAGCCTCAGGTTTCTTTAGAAGAGTTTCTTGCAGACAAAATGCAGCAGGTTTATATTTTTGACTGAGAAGACCCAGTTCATTAAAATTCGCCCTAAAACCTCGACAATTCCATTGTACTATACTATGTTGGTTTGAATTATCCATACTTGTTCGGAGATTGAGATGGCGGACGTATGGGTGAAATAGCCCCGCCAGCTTTCCTAGGTGATCTTTTTCTAGGGGACCTATTCTGAGAAGAATTCGGGTGTAAATGCCCGAACGTTTCATCAATGCAGTCACCGACTTCCATATCTTCAAGACCTTCAAACCTGTTACGAGTAACGGGGTTTTGAAGGGCCTTGGGTGTTCTGTCTGATGTCAGATTTTCCGTTTTCTTTTTGTTTTTTTCTTGATTCTTTCTCTGATTCTGACTTAGCTTCTGTGGTTCTGGTTTCGATTTCGTTTGTAGACTTTTCTGTTCTGGTTTGGTATTATTGGATTTCCTTTGTTGTTGTTCTGATTTCTGTGCTGGTTTTGAATTTACAATTGTTTTTGAATTTGTCTGTGTCGAATTAGGTATAGCCGATTGTGTTTGAGTTGATTTTGCTTCATTTTCTGTGGTTTGTGTGATAGTAAAAGGTTCTATCAATGTCGGAAGCACGCTGTCATGTAACCAAGTATATGGTGTCTGACATTGAACAGAAGCAGTTGGAACTTTTTGTTTTACTTTTGTTGCATATGTTGTTGATGAACTCATTCCAGGCATTGATGAAACTATTTCCCTGGCCTCTTTAAAAGTGATCTGTCTCTCACATTTTATTTTTTGGATGTATTTTTCTTTTCTCCATACAGGGCAATCCCTAGAAGATGAAGTATGGGTGCCCTGGCAGTTACAACATTTGATGGTATTATTACACGGCTCCTGATGTTGTTGGCCACATTTATAACATATTTCCTGTCCCCTGCAGCTATTTTGTCCATGTCCATATTTTTGACATCTGAAGCATCGAAGTGGATTTGGGATATATAAATCCACTTTGATGTTCAGATAACCAACTTTGATCGATTTCGGTGGTTGTGTAGCTTCAAAAGTAAATATATATGTGTTGGTCTTAATAGATTTTCCTTCTTTGCGTATTTCAATTCTTTTGACATCAATTACACCTTGTGGTCTTAATTCATTTTTAATTTCTAGTTCATCAACTCCAGATAGTTCCCTTGTTCTTATGGCTCCCTTGCTGCTATTTAGTGTTTTGTGGGGGGAAACATTGACCTTCATATCAACTATTTTTGTTGTTTGTAATAAATTTAATGCCTGTTTTTGTCTACTACATTCTATCAATAGTCCACCAGATCTTAATTTTTTTACACTATTGACAGTGCCAGCTATTCCCTTTATAGCTTTTTCCAATGCAAAAGGATTAATATCGGTGACTTGTTTCCCATCTTCATCGGAATAAACAATTACGAATTTAGGCCAAGAATTTGGAAGATTGTTTTGTATGTCATTGTCAGAATCAGAATCTGTGTCATGTCCTCGTTTTTGTAATTTGTTTGGTTTATCCATTTTGTTTTTTAAATTTAATTCTTCTCCATATAGCTCCCACCCTTACTCTGAGCCCAACCTTGGGGGTTATGTCGCGGTATATCCAGCGAACAGCACCAGGAGTATATATGAAGCATACTCGGCCATCGTTGATGCAAAAGCATATCCGCTGACCGATTGACCCGTAGAATTTGTGAGAAGTGCCACGTCGTGGTGGACATTCATCCAACAATTTCCCTAAAAAAGTGCAACAAATACTACCACTGACAACGAACGCAGACAGAGCAACAAAACGGAAGATGTTCGGAAAGTATTAAAATAACCAAAAGTCAGTATAGGGTAGTAATGGTAAAATCAAAGTAAAAGAAATAATTGACTGAATGACCACCCAATGCCCCCCGACGTGACACCCGATATTTTTGGGGTTGGGGGCTCCCGATTGGCCAGACCGGGCCATCCGACCATCCGTCTACTCCCGAAATTGGGGCCAAAGCAGTGTGTTGAACATTATCTCCGAAATGGAGACCAGGGCTCCATCCCGGAGACTGCCCTAACCGGGGCCCGAGTCCTCAACTGCCAGGATTCCTTCTTCCGGGGCCTTCGGAATGCACCTCACGGGAGAACAAGGTGCCTGCCAGATGGTATTAGCAGGGTTGATCATTTTGGTCCGGGGCCACGTATTTGTGTATTTCGCAGCGAACCAACTCAATTGAGCAAACCTGCCAATTAGAAATTAGCAAACCTGCCCAATTGAGCAGGCCGTCCTCTATCCGCCACCTGAGGACCCGCCTAGTAGGGGATGATCAAACCCCCCTAGGAGAGAACCAGTCTTAAGTCTTTGACCTTGCCACCTGTAGAATCGCTGTTGATTAATTTTATTCGCAAAAAAATGTCGATCCGAACACTCAAAACTCAAAAGATTGCGTTCAACATATCAGACATCACAAATTATGAGGTCTGAAATGTGTTTTCAAAAGTGTGTGTGCAGGCATCATTATATCTGGAGGATGGAAAATGTACAAGGATTTTAATTTGAATACGATGCGAACTGGCTGCTCTGTTTAAATTTCGTGCTTTTTAAACTAAAACAGAAGTTTGAACTCGGCTTGACAATACATGCACTACTGCCACAAGGCTATCACATGTGGACATCGGTCATTTCTGTTCTGCACTGCAACAAAGTACACATTGGACGAGAAAAAACATTTTGCGCAATAATTAACCTCCCGGGGGATTCATTCGATCGTTTAGAGTAACTGAGGCAGTTTGAGATTCCATTCTGACTCTGAGTGAACTCCGCAGTCTTGGTAAGTTAGCACTTTATTTTTCAACATTATAAAGTTTCTGACTTGAAATTTAGCCTTCTTTTTATTTTACCTCAAGTCTTGATAACCTTTGTTTGAAATGGGCTGCTCTTACAAATAAAAGCTTTAGGCTGTCCACATTTACTACAGATATACAAAGGGAGAAATATATTGCATGATAACTGCAAGAAAATGACATGTCTTGTCTCTACAGACTACAGGTAATTTAGTTTGTACACCTTTTTTACACCCCCCCCCCCCCCAACCCATCTATAACCTGACAGCATTTTCTGAAATTCTCGAAAGCTCACGAAATCAGTATCCAACAGTCTTAGTCTGAGGCTGAAAGGGGGTGGGGGTGGGCGGTTGTTCTCACCAGTAAGCTCCAACTTATTTTGGTTGATAATATTTTCAAAGATTGATTAACGTTTACATTATTTTGTAGTATTTTGCACTAGTACTATACTTCACCAGTTTGTTATCTGAACGGTTCTGTCAATATTTTTTCTTGGTATCTGGTTAAATTTTTTGTTTTTATGTGTCTGCTCCAATATCTTGTCAGTCTTAAATTTGGAATTTGGTATTCTGAATTTGCATTCTGATTTAGTAAGTAGTTTTAAAGAGGACTGATAGAATGTGGCTAAGTAAAATGATAGGCTTTTGGAGAACATTTTCTTGGGGGATGGGGGCTGACCAATCAAACTGCCCTGAACTTTTGTTACTGACAATTAAAACAAATAATATCCTTGTACAAAACAGAAATGCTAGCAAAAATCCTTAATTAGTCATTTAAAAATACACATCAATCTGTGTGTAGAAAATATTGTCATATTGTCTATGTTTTAAATATTCTAATAATTATGTTTGAATTTCATGGAAGTCATCTCATAAAATTGGCATTAGGCCTATATTGCATTCATCAGAACACATGTTTTTACCATCCCTCGCCTCTTCGTGGTCTCATTCCCACCCTACTCAAGACTTTTCAGAATTTCAATAGTGGGTAGCTGGTAACATTTTTTTACTTCCTTAGTACAAACTCCAGAAAGTCATATTTTAGCAACACTATATCCCCCTAAAAAAAGCCCTTCCCCCTGTCCCCACAAAAAAATTAAATAAAATAAACCAACACCCACTAGCACGTAAAAAAACATGGGTTCCACAAATGTAAACTACCGAGTTTTTCGTATAAAACCAGGCATTTCATTCTTCCGAATTTATTTTCTTTATTCAGCTAGTGTGTGTGTGTGTGCGTGGGGGGGGGGGGGGGGTATGGAGGGAGTGCTCATCTAGTAAGGGTGGAATTGGTGATAGTTAATTAGTAACTGCATGTACTAGCAGTCAAACATCTCCAGACGCTGTCGGCGTGTCGCGCTCTTTTTTTCCGTTTGATGCCATGGTTACCAGTTTTCAAGATTGATTTAGTCTTTACCAATGCCAGTTTTTAAAATATTTTGGGGGCCTAACTGCTTTTTATGACGACTCCGACCCCGCGAGGCGCCTACTCTACATTTTTTCCACATTTTTTGGAGTTATTTCGGTGCTATGGTCATACTTACTGGCCGGCTTATTCCTCCCTCTATTACTTGGGCATACATTAGCCATATGGCCTCTCCCCCCCACAAGACCAACATTTCCTTCCGCCTCTATTACTAAAGCCACGCCCCCTTAAGCTGTACTGACCCTTCTTTTGCTCTTCAATTTCTAATTTTAGTGCCTCAATCTGCTTCAAAAGAACGGAGTACCCGTCTTCTGTGTTACAGGCAGTTGAGATCCTGTTTGGGGCCTCTGCCTCTATTTGCATAATTGAGGGTTCCCTCTCAATATGGACCTGAACTTGAGACTGGTGATGATTTGCGTCCCCTTGTGGGATGCGAATCGGAAAAATCCCCTAAATCTACTGAAAGGCCATCAAAGCTATGTACAGCACTGAAATACTTATGCGAGGGTAGCGTGGAAGCGGACATCAACGTCGCTCAAAGATGTGTCTTAAAGCCTCAGTCAGTGACACTAGTAACCTGTAAAACAGAAAGATTCACTCAAAATTTTGCAATTAGTCCTAGGTTTAATAATTACATAATGATAGAGACTGTATATGCCCCACTGGCCGGGAGGGTGAAATGTTGTGTAATTAATCCCTCTGAACAACAGTAAGTTTTAAAGAAGGGTCAGGTTTTGAGCCAGGCTTATGTAGCGGAGGTTTGTCACTCAAATGCTGAAGTTGTCAAACCTCAAGGGCAAATACGGCAGGTAATTTGTGGTGAATCAACAAATGAGTTACCTTCGCATTTAACTGATCTGTTTGAGAGGTCAATTGCAAACATAGATGAAGGGGACCAGTCTAAGTTGCGGAATTTGTTAATAGAGTTTCAGGATGTTTTTGCGCAACATGAGTATGATTTGGGCCATTTCATCGCAATCGAGCATAAGATTCCAACTGGAGATGCTGCTCCTATCAAATTGAGTATGAGACGCACTCCTGATGCATTTGTCGCCGAAGAGGAAAATGTTTTGAAAAATTTATTGAAAGCTGGAATTATCAGGCCTTCCGAATCCGAATGGGCCAGCGCACCTGTGCTCATTCGGAAGTCGGATGGATCGGTAAGGTGGACGCTTGATTACCGGAAATTGAATGCGGTAACTTAAAAAGATTCTTTTCCCCTTCCATTAATCGACGACTGCCTGGCGTGTATGTCTGACAACGTGTTCAGTTCAAAGCCAGATTGTAACCAGGCCTACTATCAGTTTCGCATTCAACCTGAAGACCATCATAAAACGGCGTTTGTGACCAGATATGGGTTGTTTGAGTTCGAACGTCTTTCTATGGGGTTAACAGGGGCGGTAGCAAGCTATTGTAGGGCAATTAATCTAGTTTTGCATGGATTACTTTGGAAAGCAGCATTAGCCTTCGCGGACGATTGCTTGGTTTTGAGAAGATCGATCGATAATCATTTCGAAAATCTTCGGTCAGTTTTATGGCGTTTCCGGCAATATGGTTTAAAACTGAAACCTAAGAAATGTATCCTGTTTCAAAAAGAAGTACAGTTCCTTGGGCGATACATTACTCCTCAGGGTGTGGAGATAGGAGATCATGCAGCAGAAGTTGTTAAAAATTGGCCCACTCCACAGAATGCAAAACATGTCGAAAAATTATTAGGTCTGTTAAATTACCACAGAAATTTTGTAAAACACTTTGCTGAGCTTGCTCATCCCATGTATGACGTAATTAGGTCAAAACCCTTTAAGTTGGGTGAGGAGGAAAATATTGCATGGGATAAAATTAAAGATGTGTTGACAGGACCCTGTGTGTTAGCTTTACCTAATAAGTTAGATGCATTTATTTTGGATACGGATTGTTCAGAATATTGTGCTGGGGCAGAGTTAGTACAGGTTCAAGGGGGTGTAGAAAGGGTAATTTGTTATGGTAGTTTGGCCTTGTCGAAAGAACAGGTTAACTACTGTACAACCCGCAAAGAATTACTAGCTGTGGTTCTATTTACAAGACCATTTAGGCATTATTTGTTAGGGCGGCCTTTTACCCTTAGAAAACTGATCACAGTAGCTTGACTTGGCTGATGAACTTTAAGAAGCCCAAGGGACAATTGGCTCGGTGGCTGATGGAACTGAGCCAATTTGACATGAAAACTGAGCACCGGAAGGGAGAAAAGCACCAAAGTGCTGATTCTCTCAGTCGAATTCCTTGGGATACTTATTGTGAGAATAAGGTGGTAGCTATGTCACTTCCTTGTGGTGGTTGTCACTTTTGTACCCGAGTTGAAGCGAAGTGGGAAAAGTTTAAAGAAGAGGTGGATAAAACATTACCCTTGAGTGCTGTGAAAGGTCGCGAAAATGGTGTTTTGGGATTTCAGGCTTTGATGTGCTTAGAACCCAAGCCCCAGCGGTCTCAAATAGTCGAGGGTGATATTAAAATTCCTCTTTTCGGACCCGCGGTGCAATTGATTGGCATATCTGGCCATTCTATAGATAAAGTGAAAGAAAATGGGTTGCTCCATAAAATACGTAAAAATAATGATTCAATAGTTCTGGTTGTCCCTCAGTGCTTCACATCTGAGGTCATGTCTTTGTGCCATGATATCCCTTCTTCTGGTCATCAAGGCATGACGAGAACCCTGCAAAGGGCAAGGGAATCGTTTTATTGGTACAACATGGGCTCGGATGTGCATAGCTGGGTGGCAACTTGTAAAAACTGTAATACAGCTAAAAAACCAAACATGCAACACAGGGCCCCAATGCGCCAATTTCAAGCCGGTTCCCCCATGCAGAGAGTTCATCTAGACTTTTTGGGACCACTTCCTGTTACGGATCGGGGTAATGAACATATCTTAATGATGATCGACCAGTTTACGCGGTGGGTTGAATGAATCCCATTGCCATCGCAGACAGCAGAGGATACTGCAAAAGCAGCAGTAAATGAATTTTTCTCCAGATTTGGTTTTCCTTTTGAAATATTTACCGATCAGGGGCGAAATTGTGAAAGCTCTATGTTCAATTCAATGTATGAACTCTTGCAAATTCATCATGCAAGAACAACACCGTATAGGCCATCGGGGAATGGACAGATTGAACGATACAATCGGACATTAATGGATGCCGTCCGATGTTTTATAAATAAAAAGCAAAAAACTTGGGATATTTATTTACCGCAAATCGCTGGCGCACTCCGTTCCTTTGTCTGTCAGCAAACAGGCTATACCCCGAATAAACTTATGCTGGGAAGGGAAGTGAATAAACCTGTAGATCTCATGTTCCCTACTCCGAATTCAGTGACAAATACTGATAACACCGTTCCAGAGTTTGTAACTGAACTTGAGAAGTCGATCAAGGAGTCTCACGAAATAGCCAGGGAAACGTCAAAGCAGGCCCAAAAGAGAATGAAACGGGATTTTGATACGAGGGTATATTTGAAAACGTACTCTGTTGGTGATGCAGTGTACATGAGGGATACAGCAAACATTAAAGGAAAAAGTAAGAAATTGGTTATGAATTGGAAGGGACCAGGAATTATTGTCAAGGTCCTATCCCCCAGCCTTTTCAAGGTGCTTTTGCGTACCTCGGAAGTTACACTGCACCACGATCGGATCAAGTTATGTAAAGACAGGGAACTACCAAAATGGCTGATATCAGTAGGGAAAAAATTGAAAGAGCCCAGTGAACTGGGTGTGACAGATGTTATTCTGTACTGTATATGTAAGAAACCCGACGACGGTCAGTTTATGATTCAGTGTGACAGTTGTCGGGAATGGTTTCATGGCAAATGTGTGAAGGTTACAGCTAAGAAAGCTAAAGCTTTAACAGAAAAACTTCTGCCCAGAATGTCTAGAATAACTCTGTTAAGACAAACCCAGCACACTATTTTTAAGAATATACTGAGTAATGAAAATAATTGAAATTGTGCTGTATACTGTTAAAAGTGGCTCAGGAAAGGATTACGTTTTAGAATTTTAATTGCGATTTTAATGTATTTTAAAGAAATG
Organism: Pictodentalium vernedei; assembly: GCA_031216915.1. Lineage (NCBI taxonomy): Eukaryota > Metazoa > Mollusca > Scaphopoda > Dentaliida > Dentaliidae > Pictodentalium > Pictodentalium vernedei. The sequence goes on from CM062291.1 coordinate 369,596,355, forward strand.
GAAGAGGGTGTGGCGTTGTAAGGCATTTTTTAACAATAACCATACATTTTTTATTCAGAATGCTACGTCAACACAAAACTTGTGAAGCATCAGCCAGATTCAATGACAGATCAAGATCCCCTCTGCAAAGAGATCGACCAGGTACCTGTAGTAGAAGAGGTAGTGCTCGTCCTCTTTCTGGGACTGATGATCTTTCAGAAACAGGGGGAACAAGTTTCGGTACCATGGTGGGAAGGGCCAATGCGCAAAATAAATTAATGGCAGCAAAAGATATTGGGTATGAATTGGCCTTGGATAGATCTCTGAGTCAAAAACAGCGGGAGGAATTACTTTCCAAACAAATAGTCATTGCAAAGCAATTAAATTTCAACTGGATTAACACTCTTAAGCGCTATGCCTTGGATGTATTTGATAGGCCTTGGTTAGAAGCCAATCTTGGGAATCATATACAAGTGGCAAGACCTCAGAAATCGCACGCCCCTTCCAGCTTAACTATAACGAAGGATATAAGGACAGACTGTCCCAGTAAGAGGGAGATTTTAGTCAATAGAACTACTGGCTCAGCTGAAAAACCTCAGGAGTGTTTGTTGCTGGATCCTGCATTGTCAACGGTGCAGGAGCCAGTGACAGACACTGAAGAAACAACCATTTTGGACCAGTTGCCTCAAAATGAGCCCGGGTGTGCTGTTGCTCGGACTGATGATCCCGGAGTAACAGTTAGCTCGGCGGAAACCGGCGCTGTATGCGACGAAACCATCATGGTCACGCTATCTAACGCCCAGTGAGTTGGGTTCCGTGAGCAGGCTGAGGAGATAGCTGAGTCAGCCAGTAACGCCGGTCCTGTTTCAATTACAGGACAACCACTCCCTGGACAGTCGGAGATCGAACCATCCAAGGTAGCCGCTAAAACTACCCGTCAGGCGAGAAATAAGAGACGGCGCCAGAGGAGGAGAGAGAGGAAGGTAGATAACCCCATGTGTTCCATTTGTGGTAGGAGGATTAAACGTTTGAAACGCCATGTCTTGGGAGTTCACCTGCCCGAGTTTTTGTGGGAACCGGTGCCTGGGGGATGATTTTTCTGCCATTTGTGAAGGTTTTTATCTGGCAATTAGAAATATTGTCGGATGTATTTATAAGGTAGAGCCTGGTGAAGTTGGGACTGAGCAATTTTCATCTGTCGTCAGTACCCTCAATTCAGAAGGAGCTATCAGTCATTTGACTGAACTGTCTGGTGACCTATATGTCAAGGTTTTGGAAGTTATGGTTAAAAACTATGGTTCTGTTTTAGGTGCTCCAGAAGCAGGTTTTCCCTTTTCAGTGCGTCCGATTAACTCTGCGGCTTGTTTAGCTTATTGGAGAGTGGCCATGGTTTTGTGAGCTAGGCTGGATGAGCAGGATAGGGCTGTGGTCACGGAAAGATACAGGGAAGGCACCTTAGGAAGGGATGACCTCTGAGTGTCCAGATATGGTCATGTTTTTAAGGACATTCCAGACAACTCTGGTTCAGAAAATGAAGATGAACATGGGGAGTCTGCCGTGCATGTTTCCGTGGAGGCAGCGGACGTGCTGGATTTGGTGGATGATAGTTTGGAGGCATGGCAGACTGATGAAGCGGTGGCTGTTGAGTCTCAGCGTGAATGCGTTGGGAATCCAGCTTCTGCTGAAGTCAGATCTGCCGTCTCGGAGGTTTCGGATGTTGTTGAGGTTTTCGACACCCATTTCCACATGAACAGGACCCTCAATAAGATGCTCAACTGTAATGATGTATCTATGTGGTCCCAGTCTTTCCAGGCAGTCGAGGAAGGTCTTGTTCCCCGCAGGGTTGTTGGTGGTGTGGCTGTGTTCTGCGACCCTGTTTCCTGGCCTAATGAATTTCTGTTTGATGATCGCTGGAGGGTTGCTATTGGACTTCACCCAAGGCACCGGTGGCAGGTAAACGATTCCTCATATAGAAGAGTCAGTCAGCTTCTTAATAAACCTGGTGTCGTGGCTTTGGGGGAAGTTGGTTTCGACTTTTCCAGGGGTCTGCAGGGTTGCCGGGCACAGGAGGCCATGTTCAGGCGTTTGGTGGCGATGTCTCGACCAGAGGAGCCTCTTATTTTCCAACTTAGAGGAGAGAAATCTGACCCATATTCATCTCGTGTTGGTTCGTTGGCTCGTGACATCCTTTTAGAAATGCGTCGGGAGTCCCAGCCTATTCATCTCCATTGCTGCACTGCAGATGTGCCAGAAGTTCAGAATTGGATCAACTTTTTTAGTAATTGTCATTTTGGATACACGGCCCTGGTAAACCAGTTCACTTGAAGACAGGTGGAAGGTTTGAGGTGTGTGGCTTCGGATAAGCTGCTTTTAGAAACAAATAGTCCATATTTTGGTGGTTCCAGGATATCCACTCCTCAGTTAATTGGCGAGGTTGCCCACAAGGTTGCTTGGCTTCTTGGAAGTAGTTTGGAAACTGTTTGTCGGCAGACCTTCCAGAATGCCAGACGATTTTATAAGTTTTAGGATACTGTAATTGTGGGTTTGAGGGGTGGATGTATTTCGCATGTTACTTTATTGGTTAACTGAATCATTTGTTATTGTAGGTTAAAATTGGATAAATTCTTGAATGGGCTGGAAGAAATTTACACAAGTATCGAAATTCGTTTTTATGTACTTCTCTTGACGTTTCACTGGGTTATCTGGCTGCCACCATTCGCCTCTCGAATTCCTTCTTAAATTGATTGATAAATAGTAAATAATCGTTCTTGCATCATTAAATAGGCTCTACATGATTTTGATGGAGCTATATATTCTGTTTTAGGGGAAATTTTAGATATCTTTAGAATATGAAGGACCCCTGCAAAATTGGACGGGAAGGAGTGTTGTATCCGCCCACCAGTGGCTTAATATAGAAAGATGAAACTGAATATAACTGGTGGCGGGAAAATAAGGTCATCACCTGTAAACTGTGACCTTTTTTAGAAGTATTAACGAGATTTCCTGGCTGGTGATTGGATGAATTGGTTGCAGCGCCCCTACGGAGTATGCGGTTGCTAGAGACGCTTCCATCACTTCTCCATCTCCATCTAAACTGGCAATACAGTTTAGATCAGAGACGAAGCTGTGATCCAGACTACTATTTCTCTTCTCACCACAACTACAGTAGCTTTTAGGAGTAAGGACTGACTGAATAAAGCTTTAGGTGAGTAAATGTAAGCAACGCATTTCTCCCTTTGTGCACCCCTGGTTGTTCGGCCCGGGCAATTTGACCAGGTTCGTTTCGGTCAGGTTTGTTGAGCTACCTACGCTCGCGGCTCCACGACTGATGCGCGTAGGAATAATTCACAACGAACCACTCGAGTATTCCAAACAAAAGGAACAAAAATTCACTGTTGCAAACTTGGGTAAATCGAATATATTTGTGCACATTTTCCCTGCATTTCGATAATTCTCGTACTTTCAGTGCTTTATTAAATTATATATTAAACGTAATTTGTACTTAATAAAAATCACACATTTCTTTTCACTGTGATCTGCAGAACAGAAAAACATTCGTGCGCGTGCGCGATATACAGCGTAGGTAGGTTTAATCTCGAGAACTTGCCGACGACACCCGAGCAATTGCAATAATCACCTCGAGTACGGAAAGGTAATTTCTCCATAAACACAGATCCAATGTGTATTTCCCGTGTTACGAATGTTCTCGATGCTTGAAGTGCACGGGAAAAGCAAAAAGATGGCCAAAGAGATGTTAATCGAGTACTATGTTTCAGAGGGTGTTATATAAACCATCGAGCTCGTTCCAATGAGGGATCATTACCTATGTTTTTGAGACAAAAAAATGAAAGAATAATGAAAAATAATTGGTGATTTTTGAGAATAGCGCTGGCCGGTTTTTTTCCATTACGTTGGGTAAAGGGTTAACAATGTCTTCCAAGTGTGGCTGCAAAGACCATGAACAACTTTCAGAGGGCACAACAAGAAAATACGAAAAAATATCATCCGTGTTTTAATTTAAAACTCCCTGATCAAAGACAGAACGACGTATCTATGTACAGCCTGTGCAAATTATGCTGACAGTCACTTACTTGACACAACCACAGCAAGTTCTTCCACATCAATTGTTAAAGACAATGACAGTGACATTGATAAGGTAATACGGGCCATAAAAACAAAACAATTTCAAAGGAAATACGCATTGAACTCGCTAACGCGATAGGAGAGTCCCAGTCTATCAATATTTATGAAGATTTGGTGAATATTTCTTTGGCATACAAACATGACTCATTTTTAAAATCATTTAAACCTTCCTCATGGCTCTGTGATAGAAATCCCATACTCCTGGCATTTTTACGTGGTATATCAAATCTTAAAAGTGCACATACATCTATGAAGAAACTGAATTTTTTATGTTTGTCATTGGAACAGATATACCACTGTAGAAATCTCAATTTCATTGGTCCATTCTCATTCGCTGTTAATTTAATTTCATATTTCACACACTGCATCAGACATGTATGTCACATGAACGGTTCCATCCATCCATCTGGTTCATATTCTGGCATTTTATCATGGATCAACAGTCATTCATTAACCCTTTACCCAACGCAGACGATATCAAAATTTATTATTTTAAATATGATTTTTTCAAATTTTTCAAATAATTTCAACAAAATCATATCATGTGACCCCTCGTTGGAACGAGCTCGACGAGCTCGTTCCAACGAGGGGTCACATGATATGGTTTTGTTGAAATTTTTTGAAAAATAATATTTTTTCAACTGCTGAATTTACATATTACGCGGGCGGATGCGGGCGATTCGTTGGGTAAAGGGTTAACACGTTTAGAGTGTCCAAAGTAAGGAGATGTTTTGACATTTTTTGATAATAATCAGGTCTTAGCCAAAAATGGCGTGTAAATGTTGACTCAAAGGTAATTTTAAGTGTCATAACTACAATCATTCATATCATTCCTAATGTACATTATAACATTCAAATAGATGAACCACTTTCACCCACACACTGGTTATCAACCCAACATCAGGTCACAAGAAACAATTTTTGTTAATTTATATAACCTTTTACATAAATACACAAATGTTTTTAGAACTGAAAGGTCAAAGTTTCTGAAAAATAGACTGCAGAGTGTTATTAAAAATCTTTCAGAGACTGAGCATGCTATGGACAGCGCGAATACAGACGAAGTCCCCCATCCAGAGACGGACATGCCTTCATCAAACATCACACAAGTTTCATTTGACAACTCATCACATCCTTCCTCCAAACAGATCGCATCTGCACACATTGACCCATATTCATTTGTTGAAAATAAACATCCACCTTCATTACCCCAAGTTCATATTGGCGACCCATACATGTTGAACCCCTCTTCATATTCATCTGCGCAAACAGTTTTGTTCAATTTATTAACAGACACCATCTCAAATACCAACAGATCGTGGTCATTGACTCGTTGTGACGGGCTTCCATTCACACAAGGTAGCAGGCTGCTAGAAAATCCATTTACGTGCAAATCATGTTCATCACATTTCTTATCAGCAGAATCATTTTCAACACATCAGTCCAACGAACATAATATCACAAATCACGTGACAACGAACTTTTGCCAATATACTTCTCATACTAGGGTTAGGTCATTATGAAATCAATTATGTTAAATGTATTTTTAAAATCCCGTGGAACGTACTTTTAAAAGATCTTGCAATCATGTTAGGGTTCAAATCACAAAAAGCATTATCTTCATGTCAGTCAGCAACTAATTATCATAAATCATGGCAAATCATCCAAAGTCTTTCATTTGGTACAGCCGATAAACTCTTAACACCTTATTGTAAATACACATTATCCAAAGGTAACCCACTTCAGTGGAAGGTTTGTTTTTATTCATGGATCCAATCTGTCAAACACTCCAATTTCACCTTCATGTTTGAGAGCATTTTTCCATATGTATTTGCTCTTCATTTTTTTAGAGCAGGAGTCAGGAGGAATAATTTTGATATTGTTAACGCTTCAAAATCCATATTAGCTCTCCTATCGTATGGGATCAATATGCCAATATATAGAGAAGTATATTTAAGGGCTATAGCCCAATTTGTTCAACTTCCTCCTCCAATAAAAGATGTTTTCGAACAGCATGTGGCGTTTTCACCATCTGGCCATCCAAGTCAAGGAGAGGGTGGTCATCTAGTAAGGGTGGAATTGGTGATAGTTAATCAGTAACTGCATGTACTAGCGGCAGGCCAGGCCTTTTGAGGGAAGCTACAGCTCCCGCTCTCCACGGCTTCTGCAAAATCTATTTAAGGAGAGCCGTAATTGCTATCCTTACCAGCTGTGATAGCTCTCCTTAAACCTGCAATTCCCTTAATATTAATAACTGACTAAGTACAGAATAGCTGTCGTGCCCTTGGCACAGGTTTAGTGAAGTAGTGGTGGTAGCTCCCCTGGATTGTTTAAAAGTCTAGGCCTGTAGCTGTCATACATCTGCAGCCTATGTGGGCGTGTCGCCGTCTGCTTTTCCGCTTCATGGTAACCAGTTTTCAATTTTACTTTCCGCGTTTCATAGAATGGCAGGAAAGTTTTGTCTGAACGTTTCATGAATATTCATTGCAGGCGGGGTTGGTATGTTATCCAACCAATAGAATGGGATTTGTATGATGTCATTGTCCATAAGGGGGATTTCGTACGTGTGAAAAATTCATTTCTAGCGTGCTCAACGTCGGCTGTGGCACGATGCTTTTATATATAAAATAAATAAGTAAATAATCACAAGTCCAAGTGATTAACCCTTAGATTGCGTTGGCATTGCTTTTGGGTACAGGTTTCTAGAGTTGTTTTTAAGAAAAGAACAATGTGATCTTTTTTATCTCTAGTTTTTCCTGGGCGGCGAGGGTCATTGGGCAGGGGGTTTTTCTTTGAAGTCTGTGTATTCGAAAAGTATTTGAACTTTGTAAAATTTAGTTAATCATCAAAGTGATTGTAAGGATGTAATAACCATTTATTTTAAAATCATTAAAATTAGAGCCGTTCACCAGGCTAGAAAGCACATTTGCTGTTGTTTTTGGATTAGTTTAGACGATTGATTTAGTCTTGCTTTCAGAGAACTACTTCAACTTAACATGCTGATCAAAGTATGTTTGCGTCGGCAAACGTGCTGCTTCATTGCCGAAGTGTGAATCGAATAGGATTACACAGTAGACCTCGTATCGACTCGTCGGCAGCACGCAGCTGTGAGGGCAACATTGTAACAAATTTTTATTGGAACTGTACTCGTGGCTGGCTACAATATCGAACCCAATTGGACTTTTTTGCCCTAAAATTAGTTAAGGTTTCCTCGGTTTTGAATAATGAAAGCAAAGGTTGAGTTTCACTGTTTAATATCTTGGCAGAGATCATGTGTCTTTCATGACTTTCATTTTGCAATGAGAATCGGTAATTCCGACAGATAAATATAGCCAATGGTTCTCATCGGTTATATTCCACTGAACGCGGCAAACTAGAAGAAGAACCAGTCTAACGAGACAACTTGTGCACGCGAAGGGTACTTTTTTATCGGATCGCACAAGAGCTTTCTGGTTAAAATTACCGCATGTCCCTAAATTCCATGTAATCGTGACAAATACAGTTACGGGTGTGTAAAAAACATACAGAACCACCTTTATGTTTGAAAGGGGTAACGATTACTGGACGAGAGCGAGTGGCGCAGGAATACCGCGAGAGCCATTAGGCTCGAGTGGTATCCCATCAGCAATCGCTGGAGTCCAGCAATCGTTACCCCATTCAAACATAAGTGTGGTTCTGTATTTATTACTCACCCATCCCTGAAGAAGAATTCACTGTTATTAATCTCTAATTGAATTAAATAGTCGGCAATTTGAACGGTTGAAAGGATTTCACTGAGAAACGGGCAATTTTGTCATAGAACCAGTTTTGAGTCTTTGACCTTGCCACTTGTAGAATCGCTTTTGATTCATTTTAGTCGCCACAAAATGTCGGTCCGAACACTCAAAACATCAAACGATTGCGTTCAACATCAAACAACAGAAATTATGAGGTCTGAGTGTGTGCAGGGATCATCATATCAGGAGGATGGAAAATGTACAAGGATTTTAATTTAATTACTGGTCGCTCTGTTTAAATTTCGTGCTTTTTAAAATGAAACTAATTTAAAGTGGAGCTCTGGTTGATTGTGCATTACAAGGCTGTCGTCATTTCTGTTCTGCAATATAACGACATTACACTCTGGACGAGAAAAAACATTTTTGTGCAATAATTATTAACCTTCCGGTGCTTCCATTCGATCGTTAAGAGTAACTGGGGAAGTTTGTAATTCCATTCTGGGTGAACTCAGCAGGCTTGGTAAGTTAGTACTTTATTTTTCAACAATGAACATTATAAAGTTTCTCTTTCTGACTTGAAATTTTTATTTTACCTCAAGTCTTGAAAACCTTTGTTTGAAATAGACTGCACTTACAATAAAGGCTTTAGGTACTCCACATGTACTACACACAAAGCGAGAAACAAATTGTACGATAACTGCAAGAAAATGTCTTTTGTCTCCACAAGTTTATACACCTTTACAACCTCCCCGCCCCCACCATCAAACATTACTAACCAGACAGCATTTTTTCAAAAGCTCTCGAAATGAGAATTCAAAAGTCTTTGTCAGAGGCTGAAAGAGAAATAAAGGAGGTGGGGTTATTTTCACCAGTAAGCTCCAACTTATTTTTGTTGATAATATTTTTAAAGATTGATTAATATTTTCATTATTTTGTATAACTATACTTCACCAATTCGTAACTGAACGGTTCTATCAACTTTTTTATCTTGCTATCTGGTTCAAAACAAAAATAATTCTTTACATGTCTGGTCCTATATCTTGTCAATCTTAATGTTTTGAATTATTTTGAATTTGCATTTAGTAAGTAGTTTTAAATCGGACGAATAAAATATGGCTAATGATAGACTTTTGGATGACATCTTCTTGGGGATCGTCCCGGATGGGGGCTGACCGATCAAACTGACCTGAATTTTTGTTTCAAAATCAAAATGCAGGTCATTACCTCCAAAATGCTCTGTCCACTGCCCTGATATTTACCAAAAATAAAAAAATACCCCCTCCCTCTGAACAGTTTGTTCTGGAAATACCAATCCTTTGCCATGAAAACTGCAAAATTAGCAGGTTGTTGGTGGAGGGGGATGAGAGTGCAGACCCCACCCCCCTCCCCATTTGGTGGCATTTGATTTAAGTTTTGTCTTCTGATGCTGAGAGTTGAAGCAAAATAATATGCTTGTACAAAACAGAAATACTAGCAAAGATTCTTAATTAGTCACTTAAAAATCCATATAAATCTATTTTGGTAAATATTGTCATACTGTTTAGGTTTAAAATATTCTAATTATTATTGTTCATGGAAGTCGTCTCATGAAAGTGACAATATGATGGATTAGATCACATGTATTTACCTCCGCTCTCCCCTTCTAGACTATCCAGTAGTGGGTAGGTGGTAACATTTTTTTCCCCAGTACAAACTACAGAAAGTCATATTTCAGCATTGCTACAATAACTACATTGGCACTCCCCACCCCCCCCCCCCCCCACCCCCAAAAGAAAAAACAACAACTTTGCCCACAAACATGTAAAAAAATCATTGAGTTTTTCTTAAACCGGTCTTTTCATTCTTTCACATTATTTTCTTTCCTCAACTAGTGTGGCTGTGGAGGGAGTGGGGTGTCATCTAGTATTGAGTAAGGCCCACTAGTACTGCTACTACCAGTAAGGGTGGAATCGGTGATCAGTAACTATATGTACTATTGTACTACTACTAACTGTCAGACATCTGCAGGCACTGTCGGCGTGTGGCAGACCGTCTTTCCGCTTCGCGGTAACCAGTTTTCACGATTGATTTAGTTCTGCTTCCTGAGAACTACTTCAACTTAACTTGATCTTCAAAGTATGTTCGTGTTGGCAAACGTGCTGCTTCATTGCCGAAGTGTGAATCGAATAGGATTACACAGTAGGCCTCGTAACGACTCGTCGACAGCTCGCGGCGTTGCGGGTGACAATGTTACAAAATTCTACAGGAACTGTATCGGTGCCAGGCGCCAATATCGAACCCAAGTTGGACTTTTTGCTCCAGATTAATTAAGCCTTCCTCGGTTTTCAGTAACGAAAGCAAAGGTGGAGTTTCGGTGTTCATTTTCCTGGTAGAGATCATGTATCTAGGATGACTATCGATAGTTTTTAGAAAAGTTGTGCATCAAACATTTTGTAATGAGAATCCGTAATTCCTACTGATAAATATAGCTGATGGTTCTTATTGGTTATTTTCCACTAAACGGTGCAAACTATAAGAACCAGTCTATCGAGCGAACTTGTGCACGCGAAGGGTACTTTTTATCGGATCGAACTAGAGCTTTCTGGTTAAAATTACCACATGCCCCTAAAACCCATGTAGTCGAGAGAAATATAGTTACGGGTGTGCAATAAAAATTGATATGGAACCACAGTGACAGCCGATATGTAATGCCGGTCGCTTGGAGTTGTGAAAAATTGAGGTCGTGACCCAAAGCTATTTTAAGCCATTAAACTCTCCGAGGTCTTGACTCTAGAACTTTTGGGAGGTTTAGATATAATACCAAACTTTTTCTTGTTCGATGTTTTCACATTCTGCACTTTGGATTGGACCCTCTGAGTAGTGAGACTCCCCACCCAGCGCCCAGAGAGGGGCCTCACCAGTAATTACTGCAACTACTTGACACACCAAGTTTGTTACTAGTGGAAAGGGACAGACTATCATAAAACAATGCTTTAATATTTGATTCAAACAAGACTTCATGTGCTCCTGCGTATTTAAGGACCAATTTTTCCTCATACATTTGGTGTCTCCTAGTCCATGGCCCTACTTCATCTATCTATGGATATTCAGCCTCTGTCTGCTCTACATTTCCATTCCATTCAATGTGACAAGTTAGAAGTCATGAAATGACTTACTTCGTGTTTCCGCTCCATCGCCTCTGTCCCCCAAATCATTTGCCCCTTTGTCTGGCTTTCCAATTCCAAATACCCATCTGTTCCCGTTAAAGATGCCAATTCTTTGGTCTGAAAACGATTAATTATATCGTAGACATTATATATGCCTTTGCATGTAGTATCGTCTGTTCTATCATTTACAAAACGTTTCATTTCCTGGGTGTGTGGGAATGTTTGCGGTTTGGTTCCTATTTAGTAACACGCTGTGTACTGATTATCATCAAGTTACATTTCACCCCCGATAAGGGAGACTGAAAATATAAACCTGCCATCCGATGTGATTCATAATCATTACATTTTCGATGAACCATTGCATGTTGCAATTGTTTTTTTTTCTTTATTTGTTAATTGACTGTACTTTCAGTGTGTTATGCAACTGAATGTGTTATGTAACTGAATGGTATACTCTCTCTCGAGAGGAACCATTTCTATGTAGTTGTTATGTAGAAATGCTGCCTTATACCTATTTACCATTTGATTATGTGACATACCACCATGTTTTCATTAGTTCAAATAGTTGTTGCGCTATTAAATTGTTTTAGATAACAGACTTGAGTGAAATTACTAACACTTGTGTCGAGAACCAAAAAATGTATTTTCACCACGTGAAAGAGGGAGGGAAAATTGGCGCGTGCAGGATGTTAACAAAAATTTATGTTCTCAGCAGCAAGAGGACAGACCAGGAGAGATTACATAGAAAAACTCAAAATGAAATTTGTTCCACAATAGAACAAATCATGGAGGAATTTCGTTCGAGTGGTGTAAACCACGAAGATTTTGCAATTGAATTCTAAAAAAATAAAAATGTGAAAAAAGAATTCTTCGTGAAGTTGTTAGAGAATATGGAGAATGAAAGAGCAAACCTCCAAGAAGAGTTCCTTGCACAAAAATCTATGCAGCCTGGTAAGTTACATACCTTTTTTAAACAGAGTCCTTGTATAAAAGGTACTGCTCCGTTGGATTGGATCTTCAATATAATCACTTTTCATTTTTCCAGCATGGTGTTTGTTGGGCCTCATTTTCTGGCCTTTCACATTCTGCCCCGGGTTGATTTTTCTCTTCTTGGCGGAAAATTCCTGTGGGGATTTTTCACGTTCACTGCTCTGTAAAAAGAACACATAATTACTGCACTCATTTATTAACCCTTCATCCAACTTAACGGCAAAACCCTGGCAGCGCTATTCACAAATGTCGCTAATTAATTTTCATTCTTTTTTCATTTTTTGTCTCCAAAACATAGATTATGACCCTCTTTGGAACGAGCTCGTCGCGCTCGTTCCAGTGAGGGGTCATAACCCATGTTTTTGAGACAAAAATGATAAAAATAGTTATTCAGTAATTTTGTTTGAAATGTCATCTTTTTATGTAATGTAACGGCTTAACCGAATTATTCTTAATATATCTGGCTAACAATGGAAAATCTATTGTCGCCGATAATTTTCATTTCTTACTAGATGGTTCTGAAATCACCAAGACAAATTTCAGTCATCGAAGCATGTTCAATGCCATTTTGCTGTCAATTAATATGTGTATTTTTCTTATATTTCTGAAATGTCGAAACTGGAAATGTTACAAATCAATTGGAAAAGCAAAGGTTAACAGGAAAACGACAAATTCGCATTACTGGTGTCATTTGTGTGAGCCAACACCCTAAAATTGGGATATAACCGAGAATAATTTGGTAGGACGGTACCACACTTTTAAACGTTTTTTGGGGGGCACACCATATATCCAAAATATGAAAACGGGTGACTAACTGTGTAACTAGAAGTCACTATTAATAAGTGTATCAAATATGGTCACTACAGCTTTACATATGTGGCTGAAGTGTGGCAAACAAAAAGGGGAAAAAACGAGACAACCCCAAGAAGTCATTTTAACTTCGATGAAAAATTAAAACTTATATGGCTAACGATATCAATAAGCCATTTCAAATTACATAGAAATACAGTACGTGGAGAGTGTGTTACAACTAAATCACCTGCAGAGTGGAGGTTCCACCCAAGCAATAATTGCAAATTTGTTGCAAATCATAAACAGCTCAAGCAAAGTTTCAGCTAATGGACCTCCGGGTTAAACCCGGAGATCCATTGGCTGAAACATTGCTTGTGTTTTTGTCGATATGTACAAAATTTGAAAGTTATAGCTTGGGTGATAACTTCACTCCGCGGGTGATTTAGTTACAATTCACTCTCCACGTACTGTAACAGGTTTTTGGTACAATTTAAATTAGAAGCAATTTTCTCATCAAACACCACTAAAAAGTGTAGTTGAGTTGCCCAGTGGTGAACATTGAAGTGTCAACCTGAATCATTCAGTGTCAATGATTTATTTTAGTGTCTCATCAGTAAGATTTGCCTCGATACTCATTGACAATTCTAGGATCGAGTCTTTGAGGTCTGTTTCGCGACTCTGCGTGTGTGTGTGTGGGGGGGGGGGGGGTCGGGGACGGGGGGGGGGCTCGAAAGAAGCAGACAAGGCAGGTGAGTGAACAAACACCACTAACATGAAATGTTTCAGGCCGACACTTCATGTTTGCCACTACCAATCAAACAAGCACCATTTCATTCCACCGATCTTATGCATTTCGTTTTTCGATGCAACCAAAAGCATGATTTGAGTTTGATGAACATGTCGGTGTATATTGGCAATAAAAATACCTTTTCGATTAATTTGGTAAATGATATCCGAAATATATGTTCGTCTTGATTATATTTTTCAACAATGTGACAAACTTACTTGTGTACGTTTTTAAAGGGTCTCAATAACGAATTTTCAATTTTTCAATCTGGACAACTCACCTACAATCTTTAGTGATGTTTGATGTGAAAGACTGCTTATAATTTGAATTTATTATTTCTTTGTAGTCTGTATGCATTGGGTAGCTAAACTTCAATGAACATGAGAACATTTAGCACGTTTCATTGTGTTTGAGAATTGGGCCGAAAAGTCATTTCACCTCGGCAGATTTTGATCCCCGCATCGGTCTCGGCATACACTTTTTAGTGACCACCGCTTGTGAAAAATATATTTTGTTTTCATACTGACTTGTTCAAATTGCTTCTTCATTTGATTTATGTTTTACACAGAAATAAACATGAATATTATTAGAGATTTTGATGATGATTCCGATGCAGAAGATAATTACTTTCATTGCACTGAAGCGAGAGATTTGACATTCTGCATTAATTTCGTAAGTTTTAATTTTTCTTCTATCATTATTTCTTACAAAGAATCATTCTATCAGGAATATACATGTGGCGTGACTCATCATTGGAAAATCGAAATATGTCGTCCCTTTGCAAATGACGACGAGGAACTGCCAGAGTCCCGAGTGTTCTGACTGCACAGAAACCAGACTAGCATTGGTTGGAGACAAATGTATCCTCAACGCGCAGTATGCCTTAGTGCACATTGCACCGTGCCCCCCACGTGGTGATCAGGATGAAGTACCTTGCCCACGAACAATATCAGTTTTGATATTTTCAAGAAAATATAAGAGAATTATTTTTTCATTGACATTAAAAACCTAAACATTCGGGTAATTTCAACTTATTTATTGTCCTTTTTTATTTGAGAACTGGTCAATACCTCCTAGTCGTTTTAACCTTAGTCATTTCGCCCCCCCCCCCCCCCCCGCGCCCTCCTTTTTTCAAATTATCGAAAAAACGACTAACAACCAACTATTTCGAGAATGTTAAAAGCTTATTTTTTACACTTATACCGATTTTGAAATATCAAACCAACTTTAAAATATTTCAGAAAATGTTGGAATCAATTATTATTATTCATCATGTTTTACTGTATAAACACATTTTAATCAAAATCAAAGACCTCTGAATGCAGTATGACCAGAGACATGTATCCAGATACCTAACAGGAGGGGATTATCTATTGTTTTCTGTTTACAGATCAATGAAAATCCACTGATTTGACCGACCGAACCCGATTTCGCTCAAGAATATGCTAGAATTTTGACATGATTTGAACAGCCTAACTGAATTGCTACTATTGGATGATAAATCGACTGATTTGACCAACGGAATCTGATTTCATGCAAGAATATGATCGCATTTTGACATGGATTCACCAACTGAACCAGATTATATGATGGAATAGGATTGAATTTTGACAACGTAATGAAATTGTTTTCTTCCTTTGCAGGAGATCTCCGTACAAGAATGTTCCGATGATGAGTGTCCTCATCCTCCTCCATCCAAGGTAACCAATATCTACACAATGTCTATGTTATTTGTTTAGAGCCTAACCATATCCACTTGGGTAGACCACCTAATTGCATATCTCATAATTACATTTCTCTGTTAATCAAATAGAATATTCACCATCCATCCAAGATAACAATTAGCTTCACTTTGTTTCTCAGAGCTCACATCTAATTACGTATTCTCTCAATCACATATCCCTGTTAATTGAATAAAAAAAACACTAAACCATTTACCGTACCTTCAATACAAATTGAAAATGACGACCAGCTATTTCCAAATTATGGAATATAGTTTTGACATTTAATCTATTATATCTCGTTTGCCAGAGCTCATTGAGCTCTGGCAAACGAGATATAATAGAATAACACTCAATTTATTATGAGGTGATAGGAAATCACTCCATTCCTGTTTACTGAATTCTACCATCAACTGAAAATGTTTCTCCGTCAAAGTGGAAATTAAATTAAAGGCGTTCCACTGTATTTTTGCAGATACACAAGAAAGAGAATATGGGCCGTGAGCTGCGAAAAGGGGTCTTAGGGGTCAAAAATTCGAAATTGAGTTAGAGTTACATCTCTAGTCCCCTGAAATCGAGGATTCCAACAAAGTTTACTTTAGGTTCATCTGACATTTATAAATGTGTCAAAGCGACGTGTAAAGTGGGATGTCCAAGAGCCCCATAACTTGAATCGACCGTTTGACGTTTCAACGTAATACTTATACGATGCATATGTGCAACGTTATCTCTCGTGAAAATGTGAACGTTTAGCAACTGTGAGAAGTTATTTCTTTTTCGAAAAATGCAATATTTTAGAGTGAAGGAAGATAACATACTACCATCTGAGCTTTAATTCACCGTGGATATGGTTTAATTCATGGTGTGAGAGGAGCAATCTGCAAAAAAAGTTTTGAAAAAGATTTGTTTTCCTGAGCCGTCAGGTTTTTCATCTTTGTTTATTTCTTGTTCATTTTTTTTTTTTTTTTTTTTGGGGGGGGGGGGGGATGTCTTTTGCACGTTTTCGGCTGCTTTCCCTGCATCGGCAAATTGAATAAAGAAAATCCAGTAACACACAACCCTCCTCACCAATATAACTTGTAGGCTGAAAACAGACAATAATAAAAAAAAAAAAAAAAAAAAAAAAAAAAAAAAGCAGAAGAAGAAACGAGACCAACAGAAATTTTACAGTGCCATCCCAATAATGGCAATATTGGCCAACCTGCACAACATCGCAAAGGCATCAGAGCACGGGTGACAATTTTTTCTCGAGAGAACTAACACCGAATCTCCAACCAACGGTAGTGCGAACTCACTCCCACCACCGTCCACCCATCGTGATATATTATGCCTATGACATATCCTGTCCCACTTAATGACGACTTCAGGAAAGCAATTCTTAGAGATTTATTCATGGATGGATTCACATACAACACTACTGCATTAAAATTCACCCTGATAATTTTGTGGAAAAATTTTATTATTCTCTATGCAGTACCAGTGACTCTTAAGTCTTTCATTTGCACAGCTCTGCATAGAGAATTATCTAAATGTACCACCCTAGCAGACTATAGATACATTCGTTCGTATATTTTGCCACCCCCAATCAAAAAACCTGGCTACGCCAGTGAGAATTTACCCCCCCCCCCCCCCGCCCCCCATGTACATGCGCATGGATCTATTCGCGGACCACTGTAAAAATAATTAAACAAATACAGGCTGGGTTTTTGTTTGTTTTTTGCTAAATATTAATGTGTTGCCCATTAATTTTAAATTGTTATTTTCTCTTATTTTTTGTCCCATAACAAGCTTTGGGTTAATTGATATTCACAAGACAAAGCCATGATTTCTGAATGTCGTTTATGCAAAACACGTATTTCGGTTTGGAATTTAAATACCAAAATGCTCACAAAATCTCGTATTCAATTTCTAAGCGTCTCTGAAGTGCAAGGATCACGTACAAAATTTTACTTTCCCGCGGTTCGTAGAGAAAGCGGGAAAGTTTTGTCTTAACGATACATTTTGTCCGAAAGAGGAGGGGTTTATGTTGGGTTAGCCAATGAAACTGAAGAATATTCTTCACGTTTTGGTCGGTTATGAAGTGTATAGTGTTTTCAATTCTAGCCTGACCGCGCTGGCAATAGCACACACAAAAAGTTCAGATAATGGATTCCGACATGCAAAAGATGATAGAAAGTAAAGTGGCTCAAGCTGTGTCAGATTCTCAAAATGTTTTATTAGACAATATGAAATCTCTACTGGATAACAAGCTTGAAAGTTTTAAAGACAGTATAAATTCAGCAAGTAAAGAAATTTCAACCTCACAATTGGCTTGTATTCAGCAACAGATCGGAGATTCTTACAAGTTTAACAGGAAAGGCTGTGAAGACCAGCATAAACACAACAACAAGGTTTTATTATCATTACGAAATGTACACACAACTTTATCGGCTGAGAAGATCACAATGAACGAAGTTACCAAAGCCAGGGAAGCTGTTCAAGAAGGTATAGGTTTAATCCAGAAAAGACAAAAGATAATCAAAATTGCAGATTCGTCTGAACAAGGATGGGAAGTAGTGGCAGAATAGTTAGCGAATCCGTTAGCAGACGATTCAGACGACGAGAAAAAATTTAGGAGGGCTCAAGCTCGTGCATCAAGAAAAATTAAAGTGGAGCGTCTGAAGAAACACAGAAAAGAAACGAGAACTGTATCATACAAAATTCCTCAATCAACCATTTCTAGCAGACAGGAACCAACACACAAGCCAGGAAAATGTTTTTCATGCGGTGCCGCTGGGCACTGGAGGGGTGAATGCCCGGTCTACAATCAGAAGCCAATTAAGATAAGTACTAATATTTTTATTGATAATCTTAGAGAGAATACGAACTCAACTGTATTGACTGAGCTAAGTTTAGAGGCGGATAACATTGAGGTCGAGCTTGCTCAAAGTTCAAATCCGTGTGAAAACTCTAACGGTAATCAGGAAAATACTTTTACAACTCAAAGTGATACGTCACGAGGAGCAGAGTTCGGGCAATTTTCGCCAGTGGGTCGATTACGAAAAAGAATTTCAATTGGGAAACAATTACATCCAATTTATTTATTTATTTATTGGTGCTTAAAGCCACATCAGCAGCTAAGGCTTTATCGTGGCGAGAAAACATTAAAAGGAAAACATGGCAGAAACGATATTCAAAGATGAGTAAAAAAAAAAAAAAAAAAAAAAAAAAAAACAAAAAAAAACAATTATATTAAAAATGATACTCAATGTAATATGAACAGTGATGCGTGAGAAACAAGAAAGATGAATAATTCACAAATCAACCTGATGAATTTAAGTCTTAAAGACTCTAGTTAAGATAATAAAAACAGTTTTAAAATTTATTAAAAAGGTTGATTGATTTCAAAAATGAAAGAATCATATTCGGGCTAGTACGATAAAAAAGATCTCTCAGAGATCCTACAGAAAAAAACTGCCCTCTGACATGATTAAAATCTGTACAATGTAAAAGAATGTGCTCCACTGACAACACCTGCTGGCAGGGAACACATTCTGGTCGCACAGTACCCTCCAATAAAAAGGAATGTGTAAGTCTTGTATGACCAATATGACACCGCGTCAATACTGCAAGATCCTTTCTAGAAAGGTTACTACACGGGTAGTGATCACAAATATCTGGTCGGAATCGATGGAGCTTGTTATTTGTCGCTCCATCCCAATCCGCCTGCCACACAGATTTGATGTACTTATTGATATGTGGTTTCAGGTCACTGGAAGGGATGTTGAAATCAGTGAGAGGCTTGGATAAAGCCTGTTTTGCTGCACCGTCTGCCCTGGTGTTACCAGCGATACCAACATGTCCAGGTAACCAGCAAAACACGATATCACATTGGTCAGACATGAGAGTTGTCAACTTCTCACGAAGTTCCAAAATGAGAGGGTTCTTCAACTTGGGGTTGAGTAAAGCAAGTAAAGTGGAAAGAGAGTCAGAAAAAATAATCGACTTCTTTTCCTGCACATTTTCTATGTGTTCAAGCGCAAGTTGTATAGCTTTAACTTCAGCTGTGAAAATAGAACTCTGATTCGGTATTCTGATTGAGGTGACATGATCACCAGTAACAGCACCTGATGATACTTTGTCACCATCTTTAGATCCATCCGTATAGATCCTTGTATATGTACTATACTTTGACTTTATTTCGGCATATTTTTGTTTGAACTGCAGGGAATTGGTATCAGATTTTTTGGTACAAGCAAGGTCCAAAATAACAGTAGTTTTTGTAAGATGCCAAGGAGGAATGTGTGATTTACGGTTTTCTTTTATAGATTCAGAATTAATTTTTGAAGACTCCATGTGGGGTTTAATTCTAATTCCCAATGGAGGAATGTGTTTCTGATGTCGGTTAAAAAATTCAACATTTTGAGGTTCTGAAATACAATTAAAAGCAGGATTTGAAGGATTGGCCAAAAGTTTAGACACAAATTGTAGAGACAATTTAATTCTGCGCTTCTCAAGAGAAGGCTCCTCTACTTCAACAAGCATTGAATCTATTGGGGATGTTCGAAAAGCCCCTAGACTATTTCTAATACCACTATTGTGAATTGCATCAAGTGGTTTTAGGTATGATTTCCTTGCAGAACCGTAAACTATAGAACCGTAATCTAATTTTGATCGAACAAGTGATCTATACAGATGGAGCAAAGTTTTTTGGTCAGCACCCCAATCAGTGCTACCAACAACCTTCAGTAGGTTCAGTGCTCTTTTACATTTAACTTTTAGTTGTTTTATGTGGGAAGTGAAATTCAGTTTGCTGTCAAACAACAAACCTAAGAATTTCACTTCCTTTACAACTTTAATGGTGTTTCCATCCATTTTCAACTCTGGATCAAGATGATGCTTCCGGAGCTTACAAAAATGAACACAATTAGTTTTGGTCTTTGAAAACTTAAAACCGTTTTCTGTAGCCCATTTCTGGATTCTATTTAAACACAGCTGAAGTTTGCGCTCTATAGCATTCATTTTTTTGCTGCTATAGCAGATTAAAAAATCATCAACATACAATGAGGAATCTACCATATTCTCAATTGCATCGATGATACTATTAATTTTTATAGAAAACAGGGTAACGGACAAAATACTACCCTGAGGAACCCCCAATTCCTGCTCGTGAGGATCAGATAACGTTGACCCAACACGAACCTGAAACTGGGGGTCCTTTAAAAAGTTTTCAATAAAAATAGGCATACGCCCTCTCAACCCCATGTTAAAAAGATCTTTTAAAATCCCATACGTCCACGTTGTATCATATGCCTTCTCTAGATCAAAGAAGATGGCGACCACATGTTCTTTTCTAGCAAAGGCATTTCTTATAAACGTTTCAAGTCTGACCAAATGATCCACAGTACTCCTCTGGTTTCTGAAACCACACTGAACATCCGCAAGCAGATTGTTCGATTCCAGAAACCAGACAAGTCGATCATTGATCATCCTCTCCATGGTTTTGCACAGACAACTGGTTAAGGCAATAGGCCTGTAATTGCTTGGGTTGCTGTGATCTTTATCAGGCTTAGGAATTGGAATTATTGTTGCTTTACGCCAGGATGGTGGAAACTGGCCAGTCACCCAAATGCCATTAAAAATTGATAATAAAAGTTCTAGTGAAGATTGAGGCAGATGCTTTAAAATTTGGTAGTGAATTTCATCGGGACCAGTGGCAGTATCCTTTGCTCTATGCAAGGAGTTACATAACTCCTCCATAGAGAAAGGTTCATTGTAATCCTCTAAATTGTTGGAGGTAAATTTGATCTTTTGCTTTTCTTGCTGTTTTTAAATTTTGATAAATTCTGGATTACAATTTTCAGATGACGAATGTTTCAAAAATGTAGAGGCCAAAGTATTTGAAATTTCTGTTTTAGAGGTAATTAAGGTGTTGTTTTCCTTCAGGTGTTGTACAGTTGATTTTGTTTCTTTTCCTTTAATCTTTTTAATCATTTTCCAAATTTTAGTGATAGGGGTGTTTTGGTTAATCTTCGAAATGTAAGATTCCCAAGAACTTTTCTTTTTTTGTTTTATATGTCGTCTTGTTTTTGCCCGATTTATACGAAGTTTGTTTAAATTATATGTAGTTGGTGACTTGTTGAATTCCCTTTCAGCTTTCTTACGATCCTTTATAGCCTTTTTGCATTCATCATCAAACCATGGTTTGTTGAAACGTTTTGGATTTGTCGAGGTTTTAGGGATGACTGTGTTTGCAATGTCAAGCAGCTCCAGAAAGCAGATTCCAGAAACCAGACAAGTCGATCATTGATCATCCTCTCCATGGTTTTGCACAGACAACTGGTTAAGGCAATAGGCCTGTAATTGCTTGGGTTGCTGTGATCTTTATCAGGCTTAGGAATTGGAATTATTGTTGCTTTACGCCAGGATGGTGGAAACTGGCCAGTCACCCAAATGCCATTAAAAATTGATAATAAAAGTTCTAGTGAAGATTGAGGCAGATGCTTTAAAATTTGGTAGTGAATTTCATCGGGACCAGTGGCAGTATCCTTTGCTCTATGCAAGGAGTTACATAACTCCTCCATAGAGAAAGGTTCATTGTAATCCTCTAAATTGTTGGAGGTAAATTTGATCTTTTGCTTTTCTTGCTGTTTTTTAATTTTGATAAATTCTGGATTACAATTTTCAGATGACGAATGTTTCAAAAATGTAGAGGCCAAAGTATTTGAAATTTCTGTTTTAGAGGTAATTAAGGTGTTGTTTTCCTTCAAGTGTTGTACAGTTGATTTTGTTTCTTTTCCTTTAATCTTTTTAATCATTTTCCAAATTTTAGTGATAGGGGTGTTTTGGTTAATCTTCGAAATGTAAGATTCCCAAGAACTTTTCTTTTTTTGTTTTATATGTCGTCTTGTTTTTGCCCGATTTATACGAAGTTTGTTTAAATTATATGTAGTTGGTGACTTGTTGAATTCCCTTTCAGCTTTCTTACGATCCTTTATAGCCTTTTTGCATTCATCATCAAACCATGGTTTGTTGAAACGTTTTGGATTTGTCGAGGTTTTAGGGATGACTGTGTTTGCAATGTCAAGCAGCTCGTTTGTAAAATGTTCGACTTGGTCAGCACTATCCTGAAATTTCTCCCGTGTGAGTTGTTCAGAACAAAGCGATGAAAAAGTGTCCCAGTCAGCCTTTTTAAAGTTCCACTGGGGCACTCTCTCATCATCCACCGGAACTACACTCTCCAACACAATTGGAAAGTGATCACTCCCGCACAAGTCATCTTCTACCTTCCAAGAAAAATCGAGGAAGATAGAAGGGCATGCAATTGAAAGATCAATTGATGTATACGAACGAGATGCAGGGTGCAGATAAGTGTCTGAACCATCATTAAACAAACACAGATCATATTTTGTAACGAACTCTTCTATAGTTTTGCCTTTTACATCTTCTTGACTGCAGGAATCACCCCAAAGAGGGCTATGTGCATTAAAATCACCCAACAAAATGTATGGAGTTGGGAGCTGTTGGACCAGTTGCTCAAGATCATTCAGATGTAGTGCTTTACTTGGTGAAACGTAAATTGAACAAAGTGTAACTGTTTTGTCTAAAGTCAGGCGTACCGCCACAGCCTGTAAATTTGTCTGTAATGGTACAGAACTGTGAATGATGTCGTTCCTAACCAAGACAGTCGTTCCACGAATATGGAGATCATTATCATCTGCCCAGGCATTATACGATGTATAATGCTTAAAAGCTGAATGATCTTGAGCCTCGGGTTTCTTTAAAAGAGTTTCCTCAGGCAAAAAGCAGCAGGTTGATATTTTTGACTTAAAAGACCCAGTTCGTTATAATTCGCCCTAAAACCTCGACAATTCCACTGTATAATATTTTGTTTGGGTTCATTATACATGTTTGAGTGGTGATTTAGAAGGTGGACGTATGGGCGAAATTGCCCCAGTGTTTCTTCTTGGTGATGCTTTACGCGGGGATTTTACCTGAGACGAACTCTCAGTTGGTTTATTTGAGAACGTGTCATCGATGCACTCATCGACTGACATGGCCTCAATGCCTTCAAACATGTTTTTCGTGACAACATTTTGAAGGCGCTTTGGTAGTCTATCAGATTCTAATTTCAGTTTTTCTTTTTCTTTCTGTTTGTTTTGTTGAGTTTGTTGACGTCGTTGACTCTGATTCAGATTTTGTTGGGAACTATGTTGTGGATCAGGTTTTGATTTGGTTGGGTTATGATACTTTTCTGGTTTAGGTTTGTCTTCTTTACGTTGTGGTGTAGAAGGTACATCTTTGGTTTGGTCTTTTGTTTTATCGTTTTTTGGTATTTTATCTATTGTTTGTTCGGCTGAATTGGTTTGTGTGGACTGTGATTCTGATTGTTGTATTGTAAAGGCATTCACTAAAGATGGAATAGGTCCTTTGAGCCAAGTATACTGAGTCTGGCATTCAACTGATTGTGTAGGTAATTTTGAGGATACTTTTGTAGCATATGATGGTGATGATGCACTCATACCTGGCATTGATGTCACGAGTTCCCTAGCCTCTTTGAAACTGATATCTTTTTCGCACTTTACTTTCTGAATAGCTTTTTCCCTCCTCCAAACAGGGCAATCTTTGGATGATGACATATGATTGCCCTGGCAGTTGACACACTTGATAGGATTGGTGCATGGGTCCTGATGTTGTAGACCGCATCTGTAACATATCGATTGACCCCTGCAGTTATTTTGCCCATGGCCATGTTTCTGGCACTTGAAACATCGCAGTGGATTCGGTATACATAAATCCACTTTGACGTTCATATAACCGACTTTAATAGATTTTGGTGGGTGAGTAGAGTTAAATGTCAAAATATAGGTATTTGTTTTGATTGTTGTGCCATCCTTTTTAATTTGAATATTTTTCACATCTGTTACATATTGTGGGCTTAATTCCTTTTTTATCTCTAAGACATCAATGCCAGATAGTTCCCTGGTTCTTATTACACCTCGGCTGCTGTTTAGTGTCTTATGAGGGAACGTATTACCTCAATATCTGCCAATTTTTCCATCTTTAGTAAATTGATGGCCTGTGCTTCCCTTATACATTCTATGAGTAAAGCGCCAGATCTGAGTTTCCTGACGTCTTTTACTGTGCCAGCTATTCCTTTGATGGTTTTTTCTAATAGGAATGGATTAATATCAGTTATTCTTTTATTTTCATCAGCAGCATATACTATTATAAATTTTGGCCAAGTCTTTGATGCTATTGGTGAAGAATCCAAATCTGAATCAGAGTCAGTGGATAGTAATTCCCGACCTCGTTTTTGTTTTTTGTTGGTTGTATCCATGTTTGAGTTTTATGTTGTTCACTGCCCCGGCTCCCACCCACCACGGAGTCCAACAAGGGGTAGGGTTACTGCCATGCAGTGAACCCACCGGGTTGCCGGTATTCCCACATACCTGGTATGGGGCAGTATACTCAGCCAGTGTTGATACCGAAGTATGCCACTGGCTGATTGGCCCGTGTGTGGAAGTGCCAGGTCTTCAGATGGCGGCCATCCAATCAATCACTGTATAAAACACCGTAATAAAAGGTTGCCATGCATAACCGAAACAGACAGTGCAGCAAAACTAAGTGGCTATTAAAATATAAAGTGTTTAAAAACAGTACACAATGGCAATTATGTTATGTGAATAAAAGAAATGATTGAATGAATGGTCACCAAATGCCCCCCGACGTGACACCCAGTACTTTTTGGGGTGGGGGCTCCTGATTGGCCAGAACGGACCATCCGACCATCCTTCTACTCCCGAAATTGGGGCCAAAGCTGTGTGTTGAACAAGATTATCTCCGAAATGGAGACCAGGGCTCCATCCCGGAGACTGCCCTAACCGGGGCCACGAGTCCTCAACTGCCAGGATTCCTTCTTCCGGGGCCTTCGGAATGCACCTCACGGGAGAACAAGGTGCCTGCCAGATGGTATTAGCAGGATTGATCATTTTGGTCCGGGGCTGCGTATTCGTATATTCCGCAGCGAACCAGCTCAATTGAGCAAACCCGCCAATTAGAAATTAGCAAACCTGCTCAATTGAGCAGGCCGTCCTCTATCCGCCACCTGAGGACCCGCCTAGTAGGGGATGATCAACCCCCCCTAGGAATTACATCCAATTCTAGTGTATTAGATATTATAGCTAATGGATACAAAATTCCATTCCTTAATATTCCGCCATCAGTTTTTCTATTTAACAACAGATCGGCTTTGGATAATCCCGAGTTTGTTTGTTGTGAAATAGAAAAACTGCTGAAGCAAAGTTGCATTGACGAGGTCACTAAGATTCCGTTCATAGTTAACCCCTTGACAGTAGCATTTAGCCGGAAGGAAAAACCCAGGCTCGTTCTTGATTGTAGACATATTAACCCATACTTATATAAATTCAAATTCAAGTATGAGGATGCTACCATTTTGAGTCAGTTTATTGATTTGAGTGACTTTTTGTTTACATTTGATTTTAAAGCAGCTTATCATCACATAGAAATTTTTCCTCCAGATCGTAAATATCTTGGTTTTTCGTGGGAGCAAGACAACAAAATGAAATATTTTGTATTTTGTGTTTTACCTTTTGGAATATCAACAGCAGGTTTTGTTTTTACGAAGGTTTTGAGAGAAGTTGTCAAGTTTTGGAGGAGCAACAACATTTGTGTTGTTTTATTTTTAGATGACGGCACAGAATTGAAATTTTGGAAAGAAAATAGTGTTACTATCAATAAAGAGGGTAATTTATTTCACAATTTAAAAGCTTTTGATGATTACAATTACAAGTTTTTCAGTGATGCTTCGGCCATTGGTTATGGCGGTTTTGTTACCCCGAGCGTGGGTGCCTCGTTAGAGGGCGGAGATGTTTTGTCTCACAGACTTGAGTCTGGTGAAGTATTAAGAAGAGAGTTTGTTAACAAGAGCTCAGGACATGATTTTTCCGATGCTAACGATACCGTTGCTGAAAGAATAAACATGTTTGGGAGCTGGACAGAAAAAGAGTCCTTGCTGAGAGTTCTACGTGGAGAGAGCTCGAATCAATACACATGTGGTAGAGCCCTTGGTTCCACTTTCGCACATGTCTTCTGGAAAATCCAAAGTTATATTTCCCCAAATTTTCGGTATTCCCATTTCATTCTGACTGAACCTTAATGTTCGTATTTTCACATCGTCTTGTTGACACTTTCAGAATCCTGTGCTTCCCAATTTTGTAATACAGTCAGCAGTCAGTTATTGGTATCGCTTAAGTAACTCGTGCGGTGTGTAGTTTCTCTGTCACATTGTTTCCTTCTTCGAACAAGTATAAACATCAGTTGCAATCAATTTCTTTGGGTTACTTTTGAGACGAATTCAACGGGTAAGGATATCCTTCCCATTTTCTTGAGCTTCTGTTTCACCTCATTGAGATCACTAGTATTACCATCCATACGAGAGACGGAAATCCGTCTCCTAGCCTTAGGTTCCCCATGATTCTTTTGAATTTCCAACATCCTTATCCGGCCCATTAATTGATGCCAAATTTTCTAAACTTGGTCTAATTTGTGATCTGTTTAGCGTTCATAGAAAGCAGCATATTTTCTTTCAGAATCTTTAAGTCGTAGGAATTGAAGGTCACTCTTAACCGCTATAAACAGAAATCGAAGGTCACGGGGTAGAAATTTCTCTATAAGTAATTCCATAAAGTGGCTATATATGGATTATAAAATAAATATTGTGATTTCTAATTATGTGTTGACTTTATTTCACTCGTTTTCTGCCAAATTGAGAACCTAGGACCTGAGGGTTGATGTAAACCCTTCCCATACGATCACGGCCGATTTATATTTTTATTGAAGTTTTGGGTTGGGTTTCCCCTCACTCACATATGTCCACCACATAAATGGTGGTGTGACCAGGATTTGGCTTAAAATAGAAAATGGCTGAATATATAGAAAATACGAAACTTGAGAAGGCTTTAGGTCGAAGGGTTGTTGTTGTGCCAGATTCTCCATTAATTGTTAGGAATCCTGCTGATTCTAGAAAATTTAATTATGGTGGATCTGGTGGAAATCAGCACCCCGACTCGCCAAGAACTGGAACAAATTTCACAAATTTGAATGATGATTCGTTTGAAGAGAGTGTTAGGGAGAGCAGGATAGTAATAGAGGACACCCCTCAGGCAAAGGACAGTTTTTCGGAAAGGGCAAATCAATCGCCTGATTCACCCTCGTCGAGTCGATACTTTGCGAAGCTCATAAGTGATTTAGAAGCAAAGGGGGAATCACCAAGGAAATTTAGGTGACAATTGTCCGATACGCTTGACATGAAAAATTTGATGATCACGGAAAGTACACCGATAAGAAAAGGGGTTAAGCGCTTCGATGGTAGTACGAGGGAGGCTGAGTTGTATCAAAGTCGGGACTCACAGTATCAGAGCTGTCAGCCAAAGTTATTAGTTGGGTCGGGGCAGTCTTCTGATGTTGAGGTAAAAGATGGATTAAAGCATGATTTGAATGAGAGAGATGTTGCTAATTTCTCAGCCAGTTCATATCTTGCTATGGATAAGAAGGAGGTGCAAAATAATGAAAGCAAAAGGTTGTTTCCAAAGTTAAATTTAAACTCAAGTCAAAAAGACAATACAGCCCAATCAATTAAACAGCAAATTCAAAGCGAGGATAGTAGATTACAGACATCCCACTGTCAAGAAAGGGGTCCTCAACAAATTGGAGACGGACCTCTATTACAAAAATATAATAGTGACCCCTTTACCGTGCCTTACTTACCACAGCCAGACTGTGGTGTACCACGTACACCAGCCACTGTGGGTAAAAAGAATGAGACTATGACAAACGTCCGCTTGAATGAATTTGTACCTGAAACCCTAAGAGACAGCACAATAAATCAAAGAGGTGGTTTGGGCCAAAGCAGCATGGGCTATATCACACACAAACAGGATTATTGTCCTGACAATATAGACATGACATCCTTACTCAGGTTAATATCAAAGAGAGATAGAATTTTCACACCCACATGTGTTGAGCAGGGCCTAAAAAATCCCTGTTACTTTCAAAAGTATAAAAAAGATAAGGCTAAAGCAGAAAAGTTTGATGATCAGCAATGGGATTTGGAAGATTATTTAACCCATTTTGAATTTGTGGCCAATGTCAATGAATGGGATGCTCAGGAGAGGGCCCAAAGGCTCGTAATTAACCTTCGGGGATCCGCACAAAAGCTTTTGAGTGGGTTGACAATTGGGCAACTAAATAACTACGGAAACCTCAAAGAGGCTCTTTATCAGAGATTTAGCCCCAAAGAAAGAGAACAGGGTTATAAGTGTGAATTTAGAGAAAGTCGGAGAAGATCGGGAGAGTCCCCTGCAGATTTTGGCTACCACTTGAGGCGAATTGCACAAACGGCTTACCCAAATGTACCTTATGGAAATTTAGAGGTATTTCTGGTAGATAAATTTATTCATGGCTTGGAGAATTAGGAAATTAAAAAGCATGTACAATTTCTTCACCCTGAAATGCTATCACAAGCCATTGCTTTTGCTGCGGAATACGAGGCCGTTGAAGGTAGCATTGATAAGGTTAGGAAACCGGTAGAAGATAAAATATATTCTGTTAATGGGCCAGAAATCTCTTTACAAAAGTTAAATAATCAAATCACCAAAATGAAAGTTCAATTGGATAGGTTGTTGTGTGAGAACATTATTATTTATTGGTGCTTTACGCCACATCAGCAGCAAAGGCTATATCGTGGCGAGACAGTCATGTATATGAAACTAAAAAAAACCATTGTAAAGTCTGTATGTAAAAAAGGTAGATGAACTATGAAAATGAAATGATAAAAACAACAATAGTTTAACAATACATACAATAAGAATCAACCTGTTGATGTTAAATCATGATTAAAAGTATAAAAACTAGATTTAAAAACTGTTAAAAAGGTTGATTTCTTTCAGAAAAGATACAATTTTGTGCGGACAAGTTGAATAAAAGAGGTCTCTAAGAGACCCCACGGTGAAATACTGCCGCCTAACATTATTAAAATCTATGCAATTTAAAAGAATGTGTTCCACTGTGTGTTGTGTGAGAGAGGAGGTGAGTGTCGGCCCTCCGATAAAGGAAAAGACAAGCTTGTTTCTACAAGGCCAGAAAAGAGCCAAAAACATTGCGAATATTGTAAGAAAAATGGACATGAAGAGAGTATGTGCTTTAAAAAACAAAAAGATGAGTTAAATGCCAAAGGACTGAGTTTGTGGTCGAAAACTTAGTCCCTGAACATAATGCTAGACCAGGTGATTCTGAAATAAAACCAACGGCAAACACCAACCCACAAACATTGCTTTGTAAATCGGGACGTTTCAAAATACACTCTTTACAAAATAAAAAGACACAAATAAAGAGAAAAGCTGACATTAAGAAAATCAACAATGAAGTAAAACAAAATGATTTGAATGCATTTAATTCTCTGAAAACAAGTCTTCATTGTATTTCTGGGAGTAGTCTTTGGTGAGAACTGATATTTCTGGTTATGTGTGTGATTTATTAGTTAATACAGGCTCTTCTATATCTCTGATGTATTTCAGGCATTGGGTTTAGATTCCCCTGCGTTGGAAGAGTTTGACTTTAGTTTGTCATCGGCTAGTGGCAATGATGTGGAACTTTTTGGTAAGTGTCCTTTGGAAATTAAAATGGGATCGTTGAAGTTTGATCAAGATTTTGTAGTCACAGAATTGGCAACATTGAATGGTATTATTGGAATGGACT
Organism: Pictodentalium vernedei; assembly: GCA_031216915.1. Lineage (NCBI taxonomy): Eukaryota > Metazoa > Mollusca > Scaphopoda > Dentaliida > Dentaliidae > Pictodentalium > Pictodentalium vernedei. The sequence goes on from CM062291.1 coordinate 369,626,386, forward strand.
TCATGGGAAAGTATGGAGTCGCTCTAGATATCCGGAGGCAAACTATGAAAACTCGAGCTGGAAAAATCCATCTCATTCGAAATAAGACTTATAGTTGTGCCAAGGTTTTCTTGAATGCCGATGTGATTGTCCCAGGTAATTCCGAAATGCTTGTGGCCGGAAGTGTGGATAGATTGTTGTCCTCTCAGGATGCCATAGTTGAATCATCAAAATTTTTGTCACACAAAGGCCTTTTTTGGCTAGGATGATAGTGAAACCTAATGATGGAAACGTGAATGTGTCTCTCTTGAATTGGAATGATAAAGCAGTAAAAATAAAAAATCACTCAGTTATTGGTAATATACAGATTGTTGAGAAAATTATTTCAGAAAGTGATAGTATAGTGGATTATAAAGCTAAAGGTCAGGATTTGCCAGAACATTTGACCGATTTATGGGAAAGTACTTCAACAAATCTTGGTAAAGCTGAGAAACAGAGTTTAAAAAATCTGTTGGTAGATTATCAAGATATTTTTGTAGGTCCGGATGGTGTCTTGGGCAGGGCCAATTTAATTGAGCATGAAATTGACACTGGAGATGCCAAGCCCTTCCGAATCCCAGCTCGTAGGATACCTATTATGCAAAGGGATAAAGTAGACGCGCAAATTGATAAGATGTTAGAACAAAATATTATTGAGGAAAGCAATAGCCTGTGGTCGTCACCAATATGTATCGTGCAAAAGAAAGATGGTTGTCTTCGTTTCTGTATAGATTTTAGAAAACTCAATTCTATTGTGAAGAAAGATGCTTACCCTTTGCCCCATATAGATGCAACGTTAGATACTTTGTCGGGGCAAAAATGGTTTTGTACATTGGATTTGGCAAGTGGATATTGGCAAATCCCAGTTGCTGAAAAGGATAGAGCTAAGACAGCTCTTGTAAGTCACCGTGGGCTTTACCAGTTCAATGTGCTACCTTTTGGAATTTCCACAGCTTCTGCTACATGCAAACGTTTGATGGAACAAGTCCTTCAACAATTGCATTGGAAAAAGTGTCTTTGTTATATGGATGACGTCATAGTCTTTGGTGAAAATTTTGAGAGTGCTTTGGAAAACTTGAAAATTGTTTTTGATCGATGTCGCCGGGCTAATTTAAAATTTAAGCCATCAAAATGTCGACTTTTTCAAACAGAAGTTCAGTTTTTGGGACACATTGTTTCCGATAAGGGTATAAGTTGTGACCCAAGTAAAACAGAGGCTGTTGAACAATGGCCTCAACCTAAAACTAGGAAAGAAGTTCGTAGTTTTTTGGGTTTTGCCGGTTATTTTCATCGTTTTATTGCTCATTTTTCCGAGAAGGCCTGTCCTCTTATTCAGTTAACTCGAAAGAAGGTACCCTTTGTTTGGGATAGGAAGTGTCAAGAAGCATTTGAAACTCTGAAAATTTGTTTGACGACAGCCCCGGTTTTAACTTTTCCAGATAGAGATGGACAGTTTGTGTTAGATACAGATGCAAGTGGGATAGGAATGGGTGCTGTACTTCCTCAGGTCAGAGGGGGAGAAGAAAAAGTAGTTGCATACGCCAGCCACACTTTGAATAAAGCACAACAAAACTATTGTACCACCAAACGTGAACTTTTAGCAGTGGTTACATTTTTTAGACATTTTCGGCATTATTTGTTGGGGAGGAATTTCCGTTTAAGAACAGATCATGCCCCCTTAATTTGGTTAAAAAATTTTAAAGATCCTGAGGGTATGATGGCACGTTGGATAAGTATAATTGATTCTTATGATTTTGATATGGAATATAGGCAGGGAAGTAAGCATGTAAATGCTGATCAATTATCTAGATTCCCGTTAAAAAAAATGCAAAAACGAAAAATGTCCCGACTGCTGTTCAGCTACGAAAATGGTGAGTCAGTGTTTGATTCACATGAGGATGTGTCTAGTTTGGTTCGAGATCAAGGAGTTCATTTTCCTCTGGGTTGTGACCAATCTAAAGTGTTGCCCATTATTTCCTCTGAGAAAATTGATGTACCAGTACAAAGCTGGAAATCGGTTAACTGGCTTGATTCTTGGTCCGATGATGAGTTACTTCAAATGCAACTTAATGATTCCGGGATTGGTCCCATTTTAATGTTTAAACAAGAGTTTGAGGATCAGCCTCCCAGAAAAAAATTAAAAGGCCTTAGCATTGAAGGTCGGAAATTGTGGGGCCAGTGGTCTTGTTTAGAAGTACATGATGATTTGCTATACAGAAATATTGGGGTTTCAAATAACCTTCAATTGGTAGCACCTGTTACAATACGGGAAATTATATTTAAGCAATTACACCTTAACCGGGTTGCAGGTCATTTTGGGTGCGAACGTACTGCCAAGGTTATAAAACGTAGATTTTTCTGGCCAGGCATGAGTGAAAGTATAAAACGCTGGTGTAGGGAGTGTGATTTATGTGCCAGACGAAAACCAGGTCCTGGTAAAGGGAAGGCCCCCACTTCATCAGATTATAGCAACCGCTCCTTTACAGTGTGTGGCAGTTGACATTCTGGGACCTCTTCCCATGTCAAGAAATGGAAATGAATATATCATAGTTTTAGGGGACTATTATACAAAATGGAAGGAAGCGTTTCCCGTTCCTAATCATAGAGCTCAAACCGTGGCTGACAAATTGATTTCAGAATTTTTCGTAAGATTTGGATGTCCTCAAGAGCTCCACACTGACCAAGGCCGAGAATTTGAATCTAATCTCTTTAAACTTATATGTGAAAAACTTGGGATAGAGAAAACGAGAACAACTCCATTTCATCCACAGTCCGACGGTTTAGTCGAACGTTTTAATCGAACTTTATTGCAGATGTTGTCCATGTTTGTTGATGAAAACCACCAGGACTGGGATGAACACTTACCTTATGTTTTAATGGCATATCATGCCACAGAACATAAAAGTACTAATTGTACCCCGAATTTGTTAATGTTAGGTAGAGAAGTGCAATGTCCCATTGATCTCATGGTTGGTAATCCAACCAATGTGCATGAGGAGCCCTGTCCTATTCAGTATGTGGAGTGGCTTCAAGCAGCAATGAGGGAATCTTTTGATGTGGTGCATAAAAATCAGGGGATTGCAGCAAAAAGACAGAAAAAGTACTATGATGTAGGGTCAAATCTCAGGAAATATTCAGTGGGAACATGGGTCTGGTGGTGGTACCCACCTACTGCAAGGTTGAAACTGGGGAGTGGGTGGACTGGACCATATTTAGTTATAAAGAAAAATTCGGAGTTAAATTATTCCATTCAAAAGCAAAGGGACGGAAGAATTGTGAATGTCCACGTAGATAACCTTAAACCTTATGAAGGTAGCTCAGCTCCCCCGAATTGGCTGGAAGATGATAGACAGGAGAGAAGTTCTTCAGTAGAAGATATGTCTGCCTGGGATGATTCCTGCACATCGGAGGAAAGCTGTCCTGGTCGTCCTGTTGTAACAAGGACTGGGAGAATTGTTAAGCCTAGGGATATTTTGGACTTGTAGTTATTGTGTCTCTTAAATATGACTTTCCTGTTTTTCAGTAATAAAATGCAAGAAGCAGAATTGGTGTTGAAAGCTGATGATATGGAACTCAGAGAGTTCCAGGAAGACCATGTGAGGCAATTGTGGGATCCACAAGGGGTGAGATGTCCCGTTCCGGAATGTTCAAGGGGAAGGGCTATCTTTTATACTAGACCGGGATGGTATTATGACCATTGGTCGGATGTGCACAAATTAAACAGGAAACTTTTTAAATGTCTCATGTGCAATAGTATGTTTAAGAGAAGGGACAGGGTGAATACTCACCTTAAGAGACATGGGCGATCCAGAGAAGGCAATATTGACGAGGTGGAGGTGGTGAATCGTGATTTCATCAACCCCGGGGACTTTTTACCACCTCGTATTGGAACTTCAGAAGAGAGAAATAAGGCTATCGGGGATGCGAAGGAAGCGGAGAGCAGTAAGAGGAAACTCATAGCCCAGGAGACCTCGACCTCCAATTCCCTGACTTCAGATTACAGGGTCGTCCAGTGTTCGGGTCATGTTAATCGCGATGAAGAGTTCATCATGGATGACGAGGGTGGAGGAACGTGACATTTAAGAGGAAGAAGATTAATTGGTTGCCAGAAGAGCTCAAGGATCAAGGCAAAGAAGAAGTTATGGTTCAAGAGTTTGCTGTTCAATGTCTTAGTCCTTGAACCTTATTCATTTTGTTTCCCTTCCACCCAATCTGGGTCTTTGTAAATTTATATACATACTTGGTTACTGTGTAAGAAACTGAAAACTCGGTCTCTACCCCTCCTTGTTTGTGACAGTTGCTTGTGCTATTGTCTTAAGGGGGGAGGAATGTGGTAGAGCCCTTGGTTCCACTTTCGCACATATGTCTTCTGGAAAATCCAAAGTTATATTTCCCCAAATTTTCGGTATTCCCATTTCATTCTGACTGAAACTTAATGTTCATATTTTCACATCGTCTTGCTGACACTTTCAGAATCCCGTGCTTCCCAATTTTGTAATTCAGTCAGCAGTCAGTTATTGGTTTCGCTTAAGTAACTTGTGCGGTGTGTAGTTTCTCTGTCACATTGTTTCCTTCTTCGAACAAGTATAAACATCAGTTGCAATCAATTTCTTCAGGTTACTTTTGAGACGAACTCAACGGGTAAGGATATCCTTCCCATTTTCTTGAGCTTCTGTTTCACCTCATTGAGATCACTAGTATTACCATCCATACGAGAGACGGAAATCCGTCTCCTAGCCTTAGGTTCCCCCATGATTCTTTTGAATTTCCAACATCCTTATCCGCCGCATTAATTGATGCCAAATTTTCTAAACTTGGTCTAATTTGTAATCTGTTTAGCATTCATAGAAAGCAGCATGTTTTCTTTCAGAATCTTTAAGTCGTAGGAATTGAAGGTCACTCTTAACCACTATAAACAGAAATCGAAGGTCACGGGGTAGAAATTTCTCTATAAGTAATTCCATAAAGTGGCTATATATGGATTATAAAATAAATATTGTGATTTCTAATTATGTGTTGACTTTATTTCACTCGTTTATTTATTTATTTATTTATTGGTGCTTAACGCCACATCGACAACAAAGGTCATATCGTGGCGAGAAAGTCATGAAAATGAGTTAAAAGGTAATGGTCAGGACTGCTTTTAAAAAGAAAAGTGATAGATGAACGATAATACAATGAAAATGTGAAAATGAATATTCATAATGAAAGAAGAACAACAAATATAATACAAATCAACCTATTGATACCAAATCATGATGGGAAGATTAAAAGACAAAGCTCTAAAACTTGCTAAAAAGGTTGATTTCTTTTAGAAAAGACAAAAGCTTGCGCGGACTGGTAGTGTAAAAAAGGTCTCTAAGAGACTCCACAGTGAAAAACCGCCGCCTAACGTGATCGAAATCTGTACAATCTAAAAGAATGTGTTCCACTGTCAGCCCCTGCTGACAAGGAACACATTCAGGTCGCAGAGTGCCCTCTAATAAGAAACTATGAGTGAGTCTGGTATGACCAATATGACATCGTGTAAGGATAACGTGATCTTTTCGACAAAGAGGATAATAATCAGACACAGTTGGTCAGAATCTGTGGAGCTTGTTATTGGTAGCTCCATCCCATTCCGACTGCCACAAAGACCGGATGTATTTAGAAATAAGTGGCTTGTAATCACTGTAAGGAATTGGAAAATCAGTGATTGGCTTACTCAGAGCCTTTTTCGCTGCACTGTCTGCCCTGGTGTTACCAGCAATACCAACGTGTCCAGGTAACCAGCAAAACACAATATCATATTGGTCAGACTTCATTACAGTAAGTCGTTCACGAAGTGACAAGATTAGAGGGTTCTTCAACCTGGGGTTGAGAAGAGCCTGTAAACAAGAAAGAGAATCGGAGAAGATAATGGACTTCCATTTCTCTTCAGCCTCAATCTCATCGAGCGCAAGGTCAATAGCTTTTACCTCAGTTGTAAAAATGGAACTCGTATCAGGTATCCTGGTTGAGGTGGTCTGATCACCACTAACGACAGCAGATGATACTCTATCATTATCCTTGGATCCATCTGTATAGAACATAGTGTATGCTCTATAGTGAGACTTAATCTCGGCATACGCTTGCTTAAATTGCAAAGAATTTGTGTTTGCCTTTTTAGAAGAGGCCAGATCTAAAATAACCTTGGGTTTTGACAGACGCCAATGGGGTATATTTGGTTTACGATTTTCTGCCACAGAATCTGGAGCAACACCAGTAGCCTCCATGTGGGTTTTGATTCTGAGTCCCAGTGGAGGAATCTGTTTTGGATTTTTATCAAAAAAAAACTTTATTTAGAGGTTTAAAAACATAGCAGTAAGCAGGATTTGATGGATTTGCAGATAATTTTGAGACATATTGCAAAGAGAGTTTAATTCGACGCTTCTCAAGAGAAGGCTCGCCTGCTTCGATAAGAAGAGAATCTATAGGTGACGTACGAAACGCACCAAGGCTAATTCTGATACCACTATGATGGATGGCATCAAGAGGTTTCAGATAGGATTTCCTAGCCGAACCGTAAACCACACAACCATAATCCAACTTTGACCGTACAAGAGCTCTATACAGATGGAGCAGAGTTTTTTGGTCGGCACCCCAATCAGTGCTGCCAACAACTTTTAGCAGATTAAGTGCTTTCTTGCATTTAATTTTTAGTTGTTTGATGTGAGACCTAAAACTTAGTTTCTCATCAAACAACAAGCCAAGGAATTTCACTTCCTTTACAACTTTAAGTGGAGTTCCATCTAAAAATAACTCCGGATCCAGGTGGTGTTTCCGGAGTTTACAGAAATGAACACAATTTGTTTTACTTTTTGAAAACTTGAAACCATTTTCAGTAGCCCAGCGCTGAACCTTGCTTAAGGATAGCTGAAGTTTGCGCTCAATAGCAGGCATTTTCTTGCCACTGTAGCAGATGAGGAAATCATCTACATACAATGAAGAATCAACATTTGTTTCAATAGCTGTCACAATGCTGTTGATTTTTATTGAAAAAAGAGTAACAGATAGAATACTACCCTGAGGTACTCCCAATTCCTGGTCGTGAGGGTCAGATAATGTTGACCCAAGACGAACCTGGAAATTGCGGTCCTTTAAAAAATTTTCAATAAAAAGTGGCATTCTGCCTCTCAACCCCATGTTGAAGAGGTCTTTTAAAATCCCATACGTCCACGTAGTGTCATATGCCTTCTCCAGATAAAAGAACACGGCGACCACGTGTTCTTTTCTGGCAAAGGGCATTTCTGATAAACGTTTCAAGGTGGACAAGATGATCAACCGTGCTTCTCTGGTTTCTGAAGCCACATTGAACATCTGCCAGCAGATTGTTCGATTCCAGAAACCAAACAAGCCGATCGTTGATCATTCTTTCCATGGTTTTGCAAAGGCAACTAGTGAGTGCTATTGGTCTATAGTTGCTTGGATTGCTGTGATCCTTATCAGGCTTGGGAATAGGAATGATTGTTGCTTTGCGCCAGGAAGATGGAAACTGGCCAGTCACCCATATATCATTAAAAATAGAAAGTAAAAGCTTGAGCGATGAATTTGGCAAATGTTTTAAAATCTGATAATGTATTTCATCAGGACCAGTTGCTGTATCTTTTGCTTTACTCAATGACGCTAGTAGCTCATCAATAGAAAATGGTTCATTATAATTTTCATCATTATCAGATTGGAATTTTAGTTTTTGTTTCTCCTGTTGCTTTTTAACAGGGATAAATTGCGGAGTGCAATTTTCAGAAGAGGAATTTTTGGAAAAGGTAGAAGCTAGGGTGTTCGAAATATCTTTTTTAGATGTTATTTTAATTATTATTATGTTCGAGGTGCTGTACTGTAGATTTTGATTCTTTACCTTTAATATTCTTGATCATTTTCCAGACCTTTTTGATGGGGGTATTTTGATTCAATCTTGAAACATAATTTTGCCAGGACGTTTTCTTCTTTTGTTTGATGAGCCGTCGGGCTTGTGCTCGACCAATACGTAATTTATCTAAATTATTCGTCGTTGGTGACTTATTAAAATCCCGTTCAGCCTTTTTGCGTTGATGAATAGCCTGTTTGCAATCCGTGTCGAACCATGGTTTATGGAAACGTTTTGGATTTGCCGAGGTTTTAGGAATGACTTGGCTTGCAATGTCAATCAACTCTGTGATGAAGTGTTCAATCTGGTCAGTACTGTCCTGAAAGTTCTCCCGTGTGAGGCGTTCAGAACAAAGCGATGAGAAAGTGTCCCAGTCAGCCTTTTTAAAGTTCCACTGGGGCACCCTCTCATCATCCGCCGGAACTACACTCTCCAACACAATCGGAAAGTGGTCACTCCCGCACAAGTCATCTTCTGCCCTCCATGAAAAATCAAGGAAGACAGAAGGGCATGCAATTGTTAAGTCAATTGAAGTGTAAGAACCAGATGCGGGATGCAAGTAAGTATCTGACCCATCATTGAACAAGCACAAGTCATATTTTGTAATGAACTCTTCTACAGTTTTACCTTTTGCATCTTCTTGACTGCAGGAATTACCCCAAAGGGGGCTATGTGCGTTAAAATCACCCAACAAAATGTATGGAGTTGGAAGTTGTCGGACCAGCAGCTCAAGGTCATTCAGTTGTAAGGCTTTACTTGGTGAAACGTAAATAGAACAAAGTGTAACTGTTTTGTCTAATGTTAGGCGTACCGCCACAGCCTGTAAATTTGTCTGTAATGGTACAGAACTGTGAATGATGTCGTTCCTAACTAAGACAGTCGTTCCACGAACATGAAGATCATTATCGTCAGCCCAGGCATTATACGAAGTATAATGTTTAAAAGCTGAATGATCCTGAGCCTCGGGTTTCCTTAAAAGCGTTTCCTGCAGGCAAAAAGCCGCAGGTTTATATTTTTGGCTTAATAGACCGAGTTCATCAAAATTCGCTCTAAAACCTCGACAATTCCACTGTATAATATTTTGTTTGCGCGTGTTATCCATGTTTTAGTGGTGATTTGGAAGGTGGACGTATGGGCGAAATTGCCCCCGTGTTTCTTTTGGGTGATATTTTACGTGGGGACTTATTTTGAGAAGAGTTTGAGCATAAGTGCCCGAACGTTTCATCGATGCACTCACCGATTTCCATAGATTCAAACCCTTCAAACCTGTTACGGGTAACGGGGTCTTGAAGGGCCTTAGGTGTTCTATCCGATAACTGTTTCTGTTTTTCTTTATCTAATTTCTTTCTGAGTTTTTCTTGATTTTTTTTCTGACTCTGACTAAGATTTTGAAGTTCTGCTTTCGACTTTGAGTTAGGTTCATTTTTCCTTCCTGGTTTCGATTCTGGTGCTTTATCTTCCTCTGGTTTAAGTTTTGCTTGTTCTTTTTTCTGACCCCCTTTCAAGTTTTCTTTTGGTAGTGTTTGAGAAATTGGTGTTGTTTTTTAAGTTTGTGGTGTTTGAGTTGACTGTTGCAGAAGGTGGTCACTGTGCTGTATTGTAAAGGACTGTAGTAAGGTTGGTATTGAACCTACGAGCCATGTATATTGTGTCTGGCACTCTATCGACTTTGTTGAAACTTTCTGTTTTGTTACTGTAGCGTATGATGGTGTTGTAGTATGTATGCCAGGAAGCGAAGAAACAATTTCTCTGGCCTGTTTGAAACTTATCTGTCTTTCACATTTGATTTTTTGTATGTTTTTTTCTTTTTGCCAGATGGGGCAATCTTTTGATGATGACATATGATTGCCCTGACAATTTACACATTTAAAAATATTGGTGGTACATGGCTCGTCATGTTTTTGGCCGCATTTGTAGCAGATTGACTGGCCTCTACAAGAGTTCTGACTGTGTCCGTATTTTTGACATTTGAAACATCGAAGTGGATTTGGGATATATAGATCCACTCCGACGTTCATGTAACCTATTTTGACTGATTTTGGTGGCTGGGGAGTATTGAAAGTAAATATATAGGTGTTTGTACTGATTTCATTGCCATTCTTCTTTATTTTTATTCTTTTTACACCTGTTACTCCCTGTGTTTTCATTTCCGTAACGATTTCTAATTCATCAATATCGGCAAGCTCACGGGTTCGAACAACGCCTCTGCTGGTATTGAGGGTTCTGTGAGCTTCCGATTTTACTTCAACATCTAATAGTTTCTGGGTCTTCAAGAGATTGAATGACTGGATTTTACCAGCACATTCAATCAATATGCCACCTGACCGTATTTTTTTCAAATCTTTAACAGTGCCAGCGATCCCCTTTATTGCCTTCTCTAATGCGAAGGGGTTAAAATTAACCTTTTTGTTTTCATCTGCTGGACGTATATATATGAATCTAGGCCAGTCATCTGTTTGGTAATCAGTATCAGAATCAGAGTCAGACGATTTATCATTAGTCGTATCCAAAGGTCGTTTTATTTTGGTTTTGGTAGCCATAGTGTATAGAATTTATGATTCACTGCCCCGGCTCCCACCCACCACGGAGTCCAACAAGGGGTAGGGTTACTGCCCTGCAGTGAACCCACCGGGTTGCCGGTATTCCCACATACCTGGTATGGGGCAGTATACTCAGCCAGTGTTGATACCGAAGTATGCCACTGGCTGATTGGCCCGTGTGTGGAAGTGCCAGGTCTTCAGATGGCGACCATCCAACCAATCACTTTATAAAACACTGTAATGGCGGTTGCCACGTGAAACTGAAACAAACAGTGCAGCAGAAATAAGTATTTGGTTAAAAATGAGTTTAAAAACAGCACACAATGGCAATTATGATAAATGATTAAAAGAAATGACTGATTGAATGGACACCAAATGCCCCCCGACGTGACACCCAGTACTTTTTGGGGTGGGGGCTCCCGATTGGCCAGAACGGACCATCCGACCATCCTTCTACTCCCGAAATTGGGGCCAAAGCAGTGTGTTGAACACTATTATCTCCGAAATGGAGACCAGGGCTCCATCCCGGAGACTGCCCTAACCGGGGCCACGAGTCCTGCCAGGATTCCTTCTTCCGGGGCCTTCGGAATGCACCTCACGGGAGAACAAGGTGCCTGCAAGATGGTATTAGCAGGGTTGATCATTTTGGTCCGGGGCTGCGTATTCGTGTATTTCGCAGCGAACGAGCTCAATTGAGCAAACCTTCCAATTAAAAATTAGCAAACCTGCCCAATTGAGCAGGCCGTCCTCTATCCGCCACCTGAGGACCCGCCTAGTAGGGGATGATCAAACCCCCCTAGGATTTCACTCGTTTTCTGCCAAATTGAGAACCTAGGACCTGAGGGTTGATGTAAACCCTTCCCATACGATCACGGCCGATTTATATTTTTATTGAAGTTTTGGGTTGGGTTTCCCCTCACTCACATAGGTCCACCACACACAGATTGATTAATAATTCCATAGATGTCATTTCTGGTAAGAAGGTAGAGATATTCACCGATAGTAAAAATGTCACAAACATTATCAATGTTGGGAGTCGTAAACGGCATTACGCATTGATAGTCTTTGTGACAAGAACGGAGTAAAATTGCAAACGCAGTGTATTCCTAGAGCCGAGAATAAAGAGGCAGACTTTCTTAGTAGAATCAAAGATTGTGACGACTGGGGAATAAAGTTCTGGGTATATAATCGGATAAATAAGCAATGGGGTCCACACACAGTGGACCGATTTGCCTGTCATTATAATAGCAAATGTGAGCGTTTCAATTCCAGATTTTGGTGTCCCGGCACGGAAGGAATAGATGCTTTTAAACAAGGCTGGGGGGGGGGGGGGGTGGGAGAAGAATTGGCTGGTTCCACCGCCTAGGCTTGTCGTGAACACATTAGAAAAACTGAACCACGATAAGGCGTTTGGGACTCTTATAATTCCACAGTGGAAATCCGCTCCTTTTTGGCCGTTTATCGGAACAGAAAATTCCAAATATAAAAAGTTCATTAAAGGTTTTCAAGTTTTGCCAGATAGGTATGTCACATGTAGAGGAAGAGGTAAAAGTCCGGGAACAGTGCAACAATATTTCTACAGTTTTAGAAGGTGGGACAATTTCTGTTTTCATCGTGGACTCGCATCACTTCCTGCTCAACCAGTGCAGGTTGCCCTTTATTTATTATTATTTATTGGTTATTATTTATTGGTGCCTTACGCCACATCAGCAACTAAGGCTATATCATGGCGATGAAAGTATGAAATGTTAAAACTGATCATTATTTTGAACGTCTAACAAGATTAAAATCTGCACAGTGCAAAGGAATGTGCTCCACTGTCAACACCAGCTGGCAGGGAACACACTCTGGTCGCAAATTACCCTCCAACAAAAAGGAATGTGTAAGTCGTGTATGACCAATATGACTTCGCGTCAAAACTGCAAGATCCTTTCTACAAAGGTTACTAGACGTGTAGTGATCTGAAATAGTTGGTCGGAAGCGATGAAGCTTGTTATTTGTCACTCCATCCCATTCCGCCTGCCACATAGATTTGATGTAGTTACTAATATGTGGTTTAAAATCACTGTAAGGGATGTTAAAATCAGTGAGAGGCTTGGCTAAAGCCAGTTTTGCTGCACTGTCTGCTTTGGTGTTACCAGCGATACCTACATGTCCGGGTAACCAGCAAAACACGATATCATATTGGTCAGACATGAGAGTTGTTAACTTCTCACGAAGCTCCAAAATGAGAGGGTTCTTCAACCTGGGGTTGAGTAAAGCAAGTAAAGAGCAAAGAGAGTCAGAGAAGATGACGACTTTCTTTCCTGTGCATTCTCGATGTGCTCAAGTGTGAGTAGAATAGCTTTAACTTCAGCTGTGAAAATAGAACTCTGATTCGGTATTCTGACTGAGGTGATATGATCACCAGTAACAGCAGCTGATGATACTTTGTCACCATCTTTAGATCCATCTGTATAGATCCTTGTATATGCACTATACCTGGACTTTATTTCGGCATATTTTTGTTTAAACTGCAAGGAATTGGTATCAGATTTTTTGGTAGAAGCAAGGTCCAAAATAACTGTAGGTTTTTTGAGATGCCAAGGAGGAATGTGTGATTTACGGTATTCTTTTATAGATTCAGAATCAATTTTGGCAGACTACATGTGGGGTTTGATTCTAATTCCCAATGGAGGAATGTGTTTCTGGTGGCGGTTATAAAATTCAACATTTTGAGGGTCTGAAACACAATTATAAGCAGGATTTGAAGGATTGGCCAAAAGTCTAGACACATACTGGAGAGATAATTTAATTCTTCGCTTCTCAAGAGAAGGTTCCTCTGCTTCAACAAGCATCGAGTCTATTGGGGATGTTCGAAAAGCCCCTAGACTAATTCTAATACCACTATTATGAATTGCATCAAGTGGTTTGAGATATGATTTCCTTGCAGAACCGTAAACTACACAACCGTAATCTAATTTTGACCGAACAAGTGATCTATACAGATGGAGCAAAGTTTTTTGGTCAGCACCCCAGTCAGCGCTACCAACAACTTTCAGCAGGTTCAGAGCTTTCTTACATTTAACTTTTAGTTGTTTTATGTGGGAAGTGAAATTCAGTTTGTTGTCAAACAACAAACCTAAGAATTTCACCTCCTTAACAACTTGAATAGGACTACCATCAATTTTCAACTCCGGATCGAGGTGAAGTTTCCGAAGCTTGCAAAAATGAACACAATTCGTTTTTGTCTTTGAAAATTTAAAACCATTTTCGATAGCCCATTTTTGAATCCTATTTAAACACAGTTGAAGTTTGCGCTCTATAGCATTCATCTTTTTGCGGCTATAGCAGATCAAAAAGTCATCAACATAAATGACGAATCTACCATATTCTCAATTGCGTCGATGATACTATTAATTTTAATTGAAAAGAGGGTGACAGATAAAATACTACCCTGAGGAACCCCCAATTCCTGCTCGTGAGGATCAGATAACGTTGATCCAACATGAACCTGAAATTGGCGGTCCTTTAAAAAGTTTTCAACAAAAAGGGGCATACGCCCTCTCAACCCATGTTGAAAAGATCTTTTAAAATCCCATACGTCCACGTTGTATCATATGCCTTCTCTAGATCAAAGAAGATGGCGATCACATGTTCTTTTCTAGCAAAGGCATTTCTTATAAACGTTTCAAGTCTGACCAAATGATCCACAGTACTTCTCTGGTTTCTGAAACCACACTGAACATCCGCAAGCAGATTGTTCGATTCCAGAAACCAGACAAGTCGGTCATTGATCATCCTCTCCATGGTTTTACAGAGACAACTAGTTAGTGCAATTGGTCTGTAATTACTTGGATTACTGTGATCCTTATCAGGCTTTGGAATAGGAATAATTGTTGCCTTTCGCCAGGAAGGTGGAAACTGGCCAGTCACCCAAATGTCATTAAAAACTGACAATAAAAGTTCTAGTGAAGTTTGAGGCAGATGATTCCTTCTTCCGGGGCCTTCGGAACGCACCTCACGGGAGAACAAGGTGCCTGCCAGATGGTATTAGCAGGGTTGATCATTTTGGTCCGGGGCTGCGTATTCGTGTATTTCGCAGCGAACCAGCTCAATTGAGCAAACCTGCCAATTAATAATTAGCAAACCTGCCCAATTGAGCAGGCCGTCCTCTATCCGCCACCTGAGGACCCGCCTAGTAGGGGACGATCAAACCCCCTAGGACCTGCCAATTAAAAATTAGCAAGCCTGCCCAATTGAGCAGGCCGTCCTCTATCCGCCACCTGAGGACCCGCCTAGTAGGGGACGATCAAACCCCTCTAGGAGGTTGCCCTTTACATAACATTTTTATTTGATTCTGGATCATCACACAATACTGTTAACTCTGCCATTTACGGCATAAAGTGGGCGCACAAACTTAACAATTTTATTGATCCCACATGTAATTCATTTGTTACGGAATTGCAAGAGACTGCTAAGAGACTTACTGCCAGACCTATCCATAAAAAAGATCCGGTTACTGCTGAACATTTAATTGAACTTCGTGATTTATTTAAAGACACTTGTGATCTGCTCGTTATTCGGGATTTGACAATGTTGTTAATCAGCTTCGCAGGTTTTTTTGAGGTTCAACGAGCTCGTCTCACTTTCAGCCAATGACGTGGTTGTATAAGATAATTTTTTGTTGTTGTATATCAGACAGGCTAAAACGGATCAGTATCGACACGGCAGCGAGATTTTGATTTCCAAGGGTAATTCTTCTGCTTGTCCTTACAGCATGTTTTTGAATTATTTAAAGATATCCAACATTCAGCTGGGATCTGGCGTATTCCTTTTCAGGCCTATTTTTAGGTCAAATGATATGTGCCGTCTGATATACAAAGACAAGAAGTTGAGTTACAGCAGAGCGAGGGAAGTATTGTTAGATAGGCTGAAACTCGTACTTCCCCAAGCTAATTGGGGGTTACATTCTTTGAGAGCAGGGGGTGCTACAGCCGCTGCTAATGCAGGAGTCAATGATCGCTGTTGGAAGCGACACGGAAGGTGGAGAAGCGGAGCCAGTAAGGATGGATACGTTGCGGATTCAGTCGAAAATAGACTACTTGTCTCTGAAAGTTTAGGATTGTAGATAAATTACTTCCGGCTTTGTTCTATCCCGTTCTTTGATATTTTTTCTAAGCCAGCAACTCGCGAGCTAGATTGCAACTATGTAGAGTTGGTTTTCGTCATTTGAATAGTTCAGAGTTTTACTTTCCCGCGGTTCGTAGAAACAGCGGGAAAGTTTTGTCTTAACGGTACATTTTGTCCGAAAGAGGAGGGGTTTATGTTGGGTTAGCCAATGAAACTGAAGAATATTCTTCACGTTTTGGTCGGCTATGAAGTGTATAGTGTTTTCAATTCTAGCCTGACCGCGCTGGCAACAGCACACACAAAAAATTTAACTTTAATATTAGTTTTTTATAATTTTTAGTAACGTATCCATTGTTCAATGGCAGCTTGGTCATTATACCTCATATATTCATTGAACTGAAAGTACAGTTAGTTTGTTCAAATCTGAGATCGCAAGTCCAAGCGATCATACCCTAGATGGCGTTGACAGAGTTAATTTTGTTAGCTCGGCTTTTGGACACAGGTTTCTAGAGCTTTTCAAACAAAATGTTTTATCTCTAGTTTTTCCTGGGCGGTCAGAGTCATTTTATATGGGTATTATCTGTGTGTTCCTATTATCCACATTTATCATGCATTATTAAATAAGTGTGAAGATGTTCACTATGACATATAAAATTTGTAATAAATATAAATAAATTTTTATGCTAAGCCAGCAACTCGAAGGCTAGATTGCAAATATGTAGAGTTGGTTTCCGTCATTTGAATAGTTCAGACGTGTTTTTTCTCGTCAGTTTGTGTCCAATTCCGGAACGTGTTTAGATGTTCAGTTGCTCCAAAACACAACTTAGTGTGGAATTTCTAAACGCATTCAGTTGTGGTGAAGCGTAACTCTAAAATGCGTCTCGATTTTAAACATAACATTGAAACACGTTTGGGTCTGAACATGTAGGCCTTATATAATTCGTGGAGCGGGCCATCAAACTGAACAATTTCAATTTTAAAACGTCTTGAAATCAAATGTAGATTCAGCCAAGACCTATGCGAGTTTCCTTCGAAAGTTGCCTGATTGTCATTAGTCTCAATCTTTGCCGGGATGGGTTATCAAGCTTAGTGTGTTTGGCCGCATGTTGGGGTGTGTGTGTTGGTGATATCAAACTCATCAATCTCAAAACTTCTTCCCGTGGGACGCCCAGGATATAAAAGTCTTTATGTCTAATGATGTAGATTGTTCTCCTCCACCTGTCTCCATTGGCAAAATAGGACTTGGTAACCAACGCCGATGGGTGCCATCCCTCAGTAAGTGGGAAACATAGGCATACACGATTGGCAAGACTTGACTTTATAGTTATGTTGAGTCATGATATAGCCTTGATGCTGGCACCAATAAATAAATACATAAATCGCAAAGTGTATTTAAATCAAATTTAGGTTCAGCTAATGGCCCGTATGAGTCTACTGTACAAGAAACCTAAAATGGTGACTGATATATACTGTCACAAGTTTTACTCCTTTTGTCTGGAGAGGCTGTCATTTACCATAAATGGGTCATACTCCCTATATTCGATGAGAAAAACTGTAATAAATATTCCCAGAGCACTCAGGTAACCTGAGGGCCGTATTTAAGAATGCGCAGACTGGGCGGACACACAGGACCTCACATTTGAAGGGCCCCCACATTTGGCAATTTTGTCATATTGTTCGAAATACCCATTTTCCTGTTGAAATGTTTCACAGTTTGGAGCTCAGAATGCTTTCAGAAACTTCCTGAGAGCCTCCAGAAATTCAAATTTACCTGGGGAAACACCCCCAAACCCCCCACAAGACACCAATTTAGCCGCTCGTCGACCAGACCACTTCGGGATCTGGATGTTATGAGCGTAAGAAAAAACTGAGCTTTTACTCGAGGCTTCCCAGGCCCCCCATATTTCTGAATCCGGCCCTTGGTAACCTGACGTATCTGGACAGGTTTTTTTGGGGAGTTTTCACTGACACTGACTCTAAAGTTAGAAACAATGTGTGAGAATGAGCAATCGCGTATCTCATCTTGGTGACAACATTTCTATTAATTTCCCAGTATCAACCAATAAATTACGTATAGTACAGGGGGGGGGGGGGGGCACTAAAAATTTGCAAGACATGACGTCCTATTTTTTATTCGGCTCCTTTTTACACCCACTCACCCACTACGTGCAAATTTTCTAGTACCGTTCTTAGACACCCACCCCCACTCTCCCATTAAAATCCAAAATAAACTTACACCAACTGCCCACGTGGGGACACGATGACGCTGTGAGCTGAGACGTAATGCACGCCGAGATGCACATGTCTTCAGCCAATCTAGCCCTGTCTGTGCTGTGTAGTATGCAGTACCGCTGTGCAGTGTGTAGTGCAGTGTGTAGTGCAGTCGTGGGTTATGATGCTGAAGAGCTGACAGCTGCTCGTCGTTGTTTGGTGGTTCTCTCCGGGTACTCTGGCTTCCTCCACCCGTAAACCTGTCATCGTCACGATAAATAAATAAATAAATAAATAAATAAATAAATAACTTGGGTTGAATTTAGTGCGTCAGAGAGAATTTCCCCAAAATGTCTGCACATTTTCAACATTTCGAACAAGACACCCCCTACTAACGTGTGACATTTTCCCAGATTAAGCCCAATATTCTCACATATAAAGCCTCCTGATGTTGTATTTATGTTAAGAATGTGATGTACAGCATCATCTTTAAGGTTTGAAACACAAATGATGGTACATATTAGCTGATATATTGATATATTTTTAAAAAATACAAACAATTGCACAAGTTGGAAATGCACATTTGTGGCGCACTCAAGAGACCCACCCACCCCCACGTCACGTCTTGCAAATTTTGGGTGCCCCCCCCCCCTGTGTAGTAGGAAAAAAATTGGAGGCGTTATGATTTTTAGTAAGTATATTTGTCGGAGGCTCTAAACACGAATCCGGGAGTGGATCGAGGGGTCAGGATCAAGCACTACATGCATACATGTACAGAGAGGCATTTGTAATATTTTGTTGCCTACGTAAAACGTTGGCTGACAAACGCCATAATTTTCTTTGAAATGGAATGGCGTGAAAAGAAATCTTGAAGACAACATAATTTTAGCCACATCACAAAAACTGATTTATTTATTTGAGCTTCCATTAACAAGTTATCTTGAAGTCCAATGTACTGCAAGATTGTCTTCCCAATTCTAAATTTTGTTGCCATTCGGTACTTTTAGACACCACCATTAACACGTTTTGCAGAATCACAATTCACATGTACAGTCAAAACTCGAAGTTTACGGGACCGACCGATAACTTCGACTTATCCCAGTCTTCGAGTTATGCACTTCAGATGTATTTGAGGGATTTGGAAGCATTGAACACAAGAACACAGAAACTTGTAATCTGGACAAAGGAACCACTTCCACAGCTCCTAGAAAATATAGAACAGCGACGGTCTATATATCCTGGGAGGGGTGGAGGGGGATTGCTAGTCCCTGATTGCTGGGACCGATAGCCAGCTTCGAGTTATCTCATATATTCGAATCATCCGATTTCGAGCTATCGATTGCCGACTGTAGTTAAGAACATGACGGTTTCATTTGCCTTGAAAGTTATTTTTTAAAGGTTGTCGTACATTAAAATTGAAAAAACAAAATTGCTCCCACCCCCACCCCCCAAAAAAAGACAATTTGTTATGCTCTAATTGTTTTTCAGGTTTTCAGGATAGTCAAAGGCAGAACATTGCTTTTCGGACCTAGTGTATTATTTTTACAGCCCCCACCCCCACCCCACCGCTCACGGGTGTTTCCCTTCTGTGGTGTTGTGTATGTGTGTTTGTGACATTGGCATCATTCTGCAGTGAAATTACATCATCTAATTATTTCAGACTTACATGCAGTCTACCTTACCATCCAACCAATAATTCGAACAAGATTATTCCTTCATGTTTCATCAGGAAAAAGAACTCAGTTGTCACCAAAGGACTTCAGTTCATGAGGACTAGTGGGAGGTTAGCTGTAAAAAAAAATACACAGGCCCAAAAAGCAACATTCTGCCCCTGGACTACCTAAAAACCAAATTTGCGCCATGTTTTTTGTGTGTGTGCGCAAAATTCCAATTTTGATGAGAAATATGAAAACAGAAGAAGAAACTTTCAAAGCAAATAAAACCTATATCTTTTACCTATCATTTTCTTAAGTGACCATCAAAGATATAACAATGCTCAAAGGTCTTTTATCAGCGAAATAAATGTGGAAAAAGTAGATTTGAAAAAAAATGGTTCGGCTTCGGAAAGGGGGGGGGGGGAGGGCGCACCCCACGGGCCTAGTGTCTTGCAAATATATATATATATTTTTGAAACGCAAATCCCTTCTTAAAATGAGTTTAGGAAAATGGTATACATTATTGGTCCCAGCAACAATTACCAGAACCGACAAATGTTTCTCGAACAGCTTCGACGGAAAGTTTAGAAAGATACTTGAATTTTGTCGTTTTTAAAAATTTTGTTAAATAAATATATCATTCAGTTGCATCACGATCACAAAATTAATAAGGCTCCAATTGAAAGAAAAACTGGCACAATTATGAGCTACCTAAGTTGGCCAGTAGCAGGGGCGGCGCTAGAAAATCTTGCATGGAGGGGGCGGGGCAAGTAGGGGACATGATATGCTCCCCATGGGGGTGGGGGTGTTAAGGGGGGGGGGGGGTAGAGGTGCATATTAATAATTTTTAAGGCAGGAGCAATCCTTGAAGATTTATTGGAGGGTTTTTTTTTTTATTTATTTTTTATTATTTTTTGGGTGGAAGGGATGAGGTGATTCAATTTTTCTCAAGCTCCCAGACCTCTCCTCCCAGATAAAAAATAAACAGACAAAAATTGTGCTTTCGGACTATTCTGTGGCTTTTAAAGGTTTACTCAGTTTTTGAATGTTGAAAATAATGAGGTGGAGCCTTCGACCCATATTTTGGAGGCAAGATTCACAAACTGTGTTGGCTAACTGCATTCGAGCTTGCAATTCTTTACTGGATAAGTTCCTCGGCTGGGTGTGTATGGGAATAACAAAAAAAGCAGAGTCAATGTTTGTGTGAGAGAGGGTGTGTGAATGTGTTTGTGATGGATGGGAGAAAGTGGATGGTTGGCAAAATCTATTTTTGGGGACGGGGTAAATGCCCTTCACCTCACCCTCACCCGTAGCATCGACACTGCTCACAAATTACTGCCCTTGACATGAGGTGTTGCGACTTTTGAGGTTGTAAAAATGTAGGCTGTGGACATGCTGTATCCAGTGCTGTAGAAAACAAATCACATTCAGTTTCACAGTCCAATTATGCTGTTAGAAAATAGAACACCGCAAGGCTATGTCAGTATGATCTATGTAGTATGTGTACTGTGTTGACAAGTAGTGACGTAGAGCTTGAAACCAGAACAGACAACTTTAGTCATGTTTACGCCGCAGCGGAACTTCAAATAAAAACAGAAACAACAACAAAAAAACTCTTCCAACGTTAAAGCTTATTTTATTCCAGGCAAATAAAATTTGTAACTTGTAACTGGTTTTCAGACGGTATTACTGCATGGACATGATGAATTCATGTTAGAATAACTGACAGAAACAAAGATGATTTTGTAACTCGAGTTCTCGGCAACTTTCTGTCACACAGTGATTTAAAAATAGAAACACTCGTTGATGTAAACAACTCGGCGAGTGCGAAACGTCATTTAAACAGGTCAAACCAAACAGAGTGAAGCGAAAAATTAGTCGTTTCACATATGCTGACAGCTCATCGAACTCTCTTGGAAAACAATGAAATCGGCGTGTTTTTGTCAATATATCTTGTGTGTGTTAATTTTCATCAGAAAATGCTGTGTGCCTCGAAGTTTTATGACATTAATGTCATCGATTAATAGGAAACATGTAAAGTAATATGGAAACAACCAAACAACTGGATTCGCCTGAAGCTTGTTTGCTACCCAGTAGACAACACGTCTTCTTGAAGGTCAAGAACGCGTGTTGCACTGTCGCCTCGGCTATTTCGTTGTCAAAGAACTGTTCAATTCATCAGAATTCAAGAGAATGTTTTGAGAGTCTGATTCTATCTCTAACATCAAACAGTTATTTAGTTATGGTAACCAGTTTTAATTTATTAAATACATTAAATCAGTGCGTTCCTGGTATGGAAAGAAAAAAATAAAAAGCCGCGTGTGTTTATAAAACTTATTTGATCACGCACACAATTTTTACGTCGTTAGTTTTTGACGTCTTTCTCTGTTTTCATTGGATGTCCTGTAAGGTCCCTTTTCGCAGCTCACGGCCCATATAAGTCCCGTCAAAGCTGTTATATGAAACTGATGATGAGGTATCTGATTAATAGGAGAATTGCATACATGAGATAAACAAGTAAGTCTGAACTGTTGCTCTATTTGACCAAAATCAATAACATACTAAAGTAAAATTCATACAATAAAACATAATTTAACAGAAAAACGTACATATCAATATTCTGAGGTCCAAAATCTGACATTACTCAACAATCAACAGTGATCTGACTTTGGTTGTACACAGTTTTACCTAACTGCTACCCACAACCGAGCTTCAAGTAATCTGTCTTAGGTGGTACGCTTTAACTGTTACAGGGTCCTGAAGACTGAGAGAACGAACTGCTTTGGAAAAGTCTCTTCACTGAAGAGAGACTTTTCCAAAGCAGTTCGTTCTCTGACACACCCAACCCCAACACAAAAATAAACACATACAAGGAGGGTACAAAATTAATTTGACAGCAATACACTACATTAATGGCATACTCAATATAAATAGCATTATAACGGAACATAATTTGAACAAAATCTACTTTTATTTATTTATTGGTGTTTTACTCCACATCAGCAGCTAAGGCTATATCGTGGCGATGAAAGGCGTGAACTCCAAAATAGATCACCTTCCGCCATGAGGTAATTATAAACCAATCAACGAAATATGAAGTATGAGGAATAAAATTAATCAATGAACGCAGTGAGGTGAAAATGAGATCAAGTGTTCAGACAATGCTGCGTAAATCAACCCTGAATGAATGAGAATGTGAAATAATAAAAACAAACAATTTAAACTTTATTAAAAAGGTTGATTTCCTTCAGGAACGACAAAACTTTATGTGGATTTGCATTATAAAATAGGTCTTGAAGAGATGCAACATTAAAATACTGTCGTCTAACAAGATTTAAAATCAGTGCAACGTAAAAGAGTGTGCCCCACCGACAACACCGGGTGACAGGGAACACACTCTGGTCGCATATTGCCCTCTAACAAAAAGACATGTGTAAATCGTGTATGACCAATATGACATTGCGTCAAAACTGCAAGATCCTTTCTACAAAGGTTACTAGACGGGTAGTGATCTGTAACAGTAGGTCGGAAGCGATAGAGCTTATTTGTCGCTCCATCCCAATCCGCCTGCCACATAGATTTGATGTAACTACTGATATGAGGCTTGAAGTCACTGAACGAAATCTTCAAATCAGTGAGAGGCTTCGTTAAAGCCTGCTTTGCTGCACTGTCTGCTCTGGTGCTACCAGCGATACCTACATGTCCGGGTAACCACTGAAGAGGAATTTTCCAAAGCAGTTCGTTCTCTGACACCCCCAACCCCAACACAAAAATAAACACATACAAGGAGGGTAGTCTATTTCTAATGACACTATTATGAGTCGCATCAAGTGGCTTGACATACTACTTACTTGCAGATCCGTAAACCACACAACCGTAATCTATACAGACGAAGTAATGTTTTTTGGTCAGCACCCCAATCAGTGCTACCAACAATCTTCAGGAGGTTGAATGCTCTCTTATTTAACTTCCAGTTGTTTTATGTGAGAAGTGAAATTCAGTTTGCTGTCAAACAACAAACCTAAGAATTAACTTTTTTTACAACTTTAATGGTATTTCCAACCATTTTCAACTCTGGATCAAGATGATGCTTCCGGAGCTTACAGAAATGAACACAATTAGTTTTGTTTGGTCTTCGACAACTTAAAACCGTTTTCTGTGGCCTATTTCTGGATTCTGTTTAAACACCGCTGAAGTTTGCACTCTATAGCATTCATTTTTGCTGCTGCTATAGCAGCTTAAAAAATCATCAACATACAATGAAGAATCTACCATATTCTCAATTGTGTCGATGATGCTATTGATCTTAATTGAAAAAAGGGTAACAGATAAAATACTACCTTGAGGAACCCCATATTCCTCCTCGTGAGGATCAGATAACGTTTGGGCGGATTGTGGTTCACTTTGATTGGCTGATCAATAGTTGTAAAGGCCTGTAACGGGAGAGGTATTGTTCTTTGAGCCATGTATGTAAAGTCTGGCATACTACTGATTTTGTTGGTGCTTTTTGGGAGCGCGGTGGCTCAGTAGGTAGAGGTGCAGGCTGCAAGCCGAGAGGTCCTCGGTTCGAATCCCACCTGCGGCAACCGCGTTGTGTCCTTGGGCAAGACACTTCATCTCCATTGCCCGCATGGGGGTACGATGACGCCGTGTACTATGGCGTACTGCACGTCGATGTACGCATGTCTTCAACCAATCTAACCCTGCCTGTGCTGCAGTGCGGAGTTACGATGTTGGGGAGCTGGCAGCTGCTCGTCGTTGCTCGGTGGTTCTCTCCGGGTACTCCGGCTTCCTCCACCCGTAAAACTGTCACGGTCATGATTAGCCATTGTGCATAAATATGTGACCTTAAACATCAATAAATAAATAAATAAATGTTGGTGCTTTTTGCTTCAATGTGGCTGCATATGATGGTCCTGTGGGGTTCACACCAGGAACTGAGGTGGCAATTGTTCTGGCTTCCCTGAAGCTAACTTGATTTTCGCATTTAATTCTTTGTATCAATTTTTTTTTGGTAAAATTGGACAATCCTTTGAGGATGCCATATGATTACCTGAACAATTAATGCACTTTATTATATTTTGTTCACATTGTTGTTGGTCATGTTGTTCTCCACACTTATGACAAGTTGGTTGACCTCGACATGCATTATGTCGGACCAAACTTCTGACATCTAAAACATCGAAGAGGGTTTAGAATAAATAGATCAATTTTAATGTTCAAGTATCCCACCTTGATGGTTTTAGGTGGTTGTGGTGGATTAAAAGTCAGAATATATGTGTTGGTTTTCACTGTTAGCACATCGTTTTTTATTTCTATTCTTCTGACCCCTGTTACACCTTGTGGACAAAGTTCACTGGTGATGTATATTACATCAAGACCCGATAATTGCTTTGTGCGAACAACACCTCTGCTATTATTGAGAGTTTTGTCAGGAAAAACGTCTACTTCTATGTCAATAAGATTTTTAAGTTTAAGTAAATTCAAAGCCTGAATCTCCCGAGCACATTCTATCAAAATACCATCTGATCTCATTTTCTTAACCTGCTTCACTGTACCCGCAATGCCACTTATAGCCTTCTCTTTTGCAAAGGGGTTAATGTTGTTTACTTTCTTGTCTTCTTCTGCCAAGTGGATAACTATAAACTTTGGCCAATTATTGAGAGGTTTGTCAGGTTGAATCTTCGTTATCTCGAAATCTGAATCAGAATCACCTAAGTGACTCTCTACAAACGGTCGTTTATGAGGTGGTTGTTGATTTGCCATGGTGGTGTATATTTACACCGCATACCGCCAGAGGATTGACCCGTAGAGTCTCAGGGAAGTGCCAGGTCGTGATGGTCATTCAACCAACCATTTCATTAAAAACACGTACGACAAAAAGTTACTCATGACAATCGACGCAGACAGTGCAACAAAACGGAAGATGGTAAAAATAAGTATTAGAATCATTAAAAGTCAGTATAGGGTAGTAATGAAGAAACAAAACTAAAAGAAATGACTGTCTGAATGACCACCCAATGCCCCCCGACGTGACACCCGATATTTTGGCGGTTGGGGGCTCCCGATTGGTCAGAACGGACAATCCGACCATCCGTCTACATCCGAAGTTGGGGCCAAAGCAGTGTACTGAACAGGTACCTCCATGATGGAGATCAGGACCAAAGCGCTATTTACGACCTGATCTCCATCCTGGAGATTTGTCCTAACCGGGACCCAGTCTGTTCTCAACTGCCAGGATTCCTTCCTCCGGGGCCTTCGGAACGCACCTCACAGGAGAACAAGGTGCCTGCAAGATGGTGTTAGCAGGATTGACCATTTGATCCGGGGCTGCGTATTCGTAGATTCCGCAGCAAACCAGCTCAATTGAGCAAACCTGCTAATTATAAACCAGCAAACCTACCCAATTGAGCAGGCGGTCCTCTATCCGCCACCTGAGGACCCGGCTAGTAAGAGATGGTCAAACCCCCCTAGGAAATCTACTTTTAAATACTTATAATATAAATTTAACCTTCCAAAGCAGAGCATTGTCTGAATGCCTTATCCCAATACCTACACCTCATGTTGATAGGTATGCATGAATATTCACAAAATGAAACATAAACCAATTAAAACACACGGAAATCATTAAAATGATAAAAATAAAAAGTGCACATAATCTCTGAAAAGTAGTCATTAATGTATTTGCACAATTTTGTAATAATGTCCATGGGTTATAAAGTATGTAGTCCATCATCTCAGACATTTTGTTTGTCATCAAATGCAGAACGACCACGTTTGTTTATCCTTGCACAACACAAACAATTGCACATGTGTGTTTCCTTGTTATCATTCAACAAACGAGATTTGTAGTGTTCAAGCAATAAATTGTTGGTTGATTTCGAAACACCCTTAGCTGCCTGTTTTTGATGCTTGTCATATTTCTATGAATACTTTTTGGAACGCAGACCAACAAATTCCTCAATTGGGGTACCATAAGTCTCATCCGTCATTTTCCCAACCACAGCTCGACAAGTAGCATCATACAGTTCATTGTCGACAGAATAATCACTAAAATCAAAGAGATTAGCATGCTCTTTCATATCAGAATATAATATACATTGTCTGTTTGTATGACATATATCAATGAATCAGTGTCAGAAAAGAGTAGCTTTGCTTTTTCTCAATTTTCAGCTTTTATGTGCAAATAATGGAATTCATACATGAATAATTTAGATAACTCAAGTATGGTGAAGCCCACATAAAGTGGTTTGTTTAAAACAATGTTGATTTTCCGACATTCGTTATTACGGGCAGTTGCCCTTTTTGCTGTATTAAATTCAATATAATCTTTCAACCAAGGTCGTTGCCTGAATTGCAAAACACGGTGAATTTTGACAATTTCTAAACCCTGCTGGACATATAACTTGAAATTGCGATGATGTACTATGTATTTCTCTTTATCACATGACTCGTCCGTTTTGTTCACTTTAAAACATTTGATATTTTGTTTTCATATTAATCAGTGATAAATAAAGCCTTCCGTCAATTTCAATAGTCAATTTCAAAACTAGACAATTTGATTGGCTGAACAAAATACAACTGGGCCACATTTTCACAATTTGCATAATTAGAGTTGGGAGCTTTCGTTGGTCAATTTCAAAACTGGACCATTTGATTGGCTAAACAAAATACAACTGGGTCACATTTGTATAAATTCAGTAGGGAGAATTTACGTTATCTGTCCTATTTGGGGTAGGCTATATTGTATTAATCTTTTACCTACAAGAAAAACGCCATTCATTTTTTTATATTTTCACTTTTTGCTTCCAAAACAGGTTATGACCACCTCATTGGAACGAGCTCCATTTTTTAGTTATACGAGGATGTTTTTTCCAAGTAACGTCTGCAAATCAAGTTAGGTGGTGGGTTAAAAAGTCATACTAAGTGGCTAATTTGTGCGTGTGTGTGTCATATGATACATAGAATATGAAATGAGTGTTTTTCTCATTTTATAATTATGAAATTCGTCCGAATTTTCCGTTTGGGCTCGCCATTCGGAAAATTCTTAGACTCGTTTCATAAATATTATTTGAGAAAAACCCTCATTCCATGCCCTCTATTTATCAAACAATGTGGGAACTCATTTTTCATCCTTATTATTATATTTTGATTCTGGATTTATTTGATGCCCGAGTTTTTTACTGTAATGTGATAGTTCGCCGTATTCACACACTCTCTTCTCTGGTGCTAAAGGATAACAATTGTGTAAATTATGTAGAGATGTGGGATATTTTAAGGAACCTACCAGTACCATTCCATATTCGCCTTCTGTTGGTACATCCATTATGTTCAGTGCTTGCATTACTGTTTCATCTAACTACTTAAAATCAGCATATGGAAGGTATTGCCTCATACTCCATCCAGATAGATTGTTTGCATCATAAATTACTATATGGCTGTTTGGTTCTAATGAGTCACATGTTTCAGGAATATGGGGGTTGTTTGCCTTTGCAAATCTTTGGAATATACAGGACATTCCACCCCGTGTACCTTTCTCAGGGAAAAGATACTGATCGATATCTGTTATCAGTTCTAATGTTACATTTGTTTTTCTCAACTTTGAACTCAAACTCAAACCCGGTGCAGAATAGAAATGGGCAGGATCCTCTTCATAAAATTGTATAAACAAGGTTCGGAAATGTTCAAAAACACAAGCCAACAAACAGACGTCACTTTTAAGATAGATATCATTGTAGTCACCAAAAGTTTCCATTTTAAATTCATCTGAAATGGCTTTTTCATGTGAGTAACCGTTATCCGAAATATGTTTGTTTGTAGTGTTTGTAAGTTTGTTGAAGAAAAAACTTTTATCAAGAAGGCTGGTTCCACAGAAAGTTTGCATTGATGAAATGTAATCATATGGAAATACTCTTTTTCCGGGTTAATAAATCACATTGGTTCTTTGAGAATCCTTCATTTTCCAAATATGTGAATGAATAATTTTGTGTATTTTTCAAATGTTCAACTTTTCAAGTTTCCACATAAGCATTTAAAAATTGAGGGGAGTCGATAAAACGAAATTCACCCAAAGAAAAGATTTGTCCACATTGTTTGGAATACATGATATATCCATTTATAACTTTCTAATGTGTGATTTACTGGGATTTCCTGGTTTGATTATAAACGGTAACTTCACAAGTGAATTATTGCAATCAACAATTGTGTCCGTGGACGTAATGGGACATCATTGTTTTTTTTAACCGTTTACCTAATATGAAAAGCAACGACACTTGCAAAAAAAATTCTTGAATAGCTATTATTTTCATTTTTGTCTCAAAAACATAGGTTATGACCCCCTAAGTTTTGTCTCAAAAACGTAGGTTATGACACCCTAATTGGCGAGGGAGTATATTGTAAAACACTCGAGCGCATTTGCGCACTCGAGTTTGTACAACGTCCCCCACCTCTCAAGAATTATTTCACATAACCAGTCCAGTCAAGCGATTACTCTCTATATCTTTTTATCTGATAACCATAGAGTATAACAACCGTTGTATATACTTGAAGTATATACAACGGGTGTTGTATATAATTATAATTTATGCGAACGACCTCTGACCTCTTTCAATTCCGTTTTCATTCATTCATTCATGAAACATCGTTATATCACAGGGCAGGTTTTTATTGTACGCTTATTGCACTTTGTCAAAATCCTCTGATGGTGTAATTTCTTATTTATTTTGCTTCAATAAAGGCAACCTAAAATTTTGCTTCAAAACATTGTAGAAATTACTTGAATGTTAATAGTAATTAGTATGCGGCGACTGCGAACTATTTATAGTCACGGCCTCGATCAAAAGTACTCGCGGAACTGCGCTAATTAAAAGTTCGTCTGCTCTACCTGAAAAAAAAACACTTCGTAAAAATTGTAAACAAACGCAAAATTATTTGTTATATTGGGACTACAGCATAAAACACGGAAGAAAACTGGAACTATGTCAAAAAAAGAATAACTCTACTGAAACACCGTTTTGTGACTGTTAATAAAATAGTTGAAATTTATTTTGTTCCAGCGCAGTTACATGATGCAAGAAGTGCAATCGCACTTTACAATCGCCGTCATCGATTTTGTAATGTAAGGGACACAACTCTATGCGTCTTGTCCTATGTCTTTTGTCTCGTAGACTGGTTTTCTTTGGAGGCCCGTGGGAAGCATATATAAGTCGGGTAGACGCACGAGACGGGTGTCTGTTTGTTATCAGATAAAAACAATAAACATATAGTGTGTTTTTATATCTGTGTTATACAACTCGTTGAAATATGGTTTATTTTTTCTCGGCGAAGCCTCGAAAAAAATAAACCATATTTCAACTCGTTGTATAACACAGATATAAAAACACACTATATGTTTATTGTCTATATATTTTCCAATTGCGTGATACAGAATATGACCATCAACTCCTCTCAAATTATGGAATACTACAGGAATGAATTTGGGTGTTTTCATTTGCAGATTACAATTTGCCTGTCACATGACAGTGGTCTCTCACCTTTTTGTTGTTTGAAAAGATTTTTTGCAAATGTAGCATGTACTTGCGTTTGTATAAGTTATTTTGTCTATTTCTGTCATTATCATCTCCTCAGGTTTTCTGAGAATAAAACATATTTCTTCTTGTTCATGAATAAGATATTCAATAAAATGCTCTACCAGATCATCATTTGACTTGTATACAGTAGTTGATTTTGTGTACTGTTCATCAATTCTACACACTTTTTTTATTCCATAGCTGCAGGGAACTAATTCTGCATATGCGATAGTCGAGGGGTTTTTATGATTTGGGTGACATGTAACAACGTCTTTATTAAAAGTTTCAAAGTTAAAGTAAATGACAAACGGAATGACACTCTGTATGTAATATTCAGTAAAGGAAAGATATTTATCTTTTTCCTCTGGTAGTGATGTTCGTTGGGAACCATTTGAGGTTTTCGCTTGTGAATCCATGCAAGCAATATGGACAGTAAAAGCGCTTATGCTTTGACTGCTTCTTTGTGTTATGAAAAAACCTATCCAGGTCAAGAATGCAAATAAAATGGGAATGGGTTTAGTTTGTTATGAGAAGATTAACACGATACTCGCACTTTGAGTGGATCATTTTAGTAGTTAGTATTGGATAAATAGAGATCATTACCATCATGAGGATGTACAAAGTAGGTATCCGAGTCTCGCTCCGGGTTCTACGGGTAGATCACAGCTCGTCTTCTAAGACGAGTCGTGATCTAGCCTTAGAACCCGGAGCGAGACTCGGATACACATTTTGTACATCCACATAATGGTAATAATCATTTTATCTTACAATATATTGTGGGTAAGTCAAGAATGTAGACGAATATATAACGAACTATTTATTAAATTTAAAAAATTATATTTAAAATAATAAATTTTGTTGTCATCTGCATTGGGTAAAGGGTTAAGTGGATGTGCTTTCTCGACAGCTGGGAGAAAATACATTTTATTTTTATTAAGATGCTTTGTCAGGTTTTTTTCAGGAGTGCATACATGCACTTTCTATTAAGATTACACACTAATCTATACGAACAAACCCTAACCAAAATTAAAAAACACTGTACCAGGTATAAAATGGAATGGTTAGCCCTTTAACAACTGCAAGAAGTTGAACCGGCTAGTTCTATAATCAAAACAGCAATTCATATTTTGTTACATTTTCATTTTTTGCCTCAAAAATAGTCTGAGTCCTCATTGGAATGAACTCATTGACCTTGTTCCAACGATGGCCCCAAGCTACGTTTTTGAAGCAAAATTACTATTTTTTGTAGTACCTGATTGTCCTTCACTAGTGTTATCTGATATAGGTTATTTAATAGGTTAGCGAAGTAAGTAATTAGTATCCACTGACCAAAAAATAAATCATCACGAAACAGTGGAGGAGCCAAATAGGGCCTAGTGGACTCGGCCCAAACCCATCCAGGCCCCACAAATTGTCCCAACCCAGATATTACTGAAGACACCACTCAACTGGCATTATTTCCATCACATTTCTCAAAAATTTCCTGTCGCCCCACACCCCCCTCCCCCCCCCCCCCCAACCAAATAGTTAAAATAGAACCACCATATATAAGTATAACCACAACTCTTGTTTATTGGGTCAACTATGGGTAGTATGTATTTGGGAATACCTGTCAAAATATTCACTATAAAGAATCCCAAAACACCTTCCTTTGAATAGTTTGGCCCCACCCCTAAATGTTGCCAGCCCCTACCCCTATTCCAATTGAGAATTCTGGCTTTGCCACTGGGCAATGAAAGCGTGATTTTAGTAACTGTGTTACGATCATAACAATGATCAGTCAGGTTTTGTTTTAATGTAAACTATGTACATCCGTAACGCCCATGCATTGGTTGGTAGGTGAAGGTGTGTGTGTATATGTGTGTGTGAATATGTGTACACGTGAATGAAGGAGAGGAAGAAACTATCGTCACGGGAACGAATAGAGGATACATACAGTTTATGCATTGGATAGGTTAAGGAAAGAGTATTAGAAGAGCTTTGTTACTATATATTATAGCCAATTTTTGTTTCTTTTCAGCTCAAAATGAGTTTGGTTGAAGATGACGATGAATGGCAATTAGCAGTGTTAATGTCTGGTGAGTTGGATAAGATGGAGCACGTGAATTGTGACGTTAAAGTGGAAATTGATCAAGTCCAATGGATATAGCTACAGAAATAACAAATGAAATGAAAGTTACAATGCCAGGTGATACAATTAATGAAACTTTTAACAATGCACAGGGAAGAGAACAGGAATTGTACTTTCATGAGAATAATGGAGGAAATTTTAGTGTATGTGAAAATAGAGAAAGTATCCAAGCCACTGTAAAAACTATCATTGACCAACTAGTTTCTGATATTGTAAATGAAGATTCAGTGCAAAAAGAAAGTTCATATTTGAGAGATGACTTAAACGCACCGGAAGATCTCGAACACTCACAGAGCACAAATCAAGGTACTCATTCTGCGTGTGTTATTCACTCTGATTTCATTAGCTCTGATGATGAACCGTTAATTAATTTTAAGAAGAATACATATGGTAATGAGCCATTAACAAACAGAGCAGATGGGGACGTTTTGTCCTCATACAGTGACGATTCCATGTCAGACCCTTCACATGAACCAAAATTGGATGCACCGAATATAATAGATTCTGAATGCAGTGACAGTTCCGACAATCTTGTACATGACAACTCCAAAAATAAAGAGACAAGTGTATCAAAATTCAAGAAAAGTAAAAACAATAAAGATATTATCACAGGCAAGAGCTACTCCAGACAACTGAACATTTAATAACCACAAAACAACAGCACAATGAAAGACTGATTAATTTGCTGAAAGCAAATGACATGAAACAGCTTCAAGTCAGTTCAGATGGCAACTGTTTTTTGAAGCAGCAAGCTTTCACTTGTCTTGCAGTGGGAAAGAGCTTCGAAAGTCATTATGTACTGAACTGGAAAATGGATTTAGTACGTACATGCAATTTATTCAATGCAAAGATACAAGTATCGATGAAAATGAGTTATATCATAAGTATTAATGAATTGGAAGAGCTTTAGAAATGGGGATGCTGAAGAAATGAAGTTGCGGATATTTTACCACTGGCATAGCAGAATGGAGCCAGAGAACTGTCACGATTTACACAAGCATGACAGCTCAACCGATCACCAATATTGATCCTAAAGTCGGATCTCCAAAACTACCTCCAATTACACTAGCTAATAGCTGGTGATGGATTACCGGAACATTACAACACATGTTTTAGACTAGAAACAATGATTACAACAACAGAACTGGAATCAAATCATATTGAGTCTACCAAAGAGCAAATTATTCCATCTAATTCAGAAAACTGTAAAGACAAAAAGGAAAATTCCAAAATGTTCTGATGATGTAAGGAGACTTGGTGAGTCTCCTCTCTCAAGTGAATCGAAAGTGGAAAAAGTCTCAAAATATGAGATGAGTTCGAAGATTACTCCTACAAAAAAGTGATAAGGAAAGTATGGAGTCAACACATCATTTAAGTAATATTAACAAAACACAACAAACTCTACGTAAGCGAGCTTCATTTCAGACACCACCAGAGAAATCTCTTTTTAGGAAGATGTATGCCACCCAGAAACCTGGAAGTGTAACATTCGTAAAAGACTGATTAATTTGCTGAAAGAAGTACACGAAGTAAATCAACTCAGTGGCCTGGGGTACACAAACACAAAAGGAAAAACATGTGCGCCAAAAAGTGTTAAATCAGTTAAGTGTACAAGATGTAAAATTAAATGTAACGAAAAGGTTTCTGAGGAGAAGAGACAGCAAATATTTGATGAATTTTATCAACTTCAATCTTACGAGAGACAAAAATATTTTGTCATCGCAAACATAAATGAGAAAGCTACATGTACCTACCTTGATTCTGATATGGAGCCAGTTACAACGAAGCGGATGGTGGCAAGACAGTATACCCTTTTGATAGATGGCAACCGAATCAATGTTTGTAAATGTTTTTTTCATGAAAACTTTAGATATTGGAGAAGCATATATTAATCATGCTCTCACTAAAAGTTCAAATGGAATTTTCAAGGGAAGGGAAACTCGAGGCAGACATATCCCTGCAAACAAAAGCCAGAAACACTTAGATTATACATCCTCTTATTGATTCTTTTCCGGCCGTTGAAACCCACTACACACGAAGTAAATCAAAACGCAGATATTTACAAGAAGGCCTCAATATCAATAAGCTATACCATATTTTTCTTGATATGTGCACTGAACGAAAAATAGAGCCAGTTAATAAAGGAGTTTACAGGAAATATTACAATGAAAACTTCAATCTTTCTTTCCATGTGCCAAAACAAGACCAGTGCCTATTGTGTACAAAATACTACCGACAACAGAAAAACGACAATGTTCTTCCAGAGTTAGAAATGGAATTCAACTTACACCAGCAACGCAAAAAGAAAGCGTGTGAACATAAACAAAATGACAAAGAAAAGGTCTTGTCATCAAATAGTGTTAATGTTGTTTATTTTGACCTAGAAGCAGTTTTATAAACTCCTTGCACACTGGTCAGCCAAGTATATTACAAAAGAAAGCTTAGTTGTTACAACTTATCAGTGTATTCCCTTGGTGACAAACATGGATACAACTATGTCTGGAATGAAACAAATGGTAAAAGAGGGTCATGTGAAATTGCAACATGTTTATTTTTATACCTTTCTTCATTGTTAGTTTCTTTCAATCATGCCATTCTCTAATCGGATACATGTACTGGTCAAAACAGAAACAAATATGTTGCAGCAGCACTGCTGTACTTTGTGAAAACACATGATGGTTTAGAGATAATTGATCAGAAATTTCTGGAGCCTGGTCACACACAAATGGAGTGTGATTCCATGCATTCTGCAATTGAGTTTGCAAAAAAAGAATACTTCTATTTATGTACCGAGTCAGTGGGGCACTGTTATAAAAATGGCCAGACGAAAGAACCCATACCAGGTCAATCATCTGACATACAGAGACTTTATCAACTTCAAAACTGTTTGTCAAACAATAATGAAAAATTGTAAATCGAACACAAATGAACATAAAGTGAATTGGATGCAAGTAAAGTGGCTTCAGTTCCAAAAAGGTGAGCCAGAATCGTTATTTTATAAACATGACCTTGATGATGAAAAGTTTGAAGAAATTAATATCTGCATGGGCAAATCCAGACGTGGAAAACAGCACGCATCCATTTTCAAACTTCCCAAAAAGTACACAGAAAAGCTGCCGGTATCAGCGGCAACGAAGAAAGATTTACTAAATCTATGTACTAGTGGTGTGATACCAGAAGAATACCATCAATGTCACTACAACTTAGAATGTAACAAAATGGCTGTGGATACTTTGCCTGATCCAGATTTGGATGAGACAGACACTGACACCGACGAAAACTAAAATGTTACATTTGAAACCAGTGAGCATAAAAACTTTTGTTCATTTAGTAAATATTCATTTCTTTGGATTACTTGAGACCCCAGGCATGCCAAACCACTTGGCGAGGACACCCTCAGAGTTGAGTAAAATATTTCGTTCTTGTCTGATGGCTTGGCGTGGATGTCGTTATTGTCAGCTGTGGTTTGAGATACTATCGTGAGTTCTGAACGAGCTGCAGATTAGAACTCACGATTGTATCGCAAGACACAACTGGCGATAACGACATCCAAGTCATGAAATCAGACAAGTGTGAGGAATTTTACGTTCGACTTGAAATCTTTTCCGACAATAGCAGTGCTGCCAGATCGATCGGTTTTCTGTGTGTAGACTATCAAACATATCAATTTGCATTTGATTGTTTTCCTGAGCGCGAATGAATTTTATGTTTTCGTCCGAATGTTGCTTACGGTGAGTATCCTAAAAGCCCGAACCACGCGTGTTCGGTTTTCCTGTGTTTTGATCGTGAATAGACGCTTGGTGTGAGCCTGGCCGACTTCCGATTTCCAACCGCGACCAAACCTGACAGTTAGTTAGGAGATATAGAAACTTTGGGTTAAATCCTGTACTCCTGAAAACATTTAAGGGGGGATAAATTTAAGAAGGTGTTTATAAGGGACATGGTTGATTATAAGCTGGCAATTAATTTGCAGTCAAATGCCCATCATTGTTAATCTTTTTGCTTCTCTCTGTCCGGTTGTTTTCTTCCTGCTTTGTCCGAATTTTCCCCGTTTTGACCTAATGTGGGAGGGCAGAACCCCCCCCCCCCCCCAACCTCCGGTCTGTACGCCCATCTACACAGGTAGAGGTATTGTGGCACGTAATGCCATGCTATTGGTATAGGAGCCCAACCTGTGTAGGCCCTATAAGATGTGACTATTTTATCCAAATGGGATATGAGAGGTTTGTTTTTATTTTTATTTTAACACCGGTAGGTGCAATTGTTATATGAACCATTTGTTTTACTGTTAGTTGTATCTCGATTCTTAACTGGAAAATAATTTACATATAATTAGAGTCATTATTTCTGAAGAACGAGGAACCTAACAAACTTGATTATCTGTGATTATAAGAAATGTTTAAATGCACACATATTATTATTTATTTATTGGTAAACTCTATTTAATACATCGTACATCTGTGTGTCATCGAATTAATTTTTCTGCAATGCCATACTACACTATTAAAGGTACGAACGCCAGTCTACATCAATATGATTTTACAATTTTTAATGTGAAACTCCGAAGTACTAATCGCGACCTGAGTTCCATTTGGCCCCAAGTGACATCTTGTAAGGAAGTCACTTGGGACACAATGGAACTCAGGTAGCGTAATAGGTGAGATAAGCATCGAAATATCAGGTTACTTGGTTTTTTGACACTATCCCCTCTCACACTATTGGAGGCAGAAGTGTTAAACATTGGCATTGATTTATCTAACACTAATGTACACTGTGAAGTTTTGAGTACTTGAGAACGCCACTCAATTGGTGAAAAAAGGAGAGATAATCTTATAAAAATATTCATTTTTCGGCTTTTCATCTATCTCCTCTCACTCTATTAGAGAAAGAAGCTTCTAACTCTGGGAGTTGATTGACCTATGTTGATCTGACTGGTCTATCGGGATACAACGTAATAATTTCAGATTTTTTACTGAACTGACATGAATTCGTTTTTATTGTTTCCTTGTTTCATATACCGATGTTTGCATATTGTATTATAATAAATAACTGTGCTATAATTTGTGTTTTGTTTTCTTCGAATTGCTGGAACTATCCCAAACTTATAGCAATCGCATTTGTTTGCATAAATTACAACGATTAGTGAGTCCACACTCAACGCTTTGTATTTTCACCCTAAATGACGGATTTTAGAGAACCACCGCCGTTTTTCTCTTTATATATTTCACACGAAAAAATAATCTCAAATTTCGTGTGAAAATATAAAAAGGAATATGGCAGGGAATATATTCTGAATCTTTGTCTTGTATTGTAACAGAATCTGACGTTTACGCTATTAGGTCTACAAGGTAGTTTTAACTGAATGGATTCCCAATCCTGATGTCCATTATTATTTGTTTCGATGTTCGACCAGAATCTCACCCATCAACGACATGGGAATATCAACATACAACAATAAAAATAATCCATTGACCATTATTCAAATTTTACAACATGTGATAGTCCATCGCAATGGTTGCTATTTGTTGTAATAACACCTGCTATGACGCGTTAACTTGGTAATAACACATGCTATGACGCGTTGAATTCTCAATATCACACGCTAAATCCGAAAATTGGTCATTCAGTATAATAAAAAACATAGTGACCGTTGTTCAGTGTGTTATGGTAGATTAGCCCCCTCCGAAAAAAATTAACGCCCTTGAATTCGTCTCGGGCTTTAATTTCTTTTCTTCGGGTGCTTATCTACCATAACACACTGAACAACGGTCACTATGTTTATAATATCACTGCTTTATAATAGAGTGGTGATGTGTTTGGATAACAGTCAATATATCTCATTTCGCGGAACGGGGTGTCAGGAGCTGAATCTTTGGTAGTAGTCAGACGCCTGCCCACCAACTAGGCTAGATCTGTGGCTCTGAAACATGACGTCAGGACGATATACCGGTATACCGTGGTATGTTTTCAATATAGGTACGATGTATTAAATAGAGTTTATTTCATTTTTACAGCAATGATGGATGATGTATCTGAGAGGCTAGAAGCTCTAGAAGAAGGCTGCGTGAGTTTAGATGTGGTTACAGGACTCTTCGAAAACATCGCAGAACAAAACAAAGCCCTCAGCGCCAACATAATGGCCACTGTTGAAAAGAGAATGACTGAAATGACGGAACGTTTTGAGGGACATGTTAAAAATGAAATTGAAGATTCAGTGAAAAAAACAAAAGAAGATCTAAAAAACGATGTGGAGGAAGTATTACAGGCATGTTTGCCGACTGTGCTAAAGGGAAGAAGCTGCAAGGAATTTTGGCAAAGAGACGTGCAGCAAATAGTAGATGAAAGTGTGGAGAAGAAAGTGAAGGAGGTTCTCAAAAGAGCATCATTTAAATTAGACGTTGAAGAGGAGTTAATGGACCTTGACGACATTGACTTAGATATGAATGACACCATTGAATCGGAGCTGGAGACAAGCACTGAAAATGCAACATCAGGACCATCGACTGAAACACAAGTGGAACAGACCAGCACGGGTCCAAAAAGAAGAAGATTCAATTGGTCCATGCATAAGTCGCAGGAGAGCTTTATAAAGGAAAAGGCGGAGAAAGGGGGGTGGGCTAAATCTAAGGCATTGAAAGAGCAAATTTGGCTTGAAGGGGTAGAGAAGAAAATTTGGCCCGACACACCCGATTGGGAAAAGAGAATGGACTACAAAATTCAAACCTTTTATAAAGTCAACAGAGTGTTGCTCGACTCCAACAGTGTGATTTGAATACTCGTCACACTGTTTGTGTCAATCAAAGCTCTGTTGACTAGTTAAAGTTCACTAACCCGTCACGTTGACATACTTTTTTTGGTATCTTATTGAAAATAAGCTTACTTTAATATTGTTTCGTTTTACATCACAATGGATTGCATATCGTCACCTAAGAACCAGAAGGTTCTATGCTCCATACGGGACATAGAACCTTCTGGTTCTTAGGCGACGATATTCAGGTTAGGAATACCTTTCTTCTTATAGAAATGAACCGGCCTGCCCTGAAGCGAAACAGATGCTAGTTCACTATATCACAAGCCTACTATAAGTTGGTTGTAAGTGAATGATGAAACAATTTCTTCGGTTTACAAGTTAAACCGAAGATATTGTTTGATCATTCACTTGCAACCAACTTACAGATTAGTTACATAGCTCAATAGTCTTTTGTTTGCTCCCTGATAGCCCTGCTCATTTCTATAAGAGGGAATGCAAGTTGCGCCCTTTTTATGTTAATTTTATTCACTTTTATTAAAAATAATTGAACAATTTCAGCATGTTGGTTTGGTTTATTTGACCCTCAGAATTCTTCCAACAGGAAACGCATTTGACCAAAAACGTGAATAAATTGTATATAACTTATAGGACTTTGAAGCTCTGTTGACTAGTTAAAGTTCACTAACCCATCAAGTTGACATACTTTTTTTGGTATCTTATTGAAAATAAGCTTATTTTAATAATTGTTTCGTTTTACATCACCATGGATTGCATATCGTTGCCTAAGAACCAGAAGGTTCTATGCCCCATACGAGACATAGAACCTTCTGGTTCTTAGGCGGCGATATTCAGGTTAGGAATACCTTTCGTTTTATTCAAATGAACCAGCCTGCCCTGAAGTGAAACAGATCCTACTTCACTATATCACAAGCCTAATATAAGTTGGTTGTAAGTGAATGATGAAACAATTTCTTCGGTTTACAAGTTAAACAGAAGATATTGTTTGAACATTCACTTGCAACCAACTTACAGGTTAGCTACATATCTCAATAATCTTTTGTTTGCTCTCTGATAGCACTGCTCATTTCTATAAGAAGGAATGTAAGTTGTGCCCTTTTTATGTTAATTTTATTCACTTTTATTAAAAATAATTGAACAATTTGAGCATGTTGGTTTGGTTTATTTGACCCACAGAATTCTTCCAATAAGAAATGCATTTGACAAAAAACGTGAATACATTGTATATAACTTATAGGACTTTCAAGCTCTGTTAACTAGTTAAAGTCCAATAACCCGTCAAGTTGACATACCTTTTTGGTATCTTATTGAAAATAAGCTTATTTTAATTTTGTTTCGTTTTACATCATCATGGATTGCATATCGTCGCCTAAGAACCAGAAGATTCTATGCCCCATATGGGACATAGAACCTTCTGGTTCTTAGGCGACGATATTCAGGCAAGGAATAACTTTCTTCTTATAGAAATGAACCGGCCTGCCTGAAGCGAAACAGATGATAGTTCGCTATATCACAAGCCTACTATAAGTTGGTTGTAACTGAATGATGAAACAATTTCTTTGGTTTACAAGTTGAACCGAAGATATTGTTTGATCATTCACTTGCAACCAACTTACAGATTAGCTACATATCTCAATAGTCTTTTGTCTGCTCCCTAATAGCCCTGCTCATTTCTATAAGAAGGAATGCAAGTTGCGCCCTTTTTGAACATTCACTTGCAACCAACTTACAGGTTAGCTACATATCTCAATAATCTTTTGTTTGCTCTCTGATAGCACTGCTCATTTCTATAAGAAGGAATGTAAGTTGTGCCCTTTTTATGTTAATTTTATTCACTTTTATTAAAAATAATTGAACAATTTGAGCATGTTGGTTTGGTTTATTTGACCCACAGAATTCTTCCAATAAGAAATGCATTTGACAAAAAACGTGAATACATTGTATATAACTTATAGGACTTTCAAGCTCTGTTAACTAGTTAAAGTCCACTAACCCGTCAAGTTGACATACCTTTTTGGTATCTTATTGAAAATAAGCTTATTTTAATTTTGTTTCGTTTTACATCACCATGGATTGCATATCGTCGCCTAGGAACCAGAAGATTCTATGCCCCGTATGGGACATAGAACCTTCTGGTTCTTAGGCGACGATATTCAGGCTAGGAATAACTTTCTTCTTATAGAAATGAACCGGCCTGCCTGAAGCGAAACAGATGATAGTTCGCTATATCACAAGCCTACTATAAGGTGGTTGTAACTGAATGATGAAACAATTTCTTTGGTTTACAAGTTGAACCGAAGATATTGTTTTATCATTCACTTGCAACCAACTTACAGATTAGCTACATATCTCAATAGTCTTTTGTCTGCTCCCTAATAGCCCTGCTCATTTCTATAAGAAGGAATGCAAGTTGCGCCCTTTTTGAACATTCACTTGCAACCAACTTACAGGTTAGCTACATATCTCAATAATCTTTTGTTTGCTCTCTGATAGCACTACTCATTTCTATAAGAAGGAATGTAAGTTGTGCCCTTTTTATGTTAATTTTATTCACTTTTATTAAAAATAATTGAACAATTTGAGCATGTTGGTTTGGTTTATTTGACCCACAGAATTCTTCCAATAAGAAATGCATTTGACAAAAAACGTGAATACATTGTATATAACTTATAGGACTTTCAAGCTCTGTTAACTAGTTAAAGTCCACTAACCCGTCAAGTTGACATACCTTTTGGTATCTTATTGAAAATAAGCTTATTTTAATTTTGTTTCGTTTTACATCATCATGGATTGCATATCGTCGCCTAAGAACCAGAAGATTCTATGCCCCATATGGGACATAGAACCTTCTGGTTCTTAGGCGACGATATTCAGGCTAGGAATAACTTTCTTCTTATAGAAATGAACCGGCCTGCCTGAAGCGAAACAGATGATAGTTCGCTATATCACAAGCCTACTATAAGTTGGTTGTAACTGAATGATGAAACAATTTCTT
Organism: Pictodentalium vernedei; assembly: GCA_031216915.1. NCBI lineage: Eukaryota > Metazoa > Mollusca > Scaphopoda > Dentaliida > Dentaliidae > Pictodentalium > Pictodentalium vernedei. The sequence goes on from CM062291.1 coordinate 369,668,270, forward strand.
TGGTTTACAAGTTGAACCGAAGATATTGTTTGATCATTCACTTGCAACCAACTTACAGATTAGCTACATATCTCAATAGTCTTTTGTCTGCTCCCTAATAGCCCTGCTCATTTCTATAAGAAGGAATGCAAGTTGCGCCCTTTTTATGTTAATTTTATTCACTTTTATTAAAAATAATTGAACAATTTCAGCATGTTGGTTTGGTTTATTTGACCCCCAGAATTCTTCACATAAGAAACGCATTTGACCAAAAACGTGAATAAATTGTATATAACTTATAGGACTTTCAAGGATATACTGGAGCAATTTTTGTGACAGTTATACAAAATTCCCGTAAAGTATCCAGTCAGCAAGTTCAACAAACAGCTAAATGCTGTTTGTTGAACTTCCTGACTAGAGATTTTTGAAACCCGTTATTTCAAATTTATTGATCGGTCAAAAAACAACAGCTGATAAATGACTGCTGCTGCTCGTATAGCATTCAAAATAACCTAAAGAAATCTCCAGTCAAGAAGTTCATCAAACAGCTAAATGTTGTTTGTTGAACTTCATGAATGGAGATTTTTTAAAGGTTATTTTGAATTTATTTGCTGATCGAATGATAAGTACTTTACAAGACTTTCAACCCCTAAGATCATATTGTGATTGACAGTCCTCTGGGTACTGTAGATGACCTGCACACCGACCCACTTTCCAACCAGACTCTCAATCGATACCTTTTTCCTGTTTTTACACAAATTGAGGAAATGAGAAATAAGAGAAATGAGAAAATGTAAATACATTCTTTGCTTAATTAGAATAGTTTATTGAATCTCAGTGTGTCTCTTTTCACAACAACAAGAGATAAATGAATGCTCAACTAAAATGTATAGCATTCAAGGTAACCTATAGAAAATCTGCAGTCAGGAAGTTTATCAAACAACTAAAATTTGTTTGTTGAACTTCTAGACTGGAGATTTTCCAAAGGTTGCTTCAAATTGATTGGCTGATAAAATGATAGGACACTTTCAACTCCTATGGCATATCGTTCCTCTTGTCTCCTCCACACATTATATATTGTCAACCCTGGAATAATCCATTTAATTTTTAGAGAGTCTTTTCTCCAAAACAACAGCAGATAAATGGCTGCTGCTCGTATAGCATTCAAAGTAACCTAAAAAAATCTCCAGTCAAGAAGTTCATCAAACAGCAAAATTTTGTTTGTTGAACTTCTCGACTGGAGATTTTTTAAAGGTTATTTTGAATTTATTGGCTGATCGAATGATAAGTACTTTATAACACTTTCAACCCCTAAGATCATATTGTGATTGGCAGCCCTCTGGGTACTGTAGATGACCTGCACATCGACCCACTTTCCAACCACGCTCTCAATCGATATCTTATTCCTGTTTTTACCCAAATTGAGAAAATGAGAAATAAGAGAAATGAGAAAATGTAAATGCATTCTTTGCTTAAATAGAATAGTTTATTGAATCTCAGTGTGTCTCTTTTCACAACAACAAGAGATAAATGAATGCTCAACTAAAATGTATAGCATTCAAGGTAACCTACAGAAAATCTCCAGTCAGGAAGTTTATCAAACAACTAAAATTTGTTTTTGTGGGAGTGACTTTCCAACAATTGCGACAAGACAAATGAGAAAAATAAAAAATGATTATTATATTCATTAGGATTTCAAACGGTAATATTTAGCTTTAAATGCTCTATCGGTGCGACAGGGTAAATTGAATTCTTCGCAGTACTGTTGGTAAATTTCATATGCATCAGAGTCACTTTTGCAATTCTTGCTTATGACTCGGTCGACGCATTGGATTTCTGCAATATTCCATCGACCCGAAAAACCAGAACTTGTTTTTTTCCTATTGACACGTGTAACGTTTTCTGATGGCTCGATTGGAGGTGGTGGAGCTTCAACATCATCTTCGTTTTCGACTTTGTTTACATCAGAATTAGTTGGGGACAGTGCTCTTTCAATGTCGTCTTCAAGTATTCCAATCTCCTTCGACGGTTCTGACAAGTAAATTGGCAGTGTCTCGTGTAGTTGATATGCTACAAAAGGTAAAACACTTGGAATCCTGAAGTTTGACAAACCTTTCTTTTTCTGAAGAAACGTGGAGCAGTTTGACCATATTGTGTTAACTTCTTTGTGTAATAAATTCAGTGCTGAAAAATTTACATACCATTGGTTTTGTAGTAATGCCAGACATGTAATGTATGTAGTTAACTTAACAAGAACAGTTCTTTCCAATAAATTGTGTCCTAGCCTTTCCAATACGTCAGGTACCCATGGAAAGTAGTAGGAATCTGAAGTTTGGACGTAATCATTAAATTTAGATGCGTGTACCAAATCTCGTTTTTCTAACAGCTGAATGATATCCAATGTTATAGTGGAATATTCCTGTTCCGAAACATTATCACTAATTGCCAACAACACGCGCAACACTGCATCTGAAGGCCAATGAATGCATTTGTGTCTAGATTTATTTGTAAATCTTACATCGGGAAAATATCTAATTTTCATACTTTCAACTCCACACTTTAAAATATCGTAAAGATTAAGGTTGTTTTCTTCCATCATTTCTAGTGCTCTGTGGAATGTGTAAGGATATTTGTACATCTCTTTTTCAATTAGTTGCGCACATAATGTATCAACTGTTATTGTTCCAGAAAGTCGAGCCCATGGTGGTACATTTTGCTGTTTTAGATCAGATATAAAAGATATATCACATTTCGCCAATCGCTTGGGGTCTTCCAGCAGATCAGACAATAAAACCAAAATAGCTCTTGTGCCCAATTGCGAGTTACTTGATTCCAAATAATCACTGAAAGTAAACAACCGCCGAATTCTTCTCTGTTGGCAAATGTCATTGGTAACTATTACACGCAGCATTGGTGTTAACGCTTCATTTAAAGCACAAATCATCGCATCTTCTAGGCAAATAAAGCCCCGTTCCCATGTTAAACTTCTGCTCGGATTAGATCCACCTGGCCCTAGATTTACTGCAAAAACATTGTCAATTGCTGCATTTGGTTTACCTTTCCACAACATTTCAACTGCAGCTTCATATTGGTACGTTTCCCAACAAGCTAAGAATCCACCACGGTGTTTATGATTTTCTAAGTTGTCATCTAGTTTTTTACACAGTGCCTCACCAATACATTTTACAACTGATATTAAGGAACCGGTGCGCACAAATACTGGTTCCAATATTGGAATAATGAGTGGATATCTGGAGAGAAGATTTGATAGATTGTGTAATGAGAAATATTGACTAGGATCAACTGTGTCGTACTCATTATTTGTGTAACACACTAGTTCTACACGAGCTTTAACAATTCCAAATTTTAGGACATTCTCCTTGCATTCGGCTATGTATTGTTTAGCCTTGTTTTCCAAACTCATTTGAGAATTTTTGCCACATAATCCACAATTTATTATACACCTATATACAGGGTGAACTAAATTCGTATTTAAGTGTGGTGTATCTGAATAAAACTGTAAAAAAGTTATGTTTTCCGGTAATGTGCACAGATTGCGAAGTTCGTTTGAAATAGACAATCTACGGCCATCCGTGTTACTTTGGAAGTTAGCACAATCACTTAGCGTTAAAGCAGTAAAAAATGACCCCCTGTCCCCAACAATATCTTGCAGTCCATGCCGTGACCAAAATAGGTTGTAGTTGTCGCGGAATGAGCCAATCGTGGCTGCAATATGTACAGTTGTTATTGCATTTTGGCGCAAAAACAAGTTTAAAGGTATATTTTGTGAACTTCTATCACCAAACGTAAAACAAATTAAAGTTGGTTTAAAATTGTTGGGAGCTAATGTTCGCTCAAGAACAGTGTCAAACAAACTCAACATAAATGCTCTATCATCACATAAAATGTGAAGCCTTCGAATGTCAAAAACTGAATTTTTCTTAAATGTATTCCTGCTTATCTGGCTAGGTGGCAGTGTGCAGATTACTTTGGAAATTTCTTTGCGAAATGCATCATAGTATTGATACTGTATTTCTTCAATTTGTGAACGAGAAAAGTTTTTCCAATTGCAAGTGTCCGGCTTTGGCAATAAGGCAAAATGAAACTCGAAGGCAGAGACGTCAAAAAGTTTTACACTACAGGACCACTTCAAATACTGAAGAGCTTTTTCACTAAATCTGTACAGCTGGAAATGCTTTTTAATTATAGGGTATACAGAAATTAAACTACGCTTCTGGAATGGCAAAATGTTGAAGTAAGAAAACTTTGCAGTAATATCTGAAAACTTTTCAAATGTTGACACCAGTCCATCTATGTCGAATTTAACATTAGTCCACAATGCTTGCTCATTAGGTGTTAGCTCACAATCTCGCAATCGCAAATTTTTTTCTCGTCTTAAAATGTTGTCTGCAGTGTTTTGACCTATTTGCTTTACCACATTAGCGTTTTCCACCCCTGTTTCCAGGAATCCCTGTGTACCACCATCCCTAAAATAAAAAAAAAAACAAAGAATGAATTTAAGGTATAGGGTATAATATAAGGTGTGAGAGAAAATTGACAACATACAAGGTATAAGGTTTAAGATACAAGGTAAAAGGTATTAAGTACAAAACACCTTATACTCTATACCTTGTGTCTTGAAACGTGTACCTGGTGCCAAACGGTGCCATTAAATTCCACATTGTACCTTTCATATTGTACTTTATACCTTGTATCTTATATCTTTTCCATATGCCCCTGTAACATTTATACCTGTACTTCCAGGTACAATGCATAAGGTACAGCTAAAAGGTACTGAGTATAAGGTACAAGGTACGAAATATATGGTAAAGTTACAAGGTATATGACACAAGGTACTAGGTGTAAGGTATAGGGTGACAGGTACAAGGTATAAGTCATAAGATATAAGATACTGGGTATATGGTATACAGGGTAAAGTAAAAGGTACTTGGTATAAGATATAAGATGTGAGGTACTATGCATGCAGTACAAGATGTAAGGTAAAAGGTATTGAGTATAAGGTACAAGGTTATAAATAATGTAAACTTACAAGGTATATGACCCAAGGTACTAGGTGTGAGATATAGGGTGTAAGGTACAAGGTATAAGTCATAAGATATAAGGTACTGTGTATTGAGTAGCTTAAGGTACAAGGTGTAAGATGCAAGAGAAAGTGTAAGTTACAAGGTACAGCGTGTAAAGTACAATGCGTAAAATACAAAGGTACATGGTGAAAGGGTTAATGTGGAAAATACAAAGTATCAGGTTCGGGTACGTAAACCTAATCTAACCACCACACCACCCACTACAATATTACCTTGACTTAAAGTGTCATAAAACTCCAATCAATACAAGCAGTAAGAATACAAGCTCATTCCCACTAGCAAATTATACATAAATTACCCCCCAAAATACTTCTAATTTATATAGGGCAACCTTCTCATAAATCACTTTTCATAATACATTTTTAAATCAATTGAATCATCAATTTGAGAATACGCAATTGCCTACTTAGATAACTCAACTTTCTTTAAAAAAAATTATTTCTAAAATGTGAATGAAAACTTTAATTAAACCATACTTACATTTTCGGAAAATAAAAACACATTCCACCTAGAAAATATTTAACAAACATCCTCATTTAAAAACAGCGTTAGGAAAATGGTTGATGATCTAAAAGGTATGCCATGTAGTGCTAGATAAAGAGCTGATAATCTACACTGTACTTTGTCATGTAGTGTATGTTAAAGGGTTAATAATATACCATTATTTCATGTAGTGTTAGGTAAAGGGTTGATAATCTACAATGTACCATGTAATGTAGTGTTAGGTAAAGGGTTGCTTATCTACAGTGTATTTCATATAGTGTTAGGTAAAGGGTTGCTTATCTACAGTGTATTTCATATAGTGTTAGGTAAAGAGTTGATAATGTACACTGTACTATGTCATATAGTGTTAGGTAAAGGGTTGATAATGTGCATGAAAACTTTAATTAAACCATACTTACATTTATAGAAAATAAAAAAAAACATTCCACCTAGAAAATATTCAACAAATATCCTCATTTAAAAACAAAACCTCCAGTCTAATCCAAGAATTCAAAATAACATGACGTCACAAGCTTTGAAGCCACGGTCACCAAAGAACCAATAAATATGCACATCACATGACAAATCACACAAGCCTGAGAGGTGGAGTCTATGAATAAAGACTATAGAAACAATAACTCCGCCCATACAGATCACATGATAATCATTTGACATTGACGAGTTGCAACTAGTTGCAGACTCGCAAAAGCCCCTTTACCCTACCCTAACCCTAACCCTACCCCAACCCTAACTTAACCCACCCTAACCCTACCCTAACCCTAACCCACCCTAACCCTAACCCTAACCTAACCCTAACCCTAACACTAACCCACCCTAACCCTAACCTGTACCTTACACCTTGTACCTTATACCTTATACCTTGTATCTTATACCTTGTACCTTGTACCTTATACCTTGTAACTTACACCCTGTACCATATACCTTGTACCTTATACCTTGTACCTTATACCTTGCACCCTGTACCTTATACTTATACCTTATACCTTTTACCTTATACCTTGTGACTTACACCCTGCACCTTATACCTTGTACCTTATACCCTATACCTTGTATCTTATACCTTGTACCTTGTACCTTATACCTTGTAACTTATACCTTGTACCTTGTACCTTATACCTTGTAACTTACACCCTGTACCATATACCTTATACCTTATACCTTGCACCCTGTACCTTATACTTATACCTTATACCTTTTACCTTATACCTTGTGACTTACACCCTGCACCTTATACCTTGTACCTTATACCTTACACCCTGTACCTTATACCTTATACCTTATACCTTGTAACTTACACTCTGTACCATATACCTTATACCTTGTACATTATACCTTGTACCTTGTACCTTATACCTTTCACTCTGTACCTTATACTTATACGTTATACCTTGTACCTTATTCCTTGCTTAAGGTTAGGGTCAGGGTTACCTTTATACCTCATACCTTATACCTCTCTTTCTTCCTTACTCTCTGTTCCTTTGTTTCTCTCTATCAGTGTATATACTACCCAATATGTCCAAGTTTCTTTTCCCTTTATTTGAAAATGCTGTGAGAGCTCATTATCACTGCACTGTGTGTGAATCAAACAGGTATTATGTTACACCACCAGTCCATGGGTCCGTTTGTCTGTGCATCAGTCCATCACACAGTACATCTGTGTGTCATCGAATTAATTTTTCTGCAATGCCATACTACACTATTAAAGGTACGAACGCCAGTCTACATCAATATGATTTTACAATTTTTAATGTGAAACTCTGAAGTACTAATCGCGACCTGAGTTCCATTTGGCCCCAAATGACATCTTGTAAGGAAGTCACTTGGGACACAATGGAACTCAGGTAGCGTAATAGGTGAGATAAGCATCGAAATATCAGGTTACTTGGTAAGAATACGAGCTCATTCCCACTAGCAAATTATACATAAATTACCCCCCAAAATACTTCTAATTTATATAGGGCAACCTTCTCATAAATCCCTTTTCATAATACATTTTTAAATCAATTGAATCATCAATTTGAGAATACGCAATTGCCTACTTAGATAACTCAACTTTCTTTAAAAAAAATTATTTCTAAAATGTGAATGAAAACTTTAATTAAACCATACTTACATTTTCGGAAAATAAAAACACATTCCACCTAGAAAATATTTAACAAACATCCTCATTTAAAAACAGTGTTAGGAAAATGGTTGATGATCTAAAATTTATTTATTATTTATTTATTGGTGCTTAACGCCACATCGACAACAAAGGTCATATCGTGGCGAGAAAGTCATGAAAATGAGTTAAAAGGTAATGGTCAGGACTGCTTTTAAAAAGAAAAAAATTGTGATAGATGAACGATAATACAATGAAAATGTGAAAATGAATATTCATAATGAAAGAAGAACAACAAATATAATACAAATCAACCTATTGATACCAAATCATGATGGGAAGATTAAAAGACAAAGCTCTAAAACTTGCTAAAAAGGTTGATTTCTTTTAGAAAAGACAAAAGCTTGCGCGGACTGGTAGTGTAAAAAAGGTCTCTAAGAGACTCCACAGTGAAAAACCGCCGCCTAACGTGATCGAAATCTGTACAATCTAAAAGAATGTGTTCCACTGTCAGCCCCTGCTGACAAGGAACACATTCAGGTCGCAGAGTGCCCTCTAATAAGAAACTATGAGTGAGTCTGGTATGACCAATATGACATCTTGTAAGGATAACGAGATCTTTTCGACAAAGATGAAAAAGAGGATAATAATCAGACACAGTTGGTCGGAATCGGTGGAGCTTGTTATTGGTAGCTCCATCCCATTCCGACTGCCACAAAGACCGGATGTATTTAGAAATAAGTGGCTTGTAATCACTGTAAGGAATTGGAAAATCAGTGATTGGCTTACTCAGAGCCTTTTTCGCTGCACTGTCTGCCCTGGTGTTACCAGCAATACCAACGTGTCCAGGTAACCAGCAAAACACAATATCATATTGGTCAGACTTCATTACAGTAAGTCGTTCACGAAGTGACAAGATTAGAGGGTTCTTCAACCTGGGGTGGAGAAGAGCCTGTAAACAAGAAAGAGAATCGGAGAAGATAATGGACTTCCATTCCTCTTCAGCCTCAATCTCATCGAGCGCAAGGTCAATAGCTTTTACCTCAGCTGTAAAAATGGAACTCGTATCAGGTATCCTGGTTGAGGTGGTCTGATCACCACTAACGACAGCAGATGATACTCTATCATTATCCTTGGATCCATCCGTATAGAACATAGTGTATGCTCGATAGTGAGACTTAATCTCGGCATACGCTTGCTTAAATTGCAAAGAATTTGTGTTTGCCTTTTTAGAAGAGGCCAGATCTAAAATAACCTTGGGTTTTGACAGACGCCAAGGGGGTATATTTGGTTTACGATTTTCTGCCACAGAATCTGGAGCAACACCAGTAGCCTCCATGTGGGTTTTGATTCTGAGTCCCAGTGGAGGAATCTGTTTTGGATTTTTATCAAAAAAAACTTTATTTAGAGGTTTAAAAACATAGCAGTAAGCAGGATTTGATGGATTTGCAGATAATTTTGAGACATATTGCAAAGAGAGTTTAATTCGACGCTTCTCAAGAGAAGGCCCGACTGCTTCGATAAGAAGAGAATCTATAGGTGACGTACGAAACGCACCAAGGCTAATTCTGATACCACTATGATGGATGGCATCAAGAGGTTTCAGATAGGATTTCCTAGCCGAACCGTAAACCACACAACCATAATCCAACTTTGACCGTACAAGAGCTCTATACAGATGGAGCAGAGTTTTTTGGTCGGCACCCCAATCAGTGCTGCCAACAACTTTTAGCAGATTAAGTGCTTTCTTGCATTTAATTTTTAGTTGTTTGATGTGAGACCTAAAACTTAGTTTCTCATCAAACAACAAGCCAAGGAATTTCACTTCCTTTACAACTTTAAGTGGAGTTCCATCTAAAAGTAACTCCGGATCCAGGTGGTGTTTCCGGAGTTTACAGAAATGAACACAATTTGTTTTACTTTTTGAAAACTTGAAACCATTTTCAGTAGCCCAGCACTGAACCTTGTTTAAGGATAGCTGAAGTTTGCGCTCAATAGCAGGCATTTTCTTGCCACTGTAGCAGATGAGGAAATCATCTACATACAATGAAGAATCAACATTTGTTTCAATAGCTGTCACAATGCTGTTGATTTTTATTGAAAAAAGAGTAACAGATAGAATACTACCCTGAGGTACTCCCAATTCCTGGTCGTGAGGGTCAGATAATGTAGACCCAAGACGAACCTGGAAATTGCGGTCCTTTAAAAAATTTTCAATAAAAAGTGGCATTCTGCCTCTCAACCCCATGTTGAAGAGGTCTTTTAAAATCCCATACGTCCACGTAGTGTCATATGCCTTCTCCAGATCAAAGAACACGGCGACCACGTGTTCTTTTCTGGCAAAGGCATTTCTGATAAACGTTTCAAGGTGGACTAGATGATCAACCGTGCTTCTCTGGTTTCTGAAGCCACATTGAACATCTGCCAGCAGATTGTTCGATTCCAGAAACCAAACAAGCCGATCGTTGATCATTCTTTCCATGGTTTTGCAAAGGCAACTAGTGAGTGCTATTGGTCTATAGTTGTTTGGATTGCTGTGGTCCTTATCAGGCTTGGGAATAGGAATGATTGTTGCTTTGCGCCAGTCAGATGGAAACTGGCCAGTCACCCATATATCATTAAAAATAGAAAGTAAAAGCTTGAGCGATGAATTTGGCAAATGTTTTAAAATCTGATAATGTATTTCATCAGGACCAGTTGCTGTATCTTTTGCTTTACTCAATGACGCTAGTAGCTCATTAATAGAAAATGGTTCATTATAATTTTCATCATTATCAGTTTGGAATTTTAGTTTTTGTTTCTCCTGTTGCTTTTTAACAGGGATAAATTGCGGAGTGCAATTTTCAGAAGAGGAATTTTTGGAAAAGGTAGAAGCTAGGGTGTTCGAAATATCTTTTTTAGATGTTATTTTATTATTATTATGTTCGAGGTGCTGTACTGTAGATTTTGATTCTTTACCTTTAATTTTCTTGATCATTTTCCAGACCTTTTTGATGGGGGTATTTTGATTCAATCTTGAAACATAATTTTGCCAGGACGTTTTCTTCCTTTGTTTGATGAGCCGTCGGGCTTGTGCTCGACCAATACGTAATTTATCTAAATTATTCGTCGTTGGTGACTTATTAAAATCCCGTTCAGCCTTTTTGCGTAGATGAATAGCCTGTTTGCAATCCGTGTCGAACCATGGTTTATGGAAACGGTTTGGATTTGCCGAGGTTTTAGGAATGACTTGGCTTGCAATGTCAATCAACTCTGTGGTGAAGTGCTCAATCTGGTCAGTACTGTCCTGAAATTTCTCCCGTGTGAGGCGTTCAGAACAAAGCGATGAGAAAGTGTCCCAGTCAGCCTTTTTAAAGTTCCACTGGGGCACCCTCTCATCATCCGCCGGAACTACACTCTCCAGCACAATCGGAAAGTGGTCACTCCCGCACAAGTCACCTTCTACCTTCCAAGAAAAATCAAGGAAGACAGAAGGGCATGCAATTGTTAGATCAATTGAAGTGTAAGAGCCAGATGCGGGGTGCAGATAAGTATCTGACCCATCATTGAACAAGCACAAGTCATATTTTGTAATGAACTCTTCTACAGTTTTACCCTTTGCGTCTTCTTGACTGCAAGAATTACCCCAAAGGGGGTTATGTGCATTAAAATCACCCAACAAAATGTATGGAGTTGGGAGTTGTCGGACCAGCTGCTCAAGGTCATTCAGTTGTAAGGCTTTACTTGGCGAAACGTAAATAGAACAAAGTGTAACAGTTTTGTCTAAAGTTAGGCGTACCGCCACAGCCTGTAAATTTGCCTGTAATGGTACAGAACTGTGAATGATGTCGTTCCTAACCAAGACAGTCGTTCCACGAATATGAAGATCATTATCATCTGCCCAGGCATTATACGATGTATAATGCTTAAAAGCTGAATGATCTTGAGACTCGGGTTTCTTTAAAAGAGTTTCCTGCAGGCAAAAAGCAGCAGGTTTATACTTTTGGCTGAGAAGACCAAGTTCATTAAAATTAGCTCTAAAACCTCGACAATTCCACTGTATTATATTTTGTTTTGGTGTACTATGCATGTTTGGAAGGTGATTTTGAAGGTGGTCGTATGGGTGAAATTGCCCCCGTAGTTCTTTTTGGTGAAGTTTTGCGCGGGGACCTTCCCTGAAATGAGGGGAAGGGATTATTTGAAAATGTTTCTATGAGACATTCGTCCACAGACATTTCCTCAAAAGCTTCATATCTATTTCTAGTGACAATATCTCTAGAAAATTTAGGAATTCGATCTGAAAGGGTTTTCTTTTTTTCTTTTTTACTTTTTTGACTTTGATTTTGACTCTGACTCTGACGTTGACTAGATTGTGATTGGTCACTTGACGTTTCACTAACCTTTTTGCCTTTATTTTTATTTTCTGTTGTCTTAGTTTGAGTAGATGAGCTATTCGTGTTTGTTGTTTGTATAATGCTAAATGGATTTATAGATTTGGGTTCTGTGTTATTAAGCCACGTGAGATCTGTTTGACATTGCACTGATTTTGTAGTTATAGTAGTATGTTTAATAGCATTTGCATAAGATGATGGTGGTAAATTCATCCCCGGCATTGTTACAACAAATTCCCGGGCCTCCTTAAAACTAATCTGCTTCTCACATTTAATTTTCTTATGAGTTTCTCTTTTTTCCATACAGGGCAATCCTTAGATGATGACATGTGATTGCCCTGACAGTTGATGCATTTATAAACAGTTATGTTGCATGGTTCTTCATGGCTCAGACCACATTTGAAGCAGATTTGTTTTCCACGACAAGAATTCTGACCATGTCCAAACTTTTGGCACTTGAAACATCGAAGTGGATTTGGGATATACATATCCACTCGAACATTCAAGTAACCAATTTTAAGTGCTTTAGGAGGCTTAGTGCCATCAAAGGTACAGATATAAGTATTGGTTTTAATTTTATTGCCTTGTTTGTTGATCTCAATTCGTTTTACAGAGGTGATTCCTTGTGGTTTTAATTCACATGTAATTTCAGTTTCGGTCATATCACTCAGCTCAGGAGTTCTTATTACGCCTTTGCTGGAGTTTAAAGTTTTGTGGTAATTTGCTGTAATGTTGATATCAATTAATTTTGTTGTATGAAGTAGGTTGAATGTTTGGATCTGTCTGTTACACTGTATTAGTAAATCTCCTGAACGTAATTTCTTTATTTCTTTTACTGTTCCCGCTATACCTTTGATGGCTTTGTCAAGTGCGAACGGGTTAACATTACTAAGTTTTTTATTGTCATCTGTGGAATGAAGTAGAATGAACTTTGGTAGGTTGTCTTCCGGTCTAATCAATGATTTTACTAGTTCTTCATCAGAATCAGAGTCTCTAAGTCCAGTATCTAAAAAAGGTCGTTTGATTTGTGTTTTTTGGGATGCCATGTTTAATTATTTGAACGTTCGCTGCCCCGGCTCCCACCCACCGCGGAGTCCAACAAGGGGTAGGGTTACTGCTTTGCAGTGAACCCACCGGGTTGCCGGTATTCCCACATACCTGGTATGGGGCAGTATACTCAGCCAGTGTTGATACCGAAGTATGCCACTGGCTGATTGGCCCGTGTGTGGAAGTGCCAGGTCTTCAGATGGTGATCATCCAACCAATCACTTGATAAAACACTGTAATGAAGGTCACCACGTGAAACTGAAACAAACAGTGCAGCAAAACTAAGGATTTGATTAAAATATGTGTTTAAAAACAGTACACAATGGCAATTATGATAAATGATTAAAAGAAATGACTGATTGAATGACCACCAAATGCCCCCCGACGTGACACCCAGTACTTGTTGGGGTGGGGGCTCCCGATTGGCCAGAACGGACCATCCGACCATCCGTCTACTCCCGAAATTGGGGCCAAAGCAGTGTGTTGAACAAGATTATCTCCGAAATGGAGACCAGGGCTCCATCCCGGAGACTGCCCTAACCGGGGCCACGAGTCCTCAACTGCCAGGATTCCTTCTTCCGGGGCCTTCGGAACGCACCTCACGGGAGAACAAGGTGCCTGCCAGATGGTATTAGCAGGATTGATCATTTTGGTCCGGGGCTGCGTATTTATGTATTTCGCAGCGAACCAATTCAATTGAGCAAACCTGCCAATAAGAAATTAGCAAACCTGCCCAACTGAGCAGGCCGTCCTCTATCCGCCACCTGAGGACCCGCCTAGTAGGGGATGATCAAACCCCCCTAGGGATGATCTAAAAGGTATGCCATGTAGTGCTAGATAAAGAGCTGATAATCTACACTGTACTTTGTCATGTAGTGTTTGTTAAAGGGTTAATAATATACCATTATTTCATGTAGTGTTATTTAAAGGGTTGATAATCTACAATGTACCATGTAATGTAGTGTTAGGTAAAGGGTTGCTTATCTACAGTGTATTTCATATAGTGTTAGGTAAAGGGTTGATAATGTACACAGTACTATGTCATGTAGTGTTAGGTAAAGGGTTGATAATCTACAATGTACCATGTCATTTAGTGTTAGGTAAAGGGTTGCTTATCTACTATGTATTTCATATAGTGTTAGGTAAAGGGTTGCTTATCTACAGTGTATTTCATATAGTGTTAGGTAAAGAGTTGATAATGTACACTGTACTATGTCATGTAGTGTTAGGTAATTTATTTATTTATTTATTGGTGCTTAACGCCACATCAGCAGCTAAGGCTATATCGTGGCGAGAAATCAGAGAAAAGTAAAACGTCAATATTATGAAGTAAAAGATTGAATAAAAACAAAGGATAATCACAATAGACATGTCAAAGACAAGAAAAATTTAAAGAACAATGAGTAATGAGATAAGTGAAAAATGTCTACTTCTAAATCAACCTGATGAATTGAGACTTGATGAGTCTAGATTAAAAGAATAAAAACAATTTTAAAATTTGTTAAAAAGGTTGATTACTTTCAAAAATGATACAATTTTGTGTGGGCTCGTATTGTAAAATAGATCTCTAAGGGATCCAACTGTGAAGTACTGCCCTCTAACAAGATTAAAATCAGTACAATTTAAGAGAATGTGCTCCACTGACAACACCCGCTGACATGGAACACATTCTGGTCGCATATTACCCTCCAACAGAAAGGAATGTGTAAGCCGTGTGTGACCAACATGACATCGTGTCAGAATAACATGATCTTTTCTACAGAGGTTACTGGATGGGTAGTGATCAAATATGTTTGGTCGGAAGCGATGGAGCTTGTTATTTGCCGCCCCATCCCATTCCGCCTGCCACATAGATTTGATGTAATAACTAATATGAGGCTTAAAATCACTGAAAGGGATCTTAAAATCAGTGAGAGGCTTTGTTAAAGCCTGTTTTGCCGCACTGTCTGCTCTGGTGTTACCAGCGATACCTACATGTCCAGGTAACCAGCAAAACACGATATCATATTGGTCAGACATGAGAGATGTTAACTTCTCACGAAGTTCCAAAATGAGAGGGTTCTTCAACCTGGGGTTGAGCAAAGCAAGCAAAGAGGAAAGAGAGTCAGAAAAAATAATCGTCTTCTTTTCCTGTACATTTTCGATATGTTCAAGTGCAAGTTGTATGGCTTTAACTTCAGCTGTGAAAATAGAACTCTGATTCGGTATTCTGATTGAGGTGATACCATCACCAGTAACAGCAGCTGATGATACTTTGTCACCATCTTTAGATCCATCTGTATAGATCCTTGTATATGCACTATACTTGGACTTTATTTCGGCATATTTTTGTTTGAACTGCAAGGAATTGGTATCAGATTTTTTGGTAGAAGCAAGGTCCAAAATAACAGTAGGTTTCTTAAGACGCCAAGGAGGAATGTGTAATTTACGGTTTTCTTTTATAGATTCAGAATCAATTTTTGTAGACTCCATGTGAGGTTTAACTCTAATTCCCAATGGAGGAATATGTTTCGGATGTCGGTTAAAAAAGTCAACATTTTGTGGTTCTGAAATACAATTAAAAGCAGGATTTGAAGGATTGGCCAAAAGTTTAGACACATATTGAAGAGACAATTTAATTCTACGCTTCTCGAGAGAAGGCTCCTCTGCTTCAACAAGCATCGAGTCTATTGGGGATGTTCGAAAGGCCCCTAGACTAATTCTAATGCCACTATTATGAATTGCATCAAGTGGTTTGAGATATGATTTCCTTGCAGAACCATAAACTATACAACCGTAATCTAATTTTGATCGAACAAGTGATCTATACAGATGGAGCAAAGTTTTTTGGTCAGCACCCCAATCAGTGCTACCAATAACCTTCAGTAGGTTCAGTGCTCTCTTACATTTAACTTTTAGTTGTTTTATGTGGGAAGTGAAATTCAGTTTGTTGTCAAACAACAAACCTAAGAATCTCACTTCCTTAACAACCTTAATAGGACTACCATCAATTGTCAACTCCGGATCGAGGTGATGTTTCCGAAGTTTGCAAAAATGAATACAATTCGTTTTTGTCTTTGAAAATTTAAAACCATTTTCGATAGCCCACTTTTGAATCCTATTTAAACACAGCTGAAGTTTGCGCTCTATAGCATTCCTCTTTTTGCTACTATAGCAGATCAAAAAGTCATCGACATACAATGACGAATCTACCATATTCTCAATTGCGTCGATGATACTATTAATTTTAATTGAAAATAGGGTAACAGATAAAATACTACCCTGAGGGACCCCCAATTCCTGCTCGTGAGGATCTGATAACGTTGACCCAACACGAACCTGGAACTGGCGGTCCTTTAAAAAGTTTTCAATAAAAAGAGGCATACGCCCTCTCAACCCCATGTTAAAAAGATCTTTTAAAATCCCATACGTCCACGTTGTATCATATGCCTTCTCTAGACCAAAGAAGATGGCGACCACATGTTCTTTTCTAGCAAAGGCATTTCTTATAAACGTTTCAAGTCTGACCAAATGATCCACAGTACTTCTCTGGTTTCTGAAACCACACTGAACATCCGCAAGCAGATTGTTCGATTCCAGAAACCAGACAAGTCGATCATTGATCATCCTCTCCATGGTTTTGCACAGACAACTTGTTAAGGCAATAGGCCTATAATTACTAGGGTTGCTGTGATCCTTATCAGGCTTAGGAATGGGAATTACTATTGCTTTGCGCCAAGACGATGGAAACTGGCCAGTCACCCAAATGTCATTAAAAATAGAGAGTAAAAGTTCAAGAGATGATTGCGGCAGATGTTTTAAAATTTGATAATGTATTTCGTCGGGTCCAGTGGCGGTATCCTTCGCTCTATGTAAAGAGTTATTTAACTCTTCCATAGAGAAAGGTTCATTGTAATCCTCTAAATTATTGGAGGCAAATTTGAGCTTTTGTTTTTCTTGTTGTTTTTTAATTTTGAGAAATTCAGGATTACAATTTTCAGACGACGAATGTTTCGAAAATGTGGAGGCCAATGTATTTGAAATTTCTTTTTTTGATGTGATTAGTGTGTTGTTATCTTTCAGATGTTGAACCGTTGATTTTGTGTCTTTTCCATTAATTTTCCTTATCATTTTCCAAATTTTATTGATGGGGGTGTTTTGATTTAGTTTAGACACATATGTTTTCCAAGAACTTTTCTTTTTTTGTTGAATCAGTCGTCTTGTTTTTGCCCGATTTATACGAAGTTTGTCCAAGTTACGTGTGGTTGGTGACTTATTAAATTCCCGTTCAGTCTTTTTGCGATCTTTAATAGCCTGTTTGCAATCAGCATCAAACCATGGTTTGGTGAAACGTTTAGGATTTGCCGAGGTTTTAGGAATGACCTTGCTTGCAATGTTAAGCAACTCTGTGGTGAAATGTTCTATTTGGTCAGCACTTTCGCCAAATTTCTCCCGTGTTAGGCATTCAGAACAGAGCGACGAGAAAGTCTCCCAGTCAGCCTTTTTCAAGTTCCACTGGGGTACCCTCTCATCATCCGCCGGAACTACACTCTCCAACACAATTGGAAAGTGGTCACTCCCGCACAAGTCATCTTCTACCTTCCAAGAAAAATCAAGGAAGATAGAAGGGCATGCAATTGAAAGATCAATTGATGTATACGAACCAGATGCGGGGTGCAAATAAGTGTCTGAACCATCATTAAACAAACACAGGTCATATTTAGTAATGAACTCTTCTACAGTTTTACCTTTTACATCTTCTTGACTGCAGGAATTACCCCAAAGAGGGTTATGAGCGTTAAAATCACCCAACAAAATGTATGGGGCTGGAAGCTGTTGGACCAGAAGCTCAAGATCATTCAGATGTAGTGCTTTATTTGGCGACACGTAAATCGAACAAAGCGTGACTGTTTTGTCTAAAGTTAGGCGTACCGCCACAGCCTGTAAATTTGTATTCAAAGGTACAGATCTGTGAATGATATCGTCTCTAACCAAAACAGATGTTCCACGAATGTGAAGGTCAGTATCATCTGCCCAGGCATTATACGAAGTATAATGCTTAAAAGCTGAATGATCGTGAGCCTCAGGTTTCTTTAAAAGAGTTTCCTGCAGGCAAAAAGCAACAGGTTTATATTGTTGGCTGAGAAGACCCAGTTCATTAAAATTTGCTCTAAAACCTCGACAATTCCACTGTATTATGTTATTTTTGTTTGTATTAGCCATATTTCAATGGAGATTTAGAGGGTGGACGTATGGGCGAAATGGCCCCTGTAGTTTTCTTCGGTGAATTTTCCCTCGGGGATCTATTCTGTGAAGAAATCGGACGTAATTGTTCGAATGTTTCATCGATACAATCACCCACATCCATATCCTCAAGACCTTCAAACCTGTTGCGAACAACAGGATTTTGAAGAACCTTAGGTAATCTGTCCGATAATTGTTTTTGTTTCATTTTTTCTTTTTTCTTTTCCTCTTTTTCTAATTTTTTAATTTGACTCTGACTCAGATTGTGCTGTTGTGATCTTTGTTCTGGTTTAGACTTTGTTTGGTTTTGTTCATTTTTCTTTTCTGAATAAGTGTTATGTTTCTTAGTTTGTACAGGTTTGGGCGTATCCTTTCCTACTTTTCGTTCTGTTTTATCATCTGTTGGTTTGGGATTTTGTTCTTTTTTCTGGTCTGATTTTGTTAAATCTTTGGTTCCCCCATGTGTTTGTCCTGCTTTTAATTTTTCTGTTGTTTGTGTTGTGGAATTTGTTTGTGTTGACTGTATCTCTGTTTGTTCTATTGTGAAACCCTGTACTAAAGAGGGAATCGTCCCTTTAAGCCACGTGTATTGCGTTTGACATTCCACTTAAGTTGTTGGTAATTTTTGTGTTAATTTTTTTGCATAAGTTGGTGATGATAGCTTCATGCCAGGCATTGATGTCACTATTGTTCTCGCCTCCTTAAAACTGATTTATCTTTCGCATTTAACTTTTTGAATTTCTTTTTCTCTTTTCCATACAGGGCAATCCTTTGATGCAGCCCCATGATTGCCCTGGCAGTTACAACACTTGATGGTATTTGTGCAAGGGTCCGGATGTTCTTCGCCACATTTAAAACAGATATTTCTTCCTCTACAATTATTTTGTCCGTGACCATATTTCTGACATTTGAAACATCGAAGTGGATTTGGAATGAATAAATCCACTCCGATGTTCATGTATCCTACTTTTAATGATTTTGGTGGCTGAGAAGAGTTAAATGTCAGTATGTATGTATTTGTTTGTATAGGCTTTCCTTCTTTTTTAATTTCAATCCTTTTAACGTTAGTAACCCCCTGTGATTCTAGTTCTTTTTGAATTTCCAATACGTCAATGCCTGACAGTTCCTTAGTACGTACAACACCTTTGCAGCTGTTTAATGTTTTATGAGCAAAGGTATTGACCTCCATATCAACGAGTTTATCTATCTTAAGTAAATTCAAAGCCTGCATTTCTCGTTTACATTCAATTAGAATTGCCCCTGATCTTAACTTTCTAACATTTTTAACATCACCAGCTATTCCTGTTATGGCTTTTTCTAAAGCAAATGGATTAATATCAGATGCTTTTTTATTCTCATCGTTAGCATATATAATGATAAATTTTGGCCAGCTTTTCAAAATGGTTTGTTCTTTGTCTTGATCTGAGTCGGAGTCATTGTCTGAAAATAGAAATTCGTACCCTCGTTTTTGTTTTTTTTGTGGTATTTTAGCCATGTTTATTTTTTTAAAATTTCAGTGCCCCGGCTCCCACCCACCGCGGAGTCCAACAAGGGGTAGGGTTACTGCTTTGCAGTGAACCCACCGGGTTGCCGGTATTCCCACATACCTGGTATGGGGCAGTATACTCAGTCAGTGTTGATGCAAAGGCATACCACTGACTGATTGGCCCGTGCGTGGAAGTGCCAGGTCTTCAGATGGCGATCATCCAATCAATCACTACACGAAACACTATAATTACAGTTGCCATGTATAAATTAAACAGACAGCGCAGCAAAACTAAGTATTTCATAAAATAGAACGTTTAAAACAGTACACATTGGCAATTATGTGATGTGTGAGAAAAAGAAATGACTGATTGAATGACCACCAAATGCCCCCCGACGTGACACCCAGTACTTTTGGGGTGGGGGCTCCCGATTGGCCAGAACGGACCATCCGGCCATCCTTCTACTCCCGAAATTGGGGCCAAAGCAGTGTGTTGAACAAGATTATCTCCGAAATGGAGACCAGGGCTCCATCCCGGAGACTGCCCTAACCGGGGCCACGAGTCCTCAACTGCCAGGATTCCTTCTTCCGGGGCCTTCGGAACGCACCTCACGGGAGAACAAGGTGCCTGCCAGATGGTATTAGCAGGATTGATCATTTTGGTCCGGGGCTGCGTATTTATGTATTTCGCAGCGAACCAACTCAATTGAGCAAACCCGCCAATTAGAAATTAGCAAACCTGCCCAATCGAGCAGGCCGTCCTCTATCCGCCACCTGAGGACCCGCCTAGTAGGGGATGATCAAACCCCCCTAGGAGTGTTAGGTAAAGGGTTGATAATGTGCATGAAAACTTTAATTAAACCATACTTACATTTATAGAAAATAAAAAAAAACATTCCACCTAGAAAATATTCAACAAATATCCTCATTTAAAAACAAAACCTCCAGTCTAATCCAAGAATTCAAAATAACATGACGTCACAAGCTTTGAAGCCACGGTCACCAAAGAACCAATAAATATGCACATCACATGACAAATCACACAAGCCTGGAGGTGGAGTCTATGAATAAAGACTATAGAAACAATAATTCCGCCCATACAGATCACATGATAATCATTTGACATTGACGAGTTGCAACTAGTTGCAGACTCGCAAAAGCCCCTTTACCCTGTACCATATACCTTATACCTTGTACATTATACCTTGTACCTTGTACCTTATACCTTGCACCTTATACCTAACACCCTGTACCTTATACCTTACACCCTGTACCTTGTACCTTACACCTTGTACCTTATACCTTATACCTTGTATCTTATACCTTGTACCTTGTACCTTATACCTTGTAACTTACACCCTGTACCATATACCTTATACCTTATACCTTGCACCCTGTACCTTATACTTATACCTTATACCTTGTACCTTATACCTTGTGACTTACACCCTGCACCTTATACCTTGTACCTTATACCTTACACCCTGTACCTTATACCTTATACCTTATACCTTATACCTTGTAACTTACACTCTGTACCATATACCTTATACCTTGTACATTATACCTTGTACCTTATACCTTTCACTCTGTACCTTATACTTATACGTTATACCTTGTACCTTATTCCTTGCTTAGGGTTAGGGTCAGGGTTACCTTTATACCTCATACCTTATACCTCTCTTTCTTCCTTACTCTCTGTTCCTTTGTTTCTCTCTATCAGTGTATATACTACCCAATATGTCCAAGTTTCTGTTCCCTTTATTTGAAAATGCTGTGAGAGCTTATTATCACTGCACTGTGTGTGAATCAAACAGGTATTATGTTACACCACCAGTCCATGGGTCCGTTTGTCTGTGCATCAGTCCATCACACAGTACATCTGTGTGTCATCGAATTAATTTTTCTGCAATGCCATACTACACTATTAAAGGTAGAACGCCAGTCTACATCAATATGATTTTACAATTTTTAATGTGAAACTCTGAAGTACTAATCGCGACCTGAGTTCCATTTGGCCCCAAGTGACATCTTGCAAGGAAGTCACTTGGGACACAATGGAACTCAGGTAGCGTAATAGGTGAGATAAGCATCGAAATATCAGGTTACTTGGTAAGAATACGAGCTCATTCCCACTAGCAAATTATACATAAATTACCCCCCAAAATACTTCTAATTTATATAGGGCAACCTTCTCATAAATCACTTTTCATAATACATTTTTAAATCAATTGAATCATCAATTTGAGAATACGCAATTGCCTACTTAAATAACTCAACTTTCTTTAAAAAAAATTATTTCTAAAATGTGAATGAAAACTTTAATTAAACCATACTTACATTTTCGGAAAATAAAAACACATTCCACCTAGAAAATATTTAACAAACATCCTCATTTAAAAACAGTGTTAGGAAAATGGTTGATGATCTAAAAGGTATGCCATGTAGTGCTAGATAAAGAGCTGATAATCTACACTGTACTTTGTCATGTAGTGTTTGTTAAAGGGTTAATAATATACCATTATTTCATGTAGTGTTAGGTAAAGGGTTGATAATCTACAATGTACCATGTAATGTAGTGTTAGGTAAAGGGTTGCTTATCTACAGTGTACTTCATATAGTGTTAGGTAAAGGGTGGATAATGTACACAGTACTATGTCATGTAGTGTTAGGTAAAGGGTTGATAATCTACAATGTACCATGTCATTTAGTGTTAGGTAAAGGGTTGCTTATCTACAATGTATTTCATATAGTGTTAGGTAAAGGGTTGCTTATCTACAGTGTATTTCATATAGTGTTAGGTAAAGAGTTGATAATGTACACTGTACTATGTCATGTAGTGTTAGGTAAAGGGTTGATAATGTGCATGAAAACTTTAATTAAACCATACTTACATTTATAGAAAATAAAAAAAACATTCCACCTAGAAAATATTCAACAAATATCCTCATTTAAAAACAAAACCTCCAGTCTAATCCAAGAATTCAAAATAACATGACGTCACAAGCTCTGAAGCCACGGTCACCAAAGAACCAATAAATATGCACATCACATGACAAATCACACAAGCCTGAGAGGTGGAGTCTATGAATAAAGACTATAGAAACAATAACTCCGCCCATACAGATCACATAACCATTTGACATTGACGAGTTGCAACTAGTTGCAGACTCGCAAAAGACCCTTTACCCTGTACCATATACCTTATACCTTGTACATTATACCTTGTACCTTGTACCTTATACATTGCACCTTATACCTAACACCCTGTACCTTATACCTTACACCCTGTACCTTGTACCTTACACCTTGTACCTTATACCTTATACCTTGTATCTTATACCTTGTACCTTGTACCTTATACCTTGTAACTTACACCCTGTACCATATACCTTATACCTTGTACCTTATACCTTGCACCTTATACCTAACACCCTGTACCTTATACCTTACACCCTGTACCTTGTACCTTACACCTTGTACCTTATACCTTATACCTTGTATCTTATACCTTGTACCTTATACCTTGTAACTTACACCCTGTACCATATACCTTATACCTTGTACCTTATACCTTGTACCTTATACCTTGCACCCTGTACCTTATACTTATACCTTATACCTTGTACCTTATACCTTGTGACTTACACCCTGCACCTTATACCTTGTACCTTATACCTTACACCCTGTACCTTATACCTTATACCTTATACCTTGTAACTTACACTCTGTACCGTATACCTTATACCTTGTACATTATACCTTGTACCTTATACCTTGCACCTTATACCTAACACCCTGTACCTTATACCTTACACCCTGTACCTTGTACCTTACACCTTGTACCTTATACCTTGTATCTTATACCTTGTACCTTATACCTTGTAACTTACACCCTGTACCATATACCTTATACCTTGTACCTTATACCTTGTACCTTATACCTTGCACCCTGTACCTTATACTTATACCTTGTACCTTGTACCTTATACCTTGTGACTTACACCCTGCACCTTATACCTTGTACCTTATACCTTACACCCTGTACCTTATACCTTATACCTTATACCTTGTAACTTACACTCTGTACCATATACCTTATACCTTGTACATTATACCTTGTACCTTGTACCTTATACCTTGTACCTTGTACCTTATACCTTTCACTCTGTACCTTATACTTATACGTTATACCTTGTACCTTATTCCTTGCTTAGGGATAGCGTCAGGGTTACCTTTATACCTCATACCTTATACCTCTCTTTCTTCCTTACTCTCTGTTCCTTTGTTTCTCTCTATCAGTGTATATACTACCCAACATGTCCAAGTTTCTTTTCCCTTTATTTGAAAATGCTGTGAGAGCTCATTATCACTGCACTGTGTGTGAATCAAACAGGTATTATGTTACACCACCAGTCGATGGGTCCGTTTGTCTGTGCATCAGTCCATCACACAGTACATCTGTGTGTCATCGAATTAATTTTTCTGCAATGCCATACTACACTATTAAAGGTACGAACGCCAGTCTACATCAATATGATTTTACAATTTTTAATGTGAAACTCCGAAGTACTAATCGCGACTTGAGTTCCATTTGGCCCCAAGTGACATCTTGTAAGGAAGTCACTTGGGACACAATGGAACTCAGGTAGCGTAATAGGTGAGATAAGCATCGAAATATCAGGTTACTTAGTAAGAATACGAGCTCATTCCCACTAGCAAATTATACATAAATTACCCCCCAAAATACTTCTAATTTATATAGGGCAACCTTCTCATAAATCACTTTTCATAATACATTTTTAAATCAATTGAATCATCAATTTGAGAATACGCAATTGCCTACTTAGATAACTCAACTTTCTTTAAAAAAAAATATTTCTAAAATGTGAATGAAAACTTTAATTAAACCATACTTACATTTTCGGAAAATAAAAACACATTCCACCTAGAAAATATGTAACAAACATCCTCATTTAAAAACAGTGTTAGGAAAATGGTTGATGATCTAAAAGGTATGCCATGTAGTGCTAGATAAAGAGCTGATAATCTACACTGTACTTTGTCATGTAGTGTTTGTTAAAGGGTTAATAATATACCATTATTTCATGCAGTGTTAGGTAAAGGGTTGATAATCTACAATGTACCATGTAATGTAGTGTTAGGTAAAGGGTTGCTTATCTACAGTGTATTTCATATAGTGTTAGGTAAAGGGTTGATAATGTACAGAGTACTATGTCATGTAGTGTTAGGTAAAGGGTTGATAATCTACAATGTACCATGTCATTTAGTGTTAGGTAAAGGGTTGCTTATCTACAATGTATTTCATATAGTGTTAGGTAAAGGGTTGCTTATCTACAGTGTATTTCATATAGTGTTAGGTAAAGAGTTGATAATGTACACTGTACTATGTCATATAGTGTTAGGTAAAGGGTTGATAATGTGCATGAAAACTTTAATTAAACCATACTTACATTTATAGAAAATAAAAAAAAAACATTCCACCTAGAAAATATTCAACAAATATCCTCATTTAAAAACAAAACCTCCAGTCTAATCCAAGAATTCAAAATAACATGACGTCACAAGCTTTGAAGCCACGGTCACCAAAGAACCAATAAATATGCACATCACATGACAAATCACACAAGCCTGAGAGGTGGAGTCTATGAATAAAGACTATAGAAACAATAACTCCGCCCATACAGATCACATGATAATCATTTGACATTGACGAGTTGCAACTAGTTGCAGACTCGCAAAAGCCCCTTTACCCTGTACCATATACCTTATACCTTGTACCTTATACCTTGTACCTTATACCTTGCACCCTGTACCTTATACTTATACCTTGTACCTTATACCTTGTGACTTACACCCTGCACCTTATACCTTGTATCTTATACCTTACACCCTGTACCTTATACCTTATACCTTATACCTTGTAACTTACACTCTGTACCATATACCTTATACCTTGTACATTATACCTTGTACCTTGTACCTTATACCTTTCACTCTGTACCTTATACTTATACGTTATACCTTGTACCTTATTCCTTGCTTAGGGTTAGGGTCAGGGTTACCTTTATACCTCATACCTTATACCTCTCTTTCTTCCTTACTCTCTGTTCCTTTGTTTCTCTCTATCAGTGTATATACTACCCAATATGTCCAAGTTTCTTTTCCCTTTATTTGAAAATGCTGTGAGAGCTCATTATCACTGCACTGTGTGTGAATCAAACAGGTATTATGTTACACCACCAGTCCATGGGTCCGTTTGTCTGTGCATCAGTCCATCACACAGTACATCTGTGTGTCATCGAATTAATTTTTCTGCAATGCCATACTACACTATTAAAGGTACGAACGCCAGTCTACATCAATATGATTTTACAATTTTTAATGTGAAACTCCGAAGTACTAATCGCGACCTGAGTTCCATTTGGCCCCAAGTGACATCTTGTAAGGAAGTCACCTGAGACACAATGGAACTCAGGTAGCGTAATAGGTGAGATAAGCATCGAAATATCAGGTTACTTGGTAAGAATACGAGCTCATTCCCACTAGCAAATTATACATAAATTACCCCCCAAAATACTTCTAATTTATATAGGGCAACCTTCTCATAAATCACTTTTCATAAAACATTTTTAAATCAATTGAATCATCAATTTGAGAATACGCAATTGCCTACTTAGATAACTCAACTTTCTTTAAAAAAAATTATTTCTAAAATGTGAATGAAAACTTTAATTAAACCATACTTACATTTTCGGAAAATAAAAACACATTCCACCTAGAAAATATGTAACAAACATCCTCATTTAAAAACAGTGTTAGGAAAATGGTTGATGATCTAAAAGGTATGCCATGTAGTGCTAGATAAAGAGCTGATAATCTACACTGTACTTTGTCATGTAGTGTTTGTTAAAGGGTTAATAATATTGGGGTTTAAGGTCACATACTTATGCACAATGGCTAATCGTGACCGTGACAGTTTTACGGGTGGAGGAAGCCGGAGTACCCGGAGAGAACCACCGAGCAACGACGAGCAGCTGTCAGCTCTCCAACATCGTAACTCTGAACTCTGCACCGCAGCACAGGCAGGGTTAGATTGGTTGAAGACATGCGCACCATCGACGTGCAGTACGCCCCAGTACACAGCGTCATCGTGCCCCCATTTAGGCAATCGGGGTGAAGTGTCTTGCCCAAGGACACAACGCGGTTGCCGCAGGTGGGATTCGAACCGAGGACCTTGCACCTTATACCTAACACCCTGTACCTTATACCTTACACCCTGTACCTTGTACCTTACACCTTGTACCTTATACCTTGTAACTTACACTCTGTACCATATACCTTATACCTTATACGGGGGTGTGGTGGCATCGCAGTAACCGGTTCTCGTCAGATCACCGAAGTTAAGCAATGTCGAGCACAGTTAGAAGTCGGATGGGTGACCATTTCAGCAACTGACTCGCTCAGCCACGTTGTGTCCTTGGGCAAAGCACTTAACCCCAATTGCCCACATGGGAGTGCAGTGACGCTGTGTACTAAGGCGTACTGCACGTTGATGGTGCACATGTCTTCAACAACTGCTAACTTGGTTAGTAGGTTGGAGAGTCTGGCAGATACTCGATGCTGCTCGGTGGTTCTCTCCGGGTACTCCAGCTTCCTCCACCCGTAAGTCTGCTCGACATGAGATTACCTAGTTGTAGAAAGTGTCGTAAAACCCCAATAAATAAATAAATAAATAAATAAATAAATTATACCTTATACCTTGTACCATATACCTTATACCTTGTACCTTATACCTTACACCCTGTACCTTATACTTATACCTTATACCTTGTACCTTATACCTTGTGACTTACACCCTGCACATTATACCTTGTACCTTATACCTTACACCCTGTACCTTATACCTTATACCTTATACCTTGTAACTTACACCCTGTACCATATACCTTATACCTTGTACTTTATACCTTGTACCTTGTACCTTATACCTTGCACCTTATACCTAACACCCTGTACCTTATACCTTACACCTTGTACCTTATACCTTACACCGTGTACCTTATACCTTACACCCTGTACCTTATACCTTATACCTTATACCTTGTAACTTACACCCTGTACCATATACCTTATACCTTGTACCTTATACCTTGTGCCTTATACCTAACACCCTGTACCTTATACCTTACACCCTGTCCTTACACCTTATACCTTGTACCTTGTACCTTATACCTTGTGACTTACACCCTGCACCTTATACCTTGTACCTTATACCTTATACCTTACACCCTGTACCTTATACCTTACACCTTATACCTTGTAACTTACACCCTGTACCATATACCTTATACCTTGTACATTATACCTTGTACTTGTACCTTATACCTTGCACCTTATACCTAACACCCTGTACCTTATACCTTACACCCTGTACCTTGTACCTTACACCTTGTACCTTATACCTTATACCTTGTATCTTATACCTTGTACCTTGTACCTTATACCTTGTAACTTACACCCTGTACCATATACCTTGTACCTTATACCTTGTACCTTATACCTTGCACCCTGTACCTTATACTTATACCTTATACCTTGTACCTTATACCTTGTGACTTACACCCTGCACCTTATACCTTGTACCTTATACCTTACACCCTGTACCTTATACCTTATACCTTGTAACTTACACTCTGTACCATATACCTTATACCTTTTACGGGGGTGTGGTGGCATCGCAGTAACCGGTTCTCGTCAGATCACCGAAGTTAAGCAATGTCGAGTACAGTTAGAAGTCGGATGGGTGACCATTTCAGCAACTGACTCGCTCAGCCACGTTGTGTCCTTGGGCAAAGCACTTAACCCCAATTGCCCACATGGGAGTGCAGTGACGCTGTGTACTAAGGCGTACTGCACGTCGATGGTGCACATGTCTTCAACAACTGCTAACTTGGTTAGTAGGTTGGAGAGTCTGGCAGATACTCGATGCTGCTCGGTGGTTCTCTCCGGGTACTCCAGCTTCCTCCACCCGTAAGTCTGCTCGACATGAGATTACCTAGTTGTAGAAAGTGTCTTAAAACCCCAATAAATAAATAAATAAATAAATAAATAAATTATACCTTATACCTTGTACCATATACCTTATACCTTGTACCTTATACCTTACACCCTGTACCTTATACTTATACCTTATACCTTGTACCTTATACCTTGTGACTTACACCCTGCACATTATACCTTGTACCTCATACCTTATACCTTACACCCTGTACCTTATACCTTATACCTTGTAACTTACACCCTGTACCATATACCTTATACCTTGTACATTATACATTGTACCTTATACCTAACACCCTGTACCTTATACCTTACACCCTGTACCTTATACTTTACACCGTGTACCTTATACCTTACACCTTACACCCTGTACCTTATACCTTATACCTTATACCTTGTAACTTACACCCTGTACCATATACCTTATACCTTGTACATTTATACCTTGTGCCTTATACCTAACACCCTGTACCTTATACCTTACACCCTGTCCTTACACCTTATACCTTGTACCTTAAACCTTGTGACTTACACCCTGCACCTTATACCTTGTACCTTATACCTTATACCTTACACCCTGTACCTTATACCTCATACCTTATACCTTATACCTTGTAACTTACACCCTGTACCATATACCTTATACCTTGTACATTATACCTTGTACCTTATACCTTGCACCTTATACCTAACACCCTGTACCTTATACCTTACACCCTGTACCTTGTACCTTACACCTTGTACCTTATACCTTATACCTTGTATCTTATACCTTGTACCTTATACCTTGTAACTTACACCCTGTACCATATACCTTATACCTTGTACCTTATACCTTGCACCCTGTACCTTATACTTATACCTTATACCTTGTACCTTATACCTTGTGACTTACACCCTGCACCTTATACCTTGTACCTTATACCTTATACCTTACACCCTGTACCTTATACCTTGTACCTTATACCTTATACCTTGTAACTTACACTCTGTACCATATACCTTATACCTTATACGGGGGTGTGGTGGCATCGCAGTAACCGGTTCTCGTCAGATCACCGAAGTTAAGCAATGTCGAGCACAGTTAGAAGTCGGATGGGTGACCATTTCAGCAACTGACTCGCTCAGCCACGTTGTGTCCTTGGGCAAAGCACTTAACCCCAATTGCCCACATGGGAGTGCAGTGACGCTGTGTACTAAGGCGTACTGCACGTCGATGGTGCACATGTCTTCAACAACTGCTACCTTGGTTAGTAGGTTGGAGAGTCTGGCAGATACTCGATGCTGCTCGGTGGTTCTCTCCGGGTACTCCAGCTTCCTTCACCCGTAAGTCTGCTCGACATGAGATTACCTAGTTGTAGAAAGTGTCGTAAAACCCCAATAAATAAATAAATAAATAAATAAATAAATAAATAAATAAATTATACCTTATACCTTGTACCATATACCTTATACCTTGTACCTTATACCTTACACCCTGTACCTTATACTTATACCTTGTACCTTGTACCTTATACCTTGTGACTTACACCCTGCACATTATACCTTGTACCTTATACCTTACACCCTGTACCTTATACCTTATTTATTTATTTATTTATTGTTGCTTTACGCCACATCAGCAGCTAAGGCTATATCGTGGCGATGAAAGGTATGCATTTTAAAATAGATCACCATTTGCCATGAGGTAGTTAAAAACCAATCAACGAAATATGAAGTATGAGGAATAAAATTAATCAAAGAACACAGTAAGGTGAAAGTGAAATCAAGTGTTCAGAAAATGCTGCGTAAATCAGCCCTGAATGAATGAGAATGTGAAATAATAAAAACAAACAATTTAAAATTTATTAAAAAGGTTGATTTCCTTCAGGAACAGCAAAACTTTATGTGAATTTGTATGATAAAATAGGTCTCGAAGAGACACAACATTAAAATACTGTCGTCTAACAAGATCAAAATCAGTACAATGTAAAAGAATGTGCTCCACTGACAACACCTGCTGGCAGGGAACACACTCTGGTCGCATATTACCCTCTAACAAAAAGGAATGTGTAAGTCGTGTGTGACCAATATGACATCGAGTCAGAATAACATGGTCTTTTCTACAAAGGTTACTGGATGGGTAGTGATCAAATATGTTTGGTCGGAAGCGATGGAGCTTGTTATTTGTCGCTCCATTCCATCCCGTCTGCCACAGAGATTTGATGTAGTTAATAATATGTGGTTTGAAATCACTAGAAGGGATGTTAAAATCAGTGAGAGGCTTGGTTAAAGCCTGTTTTGCTGCACTGTCCGCTTTGGTGTTACCAGTGATACCTACATGTCCGGGTAACCAGCAAAACACGATATCATATTGGCCAGACATCAGAGTGGTCAACTTCTCACGAAGATCCAAAATGAGAGGGTTCTTCAACCTGGGGTTGAGCAAAGCAAGCAAAGAGAAAAGAGAGTCAGAAAAAATAATCGACTTCTTTTCCTGTACATTTTCGATATGTTCGAGTGCGAGTTGTAAAGCTTTAACTTCAGCTGTGAAGATAGAACTTTGATTCGGTATTCTGATTGAAGTGACATGATCATCAGTGACAACAGCTGATGCTACTTTGTCACCATCTTTTGATCCATCTGTATAGATCCTTGTATATGTACTGTACTTGGACTTAATTTCAGCATATTTCTGCTTAAACTGCAGAGAATTTGTTTCAGACTTTTTAGTAGATGCTAGGTCCAAAATAACTGTTGGCTTTTTAAGATGCCAAGGAGGAGTTTGTGGTTCACGGTTCTCTTTTATTGTAACTGGTTCAATTTTGGCAGACTCCATGTGAGGTTTAATTCTAATTCCCAATGGAGGGATATGTTTCTGATGACGGTTAAAAAATTCAGTATTTTGAGGTTCTGAGAGACAATTGTATGCAGGGTTGGACGGATTAGAAAGAAGTTTTAAAACATATTGGAGTGAAAGTTTAATTCTACGCTTCTCAAGAGAAGGCTCCTCTGCCTCAACAAGCATCGAATCTACCGGTGATGTTCGAAAAGCACCAAGGCTGATTCTTATGCCACTATTATGAATGGCATCAAGAGGTTTGAGATATGACTTTCTTGCTGAACCGTAAACCACACAGCCGTAATCTAATTTTGATCTGACAAGTGATCTATACAGATGGAGCAATGTTTTTTGGTCAGCACCCCAATCAGTGCTACCAACTACCTTCAAAAGGTTCAGTGCCCTTTTACACTTTACCTTTAGTTGTTTTATATGAGAAGTGAAATTCAGTTTGCTGTCAAACAACAAACCCAAGAATTTCACTTCCTTAACAACATTAATGCGACTTCCGTCTAGTTTCAATTCCGGATCAAGGTGGTGCTTCCGGAGCTTACAGAAATGAACACAATTAGTTTTCGTCTTAGAAAATTTGAAGCCGTTTTCTGTAGCCCATTTCTGGATTCTATTCAAACACAGCTGAAGTTTACGCTCTATAGCATTCATTTTTTTGCTGCTATAGCAGATTAAAAAGTCATCTACATACAATGACGAATCAACCATATTCTCAATTGCATCAATAATACTATTGATTTTCACTGAGAAAAGGGTAACAGATAAAATACTTCCTTGAGGAACCCCCAATTCCTGCCCGTGAGGATCAGATAACGTTGACCCAACACGAACCTGAAACCGGCGGTCCCTCAAAAAGTTTTCAATAAAAAGAGGCATACGCCCCCTCAACCCCATGTTAAAAAGATCTTTTAAAATCCCATACGTCCACGTTGTATCATATGCCTTCTCCAGATCAAAGAAGATGGCGACCACATGTTCTTTTCTGGCAAAGGCATTTCTTATAAACGTTTCTAATCTAACCAAATGATCCACAGTACTTCTCTGGTTTCTGAAACCACACTGAACATCTGCAAGCAGATTGTTCGATTCCAGAAACCAGACAAGTCGATCATTGATCATCCTCTCCATGGTTTTGCACAGACAACTTGTTAAAGCAATAGGCCTATAATTACTAGGGTTGCTGTGATCTTTATCAGGCTTGGGAACAGGAATTATTGTAGCTTTTCGCCAGGAAGGTGGAAACTGGCCAGTCACCCATATGTCATTAAAAATAGATAATAATAGTGCAAGTGAAGTTTGAGGCAGATGTTTTAAAAGTTGATAATGTATCTGATCAGGTCCAGTGGCAGAATCCTTTGCTCTATGCAAAGAGTTACTTAACTCTTCCATAGAGAAAGGTTCGTTGTAGTCCTCTAAGTTATTGGATGCAAATTTAATCTTTTGTTTTTCTTGTTGTTTTTTAAGTTTGAGGAATTCTGGGTTACTATTTTCAGACGACGAATGTTTAGAAAATGTGGAGGCCAATTTGTTTTAAATTTCTTGTTTTGATGTTATGAGTGTGTTGTTATCGTTTAGGTGTTGTACAGCTGATTTTGTTTCTTTTCCTTTAATTTTTTTAATCATTTTCCAAATTTTAGTGATGGGGGAGTTTTGATTTAGTTTCGAAACGTAAGTTTCCCATGAACTTTTCTATTTATGTTTTAAAAGTCGTCTAGTTTTTGCCCGATTTATACGTAATCTATCCAAATTGTGTGTAGTTGGTGACTTATTAAATTCCCTCTCAAATTTCTTGCGATCTTTTATAGCCTGTTTGCACTCAGTATCAAACCATGGTTTAGTGAAACGTTTTGGATTTGCCGAGGTTTTAGGAATGACTTGGCTTGCAATGTCAATCAACTCTGTGGTAAAGTGTTCAATCTGGTCTGCACTGTCCTGAAATTTCTCCCGTGTGAGGCGTTCAGAACAAAGCGATGAGAAAGTGCCCCAGTCAGCCTTTTTAAAATTCCACTGGGGCACCCTCTCATCATCCGCCGGAACTACACTCTCCAACACAATCGGAAAGTGGTCACTCCCGCACAAGTCATCTTCTGCCTTCCATGAAAAATCAAGGAAGACAGAAGGGCATGCAATTGTTAAATCAATTGAAGTGTAAGAACCAGATGCGGGGTGCAGGTAAGTATCTGACCCATCATTGAACAAGCACAAGTCATATTTTGTAATGAACTCTTCTACAGTTTTACCTTTTGCATCTTCTTGACTGCAGGAATTACCCCAAAGGGGGCTGTGAGCGTTAAAATCACCCAACAAAATGTATGGAGTTGGGAGTTGTCGGACCAGCAGCTCAAGGTCATTCAGCTGTAAGGCTTTACTTGGTGAAACGTAAATAGAACAAAGTGTAACTGTTTTGTCTAAAGTTAGGCGTACCGCCACAGCTTGTAAATTTGTCTGTAATGGCACAGAACTGTGAATGATGTCGTTCCTAACCAAGACAGTCGTTCCACGAATATGAAGATCTTTATCATCTGCCCATGCATTATACGATGTATAATGCTTGAAAGCCGAATGATCTTGAGCCTCGGGTTTCTTTAAAAGAGTTTCCTGCAGGCAAAAAGCAGCAGGTTTATACTTTTGACTGAGAAGACCAAGTTCATTAAAATTAGCTCTAAAACCTCGACAATTCCACTGTATTATATTTTGTTTTGGTGTACTATGCATGTTTGGAAGGTGATTTTGAGGGTGGACGTATGGGCGATATAGCCCCAGTATGTTTCTTCGGTGAGTTTTTCCTTGGGGACTTTTTCTGAGAGGGGTTCGAGCGTAAGAGCTCGAACGTTTCATCAATACATTCACCGACCTCCATCTCTTCAAGACCCTCAAACCTGTTGCGGGTCACAGGGTCTTGAAGAGCTTTAGGTGTTCTCTCTGAGAACTGTTTTTGTTTTTCATTTTTATTTTTGTTTCTTTCCAGCTTTCGTCTCTGACTCTGACTTAGATTTTGTGATTCTGGTTTCGGTTTTGGTTTAGTTTGGTCATTTTTTTGTTCGGATTTTGTTTCCTTTACTTTGTCTTCTGTGTTAATTTTTTCCTGTTTTTTCTGCAGATTTGTTGTTGATTTTTCCTGTGGTGTTGATGTTTGAGTTGCTGATGGTGTCTGTGTTGATTTAGGTTCTACTTTGTCTGAATGCTGTATTGTAAAGGCCTGTAATAAAGATGGAATGGCGCTATTGCTGAGCCATGTCCACGGTGTCTGACATTCGACCGATCGTGTTGGTAATTTTTGTTTCAATGTGGCAGCATAGGATGATGTTGATATATTCATGCCAGGCATGGATGACACAATGTCTCTGGCCTCCTTGAAACTGATTTGCTATTCACACTTGATTTTTTGTATTGTCTTTTCCTTTTTCCAGACAGGGCAATCCTTCGAAGATGACATATGACTGCCCCGACAGTTAATACACTTGAATGTTTCAGTTTCGCATGGTCCTTCATGAATATTGCTGCATTTATGACATGTTTGCTTGCCTCGACAAGTATTCTGTCCATGACCAAACTTTTGGCACCTGAAACAACGAAGTGGATTTGGAATATATAAATCCACTTTGACGTTCAAGTAACCAATTTTAATATTTCTGGGTGGTCTTGTGCCATCAAAAGTACAGATGTATGTATTTGTTGGTATAATTTTTCCTTCTTTTTTAATTTCAATTCTTTTCACTGCAGTAATTCCTTGAGGTTTCAGTTCTAGTGTGATTTCAGTTTCTTTCATGTCAGCTAGTTCCCGAGTTCGTATAACACCTTTGCTTGAATTGAGAGTTTTATGGTAATTTGCTTTTACATTAAAATCAATTATTTTTGTTGTGTGCAAGAGGTTATGAACTTGAATTTGTTTCATACATTCTATTAAAATATCCCCAGATCTTATCTTTTTGATGTTCTTAACAGTTCCCGCAATACCCATGATGGCCTTTTCAAGAGCAAAGGGGTTAATGGTGCCTAATTTCCTATTTTCATCTGTTGATTTCAGTAAAATAAATTTTGGAGTATTATCCTCTGGTGGAATCAGAGATGCTATTAAATCGTCGTCAGAGTCAGAGTCCCTTATATCAGTAACTAAAAAAGGTCTTTTGTTTTTTGTTGGTTGATTTGCCATATTGTATGTTATAAATTGTTCACTGCCCCGGCTCCCACCCACCACGGAGTCCAACAAGGGGTAGGGTTACTGCCATGCAGTGAACCCACCGGGTTGCCGGTATTCCCACATACCTGGTATGGGGCAGTATACTCAGCCAGTGTTGATGCCAAGGCATACCACTGACTGATTGGCCCGTGTGTGGAAGTGCCAGGTCTTCAGATGGCGGCCATCCAATCAATCACTGTATAAACCACCGAAATAAAAGGTTGCCATGCATAACCGAAACAGACAGTGCAGCAAAATTAAGTGGCTATTAAAATATAAAGTGTTTAAAAACAGTACACAATGGCAATTATGTTATGTGAATAAAAGAAATGATTGACTGAATGGTCACCAAATGCCCCCCGACGTGACACCCAGTACTTTTTGGGGTGGGGGCTCCCGATTGGCCAGAATGGACCATCCGACCATCCTTCTACTCCCGAAATTGGGGCCAAAGCAGTGTGTTGAACAACATTATCTCCGAAATGGAGACCAGGGCTCCATCCCGGAGACTGCCCTAACCGGGGCTACGAGTCCTCAACTGCCAGGATTCCTTCTTCCGGGGCCTTCGGAACGCACCTCACGGGAGAACAAGGTGCCTGCCAGATGGTATTAGCAGGATTGATCATTTTGGTCCGGGGCTGCGTATTTATGTATTTCGCAGCGAACCAACTCAATTGAGCAAACCTGCCAATTAGAAATTAGCAAACCTGCCCAATTGAGCAGGCCGTCCTCTATCCGCCACCTGAGGACCCGCCTAGTAGGGGATGATCAAACCCCCCTAGGACCTTATACCTTGTAACTTACACCCTGTACCATATACCTTATACCTTGTACATTATACCTTGTACCTTGTACCTTATAACTTGCACCTTATACCTAACACCCTGTACCTTATACCTTACACCCTGTACCTTATACCTTACACCGTGTACCTTATACCTTACACCTTACACCCTGTACCTTATACCTTATACCTTATACCTTGTAACTTACACCCTGTACCATATACCTTATACCTTGTACCTTATACCTTGTGCCTTATACCTAACACCCTGTACCTTATACCTTACACCCTGTCCTTACACCTTGTACCTTATACCTTGTGACTTACACCCTGCACCTTATACCTTGTACCTTATACCTTACACCCTGTACCTTATACCTTATACCTTATACCTTGTAACTTACACCCTGTACCATATACCTTATACCTTGTACATTATACCTTGTACCTTATACCTTATACCTAACACCCTGTACCTTATACCTTACACCCTGTACCTTACACCTTGTACCTTATACCTTATACCTTGTATCTTATACCTTGTACCTTGTATCTTATACCTTGTTCCTTGTACCTTATACCTTGTAACTTACACCCTGTACCATATACCTTATACCTTGTACCTTATACCTTGTACCTTATACCTTGCACCCTGAACCTTATACTTAAACCTTATACCTTGTACCTTGTACCTTATACCTTGTGACTTACACCCTGCACCTTATACCTTGTACCTTATACCTTATACCCTGTACCTTATACCTTATACCTTATACCTTGTAACTTACACTCTGTACCATATACCTTATACCTTATACGGGGGTGTGGTGGCATCGCAGTAACCGGTTCTCGTCAGATCACCGAAGTTAAGCAATGTCGAGCACAGTTAGAAGTCGGATGGGTGACGATTTCAGCAACTGACTCGCTCAGCCACGTTGTGTCCTTGGGCAAAGCACTTAACCCCAATTGCCCACATGGGAGTGCAGTGACGCTGTGTACTAAGGCGTACTGCACGTCGATGGTGCACATGTCTTCAACAACTGCTAACTTGGTTAGTAGGTTGGAGAGTCTGGCAGATACTCGATGCTGCTCGGTGGTTCTCTCCGGGTACTCCAGCTTCCTCCACCCGTAAGTCTGCTCGACATGAGATTACCTAGTTGTAGAAAGTGTCGTAAAACCCCAATAAAT
This sequence comes from Pictodentalium vernedei, assembly GCA_031216915.1. Taxonomy (NCBI): domain Eukaryota; kingdom Metazoa; phylum Mollusca; class Scaphopoda; order Dentaliida; family Dentaliidae; genus Pictodentalium; species Pictodentalium vernedei. Next base: position 369,706,154 of record CM062291.1, read on the forward strand.
AAATAAATAAATAAATAAATAAATAAATTATACCTTATACCTTGTACCATATACCTTATACCTTGTACCTTATACCTTACACCCTGTACCTTATACTTATACCTTATACCTTGTACCTTATACCTTGTGACTTACACCCTGCACATTATACCTTGTACCTTATACCTTATACCTTACACCCTGTACCTTATACCTTATACCTTATACCTTGTAACTGACACCCTGTACCATATACCTTATACCTTGTACATTATACCTTGTACCTTGTAACTTATACCTTGCACCTTATACCTAACACCCTGCACCTTAAACCTTACACCCTGTACCTTATACCTTACACCGTGTACCTTATACCTTACACCTTACACCCTGTACCTTATACCTTATACCTTGTAACTTACACCCTGTACCATATACCTTATACCTTGTACCTTATACCTTGTGCCTTATACCTAACACCCTGTACCTTATACCTTACACCCTGTCCTTACACCTTATACCTTATACCTTGTACCTTATACCTTGTGACTTACACCCTGCACCTTATACCTTGTACCTTATACCTTATACCTTACACCCTGTACCTTATACCTTATACCTTATACCTTGAAACTTACACCCTGTACCATATACCTTATACCTTGTACATTATACCTTATACCTTATACCTTGTACCTTATACCTTGTAACTTATACCCTGTACCATATACCTTATACCTTGTACCTTATACCTTGTACCTTATACCTTGCACCCTGTACCTTATACTTATACCTTATACCTTGTACCTTATACCTTGTGACTTACACCCTGCACCTTATACCTTGTACCTTATACCTTATACCTTACACCCTGTAACTTATACCTTATACCTTATACCTTGTAACTTACACTCTGTACCATATACCTTATACCTTATACGGGGGTGTGGTGGCATCGCAGTAACCGGTTCTCGTCAGATCACCGAAGTTAAGCAATGTCGAGCACAGTTAGAAGTTGAATGGGTGACCATTTCAGCAACTGACTCGCTCAGCCACGTTGTGTCCTTGGGCAAAGCACTTAACCCCAATTGCCCACATGGGAGTGCAGTGACGCTGTGTACTAAGGCGTACTGCACGTCGATGGTGCACATGTCTTCAACAACTGCTAACTTGGTTAGTAGGTTGGAGAGTCTGGCAGATACTCTATGCTGCTCGGTGGTTCTCTCCGGGTACTCCAGCTTCCTCCACCCGTAAGTCTGCTCGACATGAGATTACCTAGTTGTAGAAAGTGTCGTAAAACCCCAATAAATAAATAAATAAATAAATAAATTATACCTTATACCTTGTACCATATACCTTATAACTTGTACCTTATACCTTACACCCTGTACCTTATACTTATACCTTATACCTTGTACCTTATACCTTGTGACTTATACCCTGCACATTATACCTTGTACCTTATACCTTACACCCTGTACCTTATACCTTATACCTTATACCTTGTAACTTACACCCTGTACCATATACCTTATACCTTGTACATTATACCTTGTACCTTATACCTTGCACCTTATACCTAACACCCTGTACCTTATACCTTACACCGTGTACCTTATGCCTTACACCTTACACCCTGTACCTTATACCTTATACCTTGTAACTTACACCCTGTACCATATACCTTATACCTTGTACCTTATACCTTGTGCCTTATACCTAACACCCTGTACCTTATACCTTACACCCTGTCCTTACACTTTATACCTTATACCTTGTACCTTGTACCTTATACCTTGTGACTTACACCCTGCACCTTATACCTTGTACCTTATACCTTACACCCTGTACCTTATACCTTATACCTTGTAACTTACACCCTGTACCATATACCTTATACCTTGTACATTATACCTTGTACCTTGTACCTTATACCTTGCCCCTTATACCTAACACCCTGTACCTTATACCTTACACCCTGTACCTTGTACCTTACACCTTGTACCTTATACCTTATACCTTGTATCTTATACCTTGTACCTTGTACCTTATACCTTGTAACTTACACCCTGTACCATATACCTTATACCTTGTACCTTATACCTTGCACCCTGTACCTTATACTTATACCTTATACCTTGTACCTTATACCTTGTGACTTACACCCTGCACCTTATACCTTGTACCTTATACCTTACACCCTGTACCTTATACCTTATACCTTATACCTTATGCCTTGTAACTTACACTCTGTACCATATACCTTATACCTTATACGGGGGTGTGGTGGCATCGCAGTAACCGGTTCTCGTCAGATCACCGAAGTTAAGCAATGTCGAGCACAGTTAGAAGTCGGATGGGTGACCATTTCAGCAACTGACTCGCTCAGCCACGTTGTGTCCTTGGGCAAAGCACTTAACCCCAATTGCCCACATGGGAGTGCAGTGACGCTGTGTACTAAGGCGTACTGCACGTCGATGGTGCACATGTCTTCAACAACTGCTAACTTGGTTAGTAGGTTGGAGAGTCTGGCAGATACTCGATGCCGCTCGGTGGTTCTCTCCGGGTACTCCAGCTTCCTCCACCCGTAAGTCTGCTCGACATGAGATTACCTAGTTGTAGAAAGTGTCGTAAAACCCCAATAAATAAATAAATAAATAAATAAATAAATAAATAAATAAATAAATAAATAAATAAATTATACCTTATACCTTGTACCATATACCTTATACCTTGTACCTTATACCTTACACCCTGTACCTTATACTTATACCTTATACCTTGTACCTTGTACCTTATACCTTGTGACTTACACCCTGCACATTATACCTTGTACCTTATACCTTACACCCTGTACCTTATACCTTATACCTTATACCTTATACCTTGTAACTTACACCCTGTACCATATACCTTATACCTTGTACATTATACCTTGTACCTCCTAGGGGGCTCGCCACCATGGCCCTACTAGGCGCGTCCTCCGGGTTGCGGATGGAGGAAAGTCCTGCAAACAGTCTGTTTGCAGGATTGCTGCGAATAACAAATAAGCAGCCGTGGACAGCTATGGTGGGTTTCAACTTGACCAGGTAGCCAGCTTAGAGAAATTATATTCTTTTTTCCATCCTTCTTTCAGTTTCCATTAATTTTTTCTCCGTTTCAATCTTTTTTTAAAAAAAAACCTTATAATGTCTTGACAGCTCTTACTTTATTTACAACTTTCTAATGTCTTAACAGGTCACAGTCCGTGCGGTGTCCGGATCAGAATTGCCCGCAGTACCTCTGCTTCCGGTAAAAGTCCGGTAAAAGAGGCACCTTGTTCTCCCGTGAGGTGCGTACATGACGCCATAGGGGACGGGATCTGCTGGTTGAGGACTCAGAGCCCCGGTTTGGGCAACTCTTGGTATTTTCACTGAGGTCATTCGACCTCTGTGCAAATGGTGACGGTATAGTCCAATACACCAGTTCGGCCACTACTTTATGGCGGGGAATGTTGGTCTCTCCGACTCGGTTTGATCAATCGGGAGCCCAATGACGTTACGTGGGGCATTTAGTGGTCGCTGAACTAGCCATGTTTGGCTGGTTGATCGACCGCTATTGGAAAGCGTAGCTTAACGGGTCAATCGGTTAGCGGCTATGCTTCGGCATCAACGTTGGCCGAGTATACTACTCGTGTACTGGCGGTGCCGTTGTCAGGAGATCCGGCGACAATGTGCACCCCCGTGTTGGACTCAAAGTAAGGGTGTCAGCCACGGATAGTGAATTGACAAAAAAAAACAAAAACATGGAAAACCAAAAAAAAAATCAAAAACGTGGTCGATTTAAAAATTTATCTTCAGAAGATTCTGACACAGACAGAAAAAGACATCAATATTAATAGCAACTGGCCGAAATTTATTCTTATTACTGCTGTTGAAGAGGGTAAACGTCCATCCAGTATCAACCCTTTTGCTGTCGAAAACACGATAAAAGGAATTGCTGGTTCAGTGAAGGACTGTAAAAAATTAAGATCAGGAGCTTTACTGGTGGAGTGCAGATCTGAATTCCAGGCCATTAATTTATTAAAACTTGAAAAAATACTAGACATGAAAGTGAAAGCTACTCCGCACAAAACACTAAATATCAGTAAAGGAGTAGTAAGAACTAGAGAACTATCTGGCATAGATGAGATTGAAATTAAAAATGAATTGAAATCTCAAGGTGTGACTGATGTTAGGAGACTAACAATCAAAAGAGATGATACCATCCGAGAAACTAACACCTATTTTTTAACTTTTAGCTCACCTAAACCACCCAAGTCGATCAAAGTTGGTTATATGAACATCGGAGTGGATTTGTATATCCCAAATCCACTTCGATGTTTCAAATGTCAAAAATATGGACACGGCCAAAATACATGCAGAGGACCGGCAGTATGTTTCAGGTGCGGCCAACAACACCAGGAGCCCTGTAACAACCCCATTAAATGTTATCATTGTCAGGGCAATCATGTAACATCTTCGAAGGATTGCCCAGTTTGGCAACGGGAGAAGACCATACAAAAAGCAAAGTGTGAAAACCAAATTAGTTTTAAGGAAGCCAGGGAATTAGTTAACTCTATGCCAGGTATGAGCTCCTCTATGTCATATGCGTCAGCCTTAAAACAAATAGTACCATCTAAATCAGTCGAATGTCAGACTGAATACTCTTGGTTGAAAGGATCCATTCCTAAATCAATGCGACCTTTCACCATTGATCATGCTGATGCCACTGAACCAAAATCTACTCAGACTATACCATCTACTCAGGAACCAGTAAAACAGAACAACAAAAAATCAGTTGAGAAAAAAACAGAGGAAAACACTAAGAAAAGTAAAGAAGTTAAGAAATCTGAACCAAAGAAGCAAACATCACAGCAGAATATTAGTCAGAATCAGAGAAGAAAAGAAACTAGACAGAATCAAAACAGTAATAGGACTCCTAAAGCTCTTCAAGACCCTGTTACCATTAGTAGGTTTGAGGGTCTAGAAGAAGCTATGGCAATAGACTGCATAGACAAAACATTCAGTCATCTACTGCCTACATCACCGAGGCGTAGATCTCCAACAAAAAAAAATCATTTTCTCCCATACGTCCACCGTCAAAATCTCCAACCAGAAATGGATAATAAAATTACACACAAACTAATACAGTGGAATTGCCGAGGGTTTCGGGCAAACTTTAATGAACTCGGACTGTTAAGTCAACAATTTATTTATTTATTGGTGCTTAACGCCACATCGACAACAAAGGTCATATCGTGGCGAGAAAGTCATGAAAATGAGTTAAAAGGTAATGGTCAGGACTGCTTTTAAAAAGAAAAGTGATAGATGAACGATAATACAATGAAAATGTGAAAATGAATATTCATAATGAAAGAAGAACAACAAATATAATACAAATCAACCTATTGAAACCAAATCATGATGGGAAGATTAAAAGACAAAGCTCTAAAACTTGCTAAAAAGGTTGATTTCTTTTAGAAAAGACAAAAGCTTGCGCGGACTGGTAGTGTAAAAAAGGTCTCTAAGAGACTCCACAGTGAAAAACCGCCGCCTAACGTGATCGAAATCTGTACAATCTAAAAGAATGTGTTCCACTGTCAGCCCCTGCTGACAAGGAACACATTCAGGTCGCAGAGTGCCCTCTAATAAGAAACTATGAGTGAGTCTGGTATGACCAATATGACATCGTGTAAGGATAACGTGATCTTTTCGACAAAGATGAGAAAGAGGATAATAATCAGACACAGTTGGTCGGAAACGGTGGAGCTTGTTATTGGTAGCTCCATCCCATTCCGACTGCCACAAAGACCGGATGTATTTAGAAATAAGTGGCTTGTAATCACTGCAAGGAATTGGAAAATCAGTGATTGGCTTACTCAGAGCCTTTTTCGCTGCACTGTCTGCCCTGGTGTTACCAGCAATACCAACGTGTCCAGGTAACCAGCAAAACACAATATCATATTGGTCAGACTTCATTACAGTAAGTCGTTCACGAAGTGACAAGATTAGAGGGTTCTTCAACCTGGGGTTGAGAAGAGCCTGTAAACAAGAAAGAGAATCGGAGAAGATAATGGACTTCCATTCCTCTTCAGCCTCAATCTCATCGAGCGCAAGGTCAATAGCTTTTACCTCAGCTGTAAAAATGGAACTCGTATCAGGTATCCTGGTTGAGGTGGTCTGATCACCACTAACGACAGCAGATGATACTCTATCATTATCCTTGGATCCATCTGTATAGAACATAGTGTATGCTCTATAGTGAGACTTAATCTCGGCATACGCTTGCTTAAATTGCAAAGAATTTGTGTTTGCCTTTTTAGAAGAGGCCAGATCTAAAATAACCTTGGGTTTTGACAGACGCCAAGGGGGTATATTTGGTTTACGATTTTCTGCCACAGAATCTGGAGCAACACCAGTAGCCTCCATGTGGGTTTTGATTCTGAGTCCCAGTGGAGGAATCTGTTTTGGATTTTTATCAAAAATAACTTTATTTAGAGGTTTAAAAACATAGCAGTAAGCAGGATTTGATGGATTTGCAGATAATTTTGAGACATATTGCAAAGAGAGTTTAATTCGACGCTTCTCAAGAGAAGGCTCGCCTGCTTCGATAAGAAGAGAATCTATAGGTGACGTACGAAACGCACCAAGGCTAATTCTGATACCACTATGATGGATGGCATCAAGAGGTTTCAGATAGGATTTCCTAGCCGAACCGTAAACCACACAACCATAATCCAACTTTGACCGTACAAGAGCTCTATACAGATGGAGCAGAGTTTTTTGTTCGGCACCCCAATCAGTGCTGCCAACAACTTTTAGCAGATTAAGTGCTTTCTTGCATTTAATTTTTAGTTGCTTGATGTGAGACCTAAAACTTAGTTTCTCATCAAACAACAAGCCAAGGAATTTCACTTCCTTTACAACTTCAAGTGGAGTTCCATCTAAAAATAACTCCGGATCCAGGTGGTGTTTCCGGAGTTTACAGAAATGAACACAATTTGTTTTACTTTTTGAAAACTTGAAACCATTTTCAGTAGCCCAGCGCTGAACCTTGTTTAAGGATAGCTGAAGTTTGCGCTCAATAGCAGGCATTTTCTTGCCACTGTAGCAGATGAGGAAATCATCTACATACAATGAAGAATCAACATTTGTTTCAATAGCTGTCACAATGCTGTTGATTTTTATTGAAAAAAGAGTAACAGATAGAATACTACCCTGAGGTACTCCCAATTCCTGGTCGTGAGGGTCAGATAATGTTGACCCAAGACGAACCTGGAAATTGCGGTCCTTTAAAAACTTTTCAATAAAAAGTGGCATTCTGCCTCTCAACCCCATGTTGAAGAGGTCTTTTAAAATCCCATACGTCCACGTAGTGTCATATGCCTTCTCCAGATCAAAGAACACGGCGACCACGTGCTCTTTTCTGGCAAAGGCATTTCTGATAAACGTTTCAAGGCGGACAAGATGATCAACCGTGCTTCTCTGGTATCTGAAGCCACATTGAACATCTGCCAGCAGATTGTTCGATTCCAGAAACCAAACAAGCCGATTGTTGATCATTCTTTCCATGGTTTTGCAAAGGCAACTAGTGAGTGCTATTGGTCTATAGTTGCTTGGATTGCTGTGGTCCTTATCAGGCTTGGGAATAGGAATGATTGTTGCTTTGCGCCAGGAAGATGGAAACTGGCCAGTCACCCATATATCATTAAAAATATAAAGTAAAAGCTTGAGCGATGAATTTGGCAAATGTTTTAAAATCTGATAATGTATTTCATCAGGACCAGTTGCTGTATCTTTTGCTTTACTCAATGACGCTAGTAGCTCATCAATAGAAAATGGTTCATTATAATTTTCATCATTATCAGATTGGAATTTTAGTTTTTGTTTCTCCTGTTGCTTTTTAACAGGGATAAATTGCGGAGTGCAATTTTCAGAAGAGGAATTTTTGGAAAAGGTAGAAGCTAGGGTGTTCGAAATATCTTTTTTAGATGTTATTTTATTATTATTATGTTCGAGGTGCTGTACTGTAGATTTTGATTCTTTACCTTTAATTTTCTTGATCATTTTCCAGACCTTTTTGATGGGGGTATTTTGATTCAATCTTGAAACATAATTTTGCCAGGACGTTTTCTTCTTTTGTTTGATGAGCCGTCGGGCTTGTGCTCGACCAATACGTAATTTATCTAAATTATTCGTCGTTGGTGACTTATTAAAATCCCGTTCAGCCTTTTTGCGTTGATGAATAGCCTGTTTGCAATCCGTGTCGAACCATGGTTTATGGAAACGTTTTGGATTTGCCGAGGTTTTAGGAATGACTTGGCTTGCAATGTCAATCAACTCTGTGGTGAAGTGTTCAATCTGGTCAGTACTGTCCTGAAAGTTCTCCCGTGTGAGGCGTTCAGAACAAAGCGATGAGAAAGTGTCCCAGTCAGCCTTTTTAAAGTTCCACTGGGGCACCCTCTCATCATCCGCCGGAACTACACTCTCCAACACAATCGGAAAGTGGTCACTCCCGCACAAGTCATCTTCTGCCCTCCATGAAAAATCAAGGAAGACAGAAGGGCATGCAATTGTTAAGTCAATTGAAGTGTAAGAACCAGATGCGGGATGCAAGTAAGTATCTGACCCATCATTGAACAAGCACAAGTCATATTTTGTAATGAACTCTTCTACAGTTTTACCTTTTGCATCTTCTTGACTGCAGGAATTACCCCAAAGGGGGCTATGTGCGTTAAAATCACCCAACAAAATGTATGGAGTTGGGAGTTGTCGGACCAGCAGCTCAAGGTCATTCAGTTGTAAGGCTTTACTTGGTGAAACGTAAATAGAACAAAGTGTAACTGTTTTGTCTAATGTTAGGCGTACCGCCACAGCCTGTAAATTTGTCTGTAATGGTACAGAACTGTGAATGATGTCGTTCCTAACTAAGACAGTCGTTCCACGAACATGAAGATCATTATCGTCAGCCCAGGCATTATACGAAGTATAATGTTTAAAAGCTGAATGATCCTGAGCCTCGGGTTTCCTTAAAAGCGTTTCCTGCAGGCAAAAAGCCGCAGGTTTATATTTTTGGCTTAATAGACCGAGTTCATCAAAATTCGCTCTAAAACCTCGACAATTCCACTGTATAATATTTTGTTTGCGCGTGTTATCCATGTTTTAGTGGTGATTTGGAAGGTGGACGTATGGGCGAAATTGCCCCCGTGTTTCTTTTGGGTGATATTTTACGTGGGGACTTATTTTGAGAAGAGTTTGAGCATAAGTGCCCGAACGTTTCATCGATGCACTCACCGATTTCCATAGATTCAAACCCTTCAAACCTGTTACGGGTAACGGGGTCTTGAAGGGCCTTAGGTGTTCTATCCGATAACTGTTTCTGTTTTTCTTTATCTAATTTCTTTCTGAGTTTTTCTTGATTTTTTTTCTGACTCTGACTAAGATTTTGAAGTTCTGCTTTCGACTTTGAGTTAGGTTCATTTTTCCTTCCTGGTTTCGATTCTGGTGCTTTATCATCCTCTGGTTTAAGTTTTGCTTGTTCTTTTTTCTGACCCCCTTTCAAGTTTTCGTTTGGTAGTGTTTGAGAAATTGGTGTTGTTTTTGAAGTTTGTGGTGTTTGAGTTGACTGTTGCAGAAGGTGCTCACTGTGCTGTATTGTAAAGGACTGTAGTAAGGTTGGTATTGAACCTACGAGCCATGTATATTGTGTCTGGCATTCTATCGACTTTGTTGAAACTTTCTGTTTTGTTACTGTAGCGTATGATGGTGTTGTAGTATGTATGCCAGGAAGCGAAGAAACAATTTCTCTGGCCTGTTTGAAACTTATCTGTCTTTCACATTTGATTTTTTGTATGTTTTTTTCTTTTTGCCAGATGGGGCAATCTTTTGATGATGACATATGATTGCCCTGACAATTTACACATTTAAAAATATTGGTGGTACATGGCTCGTCATGTTTTTGGCCGCATTTGTAGCAGATTGACTGGCCTCTACAAGAGTTCTGACTGTGTCCGTATTTTTGACATTTGAAACATCGAAGTGGATTTGGGATATATAGATCCACTCCGACGTTCATGTAACCTATTTTGACTGATTTTGGTGGCTGGGGAGTATTGAAAGTAAATATATAGGTGTTTGTACTGATTTCATTGCCATTCTTCTTTATTTTTATTCTTTTTACACCTGTTACTCCCTGTGTTTTCATTTCCGTAACGATTTCTAATTCATCAATATCGGCAAGCTCACGGGTTCGAACAACGCCTCTGCTGGTATTGAGGGTTCTGTGAGCTTCCGATTTTACTTCAACATCTAATAGTTTCTGGGTCTTCAAGAGATTGAATGACTGGATTTTACCAGCACATTCAATCAATATGCCACCTGACCGTATTTTTTTCAAATCTTTAACAGTGCCAGCGATCCCCTTTATTGCCTTCTCTAATGCGAAGGGGTTAAAATTAACCTTTTTGTTTTCATCTGCTGGACGTATATATATGAATCTAGGCCAGTCATCGGTTTGGTAATCAGTATCAGAATCAGAGTCAGACGATTTATCATTAGTCGTATCCAAAGGTCGTTTTATTTTGGTTTTGGTAGCCATAGTGTATAGAATTTATGATTCACTGCCCCGGCTCCCACCCACCACGGAGTCCAACAAGGGGTAGGGTTACTGCCCTGCAGTGAACCCACCGGGTTGCCGGTATTCCCACATACCTGGTATGGGGCAGTATACTCAGCCAGTGTTGATGCCGAAGTATGCCACTGGCTGATTGGCCCGTGTGTGGAAGTGCCAGGTCTTCAGATGGCGACCATCCAACCAATCACTTTATAAAACACTGTAATGACGGTTGCCACGTGAAACTGAAACAAACAGTGCAGCAGAAATAAGTATTTGGTTAAAAAATGAGTTTAAAAACAGCACACAATGGCAATTATGATAAATGATTAAAAGAAATGACTGATTGAATGGCCACCAAATGCCCCCCGACGTGACACCCAGTACTTTTTGGGGTGGGGGCTCCCGATTGGCCAGAACGGACCATCCGACCATCCTTCTACTCCCGAAATTGGGGCCAAAGCAGTGTGTTGAACACTATTATCTCCGAAATGGAGACCAGGGCTCCATCCCGGAGACTGCCCTAACCGGGGCCACGAGTCCTCAACTGCCAGGATTCCTTCTTCCGGGGCCTTCGGAATGCACCTCACGGGAGAACAAGGTGCCTGCAAGATGGTATTAGCAGGGTTGATCATTTTGGTCCGGGGCTGCGTATTCGTGTATTTCGCAGCGAACCAGCTCAATTGAGCAAACCTGCCAATTAAAAATTAGCAAACCTGCCCAATTGAGCAGGCCGTCCTCTATCCGCCACCTGAGGACCCGCCTAGTAGGGGATGTTAAGTCAACAATATCAACCTGCTGTTTTCTGTCTGCAGGAAACACTTTTACACAGATCAAGTAATCAAGACTACTGTGTTTTTAAGGGTTATACAGCGTATAACTCATGGGCAGATGAAGCTGATCTTCATGTTCGTGGAACGTCTGTCTTAGTTAGAAACAATATTATCCACAGTCATGTGACTTTACATACCAACTTACAGGCTGTTGCGGTACGCCTAACTTTAGACAAGACAATCACTGTGTGGTCAATTTACATATCTCCACACAAACCTCTACTATTACACGACCTGGAACGCCTCATTAATCAGCTTCCCACACCCTATATTTTGATGGGTGATTTTAATGCTCATAATCCTCTTTGGGGTGATTCCTGCAGCAAGGAGGATGTAAAGGGTAAAACAGTTGAAGAATTCATTACTAAACATGACTTATGTTTGTTTAATGATGGGTCACATACCTACTTGCATCCTGCATCAGGATCGTACACTTCAATTGATCTCACACTTACAAGCCCTTCACTTTTCCTGGATTTTTCTTGGAAAGTGGAAGATGACTTGTGCGGAAGTGACCACTTCCCAATTGTTTTAGAGAGTGTCATTCCTGCTGAGGATGAGAGGGTGCCCCAGTGGAACTTCAAAAAAGCAAACTGGGACACTTTCTCATTGCTTTGTTGTGAGCGACTCACTCTGGATACGTTTGACGCCATTACTGACCCTGTGGAAGAATTCACTAACACATTACTTGACATTGCAAACAAGGTCATTCCGAAAACTTCGGCAAATCCAAAACGTTTCCATAAACCATGGTTCGACACGGATTGCAAACAGGCTATTCATCAACGCAAAAAGGCTGAACGGGATTTTAATAAGTCACCAACGACGAATAATTTAGATAAATTACGTATTGGTCGAGCACAAGCCCGACGGCTCATCAAACAAAAGAAGAAAACGTCCTGGCAAAATTATGTTTCAAGATTGAATCAAAATACCCCCATCAAAAAGGTCTGGAAAATGATCAAGAAAATTAAAGGTAAAGAATCAAAATCTACAGTACAGCACCTCGAACATAATAATAATAAAATAACATCTAAAAAAGATATTTCGAACACCCTAGCTTCTACCTTTTCCAAAAATTCCTCTTCTGAAAATTGCACTCCGCAATTTATCCCTGTTAAAAAGCAACAGGAGAAACAAAAACTAAAATTCCAATCTGATAATGATGAAAATTATAATGAACCATTTTCTATTGATGAGCTACTAGCGTCATTGAGTAAAGCAAAAGATACAGCAACTGGTCCTGATGAAATACATTATCAGATTTTAAAACATTTGCCAAATTCATCGCTCAAGCTTTTACTTTCTATTTTTAATGATATATGGGTGACTGGCCAGTTTCCATCTTCCTGGCGCAAAGCAACAATCATTCCTATTCCCAAGCCTGATAAGGACCACAGCAATCCAAGCAACTATAGACCAATAGCACTCACTAGTTGCCTTTGCAAAACCATGGAAAGAATGATCAACGATCGGCTTGTTTGGTTTCTGGAATCGAACAATCTGCTGGCAGATGTTCAATGTGGCTTCAGAAACCAGAGAAGCACGGTTGATCATCTGGTCCGCCTTGAAACGTTTATCAGAAATGCCTTTGCCAGAAAAGAACACGTGGTCGCCGTGTTCTTTGATCTGGAGAAGGCATATGACACTACGTGGACGTATGGGATTTTAAAAGACCTCTTCAACATGGGGTTGAGAGGCAGAATGCCACTTTTTATTGAAAATTTTTTAAAGGACCGCAATTTCCAGGTTCGTCTTGGGTCAACATTATCTGACCCTCACGACCAGGAATTGGGAGTACCTCAGGGTAGTATTCTATCTGTTACTCTTTTTTCAATAAAAATCAACAGCATTGTGACAGCTATTGAAACAAATGTTGATTCTTCATTGTATGTAGATGATTTCCTCATCTGCTACAGTGGCAAGAAAATGCCTGCTATTGAGCGCAAACTTCAGCTATCCTTAAACAAGGTTCAGCGCTGGGCTACTGAAAATGGTTTCAAGTTTTCAAAAAGTAAAACAAATTGTGTTCATTTCTGTAAACTCCGGAAACACCACCTGGATCCGGAGTTATTTTTAGATGGAACTCCACTTAAAGTTGTAAAGGAAGTGAAATTCCTTGGCTTGTTGTTTGATGAGAAACTAAGTTTTAGGTCTCACATCAAACAACTAAAAATTAAATGCAAGAAAGCACTTAATCTGCTAAAAGTTGGTGGCAGCACTGATTGGGGTGCCGACCAAAAAACTCTGCTCCATCTGTATAGAGCTCTTGTATGGTCAAAGTTGGATTATGGTTGTGTGGTTTACGGTTCGGCTAGGAAATGCTATCTGAAACCTCTTGATGCCATTCATCAGAGTGGTATCAGAATTAGCCTTGGTGCGTTTAGTACGTCACCTATAGATTCTCTTCTTATCGAAGCAGGTGAGCCTTCTCTTGAGAAGCGTCAAATTAAACTCTCTTTGCAATATGTCTCAAAATTATATGCAAATCCTTCAAATCCTGCTTACTGCTATGTTTTTGAACCTCTAAATAAAGTTTTGTTTGATAAAAATCCAAAACAGATTCCTCCACTGGGACTCAGAATCAAAACCCACATTGAGGCTACTGGTGTTGCTCCAGATTCTGTGGCAGAAAATCGTAAACCAAATATACCCCCTTGGCGTCTGTCAAAACCCAAGGTTATTTTAGATCTGGTCTCTTCTAAAAAGGCAAACACAAATTCTTTGCAATTTAAGCAAGCCTATGCCGAGATTAAGTCTCACTATAGAGCATACACTATGTTCTATACAGATGGATCCAAGGATAATGATAGAGTATCATCTGCTGTCGTTAGTGGTGATCAGACTACCTCAACCAGGATACCTGATACGAGTTCCATTTTTACAGCTGAGGTAAAAGCTATTGACCTTGCGCTCGATGAGATTGAGGCTGAAGAGGAATGGAAGTCCATTATCTTCTCCAATTCTCTTTCTTGTTTACAGGCTCTTCTCAACCCCAGGTTGAAGAACCCTCTAATCTTGTCACTTCGTGAACGACTTACTGTAATGAAGTCTGACCAATATGATATTGTGTTTTGCTGGTTACCTGGACACGTTGGCATTGCTGGTAACACCAGGGCAGACAGTGAAGCGAAAAAGGCTCTGAGTAAGCCAATCACTGATTTTCCAATTCCTTACAGTGATTACAAGCCACTTATTTCTAAATACATCCGGTCTTTGTGGCAGTCGGAATGGGATGGAGCTACCAATAACAAGCTCCACCGTTTCCGACCAACTGTGTCTGATTATTATCCTCTTTCTCATCTTTGTCGAAAAGATCACGTTATCCTTACAAGATGTCATATTGGTCATACCAGACTCACTCATAGTTTCTTATTAGAGGGCACTCTGCGACCTGAATGTGTTCCTTGTCAGCACGGGCTGACAGTGGAACACATTCTTTTAGATTGTACAGATTTCGATCACGTTAGGCGGCGGTTTTTCACTGTGGAGTCTCTTAGAGACCTTTTTTACACTACCAGTCCGCGCAAGCTTTTGTCTTTTCTAAAAGAAATCAACCTTTTTAGCAAGTTTTAGAGCTTTGTCTTTTAATCTTCCCATCATGATTTGGTATCAATAGGTTGATTTGTATTATATTTGTTGTTCTTCTTTCATTATGAATATTCATTTTCACATTTTCATTGTATTATCGTTCATCTATCACAATTTTTTCTTTTTAAAAGCAGTCCTGACCATTACCTTTTAACTCGTTTTCATGACTTTCTCGCCACGATATGACCTTTGTTGTCGATGTGGCGTTAAGCACCAATAAATAAATAAATAAATAAATACCTTGTACCTTGTACCTTATACCTTGCACCTTATACCTAACACCCTGCACCTTATACCTTACACCCTGTACCTTATACCTTACACCGTGTACCTTATACCTTACACCTTACACCCTGTACCTTATACCTTATACCTTATACCTTGTAACTTACACCCTGTACCATATACCTTATACCTTGTACCTTATACCTTGTGCCTTATACCTAACACCCTGTACCTTATACCTTACACCCTGTCCTTACACCTTATACCTTATACCTTGTACCTTATACCTTGTGACTTACACCCTGCACCTTATACCTTGTACCTTATACCTTACACCTTACACCCTGTACCTTATAACTTACACCCTGTACCATATACCTTATACCTTGTACATTATACCTTGTACCTTATACCTTGCACCTTATACCTAACACCCTGTACCTTATACCTTACACCCTGTACCTTGTACCTTACACCTTGTACCTTATACCTTATACCTTGTATCTTATACCTTGTACCTTATACCTTGTAACTTACACCCTGTACCATATACCTTATACCTTGTACCTTATACCTTGTACCATATACCTTGTACCCTGTACCTTATACTTATACCTTATACCTTGTACCTTATACCTTGTGACTTACACCCTGCACCTTATACCTTGTACCTTATACCTTACACCCTGTACCTTATACCTTATACCTTGTAACTTACACTCTGTACCATATACCTTATACCTTGTACATTATACCTTGTACCTTGTACCTTATACCTTTCACTCTGTACCTTATACTTATACGTTATACCTTGTACCTTATTCCTTGCTTAGGGTTAGGGTCAGGGTTACCTTTATACCTCATACCTTATACCTCTCTTTCTTCCTTACTCTCTGTTCCTTTGTTTCTCTCTATCAGTGTATATACTACCCAATATGTCCAAGTTTCTTTTCCCTTTATTTGAAAATGCTGTGAGAGCTCATTATCACTGCACTGTGCGTGAATCAAACAGGTATTATGTTACACCACCAGTCCATGGGTCCGTTTGTCTGTGCATCAGTCCATCACACAGTACATCTGTGTGTCATCGAATTAATTTTTCTGCAATGCCATACTACACTATTAAAGGTACGAACGCCAGTCTACATCAATATGATTTTACAATTTTTAATGTGAAACTCCGAAGTACTAATCGCGACCTGAGTTCCATTTGGCCCCAAGTGACATCTTGTAAGGAAGTCACTTGGGACACAATGGAACTCAGGTAGCGTAATAGGTGAGATAAGCATCGAAATATCAGGTTACTTGGTAAGAATACGAGCTCATTCCCACTAGCAAATTATACATAAATTACCCCCCAAAATACTTCTAATTTATATAGGGCAACCTTCTCATAAATCACTTTTCATAATACATTTTTAAATCAATTGAATCATCAATTTGAGAATACGCAATTGCCTACTTAGATAACTCAACTTTCTTTAAAAAAAATTATTTCTAAAATGTGAATGAAAACTTTAATTAAACCATACTTACATTTTCGGAAAATAAAAACACATTCCACCTAGAAAATATTTAACAAACATCCTCATTTAAAAACAGTGTTAGGAAAATGGTTGATGATCGAAAAGGTATGCCATGTAGTGCTAGATAAAGAGCTGATAATCTACACTGTACTTTGTCATGTAGTGTTTGTTAAAGGGTTAATAATATACCATTATTTCATGTAGTGTTAGGTAAAGGGTTGATAATCTACAATGTACCATGTAATGTAGTGTTAGGTAAAGGGTTGCTTATCTACAATGTATTTCATATAGTGTTAGGTAAAGGGTTGCTTATCTACAGTGTATTTCATATAGTGTTAGGTAAAGAGTTGATAATGTACACTGTACTATGTCATGTAGTGTTAGGTAAAGGGTTGATAATGTGCATGAAAACTTTAATTAAACCATACTTACATTTATAGAAAATAAAAAAAAACATTCCACCTAGAAAATATTCAACAAATATCCTCATTTAAAAACAAAACCTCCAGTCTAATCCAAGAATTCAAAATAACATGACGTCACAAGCTTTGAAGCCACGGTCACCAAAGAACCAATAAATATGCGCATCACATGACAAATCACACAAGCCTGAGAGGTGGAGTCTATGAATAAAGACTATAGAAACAATAACTCCGCCCATACAGATCACATGATAATCATTTGACATTGACAAGTTGCAACCAGTTGCAGACTCGCAAAAGCCCCTTTACCCTAACCCTAACCCTACCCTAACCCTAACCCTACCCTACCCTGGCTGCAAAAATGCTCTAGAACATTAAATAAACAAACAAATCTTAACACAAAGTCGTGCCAACAAATCTATGCTCATGTATAATATTGCACCTAGTCATAATTTTTCTTTAAATTTCAGATACTACCAGTTATCCCCGTAAATCGTTATAGAGGTAAGTCAAATACATTGTGACAGTTACAATGCAAAGCGTTTCAGTTTACCATTTATTTCTATCATATAATGATAATCAAGGAAGTTTATAAGAGTTAAGTACTGGTTTATATTTTATGGCTGTAATTACAATAATTGTGTTACCAAGGATGATATTCGTTCCAAGCTGGAATGGTTGCCTTTGAAAAGTATTATTTTAGTTCTTCCTTCAAAGTTTGTGTCACCAAACCAAACGTCGAATAACTTATGGTTCTGGTTGTTTTTTTTTTTCTTTTTGAACTATATTTAGGATACTTCCACTCACGCTACAACTATAAAGATTGGCATGTTTTGTTTAAAAGTTTAAAGCATATTTTTTGTCAGGACCAATGCTCAGATATTTCATATATAAATTGAAAGGGGAGATTCAAAAAACACTTTATTCCTAGGACCAGAGAGAGAGATAGAGGTATTGTATTTACACATTCTCTAATGCGAGATTTCTCTCACCTCCCTCCTTCCCAATCCCTCCCCATCCTTCTACCGCTCCCTTCCTCGTATCTCTCTCTCCCTCCCCCCCCCCCTCTCTCTCTCTCTGTTCTGTAAAAGTTTATAAAGGCGACTTGAGTCCCACAGGGTATTGTATTTACACCTTCTCTAGTACAAGGTACAATGTTATAAGGTACAAGGTACAAGGTATTAGGTGCAAGGTATAAGGTATAAGGTACAGGGTACAAGGTATAAGGTATAAGATACAGGGGGTAAGGTACAAGGTATAAGGTACTAGGTACAAGGTATAAGGTACATGGTATAAGGTACAGGGTGTATGGTATAAAATATAAGGAACAGGGTGTAAGTACAAGGTATAAGGTACAAGGTATAAGGTATATGGTGCAGGGTGTAAGTTACAAGGTATAAGGTACAAGGTGCAAGGTATAAGTATAAGGTACAGGGTGTAAGGTATAAGGTACAAAGTACAAGGTATAGGTATACAGTACAGGGTGTAGCTTACAGGGTATAAGGTACAAGGTGCAAGGTATAAGCTATAAGTATAAGGTACAGGGTGTAAGGTATAAGGTATAAAGTATAAGGTATAAGGTATAAGGTACAGGGTGTAAGGTATAAGGTATGAGAAACACGGTATAAGGTAAAAGGTACAGGGTGTAAGGTATAAGGTATAAGGTACATGGTATAAGGTACAACATGTAAGGTATAAGATACAGGGTGTAAGGTATAAGGTATTAGGTACAAGGTACAAGGTATAAGGTATATGGTATAAGGTATAAGGTACAAGGTATAAGGTACAGGATGTAAGGTATAAGGTACAAGGTACAAGGTAGAATGTATAAGGTATAAGTTACAAGGTATAAGGTATAATATACATGGTATAAGGTACAAGGTATAAGGTATAAGGTATAAGGTATATGGTATAAGGTACAAGGTATAAGGTACAGGATGTAAGGTATAAGGTACAGGGTACAAGGTATAAGGTACAAGGTGTAAGGTATAAGGTATTAGGTCTATTGAGATAAATAAACTGATCATGAGTGAAATCACAAGTGCCAAATAACATCAAAAGAAATTGTTACAGTGTTCTGTCCATATCATATTCTAAGCATTGTCATTGTCCTTTCATTCTCATTTGTTATCCAGGCTGCAAACAACACAGATCAAAAAATTTGAAGAAGTTATTCTTTTAATTTAAAACTAAGGTAACTTACTGTAAATATTTACATCCAAGTGATCGATAAATGCTCTGTCTCTCACTCTGCCCCCCTCCCCAAGTTTGTAGCTAGGATTATAAATCTGGAGGGGCCTCCAGAGTGTAGGGGCTGGGGCACCATATGCCGAAGGCATGTGCCAATGACCAAGGGCCTGAGGTGTTGAAGGATGCAGGAGGGTCACCTCAGATTTATTCTCAGGCTTCAAGGAGGTTCTATTTCTCCCTCATGGATAAAGAAACTTTACACAATTTACCACATAATTTTTCAAAATTAATGTGTGTGAGGAAGTCATTATGCCTTGTGCCTTGCACCTTATACCTTGTAACTTACACCCTGTACCTTATACCTTATACGGGGGTGTGGTGGCATCGCAGTAACCGGTTCTCGTCAGATCACCGAAGTTAAGCAACATCGAGCACAGTTAGAAGTCGGATGGGTGACCATTTCAGCAACTGACTCGCTCAGCCACGTTGTGTCCTTGGGCAAAGCACTTAACCCCAATTGCCCACATGGGAGTGCAGTGACGCTGTGTACTAAGGCGTACTGCACGTCGATGGTGCACATGTCTTCAACAACTGCTAACTTGGTTAGTAGGTTGGAGAGTCTGGCAGATACTCGATGCTGCTCGGTGGTTCTCTCCGGGTACTCCAGCTTCCTCCACCCGTAAGTCTGCTCGACATGAGATTACCTAGTTGTAGAAAGTGTCGTAAAACCCCAATAAATAAATAAATAAATTATACCTTGTACCATATACCTTATACCTTGTACCTTATACCTTACACCCTGTACCTTATACTTATACCTTGTACCTTGTACCTTATACCTTGTGACTTACACCCTGCACATTATACCTTGTACCTTATACCTTTTACCTTACACCCTGTACCTTATACCTTATACCTTATACCTTGTAACTTACACCCTGTACCATATACCTTATACCTTGTACATTATACCTTGTACCTTATACCTTGCACCTTATACCTAACACCCTGTACCTTATACCTTACACCCTGTACCTTATACCTTACACCGTGTACCTTATACCTTACACCTTACACCCTGTACCTTATACCTTATACCTTGTAACTTACACCCTGTACCATATACCTTATACCTTGTACCTTATACCTTGTGCCTTATACCTAACACCCTGTACCTTATACCTTACACCCTGTCCTTACACCTTATACCTTGTACCTTGTACCTTATACCTTGTGACTTACACCCTGCACCTTATACCTCGTACCTTATACCTTACACCTTACACCCTGTACCTTATACCTTATACCTTATACCTTGTAACTTACACCCTGTACCATATACCTTATACCTTGTACATTATAACTTGTACCTTGTACCTTATACCTTGCACCTTATACCTAACACCCTGTACCTTATACCTTACACCCTGTACCTTGTACCTTACACCTTGTACCTTATACCTTATACCTTGTATCTTATACCTTGTACCTTGTACCTTATACCTTGTACCATATACCTTATACCTTGTACCTTATACCTTGTACCTTATACCTTGCACCCTGTACCTTATACTTATACCTTATACCTTGTACCTTATACCTTGTGACTTACACCCTGCACCTTATACCTTGTACCTTATACCTTATACCTTACACCCTGTACCTTATACCTTATACCTTATACCTTGTAACTTACACTCTGTACCATATACCTTATACCTTATACGGGGGTGTGGTGGCATCGCAGTAACCGGTTCTCGTCAGATCACCGAAGTTAAGCAATGTCGAGCACAGTTAGAAGTCGGGTGGGTGACCATTTCAGCAACTGACTCGCTCAGCCACGTTGTGTCCTTGGGCAAAGCACTTAACCCCAATTGCCCACATGGGAGTGCAGTAACGCTGTGTACTAAGGCGTACTGCACGTCGATGGTGCACATGTCTTCAACAACTGCTAACTTGGTTAGTAGGGTGGAGAGTCTGGCAGATACTCGATGCTGCTCGGTGGTTCTCTCCGGGTACTCCAGCTTCCTCCACCCGTAAGTCTGCTCGACATGAGATTACCTAGTTGTAGAAAGTGTCGTAAAACCCCAATAAATAAATAAATAAATAAATTATACCTTATACCTTGTACCATATACCTTATACCTTGTACCTTATACCTTACACCCTGTACCTTATACTTATACCTTATACCTTGTACCTTGTACCTTATACCTTGTGACTTACACCCTGCACATTATACCTTGTACCTTATACCTTACACCCTGTACCTTATACCTTATACCTTGTAACTTACACCCTGTACCATATACCTTATACCTTGTACATTATACCTTGTACCTTGTACCCTATACCTTGCACCTTATACCTAACACCCTGTACCTTATACCTTACACCCTGTCCTTACACCTTATACCTTATACCTTGTACCTTATACCTTGTGACTTACACCCTGCACCTTATACCTTGTACCTTATACCTTATACCTTACACCCTGTACCTTATACCTTATACCTTATACCTTGTAACCCTAGGGGGGTTTGATCATCCCCTACTAGGCGGGTCCTCAGGTGGCGGATAGAGGACGGCCTGCTCAATTGGGCAGGTTTGCTAATTTCTAATTGGCAGGTTTGCTCAATTGAGTTGGTTTGCTGCGAAATACATAAATACGCAGCCCCGGACCAAAATGATCAATCCTGCTAATACCATCTGGCAGGCACCTTGTTCTCCCGTGAGGTGCATTCCGAAGGCCCCGGAAGAAGGAATCCTGGCAGTTGAGGACTCGTGGCCCCGGTTAGGGCAGTCTCCGGGATGGAGCCCTGGTCTCCATTTCGGAGATAATCTTGTTCAACACACTGCTTTGGCCCCAATTTCGGGAGTAGAAGGATGGTCGGATGGTCCGTTCTGGCCAATCGGGAGCCTCCACCCCTAAAAGTACTGGGTGTCACGTCGGGGGGCATTTGGTGGTCATTCAATCAGTCATTTCTTTTTCTCACACATCATAATTGCCAATGTGTACTGTTTTAAACGTTCTAGTTTATGAAATACTTAGTTTTGCTGCGCTGTCTGTTTAATTTATACATGGCAACTATAATTATAGTGTTTCGTGTAGTGATTGATTGGATGATCGCCATCTGAAGACCTGGCACTTCCACACACGGGCCAATCAGTCAGTGGTATGCCTTGGCATCAACACTGACTGAGTATACTGCCCCATACCAGGTATGTGGGAATACTGACAACCCGGTGGGTTCACTGCAAAGCAGTAACCCTACCCCTTGTTGGACTCCGCGGTGGGTGGGAGCCGGGGCAATGAACCATTTATCAATACAAACATGGCTACCAAAAACACATCAAAAAGAATTCATTTAGATGTAACTAATTCTGATTCTGACTCGGATCATGACAACATAACACACGATTCTAAACACTGGCCAAAATTCATAGTGATTTATTCTGCAGAAGAAAACAGGAAAGCAACTGATATTAATCCGTTTGCATTAGAAAAGGCAATCAAGGGCATAGCAGGTACGGTTAAGGGGGTCAAAAAATTAAGATCTGGTGGACTATTGATTGACTGTGCTAATCATACACAAGCCTTCAATCTTCTGAAAACAGAAAACCTTTTCGACTTGAAGGTTCATGCAAGTTCTCACAAAACCCTCAATACCAGCAGAGGTGTAGTTCGAACACGAGAACTTGCTGATATGGACGAATTAGACATTTTAGAAGAATTAAAACCACAAGGAGTAATCAACATAAAACGAATTAAAATCAGGAAGAACGGAAGTGAAATCAAAACAAACACATATATATTTGGCTTCAAGACTCCTCAACCTCCAAAGTCCATCAAAATAGGCTATATGAATGTTAAAGTGGACATATATATACCAAACCCACTGAGATGTTTCCAATGCCAGAAATTTGGTCATAGTAAAGATTCGTGCAGAGGGCAAACTACCTGTTACAAATGCAGTGAGAAACATCAAGAGCCCTGTACAAACAATATTATCAAATGCGTAAACTGCCAGGGCAATCATATGTCATCTTCAAAGGATTGCCCTGTATGGAAAAAGGAAAAATTAATACAAAAAATGAAATGTGAAAAACAAATTAACGTTAAGGAAGCCAGAGACATTGTTTCTTCCATGCCTGGCATGAACACTTCCACCCCATCATATGCAACAATGTTAAAACAAAAAGTACAAACAAGATCAGTAGAATGTCAGACAACACATACATGGCTCAACGGCACAATACCAGTCCCACTACAAGCTTTTACAATTGACCAATCAAATAAAACAACGCCACAATCAACCCAAACAGAATCAATTGTCTCAAAAACAACTGAGGATCAATTAGAACGGAAACACGGAAAGGATACGCCTAAACCTGCACACAATAAGGAAAATATCACTAAATCAGAGCAGAAGAATGAACAAAACAAAACAAAGCCTAAGCCACAGCAGGAACAAAGATCACAACAACAGACACTGAGTCAGAATCAAATGAAAAAATTAGAAAAGGAAGAAAAGAAAAAGGAAAAATTAAGACAAAAACAATTATCGGACAGAATACCCAAGGTTTTTCAAAACCCTGTTGTTCGCAACAGGTTTGAAGGTCTTGAGGATATGGAGGTAGTTGATTGTATCGATGAAACATTCGAACAATTACGTCCGATTTCTTCACAGAATAGATCCCCGAGGAAAAAGTCACCGAAGAAAACTACAGGGGCCATTTCGCCCATACGTCCACCCTCTAAATCTCCATTGAAATATGGCTGACACAAACAAACATAACATAATACAGTGGAATTGTCGCGGTTTTAGAGCCAATTTTAATGAACTGGGTCTTCTCAGCCAAAAATATAAACCTGTTGCTTTTTGCCTGCAGGAGACTCTTTTAAGGAAACCCGAGGCTCAAGATCATTCAGCTTTTAAACATTATACTTCGTATAATGCCTGGGCGGATGATAATGACCTTCATATTCGTGGAACATCTGTTTTGGTTAGAGACGATATCATTCACTGTTCTGTACCTTTGAATACAAATTTACAGGCTGTGGCGGTACGCCTAACTTTAGACAAAACAGTTACACTTTGTTCAATTTACGTTTCACCAAGTAAAGCCCTACAACTGAATGATCTTGAGCTACTCGTCCAACAGCTCCCTACTCCATATATTTTGTTGGGTGATTTTAATGCACATAGCCCTCTTTGGGGAGCTTCCTGCAGTCAAGAAGACGTAAAAGGTAAAACTGTAGAAAAATTTATTACAAAATGTGACTTGTGTTTGTTTAATGATGGTTCAGACACTTATCTGCACCCCGCATCTGGTTCGTATACATCAATTGATCTTTCAATTGCATGCCCTTCTATCTTTCTCGATTTTTCTTGGAAGGTAGAAGATGACTTGTGCGGGAGTGATCACTTTCCAATTGTGTTGGAGAGTGTAGTTCCGGCGGACGATGAGAGAGTGCCCCGGTGGAACTTTAAAAAGGTTGACTGGGACACTTTTTCGTCGCTTTGTTCTGGACGCCTCACACGGGAGAAATTTCAAGATAGTGCTGACCAAATAGAACATTTTATTAACGAGCTGCTTGACATTGCAAACACAGTCATCCCTAAAACCTCGGCAAATCCAAAACGTTTCACCAAACCATGGTTTGATAATGAATGTAAAAAGGCTATAAAGGATCGTAAGAAAGCTGAAAGGGAATTTAACAAGTCACCAACCACATATAATTTAGACAAACTTCGTATAAATCGGGCAAAAACAAGACGACTTTTAAAACAAAAAAAGAAACGTTCTTGGGAATCTTACGTTTCTAAGATTAACCAAAACACTCCCATCACAAAAATTTGGAAAATGATTAAAAAAATTAAAGGAAAAGAAACAAAATCAACTGTACAACACCTGAAGGAAAACAACACCTTAATTACATCTAAAACAGAAATTTCAAACACTTTGGCCTCCACATTTTCGAAACATTCGTCGTCTGAAAATTGTAATCCTGAATTTCTAAAAATTAAAAAACAACAAGAAAAACAAAAGCTCAAATTTACCTCCAATAATTTAGAGGATTACAATGAACCTTTCTCTATGGAAGAGTTACGTAACTCTTTGCATAGAGCAAAGGATACTGCCACTGGTCCCGATGACATACATTACAAACTTTTAAAGCATCTGCCACAAACATCACTAGAACTTTTATTATCTATTTTTAATGGCATTTGGGTGACTGGCCAGTTTCCACCATCCTGGCGTAAAGCAACTATAATTCCTATTCCTAAGCCTGATAAAGATCACAGCAACCCAAGCAATTACAGGCCTATTGCCTTAACCAGTTGTCTGTGCAAAACCATGGAAAGGATGATCAATGATCGACTTGTCTGGTTTCTGGAATCGAACAATCTGCTTGCAGATGTTCAGTGTGGTTTCAGAAACCAGAGAAGTACTGTGGATCATTTGGTCAGACTTGAAACGTTTATACGAAATGCCTTCGCCAGAAAAGAACATGTGGTCGCCATCTTCTTTGACCTGGAAAAGGCATATGACACAACGTGGACGTATGGGATTTTAAAAGATCTTTTTAACATGGGGTTGAGAGGGCGTATGCCTCTTTTTATTGAAAACTTTTTAAAGGACCGCCAGTTTCAGGTTCGTGTTGGATCGACGTTATCTGATCCTCACGAGCAGGAATTGGGGGTCCCTCAGGGTAGTATTTTATCTGTTACCCTCTTTTCAATTAAAATTAATAGTATCATCGACGCAATTGAGAATATGGTAGATTCGTCATTGTATGTCGATGACTTTTTGATCTGCTATAGCAGCAAAAAGATGAATGCTATAGAGCGCAAACTTCAGCTGTGTTTAAATAGGATTCAAAAATGGGCTATCGAAAATGGTTTTAAATTTTCAAAGACAAAAACGAATTGTGTACATTTTTGCAAACTTCGGAAACATCACCTCGATCCGGAGTTGAAAATTGATGGTAGTCCTATTAAAGTTGTTAAGGAAGTGAAATTCTTAGGTTTGTTGTTTGACAACAAACTGAATTTCACTTCCCACATAAAACATCTAAAAGTTAAATGTAAGAGAGCACTGAATCTACTGAAGGTTGTTGGTAGCACTGATTGGGGTGCTGACCAAAAAACTTTGCTCCATCTGTATAGATCACTTGTTCGATCAAAGTTAGATTACGGTTGTGTAGTTTACGGTTCTGCAAGGAAATCATATCTCAAACCACTTGATGCAATTCATAATGGTGGTGTTAGAATTAGTCTGGGGGCTTTTCGAACATCCCCTATAGACTCAATGCTTGTTGAAGCAGAGGAACCTTCTCTTGAGAAGCGCAGAATTAAATTATCTCTCCAATATGTGTCTAAACTTTTGGCCAATCCTTCAAATCCTGCTTATAATTGTGTTACAGACCCTCAAAATGTTGATTTCTTTAACCGCCACCAGAAACATATTCCTCCATTGGGAATTCGAATTAAACCCCACATGGAGTCCACCATAATTGAACCACATACAATAAAAGAAAATCGTAAAACACATATTCCTCCTTGGCATCTTAAAAAACCTACAGTTATTTTGGACCTTGCTTCTACCAAAAAATCTGATACCAATTCCTTGCAGTTCAAACAAAAATATGCCGAAATAAAGTCCAGGTATAGTGCATATACAAGGATTTATACGGATGGATCTAAAGATGGTGACAGGGTATCATCAGCTGCTGTTGCTGGTGATCATGTCGCCTCAATCAGAATACCGAATCAGAGTTCTATTTTCACAGCTGAAGTTAAAGCTATTCAACTCGCACTTGCGCACATCGAGAATGCGGAGGAAAGAAAGTCGATCATCTTCTCCGACTCTCTTTCCTCTTTCCTTGCTTTACTCAACCCCAGGTTGAAGAACCCTCTAGTTTTGGAACTTCGTGAGAAGTTAACAACTCTCATGTCTGGCCGATATGATATCGTGTTTTGCTGGTTACCCGGACATGTAGGTATCGCTGGTAACACCAAAGCAGACAGCGCAGCAAAACAGGCTTTAACAAAGCCTCTCACTGATTTTAAGATCCCTTTCAGTGATTTTAAGCCTCATATTAGTAACTACATCAAATCTATGTGGCAGGCGGAATGGGATGGAGCGACAAATAACAAGCTTCATCGCTTCCGATCAACTATTTCAGATCACTACCCGTCTAGTAACCTTTGTAGAAAGGATCTTGCAATTTTGACGCGGTGTCATATTGGTCATACACGACTTACACATTCCTTTTTGTTGGAGGGTAATTTGCGACCAGAATGTGTTCCCTGCCAGCAGGTGTTGTCAGTGGAACACATTCTTTTGAATTGTACTGATTTTAATCATGTTAGAGGGCAGTATTTTACAGTTGGATCTTTGAGAGATTTATTTTATCATACGAGCCCGCAAAAAGTCATCTCATTCTTGAAAGTAATCAACCTTTTTAATAAATTTTAAATTGTTTTTACCATTTTAATTTTCATCTATCTATATTTATTTCACAGGTTGATTTACATTTTTGTACTACTGGTCTCACTTTCTCATTATGCTTCACTCTCATCTTTTTTAAACCTCTTATTCAATTTGTTTCATATTTTAATCCATGGTCTTTTTTAAATATACACTTTCATCGCCACGATATAGCCTAAGCTGCTGATGTGGCGTAAAGCACCAACAAATAAATAAATATACCTTGTAACTTACACCCTGTACCATATACCTTATACCTTGTACATTATACCTTGTACCTTGTACCTTATACCTTGCACCTTATACCTAACACCCTGTACCTTATACCTTACACCCTGTACCTTGTACCTTACACCTTGTACCTTATACCTTATACCTTGTATCTTATACCTTGTACCTTGTACCTTATACCTTGTAACTTACACCCTGTACCATATACCTTGTACCTTATACCTTGTACCTTATACCTTGCACCCTGTACCTTATACTTATACCTTGTACCTTGTACCTTATACCTTGTGACTTACACCCTGCACCTTATACCTTGTACCTTATACCTTACACCCTGTACCTTATACCTTATACCTTGTAACTTACACTCTGTACCATATACCTTATACCTTGTACATTATACCTTGTACCTTATACCTTTCACTCTGTACCTTATACTTATACATTATACCTTGTACCTTATACCCTGGTTAGGGTTAGGGTCAGGGTTACCTTTATACCTCATACCTTATACCTCTCTTTCTTCCTTACTCTCTGTTCCTTTGTTTCTCTCTATCAGTGTATATACTACCCAATATGTCCAAGTTTCTTTTCCCTTTATTTGAAAAAGATGTGAGAGCTCATTATCACTGCACTGTGTGTGAATCAAACAGGTATTATGTTACACCACCAGTCCATGGGTCCGTTTGTCTGTGCATCAGTCCATCACACAGTACATCTGTGTGTCATCGAATTAATTTTTCTGCAATGCCATACTACACTATTAAAGGTACGAACGCCAGTCTACATCAATATGATTTTACAATTTTTAATGTGAAACTCCGAAGTACTAATCGCGACCTGAGTTCCATTTGGCCCCAAGTGACATCTTGTAAGGAAGTCACTTGGGACACAATGGAACTCAGGTAGCGTAATAGGTGAGATAAGCATCGAAATATCAGGTTACTTGGTTTTTTGACACTATCCCCTCTCACACTATTGGAGGCAGAAGTGTTAAACATTGGCATTGATTTATCTAACACTAATGTACACTGTAAAGGTTTGAGTACTTGAGAACGCCACTCAATTGGTGAAAAAAGGAGAGATAATCTTATAAAAATATTCATTTTTCGGCTTTTCATCTATCTCCTCTCACTCTATTAGAGAAAGAAGCTTCTAACTCTGGGAGTTGATTGACCTATGTTGATCTGACTGGTCTATCGGGATACAACGTAATAATTTCAGATTTTTTACTGAACTGACATGAATTCGTTTTTATTGTTTCCTTGTTTCATATACCGATGTTTGCATATTGTATTATAATAAATAACTGTGCTATAATTTGTGTTTTGTTTTCTTCGAATTGCTGGAACTATCCCAAACTTATAGCAATCGCATTTGTTTGCATAAATTACAACGATTAGTGAGTCCACACTCAACGCTTTGTATTTTCACCCTAAATGACGGATTTTAGAGAACCACCGCCGTTTTTCTCTTTATATATTTCACACGAAAAAATAATCTCAAATTTCGTGTGAAAATATAAAAAGGAATATGGCAGGGAATATATTCTGAATCTTTGTCTTGTATTGTAACAGAATCTGACGTTTACGCTATTAGGTCTACAAGGTAGTTTTAACTGAATGGATTCCCAATCCTGATGTCCATTATTATTTGTTTCGATGTTCGACCAGAATCTCACCCCCATCAACGACATGGGAATATCAACATACAACAATAAAAATAATCCATTGACCATTATTCAAATTTTACAACATGTGATAGTCCATCGCAATGGTTGCTATTTGTTGTAATAACACCTGCTATGACGCGTTAACTTGGTAATAACACATGCTATGACGCGTTGAATTCTCAATATCACACGCTAAATCCGAAAATTGGTCATTCAGTATAATAAAAAACATAGTGACCGTTGTTCAGTGTGTTATGGTAGATTAGCCCCCTCCGAAAAAAATTAACGCCCTTGAATTCGTCTCGGGCTTTAATTTCTTTTCTTCGGGTGCTTATCTACCATAACACACTGAACAACGGTCACTATGTTTATAATATCACTGCTTTATAATAGAGTGGTGATGTGTTTGGATAACAGTCAATATATCTCATTTCGCGGAACGGGGTGTCAGGAGCTGAATCTTTGGTAGTAGTCAGACGCCTGCCCACAAACTAGGCTAGATCTGTGGCTCTGAAACATGACGTCAGGACGATATACCGGTATACCGTGGTATGTTTTCAATATAGGTACGATGTATTAAATAGAGTTTATTTCATTTTTACAGCAATGATGGATGATGTATCTGAGAGGCTAGAAGCTCTAGAAGAAGGCTGCGTGAGTTTAGATGTGGTTACAGGACTCTTCGAAAACATCGCAGAACAAAACAAAGCCCTCAGCGCCAACATAATGGCCACTGTTGAAAAGAGAATGACTGAAATGACGGAACGTTTTGAGGGACATGTTAAAAATGAAATTGAAGATTCAGTGAAAAAAACAAAAGAAGATCTAAAAAACGATGTGGAGGAAGTATTACAGGCATGTTTGCCGACTGTGCTAAAGGGAAGAAGCTGCAAGGAATTTTGGCAAAGAGACGTGCAGCAAATAGTAGATGAAAGTGTGGAGAAGAAAGTGAAGGAGGTTCTCAAAAGAGCATCATTTAAATTAGACGTTGAAGAGGAGTTAATGGACCTTGACGACATTGACTTAGATATGAATGACACCATTGAATCGGAGCTGGAGACAAGCACTGAAAATGCAACATCAGGACCATCGACTGAAACACAAGTGGAACAGACCAGCACGGGTCCAAAAAGAAGAAGATTCAATTGGTCCATGCATAAGTCGCAGGAGAGCTTTATAAAGGAAAAGGCGGAGAAAGGGGGGTGGGCTAAATCTAAGGCATTGAAAGAGCAAATTTGGCTTGAAGGGGTAGAGAAGAAAATTTGGCCCGACACACCCGATTGGGCATTTGTTTGCATAAATTACAACGATTAGTGAGTCCACACTCAACGCTTTGTATTTTCACCCTAAATGACGGATTTTAGAGAACCACCGCCGTTTTTCTCTTTATATATTTCACACGAAAAAATAATCTCAAATTTCGTATGAAAATATAAAAAGGAATATGGCAGGGAATATATTCTGAATCTTTGTCTTGTATTGTAACAGAATCTGACGTTTACGACATGGGAATATCAACATACAACAATAAAAATAATCCATTGACCATTATTCAAATTTTACAACATGTGATAGTCCATCGCAATGGTTGCCATTTGTTGTAATAACACCTGCTATGACGCGTTAACTTGGTAATAACACATGCTATGACGCGTTGAATTCTCAATATCACACGCTAAATCCGAAAATTGGTCATTCAGTATAATAAAAAACATAGTGACCGTTGTTCAGTGTGTTATGGTAGATTAGCCCCCTCAGAAAAAAATTAACGCCCTTGAATTCGTCTCGGGCTTTAATTTCTTTTCTTCGGGTGCTTATCCACCATAACACACTGAACAACGGTCACTATGTTTATAATATCACTGCTTTATAATAGAGTGGTGATGTGTTTGGATAACAGTCAATATATCTCATTTCGCGGAACGGGGTGTCAGGAGCTGAATCTTTGGTAGTAGTCAGACGCCTGCGCACCAACTAGGCTAGATCTGTGGCTCTGAAACATGACGTCAGGACGATATACCGGTATACCGTGGTATGTTTTCAATATAGGTACGATGTATTAAATAGAGTTTATTTCATTTTTACAGCAATGATGGATGATGTATCTGAGAGGCTAGAAGCTCTAGAAGAAGGCTGCGTGAGTTTAGATGTGGTTACAGGACTCTTCGAAAACATCGCAGAACAAAACAAAGCCCTCAGCGCCAACATAATGGCCACTGTTGAAAAGAGAATGACTGAAATGACGGAACGTTTTGAGGGACATGTTAAAAATGAAATTGAAGATTCAGTGAAAAAAACAAAAGAAGATCTAAAAAACGATGCGGAGGAAGTATTACAGGCATGTTTGCCGACTGTGCTAAAGGGAAGAAGCTGCAAGGAATTTTGGCAAAGAGACGTGCAGCAAATAGTAGATGAAAGTGTGGAGAAGAAAGTGAAGGAGGTTCTCAAAAGAGCATCATTTAAATTAGACGTTGAAGAGGAGTTAATGGACCTTGACGACATTAACTTAGATATGAATGACACCATTGAATCGGAGCTGGAGACAAGCACTGAAAATGCAACATCAGGACCATCGACTGAAACACAAGTGGAACAGACCAGCACGGGTCCAAAAAGAAGAAGATTCAATTGGTCCATGCATAAGTCGCAGGAGAGCTTTATAAAGGAAAAGGCGGAGAAAGGGGGGTGAGCTAAATCTAAGGCATTGAAAGAGCAAATTTGGCTTGAAGGGGTAGAGAAGAAAATTTGGCCCGACACACCCGATTGGAAAAAGAGAATGGACTACAAAATTCAAACCTTTTATAAAGTCAACAGAGTGTTGCTCGACTCCAACAGTGTGATTTGAATACTCGTCACACTGTTTGTGTCAATCAAAGTTCTGTTGACTAGTTAAAGTTCACTAACCCGTCAAGTTGACATACTTTTTATGGTATCTTATTGAAAATAAGCTTACTTTAATATTGTTTCGTTTTACATCACCATGGATTGCATATCGTCACCTAAGAACCAGAAGGTTCTATGCTCCATACGGGACATAGAACCTTCTGGTTCTTAGGCGACGATATTCAGGTTAGGAATACCTTTCTTCTTATAGAAATGACCCGGCCTGCCCTGAAGCGAAACAGATGCTAGTTCACTATATCACAAGCCTTCTATAAGTTGGTTGTAAGTGAATGATGAAACAATTTCTTTGGTTTACAAGTTAAACCGAAGATATTGTTTGATCATTCACTTGCAACCAACTTACAGATTAGCTACATAGCTCAATAGTCTTTTGTTTGCTCCTTGATAGCCCTGCTCATTTCTATAAGAGGGAATGCAAGTTGCGCCCTTTTTATGTTAATTTTATTCACTTTTATTAAAAATAATTGAACAATTTCAGCATGTTGGTTTGGTTTATTTGACCCTCAGAATTCTTCCAATAGGAAACGCATTTGACCAAAAACGTGAATAAATTGTATATAACTTATAGGACTTTGAAGCTCTGTTGACTAGTTAAAGTTCACTAACCCATCAAGTTGACATACTTTTTTTGGTATCTTATTGAAAATAAGCTTATTTTAATAATTGTTTCGTTTTACATCACCATGGATTGCATATCGTTGCCTAAGAACCAGAAGGTTCTATGCCCCATACGAGACATAGAACCTTCTGGTTCTTAGGCGGCGATATTCAGGTCAGGAATACCTTTCTTTTCATTCAAATGAACCAGCCTGCCCTGAAGTGAAACATATCCTAGTTCACTATATCACAAGCCTACTATAAGTTGGTTGTAAGTGAATGATGAAACAATTTCTTCGGTTTACAAGTTAAACAGAAGATATTGTTTCAACATTCACTTGCAACCAACTTACAGGTTAGCTACATATCTCAATAATCTTTTGTTTGCTCTCTGATAGCACTGCTCATTTCTATAAGAAGGAATGTAAGTTGTGCCCTTTTTATGTTAATTTTATTCACTTTTATTAAAAATAATTGAACAATTTGAGCATGTTGGTTTGGTTTATTTGACCCACAGAATTCTTCCAATAAGAAATGCATTTGACAAAAAACGTGAATACATTGTATATAACTTATAGGACTTTCAAGCTCTGTTAACTAGTTAAAGTCCACTAACCCGTCAAGTTGACATACCTTTTTGGTATCTTATTGAAAATAAGCTTATTTTAATTTTGTTTCGTTCTACATCATCATGGATTGCATATCGTCGCCTAAGAACCAGAAGATTCTATGCCCCATATGGGACATAGAACCTTCTGGTTCTTAGGCGACGATATTCAGGCTAGGAATAACTTTCTTCTTATAGAAATGAACCGGCCTGCCTGAAGCGAAACAGATGATAGTTCGCTATATCACAAGCCTACTATAAGTTGGTTGTAACTGAATGATGAAACAATTTCTTTGGTTTACAAGTTGAACCGAAGATATTGTTTGATCATTCACTTGCAACCAACTTACAGATTAGCTACATATCTCAATAGTCTTTTGTCTGCTCCCTAATAGCCCTGCTCATTTCTATAAGAAGGAATGCAAGTTGCGCCCTTTTTGAACATTCACTTGCAACCAACTTACAGGTTAGCTACATATCTCAATAATCTTTTGTTTGCTCTCTGATAGCACTGCTCATTTCTATAAGAAGGAATGTAAGTTGTGCCCTTTTTATGTTAATTTTATTCACTTTTATTAAAAATAATTGAACAATTCGAGCATGTTGGTTTGGTTTATTTGACCCACAGAATTCTTCCAATAAGAAATGCATTTGACAAAAAACGTGAATACATTGTATATAACTTATAGGACTTTCAAGCTCTGTTAACTAGTTAAAGTCCACTCACCCGTCAAGTTGACATACCTTTTTGGTATCTTATTGAAAATAAGCTTATTTTAATTTTGTTTCGTTTTACATCATCATGGATTGCATATCGTCGCCTAAGAACCAGAAGATTCTATGCCCCATATGGGACATAGAACCTTCTGGTTCTTAGGCGACGATATTCAGGCTAGGAATAACTTTCTTCTTATAGAAATGAACCGGCCTGCCTGAAGCGAAACAGATGATAGTTCGCTATATCACAAGCCTACTATAAGTTGGTTGTAACTGAAT
Source organism: Pictodentalium vernedei (assembly GCA_031216915.1). Lineage (NCBI taxonomy): Eukaryota > Metazoa > Mollusca > Scaphopoda > Dentaliida > Dentaliidae > Pictodentalium > Pictodentalium vernedei. Next base: position 369,741,058 of record CM062291.1, read on the forward strand.
GATGAAACAATTTCTTTGGTTTACAAGTTGAACCGAAGATATTGTTTGATCATTCACTTGCAACCAACTTACAGATTAGCTACATATCTCAATAGTCTTTTGTCTGCTCCCTAATAGCCCTGCTCATTTCTATAAGAAGGAATGCAAGTTGCGCCCTTTTTATGTTAATTTTATTCACTTTTATTAAAAATAATTGAACAATTTCAGCATGTTGGTTTGGTTTATTTGACCCCCAGAATTCTTCACATAAGAAACGCATTTGACCAAAAACGTGAATAAATTGTATATAACTTATAGGACTTTCAAGCTCTGTTAACTAGTTAAAGTCCACTCACCCGTCAAGTTGACATACCTTTTTGGTATCTTATTGAAAATAAGCTTATTTTAATTTTGTTTCGTTTTACATCATCATGGATTGCATATCGTCGCCTAAGAACCAGAAGATTCTATGCCCCATATGGGACATAGAACCTTCTGGTTCTTAGGCGACGATATTCAGGCTAGGAATAACTTTCTTCTTATAGAAATGAACCGGCCTGCCTGAAGCGAAACAGATGATAGTTCGCTATATCACAAGCCTACTATAAGTTGGTTGTAACTGAATGATGAAACAATTTCTTTGGTTTACAAGTTGAACCGAAGATATTGTTTGATCATTCACTTGCAACCAACTTACAGATTAGCTACATATCTCAATAGTCTTTTGTCTGCTCCCTAATAGCCCTGCTCATTTCTATAAGAAGGAATGCAAGTTGCGCCCTTTTTGAACATTCACTTGCAACCAACTTACAGGTTAGCTACATATCTCAATAATCTTTTGTTTGCTCTCTGATAGCACTGCTCATTTCTATAAGAAGGAATGTAAGTTGTGCCCTTTTTATGTTAATTTTATTCACTTTTATTAAAAATAATTGAACAATTTCAGCATGTTGGTTTGGTTTATTTGACCCACAGAATTCTTCCAATAAGAAATGCATTTGACAAAAAACGTGAATACATTGTATATAACTTATAGGACTTTCAAGCTCTGTTAACTAGTTAAAGTCCACTAACCCGTCAAGTTGACATACCTTTTTGGTATCTTATTGAAAATAAGCTTATTTTAATTTTGTTTCGTTTTACATCATCATGGATTGCATATCGTCGCCTAAGAACCAGAAGATTCTATGCCCCATATGGGACATAGAACCTTCTGGTTCTTAGGCGACGATATTCAGGCTAGGAATAACTTTCTTCTTATAGAAATGAACCGGCTTGCCTGAAGCGAAACAGATGATAGTTCGCTATATCACAAGCCTACTATAAGTTGGTTGTAACTGAATGATGAAACAATTTCTTTGGTTTACAAGTTGAACCGAAGATATTGTTTGATCATTCACTTGCAACCAACTTACAGATTAGCTACATATCTCAATAGTCTTTTGTCTGCTCCCTAATAGCCCTGCTCATTTCTATAAGAAGGAATGCAAGTTGCGCCCTTTTTATGTTAATTTTATTCACTTTTATTAAAAATAATTGAACAATTTCAGCATGTTGGTTTGGTTTATTTGACCCCCAGAATTCTTCACATAAGAAACGCATTTGACCAAAAACGTGAATAAATTGTATATAACTTATAGGACTTTCAAGGATATACTGGAGCAATTTTTGTGACAGTTATACAAAATTCCCGTAAAGTATCCAGTCAGCAAGTTCAACAAACAGCTAAATGCTGTTTGTTGAACTTCCTGACTAGAGATTTTTGAAACCCGTTATTTCAAATTTATTGATCGGTCAAAAAACAACAGCTGATAAATGACTGCTGCTGCTCGTATAGCATTCAAAATAACCTAAAGAAATCTCCAGTCAAGAAGTTCATCACACAGCTAAATGTTGTTTGTTGAACTTCATGAATGGAGATTTTTTAAAGGTTATTTTGAATTTATTTGCTGATCGAATGATAAGTACTTTACAAGACTTTCAATCCCTAAGATCATATTGTGATTGACAGTCCTCTGGGTACTGTAGATGACCTGCACACCGACCCACTTTCCAACCAGCCTCTCAATCGATACCTTTTTCCTGTTTTTACACAAATTGAGAAAATGAGAAATAAGAGAAATGAGAAAATGTAAATACATTCTTTGCTTAATTAGAATAGTTTATTGAATCTCAGTGTGTCTCTTTTCACAACAACAAGAGATAAATGAATGCTCAACTAAAATGTATAGCATTCAAGGTAACCTATAGACAATCTGCAGTCAGGAAGTTTATCAAACAACTAAAATTTGTTTGTTGAACTTCTAGCCTGGAGATTTTCCAAAGGTTGCTTCAAATTGATTGGCTGATAAAATGATAGGACACTTTCAACTCCTATGGCATATCGTCTCTCTTGTCTCCTCCACACATTATATATTGTCAACCCTGGAATAATCCATTTAATTTTTAGAGAGTCTTTTCTCCAAAACAACAGCAGATAAATGGCTGCTGCTCGTATAGCATTCAAAGTAACCTAAAAAAATCTCCAGTCAAGAAGTTCATCAAACAGCAAAATTTTGTTAGTTGAACTTCTCGACTGGAGATTTTTTAAAGGTTATTTTGAATTTATTGGCTGATCGAATGATAAGTACTTTATAACACTTTCAACCCCTAAGATCATATTGTGATTGGCAGCCCTCTGGGTACTGTAGATGACCTGCACATCGACCCACTTTCCAACCACGCTCTCAATCGATATCTTATTCCTGTTTTTACCCAAATTGAGAAAATGAGAAATAAGAGAAATGAGAAAATGTAAATGCATTCTTTGCTTAAATAGAATAGTTTATTGAATCTCAGTGTGTCTCTTTTCACAACAACAAGAGATAAATGAATGCTCAACTAAAATGTATAGCATTCAAGGTAACCTACAGAAAATCTCCAGTCAGGAAGTTTATCAAACAACTAAAATTTGTTTTTGTGGGAGTGACTTTCCAACAATTGCGACAAGACAAATGAGAAAAATAAAAAATGATTATTATATTCATTAGGATTTCAAACGGTAATATTTAGCTTTAAATGCTCTATCGGTGCGACAGGGTAAATTGAATTCTTCGCAGTACTGTTGGTAAATTTCATATGCATCAGAGACACTTTTGCAATTCTTGCTTATGACTCGGTCGACGCATTGGATTTCTGCAATATTCCATCGACCCGAAAAACCAGAACTTGTTTTTTTCCTATTGACACGTGTAACGTTTTCTGATGGCTCGATTGGAGGTGGTGGAGCTTCAACATCATCTTCGTTTTCGACTTTGTTTACATCAGAATTAGTTGGGGACAGTGCTCTTTCAATGTCGTCTTCAAGTATTCCAATCTCCTTCGACTGTTCTGACAAGTAAATTGGCAGTGTCTCGTGTAGTTGATATGCTACAAAAGGTAAAACACTTGGAATCCTGAAGTTTGACAAAATTTTCTTTTTCTGAAGAAACGTGGAGCAGTTTGACCATATTGTATTAACTTCTTTGTGTAATAAATTCAGTGCTGAAAAATTTACATACCATTGGTTTTGTAGTAATGCCAGACATGTAATGTATGTAGTTAACTTAACAAGAACAGTTCTTTCCAATAAATTGTGTCCTAGCCTTTCCAATACGTCAGGTACCCATGGAAAGTAGTAGGAATCTGAAGTTTGGACGTAATCATTAAATTTAGATGCGTGTACCAAATCTCGTTTTTCTAACAGCTGAATGATATCCAATGTTATAGTGGAATATTCCCGTTCCGAAACATTATCACTAATTGCCAACAACACGCGCAACACTGCATCTGAAGGCCAATGAAAGCATTTGCGTCTAGATTTATTTGTAAATCTTACATCGGGAAAATATCTAATTTTCATACTTTCAACTCCACACTTTAAAATATCGTAAAGATTAAGGTTGTTTTCTTCCATCATTTCTAGTGCTCTGTGGAATGTGTAAGGATATTTGTACATCTCTTTTTCAATTAGTTGCGCACATAATGTATCAACTGTTATTGTTCCAGAAAGTCGAGCCCATGGTGGTACATTTTGCAGTTTTAGATCAGATATAAAAGATATATCACATTTCGCCAATCGCTTGGGGTCTTCCAGCAGATCAGACAGTAAAACCAAAATAGCTCTTGTGCCCAATTGCGAGTTACTTGATTCCAAATAATCACTGAAAGTAAACAACCGCCGAATTCTTCTCTGTTGGCAAATGTCATTGGTAACTATTACACGCAGCATTGGTGTTGACGCTTCATTTAAAGCACAAATCATCGCATCTTCTAGGCAAATAAAGCCCCGTTCCCATGTTAAACTTCTGCTCGGATTAGATCCACCTGGCCCTAGATTTACTGCAAAAACATTGTCAATTGCTGCATTTGGTTTACCTTTCCACAACATTTCAACTGCAGCTTCATATTGGTACGTTTCCCAACAAGCTAAGAATCCACCACGGTGTTTATGATTTTCTAAGTTGTCATCTAATTTTTTACACAGTGCCTCACCAATACATTTTACAACTGATATTAAGGAACCGGTGCGCACAAATACTGGTTCCAATATTGGAATAATGAGTGGATATCTGGAGAGAAGATTTGATAGATTGTGTAATGAGAAATATTGACTAGGATCAACTGTGTCGTACTCATTATTTGTGTAACACACTAGTTCTACACGAGCTTTAACAATTCCAAATTTTAGGACATTCTCCTTGCATTCGGCTATGTATTGTTTAGCCTTGTTTTCCAAACTCATTTGAGAATTTTTGCCACATAATCCACAATTTATTATACACCTATATACAGGGTGAACTAAATTCGTATTTAAGTGTGGTGTATCTGAATAAAACTGTAAAAAAGTTATGTTTTCCGGTAATGTGCACAGATTGCGAAGTTCGTTTGAAATAGACAATCTACGGCCATCCGTGTTACTTTGGAAGTTAGCACAATCACTTAGCGTTAAAGCAGTAAAAAATGACCCCCTGTCCCCAACAATATCTTGCAGTCCATGCCGTGACCAAAATAGGTTGTAGTTGTCGCGGAATGAGCCAATCGTGGCTGCAATATGTACAGTTGTTATTGCATTTTGGCGCAAAAACAAGTTTAAAGGTATATTTTGTGAACTTCTATCACCAAACGTAAAACAAATTAAAGTTGGTTTAAAATTGTTGGGAGCTAATGTTCGCTCAAGAACAGTGTCAAACAAACTCAACATAAATGCTCTATCATCACATAAAATGTGAAGCCTTCGAATGTCAAAAACTGAATTTTTCTTAAATGTATTCCTGCTTATCTGGCTAGGTGGCAGTGTGCAGATTACTTTGGAAATTTCTTTGCGAAATGCATCATAGTATTGATACTGTATTTCTTCAATTTGTGAACGAGAAAAGTTTTTCCAATTGCAAGTGTCCGGCTTTGGCAATAAGGCAAAATGAAACTCGAAGGCAGAGACGTCAAAAAGTTTTACACTACAGGACCACTTCAAATACTGAAGAGCTTTTTCACTAAATCTGTACAGCTGGAAATGCTTTTTAATTATAGGGTATACAGAAATTAAACTACGCTTCTGGAATGGCAAAATGTTGAAGTAAGAAAACTTTGCAGTAATATCTGAAAACTTTTCAAATGTTGACACCAGTCCATCTATGTCGAATTTAACATTAGTCCACAATGCTTGCTCATTAGGTGTTAGCTCACAATCTCGCAATCGCAAATTTTTTTCTCGTCTTAAAATGTTGTCTGCAGTGTTTTGACCTATTTGCTTTACCACATTAGCGTTTTCCACCCCTGTTTCCAGGAATCCCTGTGTACCACCATCCCTAAAATAAAAAAAAAAACAAAGAATGAATTTAAGGTATAGGGTATAATATAAGGTGTGAGAGAAAATTGACAACATACAAGGTATAAGGTTTAAGATACAAGGTAAAAGGTATTAAGTACAAAACACCTTATACTCTATACCTTGTGTCTTAAAACGTGTACCTGGTGCCAAACGGTGCCATTAAATTCCACATTGTACCTTTCATATTGTACTTTATACCTTGTATCTTATATCTTTTCCATATGCCCCTGTAACATTTATACCTGTACTTCCAGGTACAATGCATAAGGTACAGCTAAAAGGTACTGAGTATAAGGTACAAGGTACGAAATATATGGTAAAGTTACAAGGTATATGACACAAGGTACTAGGTGTAAGGTATAGGGTGACAGGTACAAGGTATAAGTCATAAGATATAAGATACTGGGTATATGGTATACAGGGTAAAGTAAAAGGTACTTGGTATAAGATATAAGATGTGAGGTACTATGCATGCAGTACAAGATGTAAGGTAAAAGGTATTGAGTATAAGGTACAAGGTTATAAATAAAGTAAACTTACAAGGTATATGACCCAAGGTACTATAGGTGACGTACGAAACGCACCAAGGCTAATTCTGATACCACTATGATGGATGGCATCAAGAGGTTTCAGATAGGATTTCCTAGCCGAACCGTAACTCAATCTCAACATGTTTCTGCACAGTGGCTAATCATGACCACGACAGTTTTACGAGTGGAGGAAGCCGGGGTAGATAACCACCGAGCAAAGGCGAGCAACTGTCAGGTGCTCCATCGACGTGCAGTACGCCGTCACCATGCCCCCACGTGGGCAATGATGTGAAGTGTCTTGCCGTAGATGGGATTGGAACCGAGGACTTCTCGGTTTGCAGCCCACACCTCTACCTCCTGAGCCAACGAGCCCCCTTAAATACACAAATAGCATATGCAATTATAGAAATCGAGACACTCAGCGCCGAACAGACTGCTGGTTCAAAAAATCAAGGACATAGCACTGGGCCCAGATGGCCAGATAACTCAACATTCCGATCAATACAACCCACTAATAGGTCTCTAATGACCATATATCAGTCCAAATAATTTTAAAGTGTTCGGCTCGGCATAAAATGGTAACAGGAACAACAATTGCAAAGAACTGTAAAAAATGTGTTTTCGAGTCGTTTTATCACCAACCCACCATGGTATCATGCACTGAAATTTTGTGCGACCCTCCCCTTTCCGGCGAAAGTGGTAACAGTTGCAGTTCTTTCGGTGAAATTAAAACAAATCTCAATATGAAGGAGTTAAAAAGAGCGCTGTTAAATAATTTTTTTACTCGAAAATTCGTGGCTTTTCCGAATTCCGTGTCTCGGAGGTTACATCACATAACGGGTTAACGCCGATAGAGCCTTAGAGGCTGATGTGACGTTAAGGACCAAAAATGTAAATACATTCGCTACAGTTAAATGCAATTATTTCTGGTTTTACAACAATTCTCTACGGGAGTGTCTATTTACCATCCGGATGGTAAATAGCCATTTTAGCTCTTGCGGGCCATTTACCATCCGGATGGTAAATAGCGATTTTGATTTTCAGGGATATCTCCACAATTTGTCGATTGACATCCGGGTATTCATACTATTATTATTATTTATTATTATTTATTGGTGCTTAACGCCACATCGACAACAAAGGTCATATCGTGGCGAGAAAGTCATGAAAACGAGTTAAAAGGTAATGGTCAGGACTGCTTTTAAAAAGAAAAAAAATTGTGATAGATGAACGATAATACAATGAAAATGAATATTCATAATGAAAGAAGAACAACAAATATAATACAAATCAACCTATTGATACCAAATCATGATGGGAAGATTAAAAGACAAAGCTCTAAAACTTGCTAAAAAGGTTGATTTCTTTTAGAAAAGACAAAAGCTTGCGCGGACTGGTAGTGTAAAAAAGGTCTCTAAGAGACTCCACAGTGAAAAACCGCCGCCTAACGTGATCGAAATCTGTACAATCTAAAAGAATGTGTTCCACTGTCAGCCCCTGCCGACAAGGAACACATTCAGGTCGCAGAGTGCCCTCTAATAAGAAACTATGAGTGAGTCTGGTATGACCAATATGACATCTTGTAAGGATAACGTGATCTTTTCGACAAAGATGAGAAAAAGGATAATAATCAGACACAGTTGGTCGGAAACGGTGGAGCTTGTTATTGGTAGCTCCATTCCATTCCGACTGCCACAAAGACCGGATGTATTTAGAAATAAGTGGCTTGTAATCACTGTAAGGAATTGGAAAATCAGTGATTGGCTTACTCAGAGCCTTTTTTGCTGCACTGTCTGCCCTGGTGTTACCAGCAATACCAACGTGTCCAGGTAACCAGCAAAACACAATATCATATTGGTCAGACTTCATTACAGTAAGTCGTTCACGAAGTGACAAGATTAGAGGGTTCTTCAACCTGGGGTTGAGAAGAGCCTGTAAACAAGAAAGAGAATCGGAGAAGATAATGGACTTCCATTCCTCTTCAGCCTCAATCTCATCGAGCGCAAGGTCAATAGCTTTTACCTCAGCTGTAAAAATGGAACTCGTATCAGGTATCCTGGTTGAGGTGGTCTGATCACCACTAACGACAGCAGATGATACTCTATCATTATCCTTGGATCCATCTGTATAGAACATAGTGTATGCTCTATAGTGAGACTTAATCTCGGCATACGCTTGCTTAAATTGCAAAGAATTTGTGTGTGCCTTTTTAGAAGAGGCCAGATCTAAAATAACCTTGGGTTTTGACAGACGCCAAGGGGGTATATTTGGTTTACGATTTTCTGCCACAGAATCTGGAGCAATACCAGTAGCCTCCATGTGGGTTTTGATTCTGAGTCCCAGTGGAGGAATCTGTTTTGGATTTTTATCAAAAAAAACTTTATTTAGAGGTTTAAAAACATAGCAGTAAGCAGGATTTGAAGGATTTGCAGATAATTTTGAGACATATTGCAAAGAGAGTTTAATTCGACGCTTCTCAAGAGAAGGCTCGCCTGCTTCGATAAGAAGAGAATCTATAGGTGACGTACGAAACGCACCAAGGCTAATTCTGATACCACTATGATGGATGGCATCAAGAGGTTTCAGATAGGATTTCCTAGCCGAACCGTAAACCACACAACCATAATCCAACTTTGACTGTACAAGAGCTCTATACAGATGGAGCAGAGTTTTTTGGTCGGCACCCCAATCAGTGCTGCCAACAACTTTTAGCAGATTAAGTGCTTTCTTGCATTTAATTTTTAGTTGTTTGATGTGAGACCTAAAACTTAGTTTCTCATCAAACAACAAGCCAAGGAATTTCACTTCCTTTACAACTTTAAGTGGAGTTCCATTTAAAAATAACTCAGGATCCAGGTGGTGTTTCCGGAGTTTACAGAAATGAACACAATTTGTTTTACTTTTTGAAAACTTGAAACCATTTTCAGTAGCCCAGCGCTGAACCTTGTTTAAGGATAGCTGAAGTTTGCGCTCAATAGCAGGCATTTTCTTGCCACTGTAGCAGATGAGGAAATAATCTACATACAATGAAGAATCAACATTTGTTTCAATAGCTGTCACAATGCTGTTGATTTTTATTGAAAAAAGAGTAACAGATAGAATACTACCCTGAGGTACTCCCAATTCCTGGTCGTGAGGGTCAGATAATGTTGACCCAAGACGAACCTGGAAATTGCGGTCCTTTAAAAAATTTTCAATAAAAAGTGGCATTCTGCCTCTCAACCCCATGTTGAAGAGGTCTTTTAAAATCCCATACGTCCACGTAGTGTCATATGCCTTCTCCAGATCAAAGAACACGGCGACGACGTGTTCTTTTCTGGCAAAGGCATTTCTGATAAACGTTTCAAGGCGGACTAGATGATCAACCGTGCTTCTCTGGTTTCTGAAGCCACATTGAACATCTGCCAGCAGATTGTTCGATTCCAGAAACCAAACAAGCCGATCGTTGATCATTCTTTCCATGGTTTTGCAAAGGCAACTAGTGAGTGCTATTGGTCTATAGTTGCTTGGATTGCTGTGGTCCTTATCAGGCATAGGAATAGGAAGAATAGGAATGATTGTTGCTTTGCGCCAGGAAGATGGAAACTGGCCAGTCACCCATATATCATTAAAAATAGAAAGTAAAAGCTTGAGCGATGAATTTGGCAAATGTTTTAAAATCTGATAATGTATTTCATCAGGACCAGTTGCTGTATCTTTTGCTTTACTCAATGACGCTAGTAGCTCATCAATAGAAAATGGTTCATTATAATTTTCATCATTATCAGATTGGAATTTTAGTTTTTGTTTCTCCTGTTGCTTTTTAACAGGGATAAATTGCGGAGTGCAATTTTCAGAAGAGGAATTTTTGGAAAAGGTAGAAGCTAGGGTGTTCGAAATCTGTTTTTTAGATGTTATTTTATTATTATTATGTTCGAGGTGCTGTACTGTAGATTTTGATTCTTTACCTTTAATTTTCTTGATCATTTTTGATGGGGGTATTTTGATTCAATCTTGAAACATAATTTTGCCAGGACGTTTTCTTCTTTTGTTTGATGAGCCGTCGGGCTTGTGCTCGACCAATACGTAATTTATCTAAATTATTCGTCGTTGGTGACTTATTAAAATCCCGTTCAGCCTTTTTGCGTTGATGAATAGCCTGTTTGCAATCCGTGTCGAACCATGGTTTATGGAAACGTTTTGGATTTGCCGAGGTTTTAGGAATGACTTGGCTTGCAATGTCAATCAACTCTGTGGTGAAGTGTTCAATCTGGTCAGTACTGTCCTGAAAGAACTCCCGTGTGAGGCGTTCAGAACAAAGCGATGAGAAAGTGTCCCAGTCAGCCTTTTTAAAGTTCCACTGGGGCACCCTCTCATCATCCGCCGGAACTACACTCTCCAACATAATCGGAAAGTGGTCACTCCCGCACAGGTCATCTTCTGCCCTCCATGAAAAATCAAGGAAGACAGAAGGGCATGCAATTGTTAAGTCAATTGACGTGTAAGAACCAGATGCGGGGTGCAGGTAAGTATCTGACCCATCATTGAACAAGCACAAGTCATATTTTGTTATGAACTCTTCTACAGTTTTACCTTTTGCATCTTCTTGACTGCAGGAATTACCCCAAAGGGGGCTATGTGCGTTAAAATCACCCAACAAAATGTATGGAGTTGGGAGTTGTCGGACCAGCAGCTCAAGGTCATTCAGTTGTAAGGCTTTACTTGGTGAAACATAAATAGAACAAAGTGTAACTGTTTTGTCCAAAGTTAGGCGTACCGCCACAGCCTGTAAATTTGTCTGTAGTGGTACAGAACTGTGAATGATGTCGTTCCTAACCAAGACACTCGTTCCACGAATATGAAGATCATTATCATCTGCCCAGGCATTATACGAAGTATAATGCTTAAAAGCTGAATGATCCTGAGCCTCCGGCTTCTTTAAAAGAGTTTCCTGCAGGCAAAAAGCAGCAGGTTTATATTTTTGGCTGAGAAGACCCAGTTCATTAAAATTGGCTCTAAAACCTCGACAATTCCACTGTATTATATTACTTTTGTTTGTATCAGCCATATTTCATTGAAGAATTAGAGGGTGGACGTATGGGCGAAATAGCCCCGGAGGTTTTCTTCGGTGAATTTTTCCGCGGGGATCTATTCTGTGAGGAAGTCGGACGTAAGTGTTCGAAGGTGTCCTCGATACAATCACTTACCTCCATTCCCTCAAGGCCTTCAAACCTGTTACGAACAACAGGGTTTTGAAGCACCTTAGGTATTCTGTCCGATAATTGTTTTTGTTTCATTTTTTCTTTTCTTTTTTCTTCTTTTTCTAGTTTTCTCGTTTGATTCTGACTCAGATTCTGGTGTTGAGATTTTTGTTCTTGCTGTGCTTTAGACTTTGTTTTATTTTGTTCATTTTTGTGTTCTGAATTAGTGATATGTTCTTTATTTTGTACAGCTTTAGGCGTAATGTTTTCTAGTTTTCGTTCTGGTTTGTCCCCTGTTTTTGAAACTGTAGGTTCTGGTTTGAGGTTTTGTTCTTTTTTCTGTTCAAATTTATCTTTTAATTTCTCTGTTGTTTGCGTTGTGGAATTTGTTTGAATTGACTGTGTGTCGGGTTGGTCTATTGTGAAGCCCTGTACTAAAGATGGAATTGTTCCTCTAAGCCATGTGTATTGAGTTTGACATTCCACTGACGTTGTTGGTAATTTTTGAGTCAATTTTTTAGCGTATGTAGGTGATGATAAATTCATGCCAGGCATTGATGATACTATGTCTCTGGCCTCTTTGAAACTGATCTGTCGTTCACATCTAACTTTTTGAATTTCTTTTTCTTTTCTCCAGACAGGGCAATCCTTTGATGCAGCCACATGGTTGCCCTGACAGTTACAACATTTGATGGGATTAGTGCACTGGTCTTGATGTTCTTCGCCACATTTAAAAGAAATTTGCTTTCCTCTACAGTTACTCTGGCCATGGCCATACTTCTGACATCTGAAACATCGAAGTGGATTTGGTATATATAAATCCACTCCGACGTTCATATATCCGATTTTTAAAGATTTTGGTGGCTGAGAGGAGTTGAATGTTACAATGTATGTATTTGTTTGAATAGTTTTACCCTCTTTCTTTATTTCAATCCTTTTAACATACGTGACACCCTGTGATTGTAATTCTTTTTGTATTTCTAGTACATCAATGTCTAACAGTTCCCTAGTACGTAAAACGCCTTTGCAGCTATTTAGAGTTTTATGCGCAAAGGCGTTGACCTCCATATCGACGAGTTTATCCATCTTCAATAAATTTAATGCCTGCATTTCTCGTCTACATTCAATTAGTATGGCACCTAATCGTAATTTTCGAACATTTTTCACGTCGCCAGCTATACCCTTGATGGCTTTAGCCAATGCAAAGGGGTTAATATTTGATGCCTTTTGATCTTCATTGTTTGCATAAACTATAACAAATTTAGGCCAACTGTTTACTATAATGTTATCTTTTTCATGATCAGAGTCAGAATCAGAATCAGTTAAATCTAATGCATATCCTCGTTTTTGTTTTTTTTTTTGGTTGTTGCCATGTTGAGAAAATAGGTTGTTCATTGCCCGGCTCCCACCCACCATGGAGTCCAACAAGGGGTAGGGTTACTGCTATGCAGTGAACCCACCGGGTTGCCGGTATTCCCACATACCTGGTATGGGGCAGTATACTCAGCCAGTGTTGATGCCGAAGCATGCCACTGACTGATTGGCCCGTGTGTGGAAGTGCCAGGTCTTCAGATGGCGGCCATCCAATCAATCACTGTATAAACCACCGAAATAAAAGGTTGCCATGCATAACCGAAACAGACAGTGCAGCAAAATTAAGTGGCTATTAAAATATAAAGTGTTTAAAAACAGTACACAATGGCAATTATGTTATGTGAATAAAAGAAATGATTGACTGAATGGTCACCAAATGCCCCCCGACGTGACACCCAGTACTTTTTGGGGTGGGGGCTCCCGATTGGCCAGAACGGACCATCCGACCATCCTTCTACTCCCGAAATTGGGGCCAAAGCAGTGTGTTGAACTACATAATCTCCGAAATGGAGACCAGGGCTCCATCCCGGAGACTGCCCTAACCGGGGCTACGAGTCCTCAACTGCCAGGATTCCTTCTTCCGGGGCCTTCGGAACGCACCTCACGGGAGAACAAGGTGCCTGCCAGATGGTATTAGCAGGATTGATCATTTTGGTCCGGGGCTGCGTATTTATGTATTTCGCAGCGAACCAACTCAATTGAGCAAACCTGCCAATTAGAAATTAGCAAACCTGCCCAATTGAGCAGGCCGTCCTCTATCCGCCACCTGAGGACCCGCCTAGTAGGGGACGATCAAACCCCCCTAGGCCGGGTATTCATACACCAATGGACAGAGACGGACCTCACCGACGACACTGGAGCCACGGATGGCCACCGCTACAAATTTTAGACCGCCCAAGGCCGAAAAACGAATTTCAAGGTACTGAAAGACACTGAATTTCTGAGTTTTCGGGGATATCTCAAATTTTTGTGGATTGAAATCCAGGTATTTCCACACCGACTGACGCAGACCGACAACCCTAGGCCCATGGTTGGCCACCCCAACAAACTTTACAAGATCATGGCCCGGAAAACTGGGTTTTCAGAAACCGGATGGTAAATAGCGATTTTGATTTTTGGGGATATCTCTACATTTTGTTGATTGAAATCCAGGCATTTCTACACCGACTGACGCAGACCGACCCCACCGACAACCCTGGACACATTGTTGGCCATCCCTACGAACTTTACAAAACTCAGGCACGAAAAATCGGGTTTCCAGAAACTGGATGGTAAATAGCGATTTTGATTTTCGGGGATATCTGCATATTTTGTTGATTGAAATCCAGGTATTTCTACAACTGATGCAGACCGACCCCGCCGACAACTCTGGGCCCATGGTTAGCCACCCCTACGAACTTTACAAGACCCAGGCCCTAAAAACGGGTTTTTCAGAAACCGGATGGTAAATAGCGATTTTGATTTTCGGGATGTCTCCACATTTTGTTGATTGAAATCCAGGTATTTCTACAAAGGCTGACGCAGACCGACCGCACCGACAACTCTGGGCCGATGGTTGGCCACCCCTATGAACTTTACAAATCCCAGGCCCGAAAAACCGGGTTTTTAGATACCGGATGGTAAATAGCGATTTTGATTTGTTGTATATGTTGTCCTTTATAAAGTACTGTAGTCATAATTATAGTCAGCAACCAATTGTGTTATACAACAGTCATATTGAAGTGAACTTAGTATTATGTGTACATCAGTTGCATATGGTTATGTATGTAAGTTTGTAGTGGAACTCGAATAGCATAAATTCCCATTATAGTAGAGTGGCGTCCTTGCTATCAGAACATCAGTCATGTTCAAGTGAAGTTACTGTAATGTGTATATGAGTTACATACGATTAGGTGACATGAATGCAAGTATGTTGTGGAACTTTGATAGCATAAGTTCCCATTACAGTAGAGTGGGGTCCGTGCTTAGTACAATGCAGTACATAGTGATGCGAAAAGGTGGCCTTGACACATGCAGTCTCTAATGCCAGTGTCTAATATTGTTGTTTTACCTGTCCAGATATTGTGCCATAAACAATAAAATGGACATGGGGTGAAAATTAGTGTTAGCATGCGATGTCGGAAATGGGGCATACCACCCCCACCGGTTCAGTGCATGATGTGGCATACAAGTAACCCCTCCCCCCATCCCGCCATCCCAAGCACAACCCGCAACCTACATTATACATTACTTGTGCAACATTGTCTATAGAGCCCTGTGTAACCTCATCATAATGTGCATCAGCGTGGAGTGATAGGCTATTGCCTGACATTTGTATTTACCTAAATTACCTATAGGTCATACCGCTTCATATACCTTGCCCCTCCCGAACCTACACACCAGCATATTTGACAGTCCATCAAGTGCAAAACATGTACCAAAAAGCATCAATTCTGACTGTGTTATTCACACATAACACCCAGCTTGATATATAGATCATTAATAAGTTTGCTGATAGTTTGAGTATCTAAATTCAGAATATCTATATAACAGAACTCGTCCAGTGTAGTGGTCCGTCTCTGTCAATTGGTGTACAAATACCCAGCTGTCAATCGACAAAATGTGAAGATATCACCGAAAATCAAACTCGCAATTTACCATCCGGTTTCTGAAAACCCGGTTTTTCGGGCCTGGGTCTTGTAAAGTCCGTAGGGGTGGCGAAACATGGGTCCAGGATTGTCGATGGGATCGGTTTGCGTCAGTCGGTGTAGAAATATTTGGATTTCAATCAACAAAATTTGGAGATATCCCTAAAACTCAGAAATTCGGTGTCTTTCATACGTTTAAAATCGTTTTTTGGTCTTGGGCGGGCAAAAATTCGTAGCGGTGGCCAACTGTGGCTCCAGCGTTGTTGATGGGGTCCGTCTCTGTCCATTGGTGTACAAACGCCCGCATGTCAATCGACAAAATGTGGAGATATCCCTGAAAATCAAAACTCGTTATTTACCATCCGGTTTCCGCAAAGCCCGTTTTTCGTATTGGTGGCCAACCATGGACCCAGGTATGTCGGTGGAGTCGCTCTGCGTCAGTCGATGTAGAAATACCCGGATTTTAGTGGAAAAATGTGGAGATATCCCCGAAAATCGAATTAGTTATTTACCATCCGGTTTCTGAAAACCTGGTATTTCGGGTCTGAGTCTTGTAAAGGTTGTCGGAGGGGTCGGTCTGCGTCAGTCGATGTAGAAATACCTGGATTTCAGTAAACAAAATTTGGAGATATCCCCGAAATTTTGTGTCTTTCAGAACCTTGAAAATCGTTTTTCGGCCTTAGGCGGTCTAAAATTCGTAGCGGTGGCCATCCGTGGCTCCAGTGTCGTCGGTGGAGTCCGGCTCTGTACATTGGTGTGTGAATACCCGGATGTCAATCGACAAAATGTGGAGATATCCTCGAAAATCAGAATCGCTATTTACCATCCGGTTTCAGAAAACCCGGTTTTTCGGGCCTGGGTCTTGTAAAGTTCGTAGGGGTGGCCAACCATGTTTCCATGGTTGTCGGTGGGGTCGGTCTGCGTCAGTCGGTGTAGAAATACCTGAATTTCAATCAACAAAATTTGAAGATGTCCTCGAAAACTCGGAAATTCCGTGTCTTTCAGTACCTTGAAATTTGATTTTTTGGCCGTCTAAAATTCGTAGCGGTGGCCAGCCGTTGCCCCAGCGTCGTCGGTGGGGTTCATCTCTGTCCATTGGTGTATGAATACCCGGATGTCAATCGACAAAATATGGAGATATCCCCGAAAATCAAAATCGCTATTTACCATCCGGATGGTAAATTGCCTACAAAGCTTGTTTGGCTATTTGCCAACCGGATGGTAAATGGGTGATTCTACGGTAAAGGCGCACATTGCAGTCCTCTGTACAAATTATGCCACACCGGCTTACAGATCTGTTCCAGCCACATTTCTTATTGCTCAGATATTATTTGGAAGTCTTCCATTAAATTATCATCCCACTTTTACATAGAATCGTGGTTTTTGTCATAAAAATCAAGCCTGGAATATTGCTTGTAGCCAAATACCGCGTGTCCCAATCGCTGACATTACAACTTTCAGGATTTTTTATTCTCAGAAATTAACCTATTTTACCTCATTTATTCCCCTTAATTGAGCAACAAGTTGGAATGAATGTATTTCAAAACTTATTTCGGCAACAAAGCCAGCAGTTAATAGCTGGGCGTTGATTTTGTGCATAAAAACTCGTGTCCCGTAATTTCAATGTCATTACGCAAACCGCGCACTAAAATGACCGCGAAAAATAACGGGGAGCGTACAGCGCGTGTTTTACGTCACTATGACGTGCTGCGTCTGACGAAGAACGAAGAGGTGAAAATAAAATTGAGGACTGTCGTCCAAGTTTTCCAAATTAATCTATCTTAAGGTAAGAATAACGAGCGTACATTTATTCCATGTCATCACACGATACCCCACCGTTTTTTAACTGGTGAATTTCACTTAAGATATCGATCATTTCTGGGTAGCTTTAGAACACATCTTGTTGATAATCTAGGTGAGCCATTTGGTACCCGCCATCTCTGTGGTACAGTAAACACAAAAAGTTCAAAAGCTCATTACGCAAACAGTCATTACACTAACACATAACGACACACATTTATGTTTGTGTAATGACACGTTTGTTGGTGTAATGATCACTAATGATTGAAAACATTGCCTTGAGAGAAATTGTATCTTCCTATGTTCCCTTTTTAAAACTACAGATGATTTGCATGGCTCCCCGATACCTTCCCCAAGTTTGGAATGGTTGTGCGTTTTTTAATTTTCCGCCCATGAAACTTTTTTTCAAATATGTGTTTGTGTAATGACGTTTTTTGTTGGTGTAATGTAGACTGACTTGTATCAAAAGCATCTCTGATTAGAGCCAATTTTCCTACGTTATTATTTAGGATCAGTAGGATTCACATGACACAGAAGCATTTCGCTCCTGTCCGAATGGACGTGTATTTCTTCTTGTTTCCACCGTATAAGAACTTCGTTCAGGCACGTGTTTGTGTAATGACTACTTTGTCTATCTGGTGCCCTGAAATCATCTAGAATGTGTTGCAATGTGAATCTGAGCATACATGTGTTCCTTGGCAAATCTATACTTTCTCAATAACCATATTTTATTTTGATCAGTACATAGCAGTGTGTGTACAACTAGTGGAGTGTTGCTTGACTAAATATATTTGCTTGTGTAATGACAACATGCGTACTGGCAACTGTAGGAGCTCAACGATCTCATTCCAATGGGGGTCATAAGCTGAGTTTTTTTAGAAAAATAAAAACAAAATGCCGCTCAGGATCACCGATCCAATGTCGAGTTGTGACAACAGTTCCTCGCACCAAGGCCAACACACCTATGAAGTTTCATGACTCTAGGTTGAACCACTATCAAGTTCTCATCCGGAAACCAATTGTTGCGATATACTATGTTCAAGGTCACTGTGACCTTGACCTTTGACCTGGTGAGTCCAACATCAATAGGGTTCTTCTTCGCACCAAGGCCAACACGCCTGTAAAGTTTCATGACTCTAGGTTGAACCACTATCAAGTTATCATCCGGAAACCAATTGTTGCGATATACTATGTTGAAGGTCACTGTGACCTTGACCTTTGATTTGGTGAGTCCAAGATCAATAGAGTTCTTCCTCGCACCAAGGCCAACACACCTATGAAGTTTCGTGAATGTAGGTTGAACTACTATCAAGTTATCATCCGGAAAGTAATTGTTGCGATTTACTATGTTCAAGGTCACGTTGACCTTGACCTTTGACGTAGCGAGTCCAAAATCAATAGGGTTCTTCCCCTCACCAAGGCCAATCTACCTATGAAGTTTCATGAATGTGAGTTGAACCATTATCAAGTTATCATCCGGAAACCAATTGTTTAAGATTTACTACGTTCAAGGTCACTGTGACCTTGACCTTCGACGTAGCAGGTCCAAAATCAATAGGGTTCTTCCTCCCACCAAGACCAACCTACGTATGAAGTTTAATGAATGTGAGTTGAACCACTATCAAGTTATCATGCGGAAACCAATTGTTTACGACCGCCCGCCCACCCGCCCGCCCGTCCGTCCGCCCGCCCGCCCGCCATTCACCAAACTATAAGTCGAGTTTGACTTCGTCACAACTCGACTAATAATAAAAATTGGACTGATTTGAGGCATTTTATGTTGGTAACGCTGGACGATCTCTGCCGTTATGTTGGGTAAAGAGTTGAAGCTTTGTTGTGAAGTGGGTGCGACAGGGCCAGTAACACCGGAGCCAGTGATTACTGGGGGCCAGGCACGTGAATGCAAGTTCACCTTTAACACGGGCCCGCAAATATATTTCGGTCTGTCATGTTTGTTGCGATTTACTGAGCATTTTTTCTGTTGCGCAAATTGTGGACCTCACGCGATAACAAGTGACCACATGTCGAGTCCAATGCTTATGTTTACGACAATGAGGAACATTTGACTCCCTAAAAACAAATTTTCCAGGTCTCACATCGACGAGATGTTGATATCCCCTCTCGTACACGAATTCGCCCCACACATTGCGGCTCGTATAATCCCAGCAAACACGCCGCATAACTACAACGTTATGTAGCGTCGTAGTTAACGTTGTGTGTTCGCTGGGATGCGTTCCACATGGTAGGGCCTTGTTTTCAAAGCTAACACTAAGTCCCTGGTGGGTGGATGGAAGGATGAGGGAGGTTTTCAACTGTGATAATTACTTTTGCTGTTGGTCGCTTCTGAAAGGAGAAAACGCATGACATCAAGGGCATAGGAACCGGGGGGGGGGGGGGAGCACAGGGGTCCCGTGCCCCTCAACTTTTTTTGTGTTTTGGTGAAACTAATAGGCCTCGTAGTGAACTCTCCTACAGTCCTACATGTCTGTGATTTTGCACCAGTGTTGGCTGCCTGTATAACCAGCCAACACTGTCAAATTTGTCTTGGTACTACATACACACTGGTGTAACTTACACTGGTGTGTATGCAGTACCAAGACAACTTCAGTTTATTGGTTGTGGTTTCCATGACATATTCATGAACCTATAAAGGCATGATCAGGCATCTGTTCCAGATCATACGACATTTCCTTTGCGTAAATTTCGCAAATCTTGTATCACTAGGATGCAGCATTTGCATAATTCACGGGAAGGAAGTACCAGCATCTTTAAAAAATTCCCCAACATGCTGTTAAAAAATCGACTTTTTCTTTTGAAGAAAACAATAAGCTTTTCATCCCAAAAGCCACCAGAATGCCCCATTCGATACCCCGTTTCAACAATTTTCTCGAAACGCCACCACTCCCAGCCACCCCCCCCCCCCCCCCCGCTCCTCATTCCTTTCGCACCTTCAGCACTCGTGTTAGATGCCTTTAAATCTGCTGTTCAACCATAACATTCAATAATCAGAAATGTGTGCCCCCCCCCCCCCCCAACATTCAGAAATGTGTGCCCCCCCCCCCCCCCCCCCCCAATATTCAAATGCTTCCTACGCCACTGCCTGATAGTTGCACAATCATTCCCTTTGGGTGGCCGTTGACAAGCCACACATTGAGTTTCGGGTCAGTAAGTTGTGTCGGTCGTCATCTGCCATATGTGAACAACTATATGCGATGTGCACCCTTTCGCCGTCTGATGTAAACTGAGGGAGTCCTGAAATATTTCCAAACAAGCAATTTGTGGTGTAATCTGACATGTCGAATTTCTAATTTATGTTGTAATTCTATCGTTTCAGATGGCAGTGCCAAGGAAAAAAGTAATTACAGCGGCTGCCGCTAGACACAGAAAGTATATAGACAAGATAAAAAGTGACCCACAAAAACAAAGAGAATATTTGGAAAAACAGAAAAAAAAATACAAGCATCGAAAGACAACTGGTGAACTAAAATCTATAAAAGAAAAAACTGATCGAGAGTAAAGAACGCTTAGAAAAAGGTGGAGGATAAATACCACAAACTCGCGAAAAACTCGCAAAAGAGCAGCTAGTGCAATGCAGACGCCCCCACAAAGCCCCGAAAGAGCTGATTCTTACGATGAACCTAGTCAGAGAGGACGTCCAAAATTAAAAGACGCGTCGAGGTCAAAAGCCTACAGAAAAATTGCCAAATTGGAAAATATGCTCACTGTTAAAAGTCATATTGTCGAGAAATTCAGGGAAAAATGTGCGCGCATGAGGAAAAAGATTTCGGTTGAAAAAGTTATAAATGCACCTAAGACGGCAACGAATAAGCTCCTCAATCCCGCCGGATACTTGAAACCTCCAAAGAACACTAAGGTGAGGCGAGCCCTGGTCTTTCACCATGCGCTAATGCGGGACATATCAAGACTGGACGCGAACAAAAGAAGTACGCTGTTGCGAGGTCTTCGCCTTGATATCATCAGAAAATATCGTTGCAAAAAATAATGGGTCATATGTGCAGTGTCGGAACGAAAGCAATGAAACCCCGAAAATTTGAAAAAAAACAGCGGCTCATAAATAAATGCAGAGAAATGTTACATGCTGTACATACATTTATGGAGAGGGATGACAATTCGCGCGTGTCATCAAATAAAAAAGACAACGTTCACTCATTACAAAAACGTTTCCTCTTGCATAGCCTTAGATCGTTACATCGAAAGTTCCTTTCCGAGGCCCAAATAAAAGTTTCTTATGCGTACTTTTGCCGAAATCGGCCACTTCACATTAAAACCCCAACATTAAATGACAGGGATGTCTGTGTGTGTAAAAAATGTGAAAACTTTCGCCTGATGTTAATACGGTTAACACGCGAGAAAGTGACCGCACATGTTGATGTCGAAGAATTTATATCCTCGCTAGTATGCGATACAAATAGTATGGACTGCATGCACGGCACCTGTAAAAAATGTAAATCAAAACACAGGGTTTACTTCGAAAACTCAGGATGCCAACAAGGAGGTCGAATGGTGGGAATGGGCGAATGTCAGCCATGCTTATCAGGCAAAAGATGGCAATTTTAGGGCCACCAAGCGGACTATGAAAGTCAAGAAGACAGCATCTCTGGGATACCTTGTCAAAAGCCTGAATAAATCTATGGACGCAGTTATGAAACACATATATAGAGTATATCATCAGTATAATGTAATTGGCTCGCTGAAAACTAATCTTGGACAAGATAGCGATACACTTCGACTTCAGCGAAAATTGGAACTGTAAATACTTTAGTGAAACGATGGAGATACACTTTGGCGCTTCGCAACAGCAAGTGACACTTCACAACGGGTTAATATATACATCCTCTGATACAGAAGGTTTTTGCAGTGTGTCGCCATCAAACATTCATGAATCATTTGGCGTATGGGCTCATCTGAAACCAGTTCTGGAGCATATTAGAATAAAGTACCCGGGTGTATCTCAATTGCATTTTCTCAGTGATAGCCCCTCATCACAATATAGAAATAAATCGTCATTTTTCCTGTTATGCAAAATACCACAAAGTTTGGGGTTCAAACGCGTAACATGTAACTTCCTTTTGAGAGTGGTCACGGCAAGGGGGCCGCGGATGGTGTTGGTGCTGCGGTGAAGAGAGAAGCAGATCGTTTTGTTATCAACGGAACTGATATCCCTGATGCAGAAACATTGTTTGAAAATCTGAAGCAAAATATGTCCATCAAATTCATGTACGTTAGTAATGAGGACGTTGTTGATATGAGTACAAATCTTCCCGTGGATTTGAAGGCCTTCCCCGGGACTATGTGTGTTCACCAGGTATGGCCATACCCTTCAGCCTCCATTGGCACCATCCAAGCACGAAATTTTAGTTGCTACTGTGTCACTGGCGATGATATGAACGGAGAACAATGTACCTGTTACAATCCGAAAACATTGTTTCTACGAACAGAAGCAGTTCAGCACCCCCCTGAGTACCGCTGACATACAACCCGTAACGAATGGCGACACCCTCGACGTTCAGCGCGATTTCGCGACAGATTCAGCTTCGGGTATGGCAGAGACCGCTGCAATTGATTTTGCCGTTGAACGGAATTCTGTGACTGTCCCCGAACAAGCAGTGACCAACACTATGGGTGATTGTACTATAGTTCCCGAACAAGCTACAAACGATGTAGACCACGCAACGATTGGTGAGAGCGGAAACGATTTTATTGCTACTCCAGAAACTTTGGCTGCGAACGTGGCAGACGAAATAATCACCCTTGCCGAAACAGATGGTTCTATTGCTCAGCACGATTATGCTAATAGAGATGCTTCTATTCATAACGACACCAGAACCATTATAAACCCAGCAGCCAACGGGGCAAATATTGAAAAGAAAGTTGTGACTCGAGTCATGAAATCTGAGCAGAAGAGAACTCAAAGGAACAAAGGCAAAGGCATAAAATATCAGAAACCACGTAAGAAGCCAGATGCAACAAAACAAACCGCAGACGACTGTAAGTGTCTCATATGCGATGAGTGGTATCACGATTCCAGACCCGGGGAAGATTGGATTCAGTGCTTTTCCTGTAAAAAGTGGGCACATGAAATGTGCACGTCGTTTGATTCACAATCGACAAACGAGTACATGTGTGATATTTGCGACTAGTGGACTATATTTCCATATACATCGCACACCAATACAAATCTGGAAGTGTTCGTTGATTGTTAAGTTCAGCTCGTTACATCCAGTACGTGGAGAGTGAATTACAAATGAAACACCCGTGGAGTGGAGCTTCCACCCCAAACAAAACTCCATGTCCCTGAAAAAGCATAAGAGGGACAAGCAACGTTTTTAGCCAATGAGCCTCCGGATAAAATCCGATTTCCATTGGCTAAAACTGTGCTTGCCTTTCTTATGTGTTATCACTGGAATCGACCCTTTTGTCCTGCACCGGTGGAATTTCTATCCCAAGTGTTTCATTCATAATACACTCTCCATCTACAGTTTCTTGTCATATATAGATCCCATATCCAAGTATTACCTTTCACGTGTTTAATTCTCTATACCTGTCTTACTCTCACTCAAATGGTTCCCCAGCGAGTTTAACAAGGCGTAACAGTGTTTTCTCCTAGGGAAGGAAAAGTTTTATAAACAGTTCAGTTCACTTCAAAATGTTTCATACCATTTAGTTTGGGTGTTTCAAGTTTTTCTGACAGTTTCTTAACGAGTTTAAACGTTTGACTGTGTTTACAAGGGAAAGGAAATCTTCCGAAACTGTTTGAACTTTGAGTTTAGTCAACTTTGATGCCGGACTGTTGCAAGGAGTTGTGTGACATATTATCGCCCCATGATGGGCCATTCCACGACCAAATGACGCCGAACGTTTCAAACAGCATTTGGGTACCCCGGTTTGAGCAGTGATGAGTCATTTCTATTTCGAATAATATCAAATAGGCCTATATGCCAAATCTCAAATTAACTGCTGTTGGTTGTTGGGGCCTTATCTTTCAAACACGGGTACGCAAATTCATTTGAAACCACTTCAGCTCCAACTCTTTTGAATTTGGAAAAAGTTCTGTTTTGTTTTTAATTTCATTAAAGGTTCAAATATATATATCACTTAGAGCTCTATATTTTTACGACAGTTATCTGGCACAGGCTAGCTCGCCCCAGTCACACCAGTGCTTTTCGCGATGTAAAGGTACATGTGGGCCCTAGGGGGGTTTGATCATCCCCTACTAGGCGGGTCCTCAGGTGGCGGATAGAGGACGGCCTGCTCAATTGGGCAGGTTTGCTAATTTCTAATTGGCAGGTTTGCTCAATTGAGTTGGTTCGCTGCGAAATACATAAATACGCAGCCCCGGACCAAAATGATCAATCCTGCTAATACGATCTGGCAGGCACCTTGTTCTCCCGTGAGGTGCGTTCCGAAGGCCCCGGAAGAAAGAATCCTGGCAGTTGAGGACTCGTAGCCCCGGTTAGGGCAGTCTCCGGGATGGAGTCCCTGGTCTCCATTTCGGAGATAATGTTGTTCAACACACTGCTTTGGCCCCAATTTCGGGAGAAGGATGGTCGGATGGTCCGTTCTGGCCAATCGGGAGCCCCCACCCCAAACAGTACTGGGTGTCACGTCGGGGGGCATTTGGTGGCCATTCAATCAGTCATTTCTTTTAATCATTTATCATCATTGCCATTGTGTGCTGTTTTTAAACTCATTTTTTAACCAAATACTTAGTTTTGCTGCACTGTTTGTTTCAGTTTCACGTGGCAACCGTAATTACAGTATTTTATAAAGTGATTGGTTGGATGGTCGCCATCTGAAGACCTTGCACTTCCACACACGGGCCAATCAGCCAGTGGCATACTTCGGTATCAACACTGGCTGAGTATACTGCCCCATACCAGGTATGTGGGAATACCGGCAACCCGATGGGTTCACTGCAGGGCAGTAACCCTACCCCTTGTTGGACTCCGTGGTGGGTGGGAGCCGGGGCAGTGAACAACTTACTACATTCAACATGGCAAATCAACCTACAAAACCCAAACGACCTTTTACTGCTACTGACCTTAAAGACTCTGACTCTGACGATGATTTAATTGCATCCTTAATACCACCAGAAGATAACCTTCCAAAATTTATCCTTTTACATTCTACAGACGAAACTAGGAAATTAAGCACAATAAACCCCTTTGCCCTTGAAAAAGCCATCAAGGGTATTGCGGGAACTGTTGAGGAAATTAAAAAACTAAAATCTGGAGATTTATTAATACAATGCACAAAGCAAGCTCAGGTACACAATCTCATGCACACTACCAAAATTGTTGATTTTAATATTAAGGCCAATTTTCACAAAATTCTAAATTCCAGCAAAGGTGTCATAAGGACTCCAGAATTAGCAGATATGAATGAACAAGATATTGCATTTGAACTCAAACCTCAAGGAATAACAGCAGTGAAACGTATTGAAATCAAGAAGGAGGGTAAATTGATCAAAACAAACACCTACATATGTACCTTCAATGGCACCAGACCTCCAAAAAATATTAAAATTGGCTACTTGAACGTCAGAGTGGATCTGTACATTCCAAATCCACTTCGATGTTTCAGGTGCCAAAAGTTTGGGCATGGGCAGAATACTTGTCGAGGCAAGCAGACCTGCCACAAATGCAGTAACATACATGAAGGACAATGTGAAACTACAACATATAAATGTATTAATTGTCAGGGCAATCATATGTCTTCTTCGAAGGATTGCCCTGTCTGGAAAAAAGAAAAGACAATACAAAAAATCAAATGCGAAAAACAAATTAGTTTCAAAGAAGTCAGAGACATTGTGTCATCCATGCCTGGCATGAGTATATCAACTCCTTCATATGCCACAACATTAAAAAAAAAATTACCGACACGATCGGTCGAATGTCAGACACCGTGGACATGGCTCAGCAATAGCGCCATTCCATCTTTATTACAGGCCTTTACAATACAACATTCAGACAAAGTAGAACCTAAATCAACACAGACACCATCAGCTATTCAAACAACAACACCACAGGAAAAATCAAAAACAAATCTGCAGAAAAAACAGGAAAAAATTAACCCGGAAGACAAAGTAAAGGAAACAAAATCTGAACATAAAAATGACCAAACTAAACCAAAACCTAAACCGGAATCACAAAATCTAAGTCAGAGTCAGAGAAGAAAGCTAGAAAGAAACAAAAATAAAATTGAAAAACAAAAACAGTTCTCAGAGAGAATACCTAAGGCTCTTCAAGACCCTGTGACCCGCAACAGGTTTGAAGGCCTTGAAGAGATGGAGGTCGGTGAATGTATTGATGAGACGTTCGAGCTCTTACGCTCGAAACCCTCTCACAATAAGTCCCCAAGGAAAAACTCACCGAAGAAACAAACTGGGGCTATATCGCCCATACGTCCACCATCCCAATCTCCAACCAAATATGGATAACACACAGACAAATAATATAATACAGTGGAATTGTCGAGGTTTTAGAGCTAATTTTAATGAACTTGGTCTTCTAAGCCAAAAATATAAACCTGCAGCTTTTTGCCTGCAGGAAACTCTTTTAAAGAAACCTGAAACTCTGGATCATTCAGCTTTTAAGCGTTATACATCATATAATGCCTGGGCAGATGAAACTGATCTTCATATTCGTGGAACGTCCGTCTTGGTTAGAAACGACATTATTCACAGTCCTGTATCTTTGCAATCAAATTTACAGGCTGTAGCGGTACGCCTAACCTTAGACAAGACAATCACCTTATGTTCTATTTACGTTTCACCGAGTAACATGCTACAACTGAATGATCTTGAGTTACTAGTCAAACAACTCCCAACTCCGTACATTTTGTTGGGTGATTTTAACGCGCATAGCCCTATTTGGGGTAATTCCTGCAGTCAAGAAGACGTAAAAGGTAAAACTGTAGACGAATTCATTACAAAACATGATTTGTGTTTGTTTAATGATGGTTCAGACACTTATCTGCACCCTGCATCTGGTTCGTATACATCAATTGATCTTTCAATTGCATGCCCTTCTATCTTCCTTGATTTTTCTTGGAAGGTAGAAGATGACTTGTGCGGGAGTGACCACTTTCCGATTGTGCTGGAGAGTGTAGTTCCGGCGGACGATGAGAGGGTGCCCCAGTGGAATTTTAAAAAAGCCGATTGGGACACTTTCTCATTGCTTTGTTCTGAGCGCCTAACACGGGAGAACTTTCAAGATAGTGCTGACCAAATAGAACATTTTACATACGAGCTGCTTGACATTGCAAACACAGTCATTCCTAAAACCTCGGCAAGTCCAAAACGTTTCACCAAACCATGGTTTGATAATGAATGTAAACAGGCTATAAAAGAACGTAAAAAAACTGAACGGGAATTCAATACATCACCAACCACAAATAATCTGAATAAACTTCGTATAAATCGGGCAAAAACACGACGGCTCATCAAACAAAAAAAGAAAAGTTCTTGGGAATATTACATTTCTAAGATTAACCAAAACACCCCTATCACTAAAATTTGGAAAATGATTAAAAAGATTAAAGGAAAAGAAACAAAATCAACTGTACAACACCTGAAGGAAAACAACACCTTAATTACCAATAAAACAGAAATTTCAAATACTTTGGCCTCTACATTTTCGAAACATTCGTCATCTGAAAATTGTAATCCAGAATTTATCAAAATTAAAAAACAGCAAGAAAAGCAAAAGATCAAATTTACCTCCAACAATTTAGAGGATTACTATGAGCCTTTCTCTATGGAGGAGTTATGTAACTCCTTGCATAGAGCAAAGGATACCGCCACTGGTCCCGATGAAATTCACTACCAAATTTTAAAGCATCTGCCTCAATCTTCACTAGAACTTTTATTGTCAATTTTTAATGGCATTTGGGTGACTGGCCGGTTTCCACCATCCTGGCGTAAAGCAACAATAATTCCAATTCCTAAGCCTGATAAAGATCACAGCAACCCAAGCAATTACAGGCCTATTGCCTTAACCAGTTGTCTGTGCAAAACCATGGAGAGGATGATCAATGATCGACTTGTCTGGTTTCTGGAATCGAACAAACTGCTTGCGGATGTTCAGTGTGGTTTCAGAAACCAGAGAAGTACTGTGGATCATTTGGTCAGACTTGAAACGTTTATAAGAAATGCCTTTGCTAGAAAAGAACATGTGGTCGCCATCTTCTTTGATCTAGAGAAGGCATATGATACAACGTGGACGTATGGGATTTTAAAAGATCTTTTTAACATGGGGTTGAGAGGGCGTATGCCTCTTTTTATTGAAAACTTTTTGAGGGACCGCCAGTTTCAGGTTCGTGTTGGGTCAACGTTATCTGATCCTCACGAGCAGGAATTGGGGGTTCCTCAGGGTAGTATTTTATCCGTTACCCTATTTTCGGTTAAAATTAACAGTATCATCGATGCTATTGAAAATATGGTAGACTCTTCTTTGTATGTCGATGATTTTTTAATCTGTTATAGCAGTAAAAATATGAATGCTATCGAGCGCAAACTTCAGCTGTGTTTGAATAGGATTAAAAAATGGGCCACAGAAAATGGTTTTAAATTTTCAAAGTCAAAAACGAACTGTGTTCATTTTTGGAAACTTCGGAAACATCACCTTGATCCGGAGTTAAAAATCGATGGGAGTCCTATTAAAGTTGTTAAGGAAGTGAGGTTCTTAGGTTTGTTGTTTGACAACAAACTGAATTTCACTTCCCACATAAAACAACTAAAAGTTAAATGTAAGAAAGCTCTGAACCTGCTGAAAGTTGTTGGTAGCGCCGATTGGGGTGCTGACCAAAAAACTTTGCTCCATCTGTATAGATCACTTGTTCGGTCAAAATTAGATTACGGTTGTGTAGTTTACGGTTCTGCAAGGAAATCATATCTCAAACCACTTGATGCAATTCATAATAGTGGTATTAGAATTAGTCTGGGGGCTTTTCGAACATCCCCTATAGACTCGATGCTTGTTGAAGCAGAGGAACCTTCTCATGAGAAGCGCAGAATTAAATTATCTCTC
The DNA here is from genome assembly GCA_031216915.1 of Pictodentalium vernedei. Lineage (NCBI taxonomy): Eukaryota > Metazoa > Mollusca > Scaphopoda > Dentaliida > Dentaliidae > Pictodentalium > Pictodentalium vernedei. Next base: position 369,770,446 of record CM062291.1, read on the forward strand.
CAATATGTGTCTAAACTTTTGGCCCATCCTTCAAATCCTGCTTATAATTGTGTTACAGACCCTCAAAATGTTGATTTCTTTAACCGACATCCGAAACATATTCCTCCATTGGGAATTAGAGTTAAACCCCACATGGAGTCTGCAAAAATTGATTCTGAATCTATAAAAGAAAACCGTAAATCACACATTCCTCCTTGGCATCTTAAAAAACCTACAGTTATTTTGGACCTTGCTTCTACCAAAAAATCTGATACCAATTCCTTGCAGTTCAAACAAAAATATGCCGAAATAAAGTCCAAGTATAGTACATATACAAGGATCTATACAGATGGATCTAAAGATGGTGACAAAGTATCATCAGCTGCTGTTACTGGTGATGGTATCACCTCAATCAGAATACCGAATCAGAGTTCTATTTTCACAGCTGAAGTTAAAGCTATTCAACTCGCACTTGAGCACATCGAGAATGCACAGGAAAGAAAGTCGATTATCTTCTCCGACTCTCTTTCCTCTTTACTTGCTTTACTCAACCCCACGTTGAAGAACCCTCTCATTCTGGAACTTCGTGAGAAGTTAACAACTCTCATGTCTGACCAATATGATATCGTGTTTTGCTGGTTACCCGGACATGTAGGTATCGCTGGTAACACCAGAGCAGACAGTGCAGCAAAACAGGCTTTATCCAAGCCTCTCACTGATTTTAAGATCCCTTCCAGTGATTTTAAGCCTCATATTAGTTGTTACATGAAATCTATGTGGCAGGCGGAATGGGATGGGGCAACTAATAACAAGCTCCATCGCTTCCGACCAACTATTTCTGATCACTACCCATCCAGTAACCTTTGTAGAAAAGATCATGTTATTTTGACACGGTGTCATATTGGTCATACACGACTTACACATTCCTTTCTGTTAGAGGGTAATATGCGACCAGAATGTGTTCCATGTCAGCAGGCGTTGTCAGTGGAGCACATTCTCTTAAATTGTACTGATTTTAATCTTGTTAGAGGGCAATATTTTACAGTTCAATCTCTACGAGATTTATTTTACCACATGTGCCCACATGAAATAATCTCATTTTTGAAAGAAATCAACCTTTTTAATAAATTTTAAACTTGTTTTTATTCTTTTAACGTGGACTCTGCAAGTCTAAATGTCAACAGGTTGATTTTATAAGTATTCTGGTTTTATAACCTTAGCTATTACTGTTTCAACTGCACCTGATTTTAGGTTTTGTTGTGATTGTTTCATATTTTATCCAATTAATTTTAATTCATACTTCACACTTGTTGTTTAAGTAGTTTTCTCGCCACGATATAGCCTTAGCTGCTGATGTGGCGTTAAGCAACAATAAATAAATAAATAAATAAATAGTACATGTGGGCAGGGGAGCAGTCAAAGAGTTTCCGGTAGATCACGCCTCTGTCGCAATCAAATCGATATTCTCTGTCTGTTTTTAGGATCACATGCCGAGCTGTGAGTGATGTGTTTTTAACAATATCCATAGAACAATATTCCGCAAGTTGTTGAGGCAGTCGGATACGTGTAGACGCCCATGACATTGTTGGAAATAGCTGACATAATCAACAGAAGTATTTCGCATTTTGTGTCGGCTGGTATCTATCTTAATTGTTGCCGTTCAGGGCCATTTTCATCATTCATGACTGCCAGGGCCGGCGGAAGCTGCAATGGGCAAGCTGATGTAGGCAGGACACCTTCGGGACATTGACAGGGGCGTTGGAAGGAAATATTATTGGGGTATAGGGTGAAAGACATCATCGCGATTTCCGGGAAGTACATGAGAGCGGGTGGTCCAAACTTGGACCCAAATTCCGTAATATAATTGTTTTGGTTTGGTACGTCATTTGGACGTACAAAACCAAAAAAATTATATTATGGACTTTGGGTCGAATTTTGCACAAAACAGAGAGGGGGGGGGGGGGGGTCGCCCCTCTCGTTGGTGGATGTCTGAGGGCCCTCTCCCGAGAAAAGTTTCATGAAATAGAAGCTGGTGGTGTTTCTGACCTTCTCAACATTGTTTTTCCGGAAATTTCAATAGTAATTTTAACCAAACATTTAATTTTAACCCCAACGTTTCCCAAATGATTAGCAAAATTGCCCCTAAAATTTCTTTTGGGAAATGTTGGGGCGCGGGATAAATACCCCCACCCCATCCCCCGATTTCTGCGCTACTGGACACTGATGGATATGCCGAAGGCACACAAAGTATGCAACTTATGCAGTCACACCGAGTAACCAAAAACCTCTCGCCCCCGTGAGAAAATGGCGGGGGAGGGGCGACCGCCCCTGATGGCCCCCGTGTTGTACCGACTTTGATGACTGCAACGCAGGTATGATATCAATTGAACTTGTCGTTTGACTATTTTAGAGACGGGGACGCACGTATAAAAAAGTTCCACAATGACCAGTTTGTAATGTGGGAGTCCCTGGATCTCCCACCTTACACACCGGCCATTGTTTTTCTTTTAACCTGCGGCAGTCAAACATGACCAATTTACCTAGGTAATCATGCATTGCTGTACATTTCGGTGTTCCCACGGGGTTATTGTGGTGGTTTTTCCCTTGGCATACGCTATGTGTCATTACACAAACGGTCCCGTCATTACACAATCTCGCCTGTCATTACACTAACATTTAATAATCTGTAGCAAACATTTATAATAATAGTGTTTCTAAAAAAATATGTGTGCAACTGGTACTCCCGTCAGGTGTTATTCATACAAAGAGGAACATATTTCACTGAACATTCCAGGTGACGTATCATGGGAAAGTATTTATGACCATAATAGCAAAAATCTCACCACAATATGATCAAACATTCAAATTACCCCATTCTATTGGTTAGATGTCTTTGTTTTGCTTTCCCTGGTCTGTACCAATGTCCAAATCCATTAACCTGCACAGCCAAGTTTGAATCCCATCATTATTTAACTTTTGGGAGTGTCTGAATTTTTGGTAATGGCATGTTTGTGTAATGACAAATTTGGATTACACAAACACACATTGACCTTGAGTATGACCTTGGCAGTGACCCAGAATTTTCCCCAACTTCACTTTTTGAACATTTACTACCGTGCCAATAAAATGCCAGTACTATACCTCCCAGTGGTGTCATTTGATTTTCAGAATTTTAGGTATGTGAATGTGCGCCTTTACCGTGGAATCACCCAAATAGCCGCTGCTATTCTCTACAGCTAAACGTAATTATTTTTTTGTTTGACAACATATAATCTCTTTTTACCACACCACCAATACCTCCTAAGGTACTCCATGATATAGCCTAAGATGCTGATGTACATTAAGCACTAATATATATATATAAATAAAAAATATAAGCAGCTCCCTGCAAACGAAATGAACATTTGAAGAGGAGACATCACAACTAAACTATGGGCACGAACAAATCGAAATCTTTGTCCTCATTTGTATTTTGCAAGTTCCAGGGAGCACGACGGGATCGCCGTAGCTCAGTGGTCACGACATTGAACGTCAAACAAATGGTCCACGGTTCGATCCCCGCCAGGGGCACTGGAATTCAAACCGAATGTCAACGGTTTGGTACGATCCCTGCTAGGGAGGGAGTAATTTGCATAGTGTCATTTGATAATGTAATAATTAAGAATCGCGATTGCCCGTCAGAGTGACTGCGGGGCCGTGTACTAAACGTCGATGATGCACGTGTCCCTAGGGGGGTTTGATCGTCCCCTACTAGGCGGGTCCTCAGGTGGCGGATAGAGGACGGCCTGCTCAATTGGGCAGGTTTGCTAATTTTTAATTGGCAGGTTTGCTTAATTGAGTTGGTTCGCTGCGAAATACATAAATACGCAGCCCCGGACCAAAATGATCAATCCTGCTAATTCCATCTGGCAGGCACCTTGTTCTCCCGTGAGGTGCGTTCCGAAGGCCCCGGAAGAAGGAATCCTGGCAGTTGAGGACTTGTGGCCCCGGTTAGGGCAGTCTCCGGGATGGAGCCCTGGTCTCCATTTCGGAGATAATCTTGTTCAACACACTGCTTTGGCCCCAATTTCGGGAGTAGAAGGATGGTCGGATGGTCCGTTCTGGCCAATCGGGAGCCCCCACCCCAAAAAGTACTGGGTGTCACGTCGGGGGGCATTTGGTGGTCATTCAATCAGTCATGTATTTTAATCATGTATCATATTTGCCACTGTGTGCTGTTTTTACCCACTTTTTTAACAAATACTTACTTTTGCTGGACTGTTTGTTTCAGTTTCACGTGGCAATCTTCATTACTGTGTTTTATAGAGTGATTGGTTGGATGATCACCATCTGAAGACCTGGCACTTCCACACACGGGCCAATCAGCCAGTGGCATACTTCGGTATCAACACTGGCTGAGTATACTGCCCCATACCAGGTATGTGGGAATACCGGCAACCCGGTGGGTTCACTGCATGGCAGTAACCCTACCCCTTGTTGGACTCCGTGGTGGGTGGGAGCCGGGGCAGTGAACGTTTAAAATATTAACATGGCTACCTCACAACCAAAAATCAAACGACCTTTTTTAGACACTGGACTACGAGATTCTGACTCTGATGAAGAACTAATTAAATCACTGATTCCACCTGAAGACAACCTTCCAAAATTCATTCTACTGCATTCAACTGATGAAAATAAAAAATTAAGTAATCTAAACCCATTTGCTCTTGATAAGGCCATCAAAGGTATAGCAGGAACTGTAAAGGATATAAAGAAACTACGCTCTGGAGATTTATTAATTCAGTGTTCCAGACAAGTTCAAACATTTAATCTTTTACATACGACAAAATTAATTGACATTAGTATTAAAGCAAGTTATCATAAAACTTTAAACAGTAGCAAGGGAGTTATCAGAACTCCTGAACTAGCTGACATGGAAGAAAATGAAATTACATGTGAATTAAAACCTCAAGGAATCACCTCTGTAAGACGAATTGAAATCAACAAACAAGGAAACAAAATTAAAACTAACACTTACATCTGCACCTTTGATGGTACAAGACCTCCAAAGTCACTTAAGATTGGTTACTTGAACGTCAGAGTGGATTTGTACATCCCAAATCCACTGCGATGTTTCAAGTGCCAAAAGTTTGGACATGGCCAGGATTCTTGTCGCGGCAAGAAAATCTGCTTTAAATGTGGTCTCAACCATGAAGAGCCTTGTACTACTACAGATTATAAATGTGTCAACTGTCAGGGCAATCACATGTCATCATCTAAGGATTGCCCTGTATGGAAAAAAGAAAAACTAATACAAAAAGTAAAATGTGAAAAGCAGATTAGTTTTAAGGAGGCCCGGGAATTTGTTATATCAATGCCGGGGATGAATTTACCACCATCATCTTATGCGAACGCTATTAAACATTCTAATATTACAACAACAAAATCAGTGCAATGTCAAACAGATCTCACATGGCTTAATAATACAGAACCCAAATCTATAAATCCATTTAGCATTATACAAACAACAAAAACGAATAGCTCATCTACTCAAACTAAAACAACAGAAAACAAAAACAAGGGCAAAAAGGTTAGTGAAACGTCAAGTGACCAATCACAATCTAGTCAACATCAGAGTCAGAATCAAAGTCAGAAAAGCAGAAAAGACAAAAAGAAAACTCTTTCAGATCGAATTCCCAAATTTTCTAGAGATATTGTCACTAGAAATAGATTTGAGGCCTTCGAGGAAATGTCTGTGGACGAATGTCTCACGGAAACATTTTCAAATAATCCCCTTCCATCATTGCAGGGAAGGTCCCCACGTAAATCTTCACCAAAAAGAACTACGGGGGCAATTTCACCCATACGCCCACCTTCAAAATCGCCTTCCAAACATGCATAGTACACCAAAACAAAATATAATACAGTGGAATTGTCGAGGTTTTAGAGCTAATTTTAATGAACTTGGACTGTTGAGTCAGCAACATCAACCTGCTGTTTTCTGTTTGCAGGAAACACTTTTACAAAGATCGAGTAACCAAGATGACTGTACGTTCAAGGGTTATACAGGGTATAACTCGTGGGCAGATGAAGCTGATCTTCATGTTCGTGGGACGTCTGTCTTAGTTAGAAACGATATTATCCACAGTCATGTAAATTTAAATTCCAATTTACAGGCTGTGGCAGTACGCCTAACTTTAGACAAGACGATTACTGTGTGTTCAATTTATATATCCCCTAATAAGCCTCTATTATTACACGACCTAGAGCAACTCATAAATCAGCTTCCCACACCCTATGTTTTGATGGGTGATTTTAATGCCCATAATCCTCTTTGGGGCGATTCCTGCAACAAGGAAGATGCAAGGGGCAAAACAGTCGAAGAGTTCATTACAAAACATGACTTATGTTTGTTTAATGATGGGTCACACACATATTTACACCCTGCATCAGGATCGTACACTTCAATTGATCTCACAATCACAAGCCCTTCACTTCTCCTTGATTTTTCTTGGGAGGTGGAAGGTGACTTGTGTGGAAGTGACCATTTTCCAATAGTTTTGGAAAGCGTTGTTCCCGCTGAGGATGAGAGGGTGCCTCAGTGGAACTTCAAAAAAGCGGACTGGGACACTTTCTCATCGCTTTGTTGTGAGCGACTTACTCCAAATTCATTTACCGCTGATTGTGACCCGGTGGAAGATTTTACTTCCACATTACTTAATATTGCAAACAAGGTCATCCCTAAAACTTCGGCAAATCCTAAACGTTTCCACAAGCCATGGTTCGATACGGATTGCAAACAGGCTATACATAAACATAAAAAGACTGAACGGGATTTTAATAAATCACCAACGACCAACAATTTAGATCAATTACGTATTGGGCGAGCACAAGCCCGACGGCTCATCAAACAAAAGAAGAAAACATCTTGGCACAATTATGTATCTAAATTGAATCAAAATACCCCCATTAAAAAAGTCTGGAAAATGGTTAAAAAAATTAAAGGTAAAGAATCAAAATCTACAGTACAGCACCTGGAACAAAATAATATCAAAATAACATCTAAAAAAGACATTTCTAACACTCTAGCTTCTACCTTCTCTAAAAATTCTTCTTCAGAAAATTGTACTCCGCAGTTTCTCTCTGTTAAAAAACAACAGGAGAAACAGAAACTAAAATTCCACTCTGACAATAATGAAAATTATAACAAGCCATTTTCCATTGATGAGCTATTAGCGTCGTTGAGTAAAGCAAAAGATACAGCAACTGGTCCTGATGAAATACATTACCAAATTTTAAAACATTTGCCAAGTTCATCGCTCCAGCTTTTGCTTTCCATTTTTAATAATATATGGGTGACTGGCCAGTTCCCCTCTTCCTGGCGTAAAGCAACAGTCATTCCCATTCCCAAGCCTGATAAGGACCACAGCAATCCAAGCAACTACAGACCAATAGCACTCACTAGTTGCCTCTGTAAAACCATGGAAAGGATGATCAATGATCGGCTTGTTTGGTTTCTGGAATCGAACAATCTGCTGGCAGATGTTCAGTGTGGTTTCAGAAACCAAAGAAGTACGGTTGATCATTTGGTTCGTCTGGAAACGTTTATTAGAAATGCCTTTGCCAGAAAAGAACACGTGGTCGCAGTGTTCTTTGACCTGGAGAAGGCATATGACACTACGTGGACGTATTGGATTTTAAAAGACCTTTTCAACATGGGGTTGAGAGGAAGAATGCCACTTTTTATTGAAAATTTCTTAACGGACCGTAATTTCCAGGTTCGTCTTGGGTCAACATTATCTGGCCCTCACGACCAGGAATTGGGGGTTCCTCAGGGTAGTATTCTATCTGTTACCCTTTTTTCAATAAAAATCAATAGCATTGTTACAGCTATTGAGCAAAATGTTGCCTCTTCTTTATATGTGGATGATTTTTTAATCTGTTACAGTGGCAAGAAAATGCCTGCTATAGAGCGGAAACTTCAGCTGTCTTTGAATAAGGTTCAACGATGGGCTACTGAAAACGGTTTTAAGTTTTCTAAAAGTAAGACAAATTGTGTTCATTTCTGCAAACTCCGGAAACACCATCTAGATCCGGAGTTACTCTTGGATGGAACTCGAATTAAAGTTGTAAAAGAAGTAAAATTCCTTGGCTTACTGTTTGATGAGAAACTAACTTTTAGGTCTCACATCAAACAGCTAAGAATTAAATGTAAAAAGGCACTTAATCTACTTAAAGTTGTCGGCAGCACTGTTTGGGGTGGTGACCAAAGAACTCTACTCCATCTGTATAGAGCTCTTGTACGTTCAAAGTTAGATTATGGTTGTGTGGTTTACGGTTCGGCTAGGAAATCCTATCTGAAACCTCTTGATGCCATCCATCATAGTGGAATCAGAATTAGCCTTGGTGCATTTCGTACATCACCCATAGATTCTCTGCTTGTTGAAGCAGGCGAGCCTTCTCTTGAGAAGCGTCGCATCAAATTGTCTTTGCAATATGTTTCAAAATTATCTGCTAATCCTTCAAATCCTGCTCATTCTTGTGTTTTTCAACCTCAAAATAAAGTTTTTTTTGATAATAATCCGAAACAGATTCCTCCTTTGGGACTCAAAATCAAACCCCACATGGAGGCTGCTGGTGTTGCTTCTGATTCTGTGGCAGAGAACCGTAAACCAAATATACCCCCTTGGGAACTGTCAAAACCCAAGGTAATTTTGGATTTAGCCTCTACTAAAAAGGCAGAAACTAACTCTTTGCATTTTAAACAACGCTATGCTGAAATTAAATACCACTTTACAGCATATACAAAGTTCTATACAGATGGCTCCAAGGATAATGATAAGGTATCGTCTGCAGTAGTTAGTGGAAATCAGACCACCTCAATCAGGATACCTGATAATAGTTCCATCTTTACAGCTGAAGCGAAAGCTATTGCCCTAGCACTTGACAAGATTGCAGATGGAGAAGAACGTAAGTCCATTATCTTCTCAGATTCTCTTTCTTGTTTGCAGGCTCTTCTCAACCCCAGGTTGAAGAACCCTCTAATTCTGTCACTCCGTGAACGTCTTACAAGACTGAAGTCTGACCAATATGATATCGTGTTTTGCTGGTTACCTGGGCATGTTGGTATTGTTGGTAACACTAATGCCGACAGTGCAGCAAAGCAAGCTCTTAATAAGCCAATCACTGTTTTTTCTACTCCACACAGTGATCACAAACCTCTCATTTCTAAATATATTAGATCTTTGTGGCAGTCGGAATGGGATGGGGCCACTAACAACAAGCTCCACCGTTTCAGACCAATTGTGTCCGATTACTATCCCCTTTCTCGTCTTTGTCGAAAAGATCATGTTATTCTCACTCGATGTCATATTGGTCATACCAGATTCACCCACAGCTTTTTATTAGAGGGAACGTTGCGACCTGAATGTGTTCCCTGCCAGCAGGTACTGACAGTGGAACACATTCTTTTAAATTGCATAGATTTTAATAATGTTAGGCGGCAGTATTTCACCGTGGGGTCTCTTAGAGACCTCTTTTATTCAACTTGTCCGCACAAAATTGTATCTTTTCTGAAAGAAATCAACCTTTTTAACAGTTTTTAAATCTAGTTTTTATACTTTTAATCATGATTTAACATCAACAGGTTGATTCTTATTGTATGTATTGTTAAACTATTGTTGTTTTTATCATTTCATTTTCATAGTTCATCTACCTTTTTTACATACAGACTTTACAATGTTTTTTTTTAGTTTCATATACATGACTGTCTCGCCACGATATAGCCTTTGCTGCTGATGTGGCGTAAAGCACCAATAAATAAATAAATAAATAAATAGATGCACGTGTCTTCGACCAACGCTAACTCAGCGAACGTTTGGGAATCGAACACTCCGGCATTCTCCACCTGTAAAACTGCCCGACGCGAGGGGTCTTTGGGTGTCGAAAATGCTAAAGCCCATTTAAAAAAATATTAAGCCCGACATAAATCTCTTTTACTGTCTGTTTAACCGAACGTTCGGCGCCACGTTTATTCAAATTATAGTGATTGAAACGCCACCTCGTAAAAATGTTTTCTTTATGCGATCAACAACGCTCTTTTTAAGGTGTTTATGTACACCAACGATACACAATTCATCGGTCCGCTCACAACAGTACGATTCCGTCTGTGGGAAGGAGAAGCTAAGGTATATTCCGTTTTGCAATAAGGAATGCTGTTTTTCCATTGCAGTTGGTAACTTTATGGAAGCACGAAACTAACTATTTCCCCACAGGCGACCATTATAACGTTCAGACCAAGCATATGATCGCATCACCACGGAAGCCGATTTCGGTCATCAAGTCAACACAGAAAAATATTTTTATTTGCGTTATAACACAATACTTTTGCGCTATCACGCCGAAAAATGTTTGCTTTATAACGCAAACCTTTTGATTAGAATGCAATACATTTTGCGTTATTACGCAAAACGTTTGCATTATAACGCAAAGTTTTGCATTATAACGCAATATTTTTGCATTGTAAGTTATAACGCAATACCTTTGGGACATTGCGTAATACTCTTGCATTATAACTCATACATTTTGCGTTATTACACAAAACTTGCATTATAACGCAATACTTTTGATTACAACGCAATACTTTTGCCTTATAACGCAATACATTTTGCTTGATTACGCAAAACTTTTGCATTATAACACAATACTTTTGCATTATAAGTTATAATGCAATATTTTTGTGCCGTTACGTAAAACTCTTGCATTATAACGCAATACATTTTGCGTTATTATGGAAACTTGCATTATAACGCAATACTTTTGATTCTAACGCAGTACATTTTGCTTGATTACGCAAACCTTTTGCATTATAACTCCAAACTTTTGCGTTATAACGTAAACCATTGTTATATAAGATGTCGCAGCAGCTCAATGCCACAGTTCAACTTTGCTCTTGTGAAAGTAGCAGTTATGGCCGTTGATAACACTGTTTCGGTCGACCAGTTGATATGTTTTTATCTCTGTCTGGTAGGGCTGCACGATATTCAAAACTGAATACCGGTATCGGTATTCCAAAAAATACCGCGGTATACCTAAATCTGTTCAGATATCTTAACTTAAGTACCACAATCGAGATTGATGATGCGGTTCGAAACAGCATCACCCAACGCAGACGACATATCAAAACTTACTATTTTAAATAATAGTTTATCAGAATTTTCCAAACATTTCTACTGAACAATATCATGTGACCCCTCATTGGAACGATCTCAGCGAGCTCGTTCCGATGAGGGGTCACATGATATAGTTTTGTTACAATTTTTAAAATTATTTTTTCAACTGCTGAATTTGTATATTACATAGGCACATGTGGACGATTCCCTGGGTAAAGGGATAATATTATTCATTCTGGGCTACAGTTAAAACTCAAGACATCTTGAAAATTAAATTGTGGATAAATAAATAATGACGATAAACAGATATTTTTGTAATTACACCCGTATTCAATCGATATTGGTTTGAATACCGCTATATATCGGTTTATCGATATACCGTGCAACCCTACTCTCTGGGCTTAGCATATAGTGAAATTATTAATGCGCTTGCTGTTTGTCATCGTTTAATATAATCGGAGAAAGGTGGAACAGCAAGTCAGACATTTTAGACGTAGCAATGTTTGTAAAAGAAGAAATGGGCAGTTCTGGTTGTAATGTTGGTTACAGGACGATGGATAAAATGTGCCCCTTATGTGGGTTTATGGTATCGAGGGACGAAGTTGTTTTACTCTCATCCCAACCATCAAAATCGCAAATACCCTTTGAAGCACGAATTGCGCTTTAATTACAAAAGCAGAGACATATTTTCCGCGATTCATCGGTTTGTAGGGCTATCGAAAGAGTGAGCTCATGAGAAGCACAAGATACGTGTAATATGGTCCGCTTCCCTCATACCAACACCGTGTACGCCCCTGCTAAAACACTGGACTCAAAATAATTTATTCTGAGAATAGACCTCTACCAGTGACGTGGTGTTGGAGCAGTGGAGTGAAATTACAAGTCCACGAGAGGAGAACAGACAATAATTTACCCCCCCCCCCCCCAACCTTTCAATTTAATTTAACATTTTTGGATGGTTGCCGACCCTGCTGCTCTGTCATATACAAATCCCAGTAGCAAACAAGGACTTTACAGTTGGGCATATGAAAGGTGGTCTTTTAAACGATGAACCGAATGCATCCAGTTAAGTGAGCAAAGAATCAGTTCTTATCAGCAAGTTTCCCACAATGCCGGATGGCGGTCTTGGATGGGAATATAATGTTTTTTAATGTCCGATATTTATTAGGGTTTAACGACACATTAACAGTCAAGGTATTATTGTGTCGGTGACAGTTTTACGGGTGGAGGAAGCCAGAGTACCCGAGGGAACAACCGAGCAACGACGAGCAGCTGCCAGCTCCTCAACATCGTAACACCCAGCTGCAGCACGGGCAGGGTTATATTGGTTGAAGACATGCGCTCCATCGACGTGTAAGTATGCCTTAGTACACGGTGTCATCGTGCCCACCTGTGGACAATCGGGGGTAAAGTGCCTGGCCAGAAAAGACGCAACGCGGGAGAGTAGTTATAGTTTCAGAGATGGCAAACGTACAACCTATTAACAGACCAGAAGTGTCCTTATTCCATTTCCTGTGTAGAATTTGATGTTGAGGTTAGGTAGACGTACTAAGGACGCGTTGAATAGACATAAGGGTTCAACATTCTACTTGACACGCCTCTAGGTCGTCATCTAAACTAATTCACTGCGTCCAGACATGCTAGACATGCTTAGGACGATCGATGCGTCTAGTCGATTCAAATAGAAATGCTTGTTCGAGTTGGTTTTAGATAGACGTGCTTAACACACGTCTAATAGAAATCGGTGTTATGGTCATAGGCCAAAAAAAGATGAGCATCCTTGTCCATGAAAATTGTGGCACCACTTCTATTTTTAAAAGGGTTCTTTGAGCATACTAGTTTGATAGAAGCACAGAAAGCGTCGGCCGGGCGAATCCGCGATCCTCATGCAGGTGTTGGTGGAAATGCTGTGCTCAATTGACAGCTATCGACTGTGCTCAGTACGGTTTGCTTTTTTTCTGCCCCCCCCTCTCCCTCTATACAAATACACTTTTGAAATGCCTCCATCGCTTTGATGTTTCAAATGTCACTCATTTATGATGCAATCATCGAATTATACTTGGAACATCTATGCTAATAGAAAGTTACAAACTAAAAAATGTCGGCTTGTGAATTGTGTCCGGGTCTCTCCTGAATACCGGTATGGATTACAATTAAAACTTGAAGTCTTGTCATGAATTGTGCGCAGATGGAATGTTGCTCTGAAGCATGAAGCAATGTTTCAGCTAATGGACCACCAGATAGAACCAGGAAGTCCATTGCCTGGAACACTAAAATTGCTCGTACGCCTATGGTTATGGTTATTCACTGGACCTGGTTATGCCATATTTGGCTTTCCGTAGACAAGAGCCATGGTTTATATGAGATTTATTTATTGGTGTTTAAAGTCATAGTCGGCAACTAGGCTATATGACACAACACAAGTATAAAGTCATGTTTCGCCAATAGATTATGCTTACCGTATGTGGAGAGTGTATTATCACTAAATCACCCACCGAGTGGAGATTCCACCCGAGCAGTAATTGCAAATTTGTTGCAAAGTATAACAAGCACAAGCAAAGTTTCAGCCACTGGACCTCCGGGTTATACCTGGAAGTCCATTGGCTGAAGCATTGCTTGTGTTTTTTGTCCACATGTACAGAATTTGAAAGTGACACTTTGGGTGATAACTCCACTCCCCGGGTGATTTAGTTACAATCCACTCTCCGCGCACTGCATGTTTCCCACTTGCTGAGGAATTTCACCATAGCGGCGTTGGTTACGGGTCCTTATTTTACCAGTGGAGGATGTTTATATGATAATGAGGACAATGAAGTATTCCCACAGACTATTTACAGACTTTCAACTCCTGTACAGCGATGGCGCTAGAATTTTCTTGACAATATAAGGGAGGAAGGGGCCCCTACATGAGGGCTAGAGTTCCCGGCCTGACGACACGACAAGGAATAAAAGGAGAAACCTACTGAGGCCAATATGACTCCAGTTTTTCTCATGCGACACTTTTCCGACAGACGACATGGGGACAAGATGTTTTGTTCTGCTGTTGGTTTTTTTTTTCTTTTCAAAATTTTCCCAACGCGCGCACAACTCACCGAATGATTAACTGTAGGAAAAGTTGAGGGGGTGCGTTTGGGGAAGGGGTGGGGTGGTTGTGGCGAACCTAACAAATTGAGCGTGCTAAAGCCTTTTTTTTTGCTTTGCTTCAGGCCCTACGGCGATCTTAGATAGAACAAAATAGTATCCAGTATGCAGAGACATACTGAAATAACTCTCAAGCATTCGTTAAACATCCGTCAAACACATTTTTATTTGCCATACAAATGGCCTCTATGTGTGCTACAAGACACGGGGTCTACGTGTGATGGACGTTTCATTGCATTGTAGGAAGGAATTCTGAATATTGCTTACGTTGCTTTTGATTTATATGGGAGTGGGGGCACAAGATACTATGCTCCAGCAAAAAGAAATTTGTGTATGTGTGGAGGAGGGGGGGGGGGGGGGGAACTAGTATCCCAGCCCAATGATCCGCGCCCATGCATTTAGAAACAACGCGCGCCCTAACCTTTTTTCACGCCGGGGTGTCTTTGCTTTTTTTTCTATTCCACTAGAACTTAGTTCGCCTGTACAAATCAAACTTATTTCTCTTAGAGTTTATTTCTACGGCAGATCTGGAGCTCCACCTCCTCTTCATTTATTAATATGATATATCAGGTTATTTTCCTGATATATCAAGTTACGTATCCTGATATATTAGGTTATTACCCTGTTTTTCAGCTTACTTACCCTGAAAGAGGAGAGGTTTGTTGTCATGGTAGCCCACATAAGCGGCTATCTTATGACGCCATTGTCATGGTGACACGTGCCTCTACTAGGCATGCACAGTGCGTGACTTCTGGGATAACGCTGATTTGTGCCGGTCAGTTTGCCCCCCCCCCCCCAAAAAAAAAAAAATGAACGTCAGAAATGAGCGTTTCCCCAGAACCACACGCTGTGCATGCGCAGTAGAGGCGCGTTCCACCATGACAATAACGTCATAAGACAGCCGCTCATGTAGGCTACCCGAACAGCCAAAACCCTCTTCTTCCGATCACGTGATAGATGACGGCAGATGAGATGAGTACCCGAAAGAAGGTATAGTAAGCCGATATATCAGGATGGAAAATCAAATTGATAGAGACAAGGTGCAGAAAGGACATCAATCAATTTTTTTCTCTCTCTCTCACTCTTTTTTATTGCGAAGTTAGATTTTCTTGTATATATTTTTTACATTTCTCTCATTTGTTTGCTTCGCCATTGTATTGATTTTTTTGTATCGTGTTAAGGGAGCGGAGGGTATACTAAGTGGAAAGCACTTCTCCTATCCCAATTTGCAACTTATTTTTTGGCAAATAAAAATATGTTTAACCTAACTAATTAATTTATTAAAGAGTTTGTGGTTGTTTACTACTGTCATCTGATGGCTCTCTCTGCCACTCCCCCTACATGTAAAGTGAGATGGTGAATATGTTTTGTTTTATTTGCTGTTCAAACGGATTGATAATTGGTGTGAACAAAATGATGATCCATGCACAAGGCGAAGGTATCAGGCATCAAGACGCTAGACACATGCTGTAAGCTTTTAACTGTCGAGTCCCTCTATTTATCCAGTATATGGTTACATATTTCAATTCGTTTTGTGTATTTCCTTTTAATGTATTAAACCATTGTTATTTGCCCAAATGTGTACTGTAAATGTACACGCAAACATTCGTGAATAAAAGACTGTTCAAAACTAAACCTTCTTTCAGACATTTTGAGAATCTGTCGGAAAAATCGACTTATAATATTGGCTAAATTTTGGTTCTTGATATTACATTTTTGCCCTTGTAATGAACATCAGCGGTTTTGTTGGAAATATAGACTCTTCGCCACGTTCCTCTCACGTCAGCCTCGCGCTTCGGTTGCAGCTACCTCACTCTCTACTAATCACCTCGCGAAGACAATTGCTTTTGCCTTTTTCGATTTACTCGGTATCTAGGGTCCCGAATGCGACGTTAAATGATATGGCACGAATAAAACAAAAACAAATCATATTTTTCAAAACTATCTTTTCCCTCTAACGTACACTAGTTCATATGTGTACGCAATGTACGACATGCTGCTAAGATGAATACCAGTACCATTCAATGTAGCTTATGATGACTGGTAGGAAAATATGCCATTTTATTTTGCCAGCAAGTGACTTTGACCAATCAACTTCTGCCATTCCCCACTAAGAATGTGCACGTATTCGGTTGAAGCCCGTCGCTTCTACTAAATATATTTTTTCCGTTTTAGGTGCCAGCACTCCATCTTGTTTTTGTGTACATAATTCCCCGCCCCGATAATTATCCAGTATAATAAAAGCGAAGCGAACGGGGGCTCACGAGAAATCCCCCCCCCCCCACCCTTTTCGCGTCAGCCATCTGAAGGTGATTCAATTAACCCTTTATCCAACGAAAAGGACAAAGCCAGTCAGCTTTATTATACAAAAATCTCCATTCAATTTCAAATAATGTTATGTTTTCAATTTTTGTCTCAACAAACTTATGACTCCTCATGAAAGCATCGTACACAAAATAAAACTAAAGTTATTGCACGCAAATTAAAAATCTAACAATCTAGTAACAATGACCTTGATCTTTGACCTATTGACCCCAAATGCTATCCCAACGATTGAAACCTCAAATGCAATCACAATATGAAGTTATAGATTCGTACACAAAAGAAAACTAAATTTATTGCACGGAAACCAAAAATCTATTTATAATAACGGTGACCTTGTCGTTTGATCTAGAGATCCTAAAAGCAATCCCAGTCACCATCCCATTACAAGCAGAAGCAATGAGTACTGTGCGACTAACGGTACTAAAGTTATTGCCCGCAAACGAGTTTGACGGACGGACGGATGAACGGATAAAGTGATTACTATATGTTAATACAATATTTATTTATTTATGTATTGGTGTTTAAGGTCACATACTTATGCACAATGGCCAATCGTGACCATGACAGTTTTACGGGTAGAGGAAGCCGGAGTACCCGGAGAGAACCACCGAGCATCGACGAGCAACTGTCAGCACCTCAACATTCAAACTCTGTTCAAGCTCCGCTAAAGTAGAGATACAGCGATTGAAGACATATGCACCATCGACGTGCATTACGCCTTAGTACACGGCGTCATCGTGCCCCCATGTAGGCAACCGGTATAAGTGCTTTGCCCAAGGACACAACGCGGGTCTTTCCGGACAGGGATCGAACTCGGGACCTCTAGCAAAGACGTCTAACAGTCTACCACAGTGCCATCGCGCTCCGTGTTAATACAATAAAAAACGACTTGATGTGCCAGTTCTAAAGATATCAGTATTTGTTTACTTTTATTAAGCAATTTTAAGATGTGTTGGATTGAAGGAGGCTTATTTCAGATTATTTTCTCGATGTTTTGGCTGCAATGTTAGGAAAGAGACTATTGCTCAAAAGATTTGTTGGAGCAATTTAACTACGCAAATAAATTGCTACAATGCAGGGTGGATCTCCGCTAACTAGCCCCAGCGGCCATGTGCAAAGGGTGAGAAAAAGAGTTTGCTTTGAAATGGGAGAAAACAGCCAAGCTGTCAAGTCTGACATTCACGCCATTAAAAAATCACAAAATTCGATAGTAAACCTATTCTGCATTTTACAGACGAAAATGGTTAGTCACAGTGACAACGTACGTGACCGTTGATGCTACGGCCTGTTGGTATTGCCTTAGAATATATTGATTTTCCTGGGGATGAAATGAACAGAACACTTTTTCTGAATCAACATGAACAACATAATTTATTCTAAAAAATACTTGAAAAATGCATTAAATGGAACATAATATACACTTCGGGAATTTGTACTGCTCTCATAACATGCATTGATTTCAATTTGCTAAATTTGAAATGTAACACAAACAAGCCTGCACATCTTGACATATTGACGTAATCTATATTTATGAGCCGCGTCATCCCCAAAATGTATTGGAATGGCAAAAAGTCATGAATACATCTATGTTACCTTAAAAACATAGCCCTGTGGTAATTATACTATAATATGGATTTTCACGTCACGTACGTTATCTTTTCTGGGTTGCTTTAAAATACAAGACCTAAGCCGACTGGCCTGTTCAAGTTCACTGCCAGTGTTTGCTGTACATGTTACATACCGGTATACGGATTTTCCACCTGTGTACATTCAAAACCTGAATGTACACATGTGGGTATAATAATATATTTTCTGTCACATAAAACTATCATCAGTTATTTAAATAGCACTGAGGCAATAGAAAAAATCTCAGGATGACACATTTATCAAAAAAGGACGGAACAGTATAATTTTGAACTAAGCGTGCAAAACATAATTTCAGCGTATTGGCTTAAATTTAAGATAACGTACGTGATTGGAGCAACATATAATTACTGGTCTAACACTCTCAAAATTGCTTCCCATTGTTTGGGGTCAACTTGTTTGTACCGACTAGTTACGTCAGTCGGTTGGTAAATTACAGAGACTATGTCGGTGTTTGCTTTCCAAATGTTATCATCAAAGAGAGGCCAAAAGAAGCGATTTGGACCTACGCGGGACATGGCGCTAACTTCCAAGTCGTCCTCATCACCGGTTTTGACTTGGCCAGGGTATGGCTTGCCATCATACAGTACGATCACCCACTTATCTAAATAAGCCGTTGGATGGACGGGCGCAGGTATGAGCACAAGCTGGAATGACTGTTGATCTGCATTATTATTACTGGTACTCGTACTGGGATTACTCACAAGCACAGGCTGTTTTTGGGGTTGTTGTGGTGCCTCAATAACGCGCTCCTGCCAACATTCACAGTAACAGTCCAAAGTTCCGGTGTTGACACCAAAACATCTTTCACAGTAGCAGGAGGTTTCTGAAACTTTTAGGAGACCACCTTGCCCATAAATGGCATGTAGTTTCATTGTTCCACGGATAGGACGGATGTCCTTGCATAGCTTTTCAAGTTCTTCCTGTGCCTGGGCGCAGTCTTGTTTTGAGACAAAAACGAATTTAATTTCAATTTTAAGGGACTGCGTCCAAGCAAAGAAATCTTTCGGATCCTGAATTGTTGCAAGTCTGCGCTTAATAGCATCATCGGCCAATCTTTCAATGGTCCCACCAAGGCCATCACAGGGGCCCTTTCCGTGTCCTGCTTCAAAATAATTCCAGACCCCCAGTTCCTTATGTTTCCCTTCTATCTGAAACATTGATTTGTTGCGGTACTGGGACGTTGGATTGTCAGTCCAGTAGTGGACAAACTTGTTGGTAGGTTCAAGTTCCTGGTTAATACGCTTGAGTATAGCATAGATTGTTCCAACTCCATGACTCAGTTCATCGGATACAACTATGAAACTTTTGTGGCGTAAGTCGCCATCAACACGGCTGTATATAATGCAAGGGTGAATGGTTACACCTGCTGCACCCCAGTATCCGCTCTGAACCTCTTCAAATGTGCGGCAGGTGTAATTTTGGGAAAAATCCATTTGGATCACGACATGATCATCTGGTAAAGCTAACTTATTTGCCTCAGTGCTGCAAACTGATCGCGGATGCGGTTACAGTGCCCTCTAAACTGTGTGCATTCCTCCTTGAATACCGGCAAAAATCTTTCACTTTGCACGTGACGTCAGCCTCTCCGAATTGTTTTTGTCCCTCTTCATCTGTTATGTATTTCCATTCTTTATAATGGATCTCATTGTCACCCACGCCGCTCAGTTTCTCCACTAGGTCTTCAATGTCAATTTCCCTGGTAAATTTGTCGGGATTGATTGGCACTGATGGTGCAAATGATTTAATTGCGCGTAGCTTTAAGGCCATATCTTGATGTTTCTGGCACAGACAGATATCACGCGACCAGAACGACACGGGCGCCATGTTGTTTGGTCTCAGTTTAGTGAAGTGAGAATACGACAGTTGCTGACTGGTTAAGTGTTCATTTTCGGAAATAAATTTCGCATACAGATTTGACAGGTGCTGCTGATGTGGCGTAAAGCACCAATAAATAAATAAATAAATCGACTTCGAGAATGATCAAACGTCACACACTTTGTTACCGGCCAGCTTGTAACCTTGCCAGTGACAAAGTTCTCGTGAGAAAATCACCAGTGACGTCGTTACAGGGTCATTCTCCACTAACTATCCCCAGTTTTTCGATGTCGCGTCCCAGGTACTTAACATGTAAATGCCAATAACTAAATAAACTGTTGAATAAGGAAATGACCCCATTTTGTTTGTTCACTTTCTGTTATGCTCGTGAGAAACGATTTACCCCTTTTCCACGTGAAAATAACTTTGAACATGACCGTTGAAAAATTGACACCTATGAAAAAATGCATGTCGCAAACGCTATATGCACATCCGGATGTAGCATATGGAGAGAAAAATATAAGATGGAAGTAGATCATTGTCGTCAGATATCCTTTATAGTACTGTTTATACTAAGAAAATGTTAATTTTTCAGGTTTATTGTAGTCAAACATTAAGTTATTAGTTAAATTAGTTACGTTAACCGAAAATAGCAGCCACTTACACGACGAAAACAGTAGTAAATATCCAGAAATTTTCATTAATGTATAGCTAATAAAGTCAAATCACACGCGAATTTTTCTTCCCATATTATATGTTCAAAAAGAGAAATACAATGGAATATACAGAAAACACGAAAGTGTCTGTAAGAGCGTCACGTACGAACGCCAGTTTATAATACCAGAAATCAATGTTTTAAATGATCTTCATAGGATACAGTCATGTCCTTTGGTCGCGGCTTTCCACCATGACAGTGTTTAAGGTGAGTACAATATTTTTTAGTATTGTATTTATCCCAAATAATTAAAGCCGTCACGTGCGTTATCGGTCACGTACGATATGCACTTGAAATTAACCCTCGTTTCAGCCTATAAATCCCATTTTTATATGCAACTTGACGTCTGCTATTCGTTTGCGCGCCAGACGGGTGCCGATTAAAAAACGCCCTGTAAGGGAATTTTATTACGAAATCAGTGATGGAGGAATATGTTTCTGGTGAGAGGCTTGGTTAAAGCCTGTTTTGCTGCACTGTCCGCTTTGGTGTTACCAGCGATACCTACATGTCCGGGTAACCAGCAAAACACGATATCATATTGGTCAGACTTGAGAGTTGTTAACTTCTCACGAAGTTCCAAAATGAGAGGGTTCTTCAACTTGGGGTTGAGTAAAGCAAGTAAAGAGGAAAGAGAGTCGGAAAAAATAATCGACTTCTTTTCCTGATATGTTTAAGAGCGAGTTGTAAACCTTTAACTTCAGCTGTGAAAATAGAACTTTGATTCGGTATTCTGACTGAGGTGATATGATCACCAGTAACAGCAGCTGATGATACTTTGTCACCATCGTTTCATCCACCTGTATAGATCCTTGTATATGCACTATACTTTGACTTAATTTCAGCATATTTCTGCTTAAATTGCACAGAATTTGTTTCAGACTTTTTGGTAGAAGCAAGATCTAAAATAACCGTTGTTTTTTTTCAAGATGCCAGGGAGGAGTCTGAGGTACACGGTTTTCTTTAATGGTATCTGGTTCAATTTTGGCAGATTCCATATGGGGCTTAATTCTAATTCCCAATGGAGGAATGTGTTTCTGGTGGCAGTTAAAACATTCGATATTTCGAGGTTCTGCAACACAGGTATAAGCAGGATTTGATGGATTAGAAAGAAGTTCAGAGACATATGGAAGGGAGAGTCTAATTCTCAAGAGAAGGCTCCTCCGCGTCAACAAGTATTGATTCTATTGGTGAAGTTCTAAATGCACCCAAGCTAATTCGAATACCACTATTATAAATTGCATCAAGTGGTTCCAGGTATGATTTGCTTGCAGAAAAACTATACACCACACAGCCATAATCCAATTTAGATCTGACCAGTGATCTATACAGATGGATCAATGTTTTTGATCAGCACCCCAATCAGTGCTACCAACCACCTTCAAGAGGTTCCGTGCCCTTTTTTGTCAAACAACAAACCCAAGAATTTCACTTCCTTAACAACATTAATACGACTCCCGTCTATTTTCAATTCCGGATCAAGGTGGAGCTTCCGGAGCTTACAGAAATGAACACAATTAGTTTTCGTCTTAGAGAATTTGAAGCCGTTTTCTGTAGTGCATTTCTGGATTCTATTCAAACACAGCTGAAGTTTGCGCTCTATAGCATTCATTTTTTTGCTGCTATAGCAGATTAAAAAGTCATCTACATACAATGACGAGTCAACCATATTCTCAATTGCATCAATAATACTATTGATTTTCACTGAGAAAGGGTAACAGATAAAAGACTACCCTGAGGAACCCCCAATTCCTGCTCGTGAGGATCAGATAATGTTGACCCAACACGAACCTGAAATTGGCGGTCCTTTAAAAAGTTTTCAATAAAAAGGGGTATACGCCCTCTCAACACCATGTTAAAAAAATCTTTTAAAATCCCATACGTCCACGTTGTATAGTATGCCTTCTCCAGATTAAAGAAGATGGCGACCACATGTTCTTTTCTGGAGAAGACATTTCTAATAAACGTTTCAAGTCTGACCAAATGATCCACAGTACTTCTCTGGCCTCTGAAACCACATTGAACATCCGCAAGCAGATTGTTCGATTTCAGAAACCAGACAAGTCGGTCATTGATCATCCTCTCCATGGTTTTTCACAGACAACTGGTTAAGGCAATAGGTCTGTAATTGCTTGGGTTGCTGTGATCTTTATCAGGCTTGGGAATAGGAATTATTGTTGCTTTACGCCAGGATGGTGGAAACTGGCCAGTCACCTAAATTCCATTAATATTGATAAAGAGATCTAGTGAAGATTGAGGCAGATTCTTTAAAAGTTGATAGTGTATTTCATCAGGTCCAGCGGCTGAATCCTTTGCTCGTTACTTAACTCTTCCATAGAGAAAGGTTCGTTGTAGTCCTCTAAGTTATTGGATGTAAATTTAATCTTTTGTTTTTCTTGTTGTTTTTTTAAGTTTGAGGAATTCTGGGTTACTATTTTCAGACGACGAATGTGTAGAAAATGTAGAGGCCAACTTGTTTGAAATTTCTTGTTTTGATGTTATGAGTGTGTTGTTATCTTTTAGGTGTTGTACTGCTGATTTTGTTTCTTTTCCTTTAATTTTTTTAATCATTTTCCAAATTTTAGTGATGGGGGTGTTTTGATTTAGTTTCGAAACGTAAGTTTCCCATGAACTTTTCTTTTTATGTTTTAAAAGTCGTCTTGTTTTTGCCCGATTTATACGTAATCTATCCAAATTTTGTGTAGTTGGTGACTTATTAAATTCCCTCTCAAATTTCTTGCGAGCTTTTATAGCCTGTTTACACTCAGTATCAAACCATGGTTTAGTGAAAGGTTTTGGATTTGCCGAGGTTTTAGGAATGACTTGGCTTGCAATGTCAATCAACTCTGTGGTGAAATGTTCATTCTGATCAGTACTGTCCTGAAATTTCTTCCGTGTGAGGCGTTGAGAACAAAGCGATGAGAAAGTGTCCCAGTCAGCCTCGAAGTCGATTGTTCTGAGTTCCGAAAAGCGTCTTTCATTGTTGTTCCACTCAGATCATGATTACTCTAAAACCCAACAGACTCAAGGCATTTCAACGCACGGGCAAAGTACACGTCCGCGGTTCGATACTTCAACGATTAGTGAATTTCCATATTGTAGAGCCGTGCGTATTCAATTTCCTTAAGCTTTTTCTCCAAATCCAGCTCTTTGTTTTTCGATGTGAGATCATATCTTAGTTTTCGGCTCCATGCATGATGTGAACTTTCAGCTTTTCCCTGACTTTGATGGTGGTACGGTCGACTCCGAACCATGGTATTGCCATGTTTGCCACAAAATATTTTGACCCATTTCCGAACATCAGTGCCTTGGTCCGTCTGAATAATTCTAGGAGCACCCTCTTTGCTGTATATTTATTTCACTCATTTCGCGACGGCTCGATTCGACTGATGGCGCAAAAGCCTTAACCACAAATATTGACTAAAGACGGCAAGAACAGATAGAACATACCGATAATACTTTTCGTTTGGATAAAGCGAATATTTTTTTTAGTGTGGTGCACTAAATCAATCTGATGTCTTTCTTGCACCTGTGTGGCCATAACTGTCTTTAAAGGTACTTTGTTCATCAAATGGGACTTCTCTTGCGGTGACTGTGGTGAATGATCAATACATTTAGAAACCTTCCTACACGAAGCTCCAGCAAATGAATGTTTTTAAGGCAACCTTTCTTGAGGAACATAATTTTGCTTTTTATAGCCCTCTTTAACAACTGTTGGAACGTCGTCGTCTTCTAAGAGAACGATCCCATTAGCCTCTTCCCCAACGTAACGGCCAAAACCGGCCAGCGCTATTCACAAAAATCGCCAATTAATTTTCATTATTTTTTCGTTTTTTTTGTCTCAAAAACATAGGTTATGGCGCCACTTTGAAAGGAGCTCGTCGAGCTCGTTCCAATGAGGGGTCATAACCTATTTTTTTTGGATCAAAAATGAAAAAAAAGAAGTTATTTTTGAATGTTTTTGAAAGTGCCGTCTGCTTTTCATATTAGGTAAAGGGTTGGTTAAAAAAGGTCCCTTTTTCATTTAGACCAGTCTCTTCAACGGAGACTGTGAATTGTTCGTCGAGCGCTGACTGATATTCAGTGATCTTTGTTTTATCTGGACGACACTTTTGAGTTAATTTCTCGAAAATGTCAGATTGAAATATTAATACAAAGTCCCTAAACAAAGAAACTGAATGCCTCGCATAAAATGACCTTGCGTGTGGACAAGGGCGGTTAACTCACTCGTGATATCATGTCCCACAACATGGTACTGCACACTGTTCATGCGTGAGAATGTACGTGAATTACGAAACCCCATTGGAGGCACAGAAAAATGTTTGCGAATATTCTCAAAACCCTGAGAACATTTGAAAATATTTGGGCTATACAAAGGTTTGCTAATATCAGCAAATGGATTTCAAGATATGTTGAAAACCTTTGCGAATGTTGTGTGCAAACTGTTGTTCAATAATACGAAAACGTTCCCCATTGATGGCTTTCCAAACAAGACGCGCTGCGGAAAACATAGACTTAGCCCTATACTCCCCACTCAAAAGGAAGGGGTGGATGAGGCATGTGTCTAGTATTGGAGACCTACGACAAGATGGCTCTAGAAAGCAATGGCTTATTTTTCAATCGGTGATAGAAATAAAGTAAATACACCCCAAGATCTACTGATCTCGACGAGTTATAGAAACGCCACTGATAGCCCCCGAAGGGGCAAAATCAACCATCACTGATGGATTGACAGGGCTGGACGCGGTTTGTATGTTGAGACAGGGAGCCTGCAGAAAGCAAGTACTTTATTTGCAAATCGCTTTTATAAAATAAGTAAATAACCCCACAGAGTTAGTAAATACCCCCCAGAATTAGAATGGTTAGTATTGTACAGTGGGAAGCCTTCAAAGACAAAAACTTCTGACAGCAGCAAGCAAAGGTGAATGCACTTGCAAAATATATCGACCTACCCTTATAGGTTATATTTCCATCCCATAAATCCACTAAAGGGAGCAAATTCTATACAAGTAAGATACTGCTTGTATTGTTTGATGGGATTCCTCCGCAAAGCAATTTTAACAGTCGATTTTTTTATTAGGGTTTAACGACACATTAACAGCCAGGGTCATATCATGTCGGTGACAGTTTTACGGGTGGAGGAAGCTGGAGTCCCCGGAGAGAACCACCGAGCAACGACGAGCAGCTGTCAGCTCTCCAACATCGTAACTCTGAACTCTGCACCGCGGCACAGGCAGGATTAGATTGGTTGAAGACATGTGCAGTACAACTTAGTACACAGCGTCATCGTGCCCCCATGTAGGCAATCGGGGTTAAGTGCCTTGCCCAAGGACACAACGTGGGAGCACGAATCAGCCGCTGAAATGGTCACCCATCCAATACTAACCGCGCTCGACGTTGCTTAACTTCGGTGATCTGACGAGAACCGGTTACTGCGACGCCACCGCGCCCCCAACAGTCGATTTGGTAGCCACAACCGTCACCACACCCTCCCGCATACTCAACCTGTCCAGTCTGTTTAAAGTACCAAACCGTCCCAAGGAAGGCAATTTTTATGAAGTTCGGTGCCTGGGGGGCGGGGGGTTGACCATCCCCAACTAGGCGGGTCGTCAGGTTGCGAGGTTTTGGATAGAGGAAGGCCTGCTCAATTGAGCAGGTTTGCTGGTTTTAAATTGGCAGGTTTGCTCAATTAAGCTGGCTTGCTGTGGAATATAGAAATACGCAGTCCCGGACCAAAATGGTCAATCCTGCTAATTCCATCTTGCAGGCACCTTGTTCTCCCGCGAGGTGCATTCCGAAGGCACTGGAGAAAGGAATCCTGGCAGTTGACTACTAGTGGCCCCGGTTTGGGCAGTCTCCAAGATGGAGATCAGGTCGTAAACACTGCTTTGGCCCTAGTCTCCATTTTGGAGATAATGTCCAATACACTGCTTTGGCCCCAACTTCGAAATTAGAAGGATGGTCGGGTGGCCCGTTCTGGTCAATCGGGAGCCCCCATCCCCAAAAATTCAGGGTGTCACGTCGGGGGCATTTGGTCATCATTCAGTCAGTCATTTCTTTCAATCGCATACCATAATTGCCATTGTGTACTGTTTTTAAACACATATTTTTACCAAATACTCAAGTTTCTGCACTGTCAGTTTCAGTTCCACGTGGCAACTTTAATTACAGTGTTCTGTAAAGTGATTGGTTGAATGGCCGCCATCTGAAGACCTGACACACGGATCAATCAGTCAGTGGTATGCTTCGAATATTGCCCTAGAATAAGTATGTAGGAATTCTGGAAGCCTGGTGGGTTCACTGCTTGGCAGTAACTCAACCCCTTGTTGGACTCTGATCTCTATTCATCCACAACCAACGTTCACGATTTCCAACAAAATCGTGAGGGATATTTATATCTTTTAAACCACGATTGAACATTTCCCAACCGGTCGGTTTAAAACCTTTTCGATGTCTAAGAATATCATTGACTAAATCGATTATATTTGAACCTTTTATGGTTTCTCCATTATAACTTAAAACACCCCGATCATCCCAACTCATGTGTTGACTAGATGATAAAGTAGATAATAATGAATTTGCTTTACGTCTCATTGTAACAGGGACACTTTCTGCAAGACGATTTCGTAAAAACATTGATTTTCGATCTGGCTCAGGCATATATCCAATGTTGGATGAAATGACTTTTTATATGAAAATTGAAATTTTTGTCAATTTTGTCCATACTTTCGTTTTGTCTCACTTTCTGACAACTCTGAATTTTCTAACACGGATAATTCATTCTGTACCTGTGCTGTATTTGTAATGTGAGGATCAGGTGGTAATCTTGGACGTTCCTAGGGGGGTTTGATCGTCCCCTACTAGGCGGGTCCTCGGGTGGCGGATAGAGGACAGCCTGCTCAATTGGGCAGGTTTGCTAATTTTTGATTGGCAGGTTTGCTCAATTGAGCTGGTTCGCTGCGAAATACACGAATACGCAGCCCCGGACCAAAATGATCAACCCTGCTAATACCATCTGGCAGGCACCTTGTTCTCCCGTGAGGTGCGTTCTGAAGGCCCCGGAAGAAGGAATCCTGGTAGTTGAGGACTCGGGCCCCGGTTAGGGCAGTCTCCGGGATGGAGCCCTGGTCTCCATTTCGGAGATAATGTCCAACACACTGCTTTGGCCTCAATTTCGGGAGTAGACAGATGGTCGGATGGCCCGGTCTGACCAATCGGGAGCCCCCAACCCCAGAAATATCGGGTGTCACGTCGGGGGGCATTGGGTGGTCATTCAACCAGTCATTTCTTTTATTCGGATTTTACCTAGGGGGGTTTGATCGTCCCCTACTAGGCGGGTCCTCGGGTGGCGGATCGAGGACAGCCTGCTCAATTGGGCAGGTTTGCTAATTTTTGATTGGCAGGTTTGCTCAATTGAGCTGGTTCGCTGCGAAATACACGAATACGCAGCCCCGGACCAAAATGATCAACCCTGCTAATACCATCTGGCAGGCACCTTGTTCTCCCGTGAGGTGCGTTCTGAAGGCCCCGGAAGAAGGAATCCTGGTAGTTGAGGACTCGGGCCCCGGTTAGGGCAGTCTCCGGGATGGAGCCCTGGTCTCCATTTCGGAGATAATGTCCAACACACTGCTTTGGCCCCAATTTCGGGAGTAGACAGATGGTCGGATGGCCCGGTCTGACCAATCGGGAGCCCCCAACCCCAAAAATATCGGGTGTCACGTCGGGGGGCATTGGGTGGTCATTCAACCAGTCATTTCTTTTATTCGGAATTTAACACTACTACCCTATACAGACTTTTAATGATCTTAATACTTGTTTAACAACTTTCGTTTTGTTTCTCTGTCTGCGTCGATCATCAGTAGTAGTTCTTGATGTACTCGTTTTTATTGAAATGGTTGGTTGAATGGCTGCCACGACCTGGCACTTCCCATAAACATTCGACGGGTCAATCCTCCAGCGGTATGCATTAGCATCAACGCTGGGGGAGTATACTGTTCATGCACTCTTGGTGTTGTTCGCTGGAATTCCGCGACGTAACCCCCAAGGTTGGGCTCGGAGTAAGGGTGAGAGCCATGAACAGAAGAATTCTTAAATCATACACATGGATAATCAACACAACAAAGTTCAAAAAAGGGGATATTCAGACTCTGACTCTGACTCAGAAGAAGTAGTCAAGGATCGTCATTCTTGGCCAAAATTTGTTATTGTATACTCTGACGAAGAAGGGAAACAGGCTACAAATATTAATCCGTTTGCTCTAGAAAAGGCTGTAAAAGGTATAGCAGGTACTGTCAGTAGTGTAAAGAAATTACGATCAGGAGGATTATTAATAGAGTGTAATAGAGAAAATCAGGCAAAAAATTTGTTACAAACAACAACGCTAGTTGATTTGAAGGTCAAAATCTTACCACACAGAACACTCAACAGCAGTAAAGGTGTAGTACGAACAAGAGAACTCTCTGGCGTAGATGAACTTGAAATTAAAGCAGAATTAAAATCACAGGGTGTAAGTGACGTGAAACGAATCGAAATACGAAAAGACGGCACCACAATAAAAACAAACACTTACATTTTTACATTCAACACTGTACAACCACCGAAATCTATCAAGGTTGGTTACATGAACATCAAAGTGGATTTATATATTCCAAATCCACTTCGATGCTTCAAATGTCAAAAATATGGACACGGACAAAATAGCTGTAGGGGAAAAGAAACGTGTTTTAAATGTGGTCAACAACACCAGGACCCATGTAATAACGCCGTGAAATGCTGTAACTGCCAGGGCAATCATACTGCATATTCCAAGGATTGCCCTGTGTGGAAAAAAGAAAAATATATTCAGAGAATTAAATGTGAAAAGCAGATAAGTTTTAAAGAAGCCAGAGAAATAGTTACAGCAATGCCTGGTATGAGTTCATCTACAACATATGCAACCAAAGTAGCTCAAAAAGTTTCCACTAAATCTGTTGCGTGCCAGACCCAACATACTTGGTTAAGCGACACTGTACTGCCAACCTTGATAGAGCCTTTTACTATTTCACTACCTCAAGAAACTGAACCAAAATCAACTCAGACTACAATCACTACTCCAATAACAGAAGAAAAATCAAAAACTGTTTCAAAAAAAGATCAAAATAAAACAAAAGTAAACGAGATTAAAGGAAAGGAAACAAAATTAGACCAGAAAACTGAACAACCTAAATCGAAACCAGAGCTGCAAAATCTAAGTCAGAGTCAGAGAAGAAAGTACAACAAAGAGCAAAAGAACAAAGAAAAAGAACAGCAAAAGTTAAACTCAAACCGAACGCCCAAATTTCATAAAAATGTTATTTCAAACATATTCGAAGGGTTGCAAGGAATGGATGTTGATGAGTGCATCAACTCCACCTTTTCCAACAAAATGTCCCTGAGTTTGTCTCAGGGAGGGTCTCCTAACAGAAAATCACCTAGGAAACCTTTTGGGGCAATTTCGCCCATACGTCCACCATCCAAATCACCAACTAAACATGGATAATACCAATAATACTAAAATTATACAATGGAATTGCCGAGGTTTTAGGGCAAATTTTACTGAACTGGGTCTCTTATGTCAAAAATATAAACCTGCTGCTTTTTGCTTGCAGGAAACACTCCTGAAGAAACCTGACACTCACGGTCATCCTGTTTTCAAGGGTTATACTTATATAATGCTTGGGCAGATGAAAATGACCTTCATGTGCGTGGAACGTCTGTCTTGGTCAGAAACGACATTATTCACAGTTCTGTGTCTCTACATTCAAATTTACAGGCTGTTGCGGTACGCCTGACTTTGGACAAGACAGTCACCTTATGTTCAATTTATGTGTCTCCAAATAAATCACTTCAGCTGACTGATCTTGAACATCTGATTCATCAGCTCCCAACACCGTACATTTTGTTGGGTGATTTTAACGCTCATAGCCCCTTTTGGGGTGATTCCTGCAACAAAGAAGACCCGAAAGGCAAGACAATAGAAGAACTTGTTACTAAATATGACTTGTGTTTGTACAATGATGGGTCAGATACTTACCTACACCCCGCATCCGGTTCATACACATCAATTGATCTTACAATTACATGCCCTTCCATCTTCCTTGATTTTTCTTGGAAGGTGGAAGATGACTTGTGCGGGAGTGATCACTTTCCAATTGTGTTGGAGAGTGTAGTTCCAGCAGACGATGAGAGAGTACCCCAGTGGAACTTGAAGAAGGCTGACTGGGAGACTTTCTCGTCGTTCTGTTCTGAACGCCTTACACGGGAGAAATTTGACGAAAGTGCTGACCAAATAGAACATTTCACCACAGAGTTGCTTGACATTGCAAGCAAGGTCATTCCAAAGACCTCGGCAAATCCGAAACGTTTCATCAAACCATGGTTTGATACTGATTGCGAACAGGCTATTAAAGATCGCAAAAAGACTGAACGGGAATTTAATAAGTCACCCACTGCACGTAACTTGGACAAACTTCGTATAAATCGGGCAAAAACAAGACGACTGATTAAACAAAAAAAGAAAAGTTCTTGGAAAACATATGTTTCGAAACTTAATCAAAACACCCCCATCAATAAAATTTGGAAAATGATAAGGAAAATTAACGGAAAAGACACAAAATCAACGGTTCAACATCAGAAGGACAACAACACACTAATAACATCAAAAAAAGAAATTTCAAACAAATTGGCCTCCACATTTTCGAAACATTCGTCGCCTGAAAATTGTAATCCTGAATTTCTCAAAATTAAAAAACAAGAAAAACAAAAGCTCAAATTTACCTCCAATAATTTAGAGGATTACAACGAACCTTTCTCTATGGAAGAGTTAAACAACTCTTTACATAGAGCAAAGGATACTGCTACTGGACCCGATGAAATACATTATCAAATTTTAAAACATCTGCCGCAATCATCTCTTGCACTTTTACTGTCTATTTTTAAGGACATTTGGGTGACTGGCCAGTTTCCACCATCATGGCGCAAAGCAATAGTCATTCCCATTCCTAAGCCTGATAAGGATCACAGCAACCCTAGTAATTATAGGCCTATTGCCTTAACAAGTTGTCTGTGCAAAACCATGGAGAGGATGATCAATGATCGGCTTGTCTGGTTTCTGGAATCGAACAATCTGCTTGCAGATGTTCAGTGTGGTTTCAGAGACCAGAGAAGTACTGTGGATCATTTGGTCCGACTCGAAACGTTTATTAGAAATGCCTTCGCCAGAAAAGAACATGTGGTCGCCATCTTCTTTGATCTGGAGAAGGCATATGATACAACGTGGACGTATGGGATTTTAAAGGATCTTTTTAACATGGGGTTGAGAGGGCGTATGCCCCTTTTTATTGAAAACTTCTTGAGGGACCGCCGGTTTCAGGTTCGTGTGGGGTCAACGTTATCTGATCCTCACGAGCAGGAATTGGGGGTCCCTCAAGGTAGTATTTTATCCGTTACCCTCTTTTCAATTAAGATTAATAGTATCATCGACGCAATTGAGAATATGGTAGATTCGTCATTGTATGTCGATGACTTTTTGATCTGCTATAGCAGCAAAAAGATGAATGCTATAGAGCGCAAACTTCAGCTGTGTTTAAATAGGATTCAAAAATGGGCTATCGAAAATGGTTTTAAATTTTCAAAGACAAAAACGAATTGTGTTCATTTTTGCAAACTTCGGAAACATCACCTTGATCCGGAGTTGAAAATCGATGGTAGTCCTATTAAAGTTGTCAAGGAAGTGAAATTCTTAGGTTTGTTGTTTGACAGCAAACTGAATTTCACTTCCCACATAAAACAACTGAAAGTTAAATGTAAGAGAGCACTGAACCTACTGAAGGTTGTTGGTAGCACTGATTGGGGTGCTGACCAAAAAACGTTGCTCCATCTGTATAGATCACTTGTTCGATCAAAGTTAGATTATGGCTGTACAGTTTATGGTTCTGCAAGGAAATCATATCTCAAACCACTTGATGCAATTCATAATAGTGGTATTAGAATTAGTCTATGGGCTTTTCGAACATCCCCAATAGACTCGATGCTTGTTGAAGCAGAGGAGCCTTCTCTTGAGAAGCGTAGAATTAAATTATCTCTACAGTATGTGTCTAAACTTTTGGCCAATCCTTCAAATCCTGCTTATAATTGTGTTTCAGACCCTCAAAATGTTGAATTTTATAACCGCCACCAGAAACATATTCCTCCATTGGGAATTAGAATCAAACCCCACATGGAGTCTGCCAAAATTGAGTTTGATTCTATAAAAGAAAACCGTAAACCACATATTCCTCCTTGGCATCTTAAAAAACCTACAATTATTTTGGACCTTGCTTCTACTAAAAAATCTGATACCAATTCCTTGCAGTTCAAACAAAAATATGCCGAAATAAAGTCCAGGTATAGTGCATATACAAGGATCTATACAGATGGATCTAAGGATGGTGACAAAGTATCATCAGCTGCTGTTACTGGTGATCATATCACCTCAATCAGAATACCGAATCAGAGTTCTATTTTCACAGCTGAAGTTAAAGCTATTCAACTCGCACTTGAGCACATCCAAAATGCACAGGAAAGAAGGTCGATCATCTTCTCGGACTCGCTTTCCTCTTTACTTGCCTTACTCAACCCCAAGTTGAAGAACCCTCTCATTTTGGAGCTTCGTGAGAAGTTAACAACTCTCATGTCTGGCCAATATGATATCGTGTTTTGCTGGTTACCCGGACATGTAGGTATCACTGGTAACACCAAAGCAGACAGTGCAGCAAAACAGGCTTTAACAAAGCCTCTCACTGATTTTAACATCCCTTTCGGTGATTTTAAGCCTCATATTAGTAGTTACATCAAATCTATGTGGCAGGAGGAATGGGATGGGGCGACAAATAACAAGCTTCATCGCTTCCGACCAACTATTTCAGATCCCTATCCATCTCGT
Source organism: Pictodentalium vernedei (assembly GCA_031216915.1). Classification (NCBI taxonomy): domain Eukaryota; kingdom Metazoa; phylum Mollusca; class Scaphopoda; order Dentaliida; family Dentaliidae; genus Pictodentalium; species Pictodentalium vernedei. Next base: position 369,804,155 of record CM062291.1, read on the forward strand.
AACCTTTGTAGAAAGGATCTTGCAGTTTTGACGCGATGTCATATTGGTCATACAAGACTAACACATTCCTTTTTGTTGGAGGGTACTGTGCGACCAGAGTGTGTTCCCTGCCAGCAGGTGTTGTCAGTGGAACACATTCTTTTGCATTGTGCTGACTTTAATCATGTCAGAGGGCAGTATTTTTCTGTAGGATCTCTGAGAGATCTTTTTTATCGTACGAGCCCGAATATGATTCTCGCATTTTTGAAATCAATCAACCTTTTTAATAAATTTTAAAATTGTTTTTATTATCTTAAACTAGAGTCTTTCAGACTTACATTCACCAGGTTGATTTGTGAGCTATTCATATTTCTTGTTTATTCACGCATCACTGTTCATACTACATTGTCTTTATCATTTTTATTGTAGTTGTTTTTACTCATCTTTGTATTTCATTCTTGTCATGTTTCCCTTTTATCGTTTTCTCGCCACGATATAGCCTTGGCTGCTGATGTGGCGTTAAGCACCAATAAATAAATAAATAAATAAATAAATATTCGGATTTTAACACTACTACCCTATACAGACTTTTAATGATCTTAATACTTGTTTGACAACTTTCGTTTTGTTGCTCTGTCTGCGTTGATCATCAGTAGTAGTTCTTGATGTACTCGTTTTTATTGAAATGGTTGGCTGAATGGCTGCCACGACCTGGCACTTCCCATAAACATTCGACGGGTCAATCCTCCAGCGGTATGCATTAGCATCAACGCTGGGGGAGTATACTGTTCATGCACTATTGGTGTTGTTCGCTGGAATTCCGCGACGTAACCCCCAAGGTTGGGCTCGGAGTAAGGTTGAGAGCCATGAACAGAAGAATTCTTAAATCATACACATGGATAATCAACACAACAAAGTTCAAAAAAGGGGATATTCAGACTCTGACTCTGACTCAGAAGAAGTAGTCAAGGATCGTCATTCTTGGGCAAAATTTGTTATTGTATACTCTGACGAAGAAGGGAAACAGGCTACAAATATTAATCCGTTTACTCTAGAAAAGGCTGTAAAAGGTATAGCAGGTACTGTCAGTAGTGTAAAGAAATTACGATCAGGAGGATTATTAATAGAGTGTAATAGAGAAAGCCAGGCAAAAAATTTGTTACAAACAACAACGCTAGTTGATTTGAGGGTCAAAATCTTACCACACAGAACACTCAACAGCAGTAAAGGTGTAGTACGAACAAGAGAACTCTCTGGCGTAGATGAACTTGAAAGTAAAGCAGAATTAAAATCACAGGGTGTAAGTGACGTGAAACGAATCGAAATACGAAAAGACGGCACCACAATAAAAACAAACACTTACATTTTTACATTCAACACTGTACAACCACCGAAATCTATCAAGGTGGGTTACATGAACATCAAAGTGGATTTATATATTCCAAATCCACTTCGATGCTTCAAATGTCCAAAATATGGACACGGACAAAATAGCTGTAGGGGAAAAGAAACGTGTTTTAAATGTGGTCAACAACACCAGGACCCATGTAATAACGCCGTGAAATGCTGTAACTGCCAGGGCAATCATACTGCATCTTCCAAGGATTGCCCTGTATGGAAAAAAGAAAAATATATTCAGAGAATTAAATGTGAAAAGCAGATAAGTTTTAAAGAAGCCAGAGAAATAGTTACAGCAATGCCTGATATGAGTTCATCTACAACATATGCAACCAAAGTAGCTCAAAAAGTTTCCACTAAATCTGTTGCGTGCCAGACCCAACATACTTGGTTGAGCGACACTGTACTGCCAACCTTGATAGAGCCTTTTACTATTTCACTACCTCAAGAAACTGAACCAAAATCAACTCAGACTACAATCACTACTCCAATAACAGAAGAAAAATCAAAAACTGTTCCAAAAAAAGATCAAAATAAAACAAAAGTAAACGAGATTAAAGGAAAGGAAACAAAATTAGACCAGAAAACTGAACAACCTAAATCGAAACCAGAGCTGCAAAATCTAAGTCAGAGTCAGAGAAGAAAGTACAACAAAGAGCAAAAGAACAAAGAAAAAGAACAGCAAAAGTTAAACTCAAACCGAACGCCCAAATTTCATAAAAATGTTATTTCAAACATATTCGAAGGGTTGCAAGGAATGGATGTTGATGAGTGCATCAACTCCACCTTTTCCAACAAAATGTCCCTGAGTTTGTCTCAGGGAGGGTCTCCTAACAGAAAATCACCTAGGAAACCTTTTGGGGCAATTTCGCCCATACGTCCACCATCCAAATCACCAACTAAACATGGATAATACCAATAATACTAAAATTATACAATGGAATTTCCGAGGTTTTAGGGCAAATTTTAATGAACTGGGTCTCTTATGTCAAAAATATAAACCTGCTGCTTTTTGCTTGCAGGAAACACTCCTGAAGAAACCTGACACTCACGGTCAACCTGTTTTCAAGGGTTATACTTATATAATGCTTGGGCAGATGAAAATGACCTTCAAGTGCGTGGAACGTCTGTCTTGGTCAGAAACGATATTATTCACAGTTCTGTGTCTCTACATTCAAATTTACAGGCTGTTGCGGTACGCCTGACTTTGGACAAGACAGTCACCTTATGTTCAATTTATGTGTCTCCAAATAAATCACTTCAGCTGACTGATCTTGAACATCTGATTCATCAGCTCCCAACACCGTACATTTTGTTGGGTGATTTTAACGCTCATAGCCCCTTTTGGGGTGATTCCTGCAACAAAGAAGACCCGAAAGGCAAGACAATAGAAGAACTTGTTACTAAATATGACTTGTGTTTGTACAATGATGGGTCAGATACTTACCTGCACCCCGCATCCGGTTCATACACATCAATTGATCTTACAATTACATGCCCTTCCATCTTCCTTGATTTTTCTTGGAAGGTGGAAGATGACTTGTGCGGGAGTGATCACTTTCCAATTGTGTTGGAGAGTGTAGTTCCAGCAGACGATGAGAGAGTACCCCAGTGGAACTTGAAGAAGGCTGACTGGGAGACTTTCTCGTCGTTCTGTTCTGAACGCCTTACACGGGAGAAATTTGACGAAAGTGCTGACCAAATAGAACATTTCACCACAGAGTTGCTTGACATTGCAAGCAAGGTCATTCCAAAAACCTCGGCAAATCCGAAACGTTTCATCAAACCATGGTTTGATACTGATTGCAAACAGGCTATTAAAGATCGCAAAAAGACTGAACGGGAATTTAATAAGTCACCCACTGCACGTAACTTGGACAAACTTCGCATAAATCGGGCAAAAACAAGACGACTGATTAAACAAAAAAAGAAAAGTTCTTGGAAAACATATGTTTCGAAACTTAATCAAAACACCCCCATCAATAAAATTTGGAAAATGATAAGGAAAATTAACGGAAAAGACACAAAATCAACGGTTCAACATCTGAAGGAGAACAACACACTAATAACATCAAAAAAAGAAATTTCAAACAAATTGGCCTCCACATTTTCGAAACATTCGTCGCCTGAAAATTGTAATCCTGAATTTCTCAAAATTAAAAAACAAGAAAAACAAAAGCTCAAATTTACCTCCAATAATTTAGAGGATTACAACGAACCTTTCTCTATGGAAGAGTTAAACAACTCTTTACATAGAGCAAAGGATACTGCTACTGGACCCGATGAAATACATTATCAAATTTTAAAACATCTGCCGCAATCATCTCTTGCACTTTTACTGTCTATTTTTAATGACATTTGGGTGACTGGCCAGTTTCCACCATCATGGCGCAAAGCAATGGTCATTCCCATTCCTAAGCCTGATAAGGATCACAGCAACCCTAGTAATTATAGGCCAATTGCCTTAACAAGTTGTCTGTGCAAAACCATGGAGAGGATGATCAATGATCGGCTTGTCTGGTTTCTGGAATCGAACAATCTGCTTGCAGATGTTCAGTGTGGTTTCAGAGACCAGAGAAGTACTGTGGATCATTTGGTCCGACTCGAAACGTTTATTAGAAATGCCTTCGCCAGAAAAGAACATGTGGTCGCCATCTTCTTTGATCTGGAGAAGGCATATGATACAACGTGGACGTATGGGATTTTAAAGGATCTTTTTAACATGGGGTTGAGAGGGCGTATGCCCCTTTTTATTGAAAACTTCTTGAGGGACCACCGGTTTCAGGTTCGTGTGGGGTCAACGTTATCTGATCCTCACGAGTAGGAATTGGGGGTCCCTCAAGGTAGTATTTTATCCGTTACCCTCTTTTCAATTAAGATTAATAGTATCATCGACGCAATTGAGAATATGGTAGATTCGTCATTGTATGTCGATGACTTTTTGATCTGCTATAGCAGCAAAAAGATGAATGCTATAGAGCGCAAACTTCAGCTGTGTTTAAATAGGATTCAAAAATGGGCTATCGAAAATGGTTTTAAATTGTCAAAGACAAAAACGAATTGTGTTCATTTTTGTAAACTTCGGAAACATCACCTTGATCCGGAGTTGAAAATCGATGGTAGTCCTATTAAAGTTGTCAAGGAAGTGAAATTCTTAGGTTTGTTGTTTGACAACAAACTGAATTTCACTTCCCACATAAAACAACTGAAAGTTAAATGTAAGAGAGCACTGAACCTACTGAAGGTTGTTGGTAGCACTGATTGGGGTGCTGACCAAAAAACGTTGCTCCATCTGTATAGATCACTTGTTCGATCAAAGTTAGATTATGGCTGTACAGTTTATGGTTCTGCAAGGAAATCATATCTCAAACCACTTGATGCAATTCATAATAGTGGTATTAGAATTAGTCTAGGGGCTTTTCGAACATCCCCAATAGATTCAATGCTTGTTGAAGCAGAGGAGCCTTCTCTTGAGAAGCGCAGAATTAAATTGTCTCTACAATATGTGTCTAAACTTTTGGCCAATCCTTCAAATCCTGCTTTTAATTGTATTTCAGAACCTCAAAATGTTGAATTTTTTAACCGACATCAGAAACATATTCCTCCATTGGGAATTAGAATTAAACCCCACATGGAATCTTCAAAAATTAATTCTGAATCTATAAAAGAAAACCGTAAATCACACATTCCTCCTTGGCATCTTAAGAAACCTACTGTTATTTTGGACCTTGCTTCTACCAAAAAATCTGATACCAATTCCTTGCAGTTCAAACAAAAATATGCCGAAATAAAGTCCAAGTATAGTACATATACAAGGATCTATACGGATGGATCTAAGGATGGCGACAAAGTATCATCAGCTGCTGTTACTGGTGATCATGTCACCTCAATCAGAATACCGAATCAGAGTTCTATTTTCACAGCTGAAGTTAAAGCTTTACAACTCGCTCTTGAACATATCGAGACTGCTCAGGACAAAAAGTCGATTATTTTTTCCGACTCTCTTTCCTCTTTACTTGCTTTACTCAACCCCAAGTTGAAGAACCCTCTCATTTTGGAACTTCGTGAGAAGTTATCAACTCTCATGTCTGACCAATATGATATCGTGTTTTGCTGGTTACCCGGACATGTAGGTATCGCTGGTAACACCAAAGCAGACAGTGCAGCAAAACAGGCTTTAACAAAGCTTCTCACTGATTTTAAGATCCCTTTCAGTGATTTTAAGCCTCATATTAGTAGTTACATCAAATCTATGTGGCAGGCGGAATGGGATGGAGCGACAAATAACAAGCTTCATCGCTTCCGACCAACTATTTCAGATCACTACCCGTCTAGTAACCTTTGTAGAAAGGATCTTGCAATTTTGACGCGGTGTCATATTGGTCATACACGACTTACACATTCCTTTTTGTTGGAGGGTAATTTGCGACCAGAATGTGTTCCCTGCCAGCAGGTGCTGTCAGTGGAACACATTCTTTTGAATTGTACTGATTTTAATCATGTTAGAGGGCAGTATTTTACAGTTGGATCTTTGAGAGATTTATTTTATCACACGAGCCCGCAAAAAGTCATCTCATTCTTGAAAGTAATCAACCTTTTTAATAAATTTTAAATTGTTTTTACCATTTTAATTTTCATCTATCTGTATTTATTTCACAGGTTGATTACACAGTATTTTTGCAATACTGATCTCACCTTCTCATTATGTTTCACACTCATCATTTTTAAACCTCTTATTCAATTTGTTTCATATTTTAATTAATGGTCTTTTTAAAATATACACTTTCATCGCCACGATATAGCCTAAGCTGCTGATGTGGCGTAAAGCACCAATAAATAATAATAATAATCCTTCAAATCCTGCTTATAATTATGTTTCAGACCCTCAAAATGTTGAATTTTATAACCGCCACCAGAAACATATTCCTCCATTGGGAATTAGAATCAAACCCCACATGGAGTCTGCCAAAATTGAGTTTGATTCTATAAAAGAAAACCGTAAACCACATATTCCTCCTTGGCATCTTAAAAAACCTACAATTATTTTGGACCTTGCTTCTACTAAAAAATCTGATACCAATTCCTTGCAGTTCAAACAAAAATATGCCGAAATAAAGTCCAGGTATAGTACATATACAAGGAGCTATACAGATGGATCTAAGGATGGTGACAAAGTATCATCAGCTGCTGTTACTGGTGATCATATCACCTCAATCAGAATACCGAATCAGAGTTCTATTTTCAAAGCTATTCAACTCGCACTTGAGCACATCCAGAATGCACAGGAAAGAAGGTCGATCATCTTCTCCGACTCTCTTTCCTCTTTACTTGCCTTACTCAACCCCAAGTTGAAGAACCCTCTCATTTTGGAGCTTCGTGAGAAGTTAACAACTCTCATGTCTGGCCAATATGATATCGTGTTTTGCTGGTTACCCGGACATGTAGGTATCGCTGGTAACACCAAAGCAGACAGTGCAGCAAAACAGGCTTTAACAAAGCCTCTCACTGATTTTAACATCCCTTTCAGTGATTTTAAGCCTCATATTAGTAGTTACATCAAATCTATGTGGCAGGAGGAATGGGATGGGGCGACAAATAACAAGCTTCATCGCTTCCGACCAACTATTTCAGATCCCTACCCATCTCGTAACCTTTGTAGAAAGGATCTTGCAGTTTTGACGCGATGTCATATTGGTCATACAAGACTAACACATTCCTTTTTGTTGGAGGGTACTGTGCGACCAGAGTGTGTTCCCTGCCAGCAGGTGTTGTCAGTGGAACACATTCTTTTGCATTGTGCTGATTTTAATCATGTCAGAGGGCAGTATTTTTCTGTAGGATCTCTGAGAGATCTTTTTTATCGTACGAGCCCGAATATGATTCTCGCATTTTTGAAATCAATCAACCTTTTTAATAAATTTTAAAATTGTTTTTATTATCTTATACTAGAGTCTTTCAGACTTACATTCACCAGGTTGATTTGTGAGCTATTCATATTTCTTGTTTATTCACGCATCACTGTTCATACTAAATTGTCTTTATCATTTTTATTGTAGTTGTTTTTACTCATCTTTGTATTTCATTCTTGTCATGTTTCCCTTTTATCGTTTTCTCGCCACGATATAGCCTTAGCTGCTGATGTGGCGTTAAGCACCAATAAATAAATAAATAAATCATGGACGTTGAGATTTTCCACTTCTATAACGCTGCATTTCTTCCATCATTTGATAAGGTACAATAGTCATTTTCTTCATATTTTACTTAGTAATTAATTTACAAGATTGTTGCAACTCTAATCGCAGACCCAAGTAAAGCAAGTAATGGTAAAAAAACACCTTTTGGATTTAAAATGTGTTTTTTTTCTTGTTACTAGATACAGATTTACTGGCAATAGATCTTAGTTGTTCACGCTTCGGTTGTAATTTTCGTTTCTGACCGGGGGTAAGATATGTTTCCTTTTAAAAGATCATGACAACATTGTGCCATAAAATCAATCAATTCTTTAGGCGCATATTTCATAATTAGGCTTTTCCCTGGTTTTTCTACGGATTATTATTGTTTTTTTTTTGTTTTTTTTGTTTGTTTTGTTTTTTTTTTGGGGGGTGGGGGGGGGGGGGGGTGGGGGGTCCACACATTTTGTCCGTACGATTCAGAAGCCATTTTCAAACCGATTTTCACACAATCTTGCACACGCATAGAGGGGCACAAAATCGAAAAATGTACTTAAGCGGAATTTTCGATTTAACCCTTATTTCGCCAGAATTGGCAAAAAATGCCAAAATTAGGGTTTATAGGCACTTTCTCACAACACGTCTTGTAGATTGCTTTTAAACATTCATCATTATTATTATATGACACGTCCATTCATATACAAGAGATATTAGGCGATGCATATGTTAACCCTCCACAGGCTGCCAAACATCGAAATCCTAGCGGGGTTTGATCATCCCCTGCTAGGCGGGTCCTCAGGTGGCGGATAGAGGACGGCCTGCTCAATGTTTGCTAGTTTCTAATTGGCAGGTTTGCTCAATTGAGCTGGTTTGCTGCGAAATACACAAATACGCAGCCCCGAACCAAAATGATCAATCCTGCTAATACCATCTGGCTAAATCGATTATATGGCTTGTCCTCCCGTGAGGTGCGTTCCGAAGGCCCCGGAAGAAGGAATCCTGGCAGTTGAGGACTAGTGGCCTCGGTTAGGGCAGTCTCCAAGATGGAGATCAGGTTGTAAACACTGTTTGGCCCTGGTCTCCATTTTGGAGATAATGTCCAACACACTGCTTTGGCCCCAATTTCGGGAGTAGACGGATGGTCGGTCCATTCTGACCAATTGGGAGCCCCCAAACCCCCAAAATATCGGGGGGCATTGGGTGGTCATTCAATCAGTTGTTGCTTTTAATTCAATTTTATTTTTGCTACGGTATACTGATTTTTCACGAAATTCCAACTGTTTTAAGTTATATGTTTTTAAGGCACTGTTTACGTCAGTCATCCGTGGTAAATGTCTTGTACTAGTTTTACCAAATAATTGGTTGAATGACCACTTCGACCTGGTACTTCCTAAAACAATTGACGGGTCAATCCTCCAGCGGTATGCATTAGCATCAACGCTGGGGGAGTATGCTTTCCATGTACTCTATGTGCTGTTTGCTGGATGTCCGCAATATAACCCCCTAAGTTGGGCTCAGAGTAAGGGTGGGAGTCATGGAACGATGAATTATAAAACAACACTACAATGGCTACAAAACTACCACGTAAACGATCGTATGAATCGTCAATACCTGAAACCGACTCTGATAGCGACAAAGATAATGCATGATCTACAAGCAGATGGCCGAAATTTCTCATTATAAATTCTACTGATGAAAACAAAAAGGTCAATAAGATTAACCCATTTGCTCTGGAAAAAACTATAAAAGGCATAGCCGGAACAGTTAAAAGTGTTAAGAAATTGAGGTCTGATGGTATCTTGATTGAAGTGTCTAAAGTTGTGTTACTAAATTGATAGTTTGGTTAGACGATACTGCCTCTACATTTGAATACTATATATTGAATATGAACACCTAACAACCCCTGCTAGGCAAAAATGCTTAACATTAAATCTAGTTGTGTTAGTGCCGAATTTAGAAATACCGCCCCCCCCCCCCCCGCCCCCAACAACCTCGGGTAGTGAGGGTCCCTTCCCTGGAAATATTGAATGACAAGACCTACGATCGTTTATGAGCTATATTTCGTAATTCTTTATCTGATGGCTCTTCATACAACTCTCCTTGAAAAATTAAGGAGGGCAAAATCAAGCCCTCATCGGGTTTGAAAATAATGATTACGACATCATAATAGCTTATTCATAAAACCCAAACCGATTCAATTTTTCCTAAAGTAGTGGTCTCTGTAACACAGCTGCACTGTCCCTCTCTCACTTCCGGGCCTGGTGCAAGGAGGTGGGGGGGGGGGGGGGGAGAAGCAGTGCAGCTGCTGATTATTTATTTATTTATTGTTGCTTAACGCCACATCAGCAGCTAAGGCTATATCGTGGCGAGAAAAGTTCATAAATCACAAGTGTCAAGTATGAAATAAAATCAATTGAATAAAATATGAAATAATCACAACAAAACTTCAAACCAAGAGTGGTCGAAACAGTAATGACTGAGTTATAAAAATCAGAATTCTTATAAATCAACCTGGTGACATTAAGACTCGTGGAGTCTACATTAAACGAATAAAAACAAATTTAAAATTGATTAAAAAGGTTGATTTCTTTCAAAAATGAGAGAATTTTATGCGGGCTCGTATGGTAAAAAAAATCTCTTAGAGATCCAACTGTAAAATATTGTCCTCTAACATAATGAAAATCAGTACAATTTAAAAGAATGTGCTCCACTGACAGCACCTGCTGGTAGGGAACACACTCTGGTCGCATATTACCCTCTAACAAAAAGGAATGCGTTAGTCCTGTGTGACCAACATGACACCGTGTCAGAATAACATGCTCTTTTCTACTAAGGTTACTGGACGGATAGTGATCAAAGACATTTGGTCGAAAGCGATGGAGCTTGTTATTTGTCGCTCCATCCCAGTCAGACTGCCACATAGACTTGATGTAACTAGTGATATGTGGTTTGAAATCACTGAAAGGAATTTTAAGATCAGTGAGAGGCTTGCTTAATGCCTGCTTTGCTGCACTGTCTGCTCTGGTGTTACCGGAGATACCTACACGTTCAGGTAACCAGCAAAACACGATATCATCTTGGTCAGACACAAGTCCATTTAAATCTTCACGCAGCTTGATAAGTTGAGGATTTTTCAACTTGGGATTAAGAATAGCCTGTAAACAGGAAAGAGAATCCGAGAAAACAATGGATTTCTTCACTTGCCTGTCTTTGATCTGTTCTAGAGCAAGTATCAAAGCTCTAGCTTCAACTGTGAAGATGGAACTATTGTTTGGAATCCTGACTGAGGTAGTGTGATTATTATTTACAACGGCTGATGCAACTTTGTCACCGTCTTTGGACCCATCTGTATACAATTGTGTATAACCTGCATAACGGGATGCTATTTCTGCATATTTTTGCTTGAATTCTAAAGAGTTAGTATTGGAGTTTCGCGAACTTGCTAGTTCTAAATTAACATTAGGTTTTGTCATCAACCATTGCGGCGTGTGTGGCGCACGGTTTTCTGCTACAGATTCTGAACTAACATTAGCTAAGTTCATATGTGCTTTGATTCGAAGGCCCAAAGGGCAAATACGTTTAGGATTTCTTGTATAAATATCCACATTATCTGGGTTCTCCTAGGGGGGTTTGATCATCCCCTACTAGGCGGGTCCTCAGGTGGCGGATAGAGGACGGCCTGCTCAATTGGCAGGTTTGCTAATTTCTAATTGGCAGGTTTGCTCAATTGAGTTGGTTAGCTGCGAAATACATAAATACACAGCCCCGGACCAAAATGATCAATCCTGCTAATACCATCTGGCAGGCACCTTGTTCTCCCGTGAGGTGCATTCCGAAGGCCCCGGAAGAAGGAATCCTGGCAGTTGAGGACTCGTGGCCCCGGTTAGGGCAGTCTCCGGGATGGAGCCCTGGTCTCCATTTCGGAGATAATCTTGTTCAACACACTGCTTTGGCCCCAATTTCGGGAGTAGAAGGATGGTCGGATGGTCCGTTCTGGCCAATCGGGAGCCCCCACCCCAACAAGTACTGGATGTCACGTCGGGGGGCACTTGGTGGCCATTCAATCAGTCATTTCTTTTAATCATTTATCATAATTGCCATTGTGTGATGTTTTTAAACTAATTTTTTAACCAAATACTTATTTCTGCTGCACTGTTTGTTTCAGTTTCACGTGGCAACCGTAATTACAGTGTTTTATAAAGTGATTGGTTGGATGGTCGCCATCTGAAAACCTGGCACTTCCACACACGGGCCAATCAGTCAATGGCATGCCTCGGCATCAACACTGGCTGAGTATACTGCTCCATACCAGGTAAGTGGGAATACCGGCAGCCCGGTGGGTTCACTGCATGGCAGTAACCCTACCCCTTGTTGGACTCCATGGTGGGTGGGAGCCGGAGCAGTGAACGCATTACTACATTAACATGGATCACATACCCAATAAAAAAAAGAAACGAGGTCGAGAAATACAGCTCACTTCATCAGACTCTGATTCAGATAAGGATACCGACACTTATAACTTTTCAAAGAATTGGCCAAGGTTTATTATCATCTATGCGGAAGATAAAGGTAAAAAGGCATCATCAGTCAACCCATTTGTATTAGAAAAAACTATTAAAGGTATAGCAGGGACAGTGAAGGATGTAAAAAAATTAAGATCAGGGGGAATATTGGTCGAATGTAAGACGGAATTTCAGGCAGTGAATCTATTAAAAATTGAACACATTATGGATATGAAAGTTGTGGCCTTTCCGCACAAGACCCTAAATTCCAGCAAGGGTGTGCTTAGAACAAGAGAACTTGCAGGCATGGATGTAATGGATATACGGAAGGAACTAACATCACAAAATATCACAGAAGTCAAAAGAATTGAGATTAAAAAAGAGGGTAAACTCATACAGACCAACACATACATTTTAACTTTTGGCTCATCTCAACCGCCAAAATCAATTAAAGTGGGTTACATGAACATCAAAGTGGATTTGTACATACCAAATCCACTTCGATGCTTCAAATGCCAAAAGTTTGGTCATAGTCAAAACAACTGTAGAGGTCAAACAATATGCTTTAGATGCGGTCAACAACATGAAGAGCCATGTAACAACCCAATCAAGTGTGTAAACTGCCAGGGCAATCATATGTCATCCTCTAAAGATTGCCCTATCTGGCAAAAAGAAAAAAACATCCAAAAGGTGAAGTGTGAAAAACAAGTAAGCTTTCAGGAAGCCAGAGCAATTGTAACATCTACGCTTGGCTTCAATACATCAGCACCATCGTATGCCACAACAGTAAAACAAAAGGTACCCACAAAGTCAGTAGAATGCCAGACACAGTATACATGGCTCAACAGCACAATTCCTTCCTTATTACAGGCATTTACTATGGATCATCCTAATCAAACAGAAACACAATCAACACAAACCAAATCAACTGTTCCCTCAACAAACGACCAAATAACAACAAAAACAATTCACACGCAAGACCACACAAACGAGCTATCACAAAAAAATAAAAATTCTAATCCAAAACCTGAACAAAAGAATGAGTCAAATAAATTGAAATCAAATCAGCAAAAAAGATCCCAGCAAGAAAATCTGAGTCAGAGTCAGAGGAGAAAACAACAAAAAGAGCAAAAAGAAAAGGATAAAAAGAAATTAGAACCAGACAGACTCCCAAAACGCCTTCAAAATGTTGTGACGAACAATATGTTTGATGGCATCGAGGCAATGTCAGTCGATGAGTGCATCGATGACACATTCTCGTCTAAGCCACGCCTGTCTTCATCACAGGGTAAGTCCCCACGTAAGACTTCACCAAGAAAAACGGGGGCAATATCTCCCATACGTCCACCAGCAAAATCGCCACTCAAACATGGCCAACACACCTAAACACAATATAATACAGTGGAATTGTCGAGGTTTTAGAGCGAATTTTAATGAACTGGGCCTTCTAAGCCAAAAATATAAACCTGCTGCCTTTTGCCTGCAGGAAACTCTTCTAAGGAAACCCGAGGCTCAGGATCATTCAGCTTTCAAGCATTATACATTGTATAATGCCTGGGCAGATGACAATGATCTTCATATTCGTGGAACATCTGTTTTAGTTAGGAATGACATCATTCACAGTTCTGTTCCATTACAGACAAATTTACAGGCTGTGGCGGTACGCCTAACATTAAACAAAACAGTAACACTTTGTTCTATTTACGTTTCACCGAGTAAAACGCTACAGCTGAATGATCTTGAGTTACTGGTCCAACAACTCCCAACTCCGTACATTTTGTTGGGTGATTTTAATGCGCAAAACCCTCTTTGGGGAGCTTCCTGCAGTCAAGAAGACGTAAAAGGTAAAAGTGTAGAAGAGTTCATTACCAAATATGACTTGTGTTTGTTTAATGATGGTTCAGACACTTATCTGCACCCCGCATCTGGTTCGTATACATCGATTGATCTTTCAATTGCATGCCCTTCTATCTTCCTCGATTTTTCTTGGAAGGTAGAAGATGACTTGTGCGGGAGTGATCACTTTCCAATTGTATTGGAGAGTGTAGTTCCGGCGGACGATGAGAGAGTGCCCCAGTGGAACTTTAAAAAAGCTGACTGGGACACTTTTTCATCGCTTTGTTCTGAACGCCTCACACGGGAGAAATTTCAAGATAGTGCTGACCAAATAGAACATTTTACAAACGAGCTGCTTGACATTGCAAACACAGTCATCCCTAAAACCTCGGCAAATCCAAAACGTTTCACCAAACCATGGTTTGATATTGAATGTAAACAGGCTATAAAGGATCGTAAGAAAGCTGAAAGGGAATTTAACAAGTCACCAACTACACATAATTTAGACAAACTTCGTATAAATCGGGCAAAAACAAGACGACATATAAAACAAAAAAAGAAAAGTTCTTGGGAAACTTACATTTCTAAGATTAACCAAAACACCCCTATCACTAAAATTTGGAAAATGATTAAAAAGATTAAAGGAAAGGAAACAAAATCAGCTGTACAACACCTGAAGGAGAACAACACCTCAATTACATCTAAAACAGAAATTTCAAATACTTTGGCCTCTACATTTTCAAAACATTCGTCGTCTAAAAATTGTAATCCAGAATTTATCAAAATTAAAAAACAGCAAGAAAAACAAAAGATCAAATTTACCTCCAACAATTTAGAGGATTACAATGAACCATTCTCTATGGAAGAGTTACGTAACTCTTTGCATAGAGCAAAGGATACTGCCACTGGTCCCGATGAAATTCACTACCAGATTTAAAGCATCTGCCACAAACATCTCTGGAACTTTTATTGTCAATTTTTAATGGCATTTGGGTGACTGGCCAGTTCCCACCATCCTGGCGTAAAGCAACTATAATTCCTTTTCCTAAGCCTGATAAAGATCACAGCAACCCAAGCAATTACAGGCCTATTGCCTTAACCAGCTGCCTGTGCAAAACCATGGAGAGGATGATCAATGACCGACTTGTCTGGTTTCTGGAATCGAACAATCTGCTTGCGGATGTTCAGTGTGGTTTCAGAAACCAGAGAAGTACTGTGGATCATTTGGTCAGACTTGAAACGTTTGTTAGAAATGCCTTTGCTAGAAAAGAACATGTGGTCGCCATCTTCTTTGATCTAGAGAAGGCATATGATACAACGTGGACGTATGGGATTTTAAAAGATCTTTTTAACATGGGGTTGAGAGGGCGTATGCCTATTTTTATTGAAAACTTTTTAAAGGACCGCCAATTTCAGGTTCGTGTTGGGTCAACGTTATCTGATCCTCACGAGCAGGAATTGGGGGTTCCTCAGGGTAGTATCTTATCGGTTACCCTTTTTTCGGTGAAAATTAATAGCATCATCGAGACAATTGAGAATATGGTAGATTCTTCGTTGTATGTAGATGATTTTTTAATCTGCTACAGCAGCAAGAAATGAATGCTATAGAGCGCAAACTTCAGCTGTGCCTAAACAAAATTCAAAAATGGGCCACGGAAAACAGTTTTAAATTTTCAAAGATGAAAACAAATTGTGTTCATTTTTGTAAGCTTCGGAAACATCACCTCGATCCGGAGTTAAAACTTGATGGGAGTCCTATTAAAGTTGTTAAGGAAGTGAAATTCTTAGGTTTGTTGTTTGACAGCAAACTGAATTTCACTTCCCACATAAAACAACTAAAAGTTAAATGTAAGAGAGCTCTGAACCTACTGAAGGTCGTTGGTAGCACTGATTGGGGTGCTGACCAAAAAACTTTGCTCCATCTGTATAGGTCACTTGTTCGATCAAAATTAGATTACGGTTCTATAGTTTACGGTTCTGCAAGGAAGTCATACCGAAAACCACTTGATGCTATTCACAATAGTGGTATTAGAGTTAGTCTAGGGGCTTTTCGAACATCCCCAATAGACTCGATGCTTGTTGAAGCAGAGGAGCCCTCTCTCGAGAAGCGCAGAATTAAATTGTCTCTCCAATATGTGTCTAAACTTTTGGCCAATCCTTCAAATCCTGCTTTTAATTGTATTTCAGAACCTCAAAATGTTGACTTTTTTAACCGACATCCGAAACATATTCCTCCATTGGGAATTAGAGTTAAACCCCACATGGAGTCTGCAAAAATTGATTCTGAATCTATAAAAGAAAACCGTAAATCACACATTCCTCCTTGGCATCTTAAAAAACCTACAGTTATTTTGGAACTTGCTTCTTCCAAAAAATCTGATACCAATTCCTTGCAGTTCAAACAAAAATATGCCGAAATAAAGTCCAAGTATAGTACATATACAAGGATCTATACAGATGGATCTAAAGATGGTGACAAAGTATCATCAGCTGCTGTTACTGGTGATGGTATCACCTCAATCAGAATACCGAATCAGAGTTCTATTTTCACAGCTGAAGTTAAAGCCATACAACTTGCACTTGAACATATTGAAAATGTACAGGAAAAGAAGACGATTATTTTTTCTGACTCTCTTTCCTCTTTGCTTGCTTTGCTCAACCCCAGGTTGAAGAACCCTCTCATTTTGGAACTTCGTGAGAAGTTAACAACTCTCATGTCTGACCAATATGATATCGTGTTTTGCTGGTTACCCGGACATGTAGGTATCGCTGGTAACACCAGAGCAGACAGTGCAGCAAAACAGGCTTTAACCAAGCCTCTCACTGATTTTAAGATCCCTTTCAGTGATTTTAAGCCTCATATTAGTTGTTACATCAAATCTATGTGGCAGGCGGAATGGGATGGGGCGACAAATAACAAGCTCCATCGCTTTCGACCAAACATATTTGATCACTACCCATCCAGTAACCTCTGTAGAAAAGATCATGTTATTCTGACACGATGTCATATTGGTCACACACGACTTACACATTCCTTTCTGTTGGAGGGTAATATGCGACCAGAATGTGTTCCATGTCAGCAGGTGTTGTCAGTGGAGCACATTCTCTTAAATTGTACTGATTTTAATCTTGTTAGAGGGCTGTACTTCACAGTTGGATCCCTTAGAGATCTATTTTACAATACGAGCCCACACAAAATTGTATCATTTTTGAAAGTAATCAACCTTTTTAACAAATTTTAAAATTGTTTTTATTCTTTTAATTTAGACTCATCAAGCTCAGTTCATCAGGTTGATTTAAAAGTAGACATCTTTCACTTATCTCATTGCTCATTGTTATTTAAATTATTCTTGTCTTTGACATGTCTATTGTGATTATCCTTTGTTTTTATTCAATCTTTTACTTTATAATATTGACTTTTTACTTTTCTCTGATTTCTCGCCACGATATAGCCTTAGCTGCTGATATGGCTTTAAGCACCAATAAATAAATAAATAAATAAATCTGGGTTCAAGACACATTTATAGGCATTGATTTGAAGGATTACCATAAAGTTTTGTTACATATTGCATCGATAATTTCAGTCTACGCTTCCCAAGAGATGGTTCGTTCGCTTCTACAAGAAGCGAATTAACAGGAGACGTTCTGAATGCACCAAAACTTAGACGGATACCGCTATTATGGATGGTGTTGAGCGGTGTTAGGTATGACTTTCGTGTCGAACCATATACTACACAGCCGTAGTCTAAATTTCGATCTTATAGTTGATCGGTACAGGCGAAGCAGCGTTTGTTGGCCAGCACCCCAGTCAGTACTTCCAACAACTTTTAAAAGATTGAGAGCTTTGTTGCATTTCAATTTGAGTTGTTTTATGTGAGAAGTAAAGTTAAGTTTACTGTTAAACGGCAAACCGAGAAATTTCACTTCTTTTATAACTTTTATTGTAGTTCCATCAATTCTTAACTCCGGATGAAGATGGTGTTTCCGAAGTTGACAAAAATGGACACAATTTGTCTTTGTTGTTGAAAATTTGAAACCATTTGTTGTTGCCCATTTCTGTATTTTATTGAGACACAACTGAAGTTTCCTCTCGATTGTATTCATGTTTTTGCCACTGAAACAGATTAGAAAATCGTCTACATTCAAAGAGGAATCAATCATATTTTCAACTGCCTCTATTATGTTGTTTATTTTGATTGAAAATAAGGTCACTGATAAAATACTTCCCTGAGGAACCCCCAGATCCTGTCGGTGCCAATCCGACAATGTCGAACCAACTTTGACTTGGAACTGGCGATCCCTCAAAACGTTTTTAATAAAAACAGGTATTCTTTCTTTCAGGCCAGGTTGAATAAATCTTTTAATATACCATATGGCCAAGTAGTATCATATGCCTTTTCCAGATCAAAGAAAATGGCGACCGCATGTTCTTTCTTGGCAAAAGCATTTCGTACAAACGTTTCAAGTCTGAGCAAATGATCCAGAGTGCTTCGCTGACTTCTGAAACCACACTGCACATTAGCCAGCAGATTATTTGATTGAAACCAAACGAGCCGGTCATTGGTCATCCTTTCTACGGTCTTACACAGGCAACTTGTCAAGGCTATTGGTCGATAATTACTTGGATTAGGGTGATCTCTATCAGGTTTTGGAATGGGAATAATTATCGCATCACGCCAACAGGGTGGAAATTCACCAGATGTCCAAATGTTGTTGCAAATATTCAATAGCAGATGTCTCTGGAAGATGTTGCAGCAGTTGATAATGTATTTCATCTGGTCCAGTCGCTGTATCCTTGGCTTTTGGAAGTGAGTTGTTAAGTTCTTCAAAAGAAAACGGCTTGTTATAATCTTCTAAATTGTTTGATGTAAAATTGATAGTCTTTTTTTCTTGTTCTTTTTTAAGTTTTTTAAAATCGGGATGACAGTTTTCAGAGGAAAATTGCTTAGCAAATGTTGAAGCAAATTTATTTGCTATTGCATTTTTAGATGTGAGGTTTCCATCATCTGTTTTAAGGTGTTGTATACTAGGTATTTGTTTGTTTGCCTTTTATTTTCCTGATCATTTTCCAAATTGTAGAAATTGGGGTGTTTTGATTCAATTTTGTGACAAATTTTTCCCATTAAGATTTCTTCTTCTGTTTGATAAATCGTCTAGTTTTTGCTCTACTGATTTTTAATTCATTGAGATTTTTTGGTGTTGGCGATTTATCAAATTCCCTTTGGACCTTCTTACGATCTTTTACTGCCTGTTTACAATCGCCATCAAACCATGGCTTTCTGAAACGTTTCGGATTTGTCGAGGTTTTCGGGATAGTTTTGTTTGCTATCCTTATGAGTTGACGTTTCGACTTGGTGAGCACCTTTATCCAGCCTCCCCCCCCCCCTCTCCGGTGAGAGCTCCTCCATACAAAGGGTTGAGAAAGCCATCCAATCAGCTTTTTGGAAATTCCACTGTGGGACTCTCCCATCCTCCGCAGGGAAAACACTCTCAAGAAGGATTGGGAAGTGATCACTTCCACACAGGTCATCTTCAACTTTCCAAGAGAAATCAAGGAACAGTGGAGGAGATGCAACTGAGAGGTTAATTGACGTGTATGTTCCTGATGCAGGATGAAGGCAGGCGTCCGACCCGTCATTGAATATACACAAATCTAAATTTGCGATCAAATCTTCCAGTTGTTTACCTTTCATGTCCACAGTGTTGATGAACCACTCCACAAAGGGTTGTGAGCATTGAAATCACCCATTAAAATGAAAGGCGTTGGCAACTGGTTGATTAACTTTTCTAGTTCATTAAGATCTAGAGCAGAATTTGGTGAGAGATAGATGGAACATAAAGTTACTGTTTTATCGAGAGTCAGGCGTACTGCCACAGCCTGCAAATTTGTTTGAAGTTTAACATGACTGTGTATAATATCGTTTCTGACCAGGATAGAAGTACCACGGACAAGTAAATCATTTGCATCCGCATCATGATCATACGAAATGTACGGTGGTTGCATTTCTTTTATAAGTGTTTCCTGCAAGCAAAAAGCCACAGGTTGATGCTTTTATCTCATTAAAATTTGCTCGAAATCCTCGAGAATTCCATTGGATTATGGATTTTTTATTAGCCATGACTGGTACGTATGATGGACCCGTCTGTGTTTGAGTTGCATTTGATTCAGTATCGTCACACTGTCGCTGCTTATGATGGTCCTGCTGTGTTCATGCCAGGCATTGAAGATGCAATTGCTCTGGCCTCTCCGAAACTAACTTGTTTTTCACATTTAATCTTTTGGATTAGTTTTTCTTTTTGCCAAACTGGGCAATCTTTGGAAGATGCCATATGTTCACCTTGACAGTTGGAACACTTTATGATGTTACTAGTACAAGGCTCATCATGCTTCAGCTCGCACTTATGACATATGGCTTGGCTTCGGCACGCGTCCTTGTTATGTCCAAACTTCTGACATTTAAAACATCTCAGTGGATTTGGGATAAACAAATCCACTTTAACACTTAAATATCCAATCTTTTAATTGTCTTTGGTATTTCAGCAAAATTAAATGTGAATATATAAGTGTTAATTGGAATTAATCTTCGTTCTTTTCTGATGGTCATTCTACGTACACCAACAACACCTTGAGGTTCCATTTCTTTCTTAATTGCAAATTCATCAATATCTGCCAACTCACGAGTTAGTACGACACCTCTGCTGGTATTGAGGGTCTTGTGAGGGCAAGTATTGACCTCGATATTGAAGAATTTTGTAGCTTTTAGTAGGTTTGTTGCCTGGTATTCTCTTGAACGTTATACTAATAATCCTCCGGTTTTTAATTTTTTGATGTTCTTCACAGTGCCAGCTATACTTTGAATCGATTTTTCTATTACAAACGGGTTTAATTTGTTAATAGATTGGCTTCCATCTGATGCAAAAATATTGATAAATTTTGGCCATTTATTTTCTCTTTGTGTTGGTTTGATACAGTCATTGTCAGAATCGTCAGTTTCAAATTCACTTGCTTTTATTCGTCTTTTTAATTTTGTTGGTTGAACTGCCATGTTATTGTTTTAATCGTTCATTGCTCCGGCTCCCACCCACCACGGCGTCCAACAAGGGGTAGGGTCACTGCTACACAGTGAACCCACTGAGTTGCCGGTATTCCCACATACCTGGTATGGAGCAATATACTCAGCCAGTGTTGATACCGAAGTATGCCATGGCTGATTGGCCCGTGTGTGGAAGTGCCAGGTCTTCAGATGGCGATCATTCAACCAATCACTCTATAAAGCACAGTAATTAAGATTGCCACTTGAAACTGAAACAAACAGAGCAGCAAAACTAACTATTTGGTTAAAATAAGTGTTTAAAAAAGTACACAACGGCAATTATGATTTTTGATATAATGACCACCAAATGCCCCTCGATGTGACACCCTGTACTTTTTGGGGCGGGGGCTCCCGATTGGCCATATTTGCAACATAGAAGTTAAAAACGAGACGACGAAATATAAAACATGTTGAATAAAACTGAGGAGTGAACAACGTAATGAGAAAATGTGTGCAGTTCATCAAAAAGTTGTCTAAACCAACCTGTGAAAGAGATATAAATAATGGATGAGAATTTTAAAATAATAAAAACAAACTATTTAAAATTTATTAAAAAGGTTGATCTCTTTCAAAAATGAGAGAATTTTATGCGGGTTCGTAAGGTAAAATAAATCTCTTAGAGACCCAACAGTAAAAAACTGTCCTCTAACATGATGAAAATCAGTACAAATTAAAAGAATGTGCTCCACTGACAAAGAGTGTCAGAAAAAATAATCTACTTCTTTTCCTGTACATTTTCGATGTGTTCAAGTGTGAGTTGTTTAGATTTAACTTCAGCTGTGAAAATAGAACTCTGATTTGGTATTATGCTTGAGGTGATATGATCACCAGTAACAGCAGCTGATGATACTTTGTCGCCATCTTTACATCTGTAGAGATCCTTGTATATGTACTATACTTGGACTTTATTTCGGCATATTTTTGTTTGAACTGCAAGGAATTGGTATCAGATTTTTTGGTAGAAGCAAGGTCCAAAATAAATGTAGGTTGTTTAAGATGGCAAGGAGGAATATGTGATACACGAGTTTTTTTTATAGAATCAGAATCAAGTTTGGCTGACTCCATGTGAGGTTTAATTCTAATTCCCAATGGAGGAATATGATTCTGGTGTCGGTTAAAGAAATCAACATTTTGAGGGTCCGAAACACAATTATAAGCAGGATTTGAAAGATTGGCCAAAACTTTAGATACATATTGGAGAGACAATTTAATTCTGCGCTTCTCAGGGGAAGCCTCCTCTGCTTCAAGAAGCATCGAATCTATTGGGGATGTTCGAAAAGCACCTAGACTAATTCTAATACCACTATTGTGAATTGCATCAAGTGGTTTAAGATATAACTTCCTTGCAGAACCGTTAACTATACAACCGTAATCTAACTTTGATCAAACAAGTGATCTATACAGATGGAGTAATATTTTTTGGTCAGCAACCCAACCAGTGCTACCAACAACCTTCAGTAGGTTTAGTGCTCTCTTACATCTGACTTTCAGTTGTTTTATGTGAGAAGTGAAATTCAGTTTGCTGTCAAACAACAAACCTAAGAATTTCACTTCCTTAACAACTTTAATAGGACTCCCATCAATTTTCAACTCCGGATCGAGGTTATGTTTCCGAAGCTTACAAAAGTGAACACAATTTGTTTTCATCTTTGAAAATTTAAAACCGTTTTCTGTGGCCCATTTTTGAATTTTGTTTAAGCACAGCTGAAGTGTGCGCTGTATAGCATTCATTTTCTTGCTGCTGTAACAGATTAAAAAATCATCTACATACAACGAAGAATCTACCATATTCTCAATCGCGTCGATGATGCTATAAATTTTCACCGAAAACAAGGGTAAGGATAAGATACTACCCTGAGGAACCCCCAATTCCTGCTCGTGCGGATCGGATAATGTTGATCCAACACGAACCTGCAATTCGCGATCTTTTAAAAAAAATTCAATAAAAAGAGGCATACGCCTTCTCAACCCCATGTTAAAAGATCTTTTAAAATCCCATACGCCCATGTTGTATCATATGCTTTTTCCAGTCTAATCAAATGATCCGCAATACTTCTCTGGTTTCTGAAACCACACTGAACATTCGCAAGTAGATTGTTCGATTCCAGAAACCAGACAAGTCGATCATTATCATCCGTTCCATGGTTTTACACAGACAACTTGTTAAAGTGATAGGCCTGTAATTGCTTGGGTTGCTGTGATCTTTATCAGGCTTTGGAATGGGAATAATTGTAGCTTTTAGCCAGGAAGGTGGAAACTGGCCAGTCACCCATAGACTCTCCTTACTTTGCAACTCTTCCAAAAGTAAATATACAGCATTGTCAGACCACCACATTTTTTGAAAATCGCGGTACTATTCACTAAAGTCTTCTCTAACTTCGAATTATTACAGCATGGTGGATGATGCAATACTTGTTTACGTATTTCTTTGCATGCGCAGTTTCTCCGTGCGCAGAAATATGGCACATTTCTTTGTTCGATGTATGGGATGGGACGTCCCAGACATTGAACAGAGAAATGTGTTCAAAGAAAATGTGACAAATTTTCTCGTACACACGACCAAATTTTATTTGCCACATTTTCTTTGACAAATTAAATTTGCTCGCCCGTACGGGGCTTTAGGGTCTTCAACTATCTCAAAACAGTGCAATTTTCTTTAATCATCAACAGAAATATATACGTAACAATGATTGGTGACCGTAGCAAACTTTATCCTTGTCAGGTAGGAAGTACGGCGACGTCTCAAAAACGTGCGCTGGTATGGTGTGCTCCTTTTCCGGTTTCATGGCCTGACCCGGCCCACAGTCAGGTTTTTCTAGTATCAATTTGCCCAAAAGTGAATGAAGTTCCGAAAATGGTGTTTCCAATTTGGGGTCTGGATCTCAAAAAGTTAACAGAACACGCAAATGTTTGGAGATATTGATTTTATCTTCCAAGAAATCAGGCGTCACAATTAATACCAGTTTCCAAGTCAAGTCCTTTAAGACTCAGCAAGGAAATGGGAGTATTGAGGAATGTACTTTGAATAAAGGGGCGAGATGTCTTTAATTTATAATATAATAATTCTATGATGAAGGTCATTGTTGACCCTTTGATTGAAGTCCAAATCTGATAGAGACTATCCGAGAGCAATACAACTGCTACTTGTTGTGTCAGTCGGAGTCAATGGACTGGTAAAAAAGTGCATTGTGAACGTTCGGACTGGCCGACTGTTACTCAGTGATTGCAAAAGAGTGATCTCCCTTATTGTGTGAAAATAATATGGTGGTTTTGTTGCTATTTGAGATTCGTTTATCAAACCAGCCGCATGTGGCAGGTACCCTTTGGGCATACTGACTGCCAATTTGAAGCCTTTTCTTCTTTCCTCTTTACTTGCTTTACTCAACCCTAAGTTGAAGAACCCTCTAGTTTTGAAACATCGTGAGAAGTTAACAACTCTCATGTCTGACCGATATGATATCGTGTTTTGCTGGTTACCCGGACATGTAGGTATCGCTGGTAACACCAGGGCAGACAGTGCAGCAAAACAGGCTTTAACAAAGCCTCTCACTGATTTTAACATCCCTTTCAGTGATTTCAAACCACATATTAGTAGCTATATCAAATTCATGTGGCAGACGGGATGGGATGGAGCGACAAATAACAAGCTCCATCGCTTCCGACCAAACATATTTGATCACTACCCATCCAGTAACCTTTGTAGAAAAGATCATGTTATTCTGACACGATGTCAAATTGGCAATACAAGACTAACACATTCCTTTCTGTTAGAGGGTAATTTGCGACCAGAGTGTGTTCCATGTCAGCAGGTGTTGTCAGTGGAACACATTCTTTTACATTGCACTGATTTTAATCTTGTTAGAGGGAAGTACTTCACAGCTGGATCCCTTGGAGATCTATTTTATAATACAAACCCACACAAAATTGTGTCATTTCTAAAAGTAATCAACCTTTTTACAAAATTTTAAAATTGTTTTTATTTTTTTAATCTCGACTTATCAAGTCTCAGTTCCTCAGGTTGATTTATAATGTATTTTCTTATCTCATTACTCATTGCTTTTCTAATCATTTTTGTCTTTGAAATGTCTTTTGTGTTTATTTTTATTTTTATTCAATTTTTACTTTATTCTTGAGAATTACTTTTTATAACCTCTGTTTTCTCGCCACGATATAGCCCTAGCTGCTGATGTGGTGTTAAGCACCAATAAATAAATAAATTGAAGCTTTTTCTACTGACCCAACGTGACGAAGATTGTTGTTTATCACTGCAAAACAAGCATCATATCTGTCAAATTCGATGAAATATACAATTGAAGATATGGAAAAACAAGTGGTGAAACCGATAACCGACGACTAAAAATAATAATCGATAACCCCCCTTGTCAACAGTTAATCGAATATTCGATTAATTGTGACACCCATATGCAGCACTTGAACCAGCGAATTCTGACACTACAAATCAGTTCGTAGCTAGCTAGGTGAATCAAAAAGGGAATGGCAACATTGTTACACAGAACATCTTTGGATACTGGCATTTGTTTTTAGTTAATGGCCGTCAATGGCGACATTGTGTTTTTTTGAAACTGTAGACCTAATTAGTTTCTCAGGTAATCTAAATAAATGAATCTGAGATGCAGAATAATTGTGAGAATCGATATATTAAAAAGTAACCTTTGCTCGATATAAAAGTAACCGTCGTATTAAAAATAAATCACACATTATTAGGTATGTGTAGCCAAACTGGCCAATAAAATATGATTTATGGATGAACTGCTCATTCAAATGGGTTGTGATAATAAAGCTTTGAAAGTTGGTTAATTACAGCACTTCGATATTTGTCCCAGAGACGTTTCGCCAACGACTGGCCACATGGCGTTTCGTCCTGTGGCATCATTTCCATTCCAAACTCACTTCATTTATGACCCAACAGCCTACAGTGAATTTCCAATGTAGTTGTGTGGACCACCAGGAAGGTGTGTGTGGGGAGGGGGGGGGGGGGGGGGTCAAATTACCACAAACAACCTCTCTATATATAAAAAAAGAAAAAAGAAAAAAGCATACTTTTGGGGTAAAAAAATGGCCTGAAATAGACAATCAAATTTGTATGGCCTTACTATTATTATTATTATTAACGTTATCATTATTATTTTTTAATTTTGATGTCAAGCAAATTTCTAATCCTGGCACGCCTGAAGTTATTACCAATTTACTCACCTTAAGGCCTCCAACTCTCCTGGCCTCCTCCTATTGTACAGCAGTAGTCTTGCCTGAACAAGCTTCACACCTCTTTGGAAAATTTCATTGTCAGCTGACGTAGGATCGAGCTCCGCATGAACTTTCTGAATTTCTTTAACCAAATAATTTGACAGCTTCACGATATCTTCTGGATTTGGTAGTGGGATGTGCTTGTTGAAGTGCCTTTCTGATAATGTTGCTCGGGAAATTCTATTTACTTTGATATTCCATTCCATCTTCATAAGGCGTATGAAATCAGTAGCGTCTTTTCTGCTCACTTCATCAGAACGCTTAATTGAAAAAGCTAGTTTTAAACCAGCAAATCTAGAGATTACGAAACCCAGTTTCAAGGGAAGGGTGTGCTTGGATGGTGCATGTCCTCATCTCCTGATTCCCCTGAATAAGCACAAGATAAAGAAGCCTCGACAACAGACAGCATCAAACTTTTCAGGTTTCAAAGCTTCTATAAAACTTATCGGAGAATTATCCATTCTCTTACGATTTGAAAATCTTGCTACAAGTCTCATGTGAAAACTGCTGTAATATTTGCGTGTTTTTTTATTATCTATGTTTTTCGTGACCCAAATATATCCAAGTATTTATTCATTTATTAATTTATTTATTTATTGGTGCTTTACGCCACATCAGCAGCCAAGGCTATATCGTGGCGATGAAAGGTATGAATTTTAAAATAGATCACCATTTGCCATGAGGTAATTAAACACCAATCAACGAAATATGAAGTATGAGGAATAAAATTAATCAATGAACACAGTAAGGTGAAAATGAAATCAAGTGTTCAGAAAATGCTACGTAAATCAACCCTGAATGAATGAGAATGTGAAATAATAAAAACAAACAATTTAAAATTTATTAAAAAGCTAGATTTCCTTCAGGAACAACAATACTTTATGTGAATTTATGTTATAAAATAGGTCTCGAAGAGACACATTAAGATACTGTCTAACAAGATTAAAATCAGTACAGTGCAAAAGAATGTGCTCCACTGACAACACCTGCTGGCAGGGAACACACCCTGGTCGCATATTACCCTCTAACAAAAAGGAATGTGTAAGTCGTGTATGACCAATATGACATCGCGTCAAAACTGCAAGATCCTTTCTACAAAGGTTATTTGATGGGTAGTGATAAAAAATATTTAAATGTCTCCAAGTCCTACAATGAGATGGTCATTCATAGCAATGTTACCTATGAAATCCCTCTTCATACATGGAAACACCTCATTTTGCAGAATTCTTTAACCTTTTAGCTTTATTTTCCCAGTGAGAGAACATTCACTGTCAGTTCAGCAGATCCTTTATGAAATTTCTCATGAAGAGGCAGGACACGAAGCCCGATGAATAGTTATCGATTTACTGAGTCTTATCCATTCCTTACAAAACTGACAGGGTCCCTAATCTCCAAAGTGAAACTCAGACTTCTTTGTTCTCCTAGAAAGAAGAAGTCCGCCTTCCTTCAACTTGAAGACTTTCAAATTAT
Source organism: Pictodentalium vernedei (assembly GCA_031216915.1). Lineage (NCBI taxonomy): Eukaryota > Metazoa > Mollusca > Scaphopoda > Dentaliida > Dentaliidae > Pictodentalium > Pictodentalium vernedei. Next base: position 369,831,869 of record CM062291.1, read on the forward strand.
GAAGATTATTTCCTCTATTTCTGAGTATAGATAGTTTTGTCTTCACCTCCTTGTTCAATTTCAATGCTTCACCCTTATCCTGGGAAGATTTCTTAAGACTTTTGAGCTTTGTAACTGCCATGCCCTCGTCTTTATGTGGATGCTTATTCATTATGTGAGTTTGGATGTTAGTTAACAGTTTGTGACAATACAGGCAAGCATAAACACGATCATACACTCTACCATGTTTAGAGTTTCCATTGCCAGTTTGATACTTCTTTATATCCTAGGGAAGTTTGATCATCCCCTACTAGGCGGGTCCTCAGGTGGCGGATAGAGGACGGCCTGCTCAATTGGGCAGGTTTGCTAGTTTCTAATTGGCAGGTTTGCTCAATTGAGTTGGTTCGCTGCGAAATACATAAATACGCAGCCCCGGACCAAAATGATCAATCCTGCTAATTCCATCTGGCAGGCACCTTGTTCTCCCGTGAGGTGCGTTCCGAAGGAGGCCCCGGAAGAAGGAATCCTGGCAGTTGAGGACTTGTGGCCCCGGTTAGGGCAGTCTCCGGGATGGAGCCCTGGTCTCCATTTCGGAGATAATCTTGTTCAACACACTGCTTTGGCCCCAATTTCGGGAGTAGAAGGATGGTCGGATGGTCCGTTCTGGCCAATCGGGAGCCCCCACCCCAAAAGTACTGGGTGTCACGTCGGGGGGCATTTGGTGGCCATTCAATCAGTCATTTCTTTTAATCATTTATCATCATTGCCATTGTGTGCTGTTTTTAAACTCATTTTTTAACCAAATACTTAGTTTTGCTGCACTGTTTGTTTCAGTTTCACGTGGCAACCGTAATTACAGTATTTTATAAAGTGATTGGTTGGATGGTCGCCATCTGAAGACCTGGCACTTCCACACACGGGCCAATCAGCCAGTGGCATACTTCGGTATCAACACTGGCTGAGTATACTGCCCCATACCAGGTATGTGGGAATACCGGCAACCCGGTGGGTTCACTGCATGGCAGTAACCCTACCCCTTGTTGGACTCCGTGGTGGGTGGGAGCCGGGGCAGTGAACAATTTACATCACTAAAATGGCACAACCTACAAAAACAAAAAGACCTTTCAAAGTTACCGACCTAAAGGACTCTGACTCTGACGACGACTTAATTCAATCTCTGATACCACCAGAGGATAACATTCCAAAATTCATTTTAATTCAATCTACTGATGAAAATAAAAAAATAGGCTCTATTAACCCCTTTGCCCTTGAAAAAGCCATCAAGGGTATCGCGGGTACTGTTAAAAACATTAAAAAATTAAGATCTGGTGACATTCTAATAGAATGTATGAAACAAGTTCAGGTACATAATCTTATGCACACCACTAAAATTGTAGATTTTAATGTTAAAGCAAATTTTCATAGAACTCTGAATTCAAGCAAAGGCGTCATAAGAACAAGAGAGCTGGCTGACATGGAAGTAAACGAAATTACATTAGAACTAAAACCTCAAGGTATAACAGCAGTGAAACGTGTCGAAATTAAAAAAGAAGGTAAAATTATACAAACGAACACCTACATATGCACATTTGATGGCACCAAACCGCCCAAATCTATTAAAATTGGCTACCTGAACGTTCGAGTGGATTTGTACATTCCAAATCCACTCCGTTGTTTCAGGTGCCAAAAGTTTGGACATGGACAGAATTCCTGTCGAGGCAAACAAATATGTTTCAAATGCAGTTTAAGCCATGATGGGCCTTGTGAAACATCCACATATAAATGTATCAACTGTCAGGGCAATCACATGTCATCGTCAAAGGATTGCCCTGTCTGGAGGAAGGAAAAGTTGATACAAAAGATCAAATGTGAAAAACAGATTAGTTTTAAAGATGCCAGAGACATCGTTACATCAATGCCTGGCATGAATATATCAATACCAACTTATGCCTCAACTCTGAAACAAAAGAAATCAACCGAATCAGTTTCATGTCAAACTGAATATACCTGGCTCAAAGGTTCAATTCCAACCACAATACAATCTTTTACAATAGCAAATAATTCAACTCAAGGAAGATCTACACAAACAAACAGCACTGCTCTAGAAACAATTAAGACACAACATATAAAGGAACATCCACAACAAAAATCTACACCAGCGGAGGCAAGACAGGACAACAATAAATCAGATCAGCCAACTAGAAAAGACAACACAAATTCCAAAACAGAGCATATACAGAAATCGCAGCAGCAAAATCTGAGTCAGAGTCAGAGAAGAAAACAGGAAAATTTGGAAAAAAAGAAAAAAGAGAAAGAAAAACAAAAACAGTTATCAGACAGAACGCCCAAGGCCCTTCAAGACCCTGTTACGCGTAACAGATTTGAAGGCTTTGAGAAGATGGATGTCGGTGATGGCATCGATGAAATGTTCGAGCAACTGCGCTCAACATCTCAGAATAAGTCGCCCAAAACAAAATCACCAAAGAAACATACTGGGGCAATATCGCCCATACGTCCACCATCCCAAACTCCAACCAAATATGGATAATATACAGAGAAATAATATCATACAGTGGAATTGTCGAGGTTTTAGAGCTAATTTCAGTGAACTTGGTCTTCTAAGCCAAAAATATAAACCTGTAGCTTTTTGCCTGCAGGAAACTCTTTTAAAGGAACCTACAACTCGAGATCAGTCAGCTTTTAAGCATTATACATCGTATAATGCCTGGGCAGATGAAACTGATCTTCATATTCGTGGAACGTCCGTCTTGGTTAGAAACGACATTATTCACAGTCCTGTATCTTTGCATTCAAATTTACAGGCTGTTGCAGTACGTCTAACCTTAGACAAGACAATCACCTTGTGTTCTATTTACGTTTCACCGAGTAAAACGCTACAACTGAATGATCTTGAGTTACTAGTCCAACAACTCCCAACTCCGTACATTTTGTTGGGTGATTTTAACGCGCATAGCCCTATTTGGGGTAATTCCTGCAGTCAAGAAGATGTAAAAGGCAAAACTGTAGAAGAATTCATTACAAAACATGATTTATGTTTGTTCAATGATGGTTCAGACACTTATCTGCACCCCGCATCTGGTTCGTATACATCAATTGATCTTTCAATTGCATGCCCTTCTATCTTCCTTGATTTTTCTTGGAAGGTAGACGATGACTTGTGCGGGAGTGACCACTTTCCAACTGTGTTGGAGAGTGTAGTTCCGGCGGACGATGAGAGGGTGCCCCGGTGGAACTTTAAAAAGGCCGATTGGGACACTTTCTCATCGCTTTGTTCTGAACGTCTCACACGGGAGAAATTTCAAGATAGTTCTGATCAAATAGAACATTTTACAAACGAGCTGCTTGACATTGCAACTACAGTTATCCCTAGAACCTCGGCAAATCCAAAACGTTTCGCCAAACCATGGTTTGATAGTGAGTGTAAACAGGCAATAAAAGATCGGAAAAAAATTGAAAGGGAATTTAACAAGTCACCTACAACACATAATTTGGATAAACTGCGTATTAATCGGGCAAAAACAAGACGACTTATAAAGCAAAAAAAGAAAAATTCGTGGGAAACTTATGTTTCTAAAATTAACCAAAACACACCAATCACAAAAATTTGGAAAATGATTAAAAAGATTAAAGGAAAAGAAACAAAATCAACTGTAAAACACCTGAAGGATAACAACACATTAATTACATCCAAGACAGAAATTTCTAACAAACTCGCTTCCACATTTTCTAAACATTCGTCGTCTGAAAATTGTAATCCAGAATTCACCAAAATTAAAAAACAACAAGAAAAACAACAGATTAAATTTACATCCAATAATTTAGAGGATTACAATGAACCTTTCTCTATGGAAGAGTTACGCAACTCTTTACATAGAGCAAAGGATACAGCTACTGGTCCTGATGATATACATTATACACTTTTGAAACACCTTCCTCAAACTTCACTAGAACTTTTATTGTCCGTTTTTAATGACATTTGGGTGACTGGCCAGTTTCCATCTTCCTGGCGAAAGGCAACAATTATTCCCATTCCAAAGCCTGATAAGGATCATAGTAATCCAAGTAATTACAGACCAATTGCACTAACTAGTTGTCTCTGTAAAACCATGGAGAGGATGATCAATGATCGGCTTGTCTGGTTTCTGGAATCGAACAATCTGCTTGCGTATGCCCCTTTTTATTGAAAACTTTTTAAAGGACCGCCAATTTCAGGTTCGTGTTGGGTCAACGTTATCTGATCCTCACGAGCAGGAATTGGGGGTTCCTCAGGGTAGTATTTTATCTGTTACCCTTTTTTCAATTAAGATTAATAGCATCATCGACGCAATTGAGAATATGGTAGATTCCTCATTGTATGTTGATGATTTTTTGATCTGCTATAGCAGCAAAAAAATGAATGCTATAGAGCGCAAACTTCAGCTGTGCCTAAACAAAATTCAAAAAATGGGCCACAGAAAACGGTTTTAAATTTTCAAAGATGAAAACAAATTGTGTTCATTTTTGTAAGCTTCGGAAGCATCACCTCGATCCGGAGTTAAAAATTGATGGGAGTATTATTAAAGTTGTTAAGGAAGTGAAATTCTTAGGTTTGTTGTTTGACAACAAACTGAATTTCACTTCCCACATAAAACAACTAAAAGTTAAATGTAAGAGAGCACTGAACCTACTGAAGGTTGTTGGTAGCACTGATTGGGGTGCTGACCAAAAAACTTTGCTCCATCTGTATAGATCACTTGTTCGATCAAAATTAGATTACGGTTCTATAGTTTACGGTTCTGCAAGGAAATCATACCTAAAACCACTTGATGCCATTCACAATAGTGGTATTAGAATTAGTCTAGGGGCATTTCGAACATCCCCAATAGACTCGATGCTTGTTGAAGCAGAGGAGCCTTCTCTTGAGAAGCGCAGAATTAAATTGTCTCTCCAATATGTGTCTAAACTTTTGGCCAATCCTTCAAATCCTGCATTTAAATGTATTTCAGAACCTCAAAATGTTGACTTTTTTAATCGACATCAGAAACATATTCCTCCATTGGGAATTAGAGTTAAACCCCACATGGAGTCTGCCAAAATTGATTCTGAATCTATAAAAGAAAACCGTAAATCACACATTCCTCCTTGGCATCTTAAAAAACCTACAATTATTTTGGACCTTGCTTCTACCAAAAAATCTGATACCAATTCCTTGCAGTTCAAACAAAAATTTGCCGAAATAAAGTCCAAATATAGTACTTATATAAGGATCTATACAGATGGATCTAAAGATGGTGACAAAGTATCATCAGCTGCTGTTACTGGTCATCATATCACTTCAATCAGAATACCGAATCAGAGTTCTATTTTCACAGCTGAAGTTAAAGCTATTCAACTCGCACTTGAGCACATCGAGAATGCACAGGAAAGAGAGTCGATCATCTTCTCCGACTCTCTTTCCTCTTTACTTGCTTTACTCAACCCCAAGTTGAAGAACCCTCTCATTTTGGAGCTTCGTGAGAAGTTAACAATTCTCATGTCTGACCAATATGATATCGTGTTTTGCTGGTTACCCGGACATGTAGGTATCGCTGGTAACACCAAAGCAGACAGTGCAGCAAAACAGGCTTTAACAAAGCCTCTCACTGATTTTAAGATTCCGTTCAGTGACTTCAAACCACATATCAGTAGTTACATCAAATCCTTGTGGCAGGCGGAATGGGATGGAGCGACAAATAACAAGCTTCATCGCTTTCGACCAACTATTTCAGATCACTACCCGTCTAGTAACCTTTGTAGAAAGGATCTTGCAGTTTTGACGCGGTGTCATATTGGTCATACAAGACTAACACATTCCTTTTTGTTGGAGGGTAATTTGCGACCAGAATGTGTTCCCTGCCAGCAGGTGTTGTCAGTGGAACACATTCTTTTGAATTGTACTGATTTTAATCATGTTAGAGGGCAGTATTTTACAGTCGGATCTTTGAGAGATTTATTTTATCATACGAGCCCGCAAAAAGTCATCTCATTCTTGAAAGTAATCAACCTTTTTAATAAATTTTAAATTGTTTTTAGCATTTCAATTTTCATCTATCTATATTTATTTCACAGGTTGATTTACATTTTTGTACTACTGGTCTCACTTTCTCATTATGTTTCACTCTCATGTTTTTTAAACCTCTTATTCAATTTGTTTCATATTTTAATCCATGGTCTTTTTTAAATATACACTTTCATCGCCACGGTATAGCCTAAGCTGCTGATGTGGCGTAAAGCACCAATAAATAAATAAATAAATACTTCTTTATATACACCTTAGGATAGTCTTCATCAATATGCAGTCCGATTTGCATAGCTTTCTTTCATCTAGCCTCTTCTGTAATATATCATTTTCATCATCATTTTCACCAGTTATATCAATGGTCTTCACTACTGAGGGTTCGGCATCGACTCCCCTGCCTTCATTTGGAACAGTTTCTATTCTTTCACCAGTGTCAGGATTGATTGTGATGTTTTTAACCATTTTCCCAACAGTTCGAGACCAATTTCCATCACCCTGCAGAGCGATTATTTCTGACATATCAGAATCGTACTTTTCTTCCGACTCACTGATTTCACTAGGAGGAACATAATCATTATCCATATCACTATCATCCAACTCTTCATTTGAAGAAACCTGATCATCTATTCTATCACCCCCATCATCTTTAACATGATCACTGGAGAAATTATCTTCTCCTGGCTCACTGATGTCACTCGGAACACGGTCATTATCCATTCCACAGTCATCCAATTTCTTCTTTGAGGGGATCTGACAATCATCTATTGTGACACCACAACCATGTTTAACATGACAACTGGAAGACTTGACTTCTCCCAACTCACTGATGTCACTCGGAGGAATGGCATCATATCTAGAAGGTCGCAGTCAACAAATATAATTGCATCATATCTAGAAGGTCGCAGTCAACAAATATATATCAACAAGACCGGTTCAGAAAGCAAGATGTTAAAGTGTGGTGTTCCTCGGGGCTCAGTTCTTGGTCCACTTTTGTTTACTCTGTACACTTCTTCTCTGGGTCGTCTCCTTAAAAGGCATGGCATATCATATCATCTGTATGCTGATGATACCCAACTGTACATTACATGTAATTCATCTCTTCAAAGTGACTCAATCACTGCAGTCAGCAACATGGAAACTTGCATAAATCAGGTGCGGGAATGGATGATAGATTTTAAACTGAAAATGAATGACTCTAAAACAGAATTCTTAGTGATATCCGGGGTTCGCATGCCTACACCCACTGTTACATCAATTCAGGTTGGAAACAACATCACCATGAAAAGTGAATCGGCCAGGAATATTGGACTGATTATGGACTCAAATTTAAAGCTAGACATCCATATCATTAAAATATGTCAAAAATGTTACTGGCAGCTTTGGAATATTGGAAGACTGAGAAGTTATCTTAACCAGTCAGCACTTGAAAAACGTATGCATTCCTTCATCACCTCACAACTAGACTATTGTAATTCAGAGTTAGTGGGGCTGCCGCAGTATTTGATTCAGAAGATTCAAAAAGTTCAGAATATTGCTGCTAGGATAATTACTGGTACCAAATGCTCTGGACACATAACACCTGTTTTAAGACAATTACATTGGCTTCCAGTTAAACATTTAAATTTCAAAATATTGATCTTGGTATTCAAATGTATCCACAAACTGGCTCCAGTTTACCTGCAAGAGCTCATCACTGTATACACTCCATCCCTAGGGGGGTTTGATCGTCCCCTACTAGGCGGGTCCTCAGGTGGCGGATAGAGGACGGCCTGCTCAATTGGGCAGGTTTGCTAATTTCTATTGGCAGGTTTGCTCAATTGAGCTGGTTCGCTGCGAAATACACGAATACGCAGCCCCGGACCAAAATGATCAATCCTGCTAATACCATCTGGCAGGCACCTTGTTCTCCCGCGAGGTGCGTTCCGAAGGCCCCGGAAGAAGGAATCCTGGCAGTTGAGAACTCGGGCCCCGGTTTGGGCAATCTCCGGGATGGAGCCCTGGTCTCCATTTCGGAGATAATGTTCAACACACTGCTTTGGTCCCAATTTCGGGAGTAGAAGGATGGTCGGATGGTCCGTTCTGGCCAATCGGGAGCCCCCACCCCAAAAAGTACTGGGTGTCACGTCGGGGGGCATTTGGTGGCCATTCAGTCAATCATTTCTTTTATTCACATAACATAATTGCCATTGTGTACTGTTTTTAAACACTTTATATTTTAATAACCACTTAGTTTTGCTGCACTGTCTGTTTCGGTTATGCATGGCAACCTTTTATTACGGTGTTTTATACAGTGATTGATTGGATGGCCGCCATCTGAAGACCTGGCACTTCCACACACGGGCCAATCAGTCAGTGGTATGCCTCGGCATCAACACTGACTGAGTATACTGCCCCATACCAGGTATGTGGGAATACCGGCAACCCGGTGGGTTCACTGCATGGCAGTAACCCTACCCCTTGTTGGACTCCGTGGTGGGTGGGAGCCGGGGCAGTGAACGCCTTAAAAATCAAATATGGACTCCACAAATAAAAAACAAAAACGAGGTCGGGAATTACTTTCTACTGACTCGGATTCTGACTCAGATTTTGAACCTACGACACATACTTGGCAAAAATTCATTATAATGTATGCAGCTGACGAAAATAAAAGACTATCAGATATGAACCCATTTCTAATAGAAAAATCAATTAAAGGGATTGCTGGAACAGTTAAAGACGCCAAGAAATTAAGATCTGGCGCTTTACTGATAGAATGTCAAAGGGAAGTTCAAGCGACAAATTTACTTAAAACACAAAAACTAGCAGATATTGAGGTGAATACTTTTCCACATAAAATTTTAAACAGCAGCAGAGGTGTAATAAGAACCAGAGAATTAAATGGCATTGATATAATGGAAATAAAAAAGGAATTAGAACCCCAAGGTGTGACCGATGTTAAAAATATACAGATTAAAAAGGTTAACACAATAATTAAAACAAATACTTACATTTTGACATTCAATTCTACTCAATCGTCAAAAGCTATTAAAGTTGGATATATGAACGTCAAAGTGGATTTGTATATTCCAAATCCACTTCGATGCTTCAAATGTCAGAAATATGGACATGGACAGAACAATTGTAGAGGTCAACAAATATGTTTCCGATGTGGCCTGCAACATCAAGAGCCATGCAGCAATCCCATCAAGTGTGTTAACTGTCAGGGCAATCACATGTCATCGTCCAAAGATTGCCCTGTCTGGAAACGGGAGAAAACTATTCAAAAAATCAAATGTGAAAAACAAATAAGTTTTAAAGAAGCCAGGGAAATCGTGTCATCAATGCCAGGTATGTGTGCATCATCACCATCATATGCCACAAAATTATCCCAAAAATTACCAACTCAATCAGTAGCATGCCAAACACAATACACATGGCTCAAAGGTACAATACCATCTTCAGTACAGTCATTTACAATAGAACCTCCATCCACTCAAAAGAATACAGCTGCCCAAACAACAGAAAAAATAACAACAGACAAAAAGGAACACCACCCTAAAAATCCACCTCAAACAGAACAAAATAAAGAACCAAAACATAAACCTGAAAAAATTAAGTCAATTAAACCAAACCAAGACATACAACATAGCTCTCAACAAAATCTGAGTCAGAGAAGGAAACAGTCACAACAAGACAAGAATAAAGAAAAGGAAAAACAGAAACTAGAATCCAACAGAATATCTAAACGTCTTCAAAATGTTGTCACAAGCAACATGTTTGAAGGCATTGAGGCAATGTCAGTTGATGAGTGCATCGATGACACGTTCTCAAACAAACCACCCCTGAGTTTGTCTCAGGGAAAATCCCCACGTAAAACATCACCTAGAAGAAACACTGGGGCAATTTCGCCCATACGTCCACCTTCTAATTCACCACTCAAACATGGATAATACATCCAAACAAAATATTATACAATGGAATTGTCGAGGTTTTAGAGCGAATTTTAATGAACTGGGCCTTTTGAGCCAAAAGTATAAACCTGCTGCTTTTTGCCTGCAGGAAACTCTTTTAAAGAAACCCGAGTCTCAAGATTATTCAGTCTTTAAGCATTATACTTCGTATAATGCCTGGGCAGATGAAACTGATCTTCATATTCGTGGAACATCCGTTTTAGTTAGAAACGATATTATTCACAGTTCTGTATCTTTGCAATCAAATTTACAGGCTGTGGCGGTACGCCTAACTTTAGACAAGACAATTACATTATGTTCTGCATACGTTTCACCAAGTAAACCCCTACAACTGAATGATCTTGAGCTGCTAGTCCAACAGCTCCCAACCCCATACATTTTGTTGGGTGATTTTAATGCACATAGCCCCCTTTGGGGTAGTTCCTGCAGTCAAGAGGATGCAAAAGGTAAAACTGTAGAAGAGTTCCTGACAAAATATGATTTGTGTTTGTTTAATGATGGTTCAGACACTTATCTGCACCCCGCATCTGGTTCGTATACATCGATTGATCTTTCAATTGCATGCCCTTCTACCTTCCTCGACTTTTCTTGGAAGGTGGAAGATGACTTGTACGGGAGTGACCACTTTCCAATTGTGTTGGAAAGTCTAGTTCCGGCAGATGATGAGAGAGTGCCCCAGTGGAACTTTAAAAAGGCTGATTGGGACACTTTCTCATCGCTTTGTTCTGAACGCCTCACACGGGAGAAATTTCAAGATAGTGCTGACCAAATAGAACATTTTACGAACGAGCTGCTTGATATTGCAAACACAGTCATCCCTAAAACCTCGGCAAATCCAAAACGTTTCACCAAACCATGGTTTGATAGTGAGTGTAAACAGGCTTTAAAAGATCGGAAAAAAATTGAAAGGGAATTTAACAAATCACCCACAACACATAATTTGGATAAACTGCGTATTAATCGGGCAAAAACAAGACGTCTTATAAAACAAAAAAAGAAAAATTCTTGGGAAACTTATGTTTCTAAAATTAACCAAAACACACCAATCACAAAAATTTGGAAAATGATTAAAAAGATTAAAGGAAAAGAAACAAAATCAACTGTACAACACCTGAAGGAAAACAACACTTTAATTACTTCTAAAACAGAAATTTCAAATACTTTAGCCTCTACATTTTCGAAACATTCGTCATCTGAAAATTGTAATCCAGAATTTATCAAAATTAAAAAACAGCAAGAAAAGCAAAAGATCAAATTTACCTCCAACAATTTAGAGGATTACAATGAACCTTTCTCTATGGAGGAGTTATGTAACTCCTTGCATAGAGCAAAGGATACTGCCACTGGTCCCGATGAAATTCACTACCAAATTTTAAAGCATCTGCCTCAATCTTCACTAGAACTTTTATTATCAATTTTTAATGGCATTTGGGTGACTGGCCAGTTTCCACCATCCTGGCGTAAAGCAACAATAATTCCTATTCCTAAGCCTGATAAAGATCACAGCAACCCAAGCAATTACAGGCCTATTGCCTTAACCAGTTGTCTGTGCAAAACTATGGAGAGGATGATCAATGATCGACTTGTCTGGTTTCTGGAATCGAACAATCTGCTTGCGGATGTTCAGTGTGGTTTCAGAAACCAGAGACGTACTGTGGATCATTTGGTCAGACTTGAAACGTTTATAAGAAATGCCTTTGCTAGAAGAGAACATGTGGTCGCCATCTTCTTTGATCTAGAGAAGGCATATGATACAACGTGGACGTATGGGATTTTAAAAGATCTTTTTAACATGGGGTTGAGAGGGCGTATGCCTCTTTTTATTGAAAACTTTTTGAGGGATCGCCAGTTTCAGGTTCGTGTTGGGTCAACATTATCTGATCCTCACGAGCAGGAATTGGGGGTTCCTCAGGGTAGTATTTTATCCGTTACCCTGTTTTCGATTAAAATTAACAGTATCATCGATGCAATTGAAAATCTGGTAGACTCTTCATTGTATGTCGATGATTTTTTTAATCTGTTATAGCAGCAAGAAAATGAATGCTATAGAGCGCAAACTTCAGCTGTGCCTAAACAAAATTCAAAAATGGGCCACAGAAAACGGTTTCAAATTTTCAAAGATGAAAACAAATTGTGTTCATTTTTGTAAGCTTCGGAAACATCACCTCGATCCGGAGTTAAAACTTGATGGGAGTCCTATTAAAGTTGTTAAGGAAGTGAAATTCTTAGGTTTGTTGTTTGACAGCAAACTGAATTTCACTTCCCACATAAAACAACTAAAAGTTAAATGTAAGAGAGCTCTGAATCTACTGAAGGTCGTTGGTAGCACTGATTGGGGTGCTGACCAAAAAACTTTGCTCCATCTTTATAGGTCACTTGTTCGATCAAAATTAGATTACGGTTCTTTAGTTTACGGTTCTGCAAGGAAGTCATACCTAAAACCACTTGATGCTATTCACAATAGTGGTATTAGAATTAGTCTAGGGGCTTTTCGAACATCCCCAATAGACTCGATGCTTGTTGAAGCAGAGGAGCCCTCACTCGAGAAGCGCAGAATTAAATTGTCTCTCCAATATGTTTCTAAACTTTTGGCCAATCCTTCAAATCCTGCTTTTAATTGTATTTCAGAACCTCAAAATGTTGACTTTTTTCACCGACATCCGAAACATATTCCTCCATTGGGAATTAGAGTTAAACCCCACATGGAGTCTGCAAAAATTGATTCTGAATCTATAAAAGAAAACCGTAAATCACACATTCCTCCTTGGCATCTTAAGAAACCTACTGTTATTTTGGACCTTGCTTCTACCAAAAAATCTGATACCAATTCCTTGCAGTTCAAACAAAAATATGCCGAAATAAAGTCCAAGTATAGTACATATACAAGGATCTATACGGATGGTTCCAAAGACGGTGACAAAGTACCATCAGCTGCTGTTACTGGTGATCATATCACTTCAATCAGAATACCGAATCAAAGTTCTATTTTCACAGCTGAAGTTAAAGCTTTACAACTCGCGCTTGAACACATCGAGAATGCTGAAGAAAAGAAGTCGATTATTTTTTCTGACTCTCTTTCCTCTTTACTTGCCTTACTCAACCCCAAATTGAAGAACCCTCTCATTTTGGAACTTCGTGAGAAGTTAACAACTCTCGTGTCTGACCAATATGATATCGTGTTTTGCTGGTTACCTGGACATGTAGGTATCGCTGGTAACACCAGAGCAGACAGTGCGGCAAAACAGGCTTTAACAAAGCCTCTCACTGATTTTAAGATCCCTTTCAGTGATTTTAAGCCTCATATTAGTTGTTACATCAAATCTATGTGGCAGGCGGAATGGGATGGGGCGACAAATAACAAGCTCCATCGCTTCCGACCAAACATATTTGATCACTACCCATCCAGTAACCTCTGTAGAAAAGATCATGTTATTCTGACACGATGTCATGTTGGTCACACACGACTTACACATTCCTTTCTGTTGGAGGGTAATATGCGACCAGAATGTGTTCCATGTCAGCAGGTGTTGTCAGTGGAGCACATTCTCTTAAATTGTACTGATTTTAATCTTGTTAGAGGGCAGTACTTCACAGTTGGATCCCTTAGAGATCTATTTTACAATACGAGCCCACACAAAATTGTATCATTTTTGAAAGTAATCAACCTTTTAAACAAATTTTAAAATTGTTTTTATTCTTTTAATCTAGACTCATCAAGCTCAGTTCATCAGGTTGATTTAGAAGTAGACATCTTTCACTTATCTCATTGCTCATTGTTATTTAAATTATTCTTGTCTTTGACATGTCTATTGTGATTGTCCTTTGTTTTTATTCAATCTTATGATTTCTCGCCACGATATAGCCTTAGCTGCTGATGTGGCGTTAAGCACCAATAAATAATAATAAGTATACACTCCATCACGCAGTCTGAGATCTAAAGATCAAATTCAACTAGTCATACCTTTTAGCAGATCTAATCTGGCTAATGATCGTGTGTTCTCCATCGTGGATCCAAGATTGTGGAATGCGTTGCCTATTAGTGTCAGAAATTCAGAACCTATCAACATCTTCAAAAGAAATCTTAAAACTGTCCTATTTACTGAAGCATTCTCCTGAATCTCCCTAGAGGAAACTGAAACATGTGACTCTTTATTTTCAGAAAAGTGTATTTTATTTCTGTGAAGCGTTTTAGGGCACTCTTCGTGGTTTTACGCTTTTACAAAATCAATTATTATTAATACAGTCATTATCCATTTCACAATCATCCAATTTTTCATTTGAGAGGAACTGATCATCATCTTTTGTGACACCACCACCATCTTTTAACCCTTTACCTAACATGAAAAGCAGACGACACTTGCAAAAACATTCTTGAATAACTAATTCTTTTCATTTTTTGTCTCAAAAATATAGGTTATGACCCCACTTTGGAACGAGCTCGACGAGCTCGCTCCAAAGAGGGGGTCATAACCTATGTTTTTGAGACAAAAAGTGAAAATATAATGAAACTTAGTTGGCGATTTTTGTGAATTTTGGACGTTACGTTGGGTAAAGGATTAATATGATCACTGGGGGCATTCTTTTCTCCAGACTCATTGATGTCACTTGGAGGAACACAGTCATTATCCATATCACTATCATCATCCAATTTTTCATTTGAAGAAACCTCATCATCGTGATCCATCGTATCACCATCTCCATCTTCCATTATGATTACTGGAACATATTTTTTTTAAGAAACAAGAAAAAAAGCCACTGAAGTAACACATGCTCTTCTCTCCTCTCCAATCCCATACCAAGATTGTAACCTCAATATTTTTCCAGTTATGCCTAAGGCATGATCTGTGGCACTTCAAGCATCCTTTTTATTTGTAATATGTTTAATACCCAACTTGATTCATTTCTGAGTTATGGTTGAGACGCAAAGTCTTGATTAATGTTCAGTTTGAACTTTACCTTGAAATTACAGATGGAGGGAAGGGAGAGGGAGGTAGGACGTATCCTCTTGTGGTCCTTTTTACTTGTATGAAGTTTGATGACTGTATATCTATTTATTTATTATTGCTTAACGCCACATCAGCAGCTAAGGCTATGTCGTGGCGAGAACACTTCAGAAACAACAAGTGTCAAGTATGAATTAAGATTAATTGAATAAAATATGAAATAATAACAAAACTTGGAACCAAGAGCAGTCGAAACAGTAATGATTAAAGTTATAAAAACCAGAACTGTTATAAAATCAACCTGGTGTCATTTAGACTTGTGGAGTCTACGTTAAAAGAATAAAATAATTTTAAAATTTATTAAAAAGGATGATTTCTTTCAAAAATGAGATTATTTTTATGCGGGCTCGTATGGTAAAATAAATCTCTTAGAGATTGAACTTTAAAATACTGCCCTCTAACAAGATTAAAATCGGTACAATATAAAAGAATGTGTTTCAGTGACAACACCTGACAAGGAACACACTCTGGCCGCATATTACCCTCTAACAGAAAGGAATGTGTAAGTCGTGTGTGACCAATATGAGATCGTGTCAGAATTACATGATCTTTTCTACAGAGGTTACTGGATGGGTAGTGATCAAATATGTTTGGTCGGAAGCGATAGAGCTTGTTATTTGTCGCCCCATCCCATTCCGCCTGCCACAGAGATTTGATGTAGTTACTAATATGTGGTTTGAAATCACTGAAAGGGATGTTAAAATCAGTGAGAGGCTTGGCTAAAGCCTGTTTTGCCGCACTGTCCGCTTTAGGGTTACCAGCGATACCTACATGTCCGGGTAACCAGCAAAACACGATATCATATTGGCCAGACATGAGCGTTGTTAACTTCTCACGAAGTTCCAAAATGAGAGGGTTCTTCAACTTGGGGTTGAGTAAAGCAAGTAAAGAGGAAAGAGAGTCGGAAAAAATAATCGACTTCTTTTCCTGAGCATTCGCGATGTGTTCAAGTGCGAGTTATATAACTTTAACTTAAGCTGTGAAAATAGAATTCTGATTGAGGTGATATGATCACCAGAAACAGCAGCTGATGATACTTTGTCGCCATCTTTAGATCCATCTGTATAGATCCTTGTATATGCACTATACCTGGACTTTATTTCGGCATATTTTTTTTGTTTAAACTGCAAGGAATTGGTATCAGATTTTTTGGTAGAAGCAAGGTCCAAAATAACTGTAGGTTTATTAAGATGCCAAGGAGGAATATGAGTTATACGGGTTTTTTTTTATAGGATCAGAATCAATTTTGGCAGACTCCATGTGGGGTTTAATTCTAATTCCCAATGGAGGAATATGTTTCTGGTGACGATTAAAAAATTAAACATTTTGAGGTTCTAAAACACAATTAAAAGCAGAAGTTGATTTATTAGCCAAAAGTTTAGATACATATTGAAGAGACAGTTTAATTCGACGTCTCTCAAGAGAAGGCTCCTCAGCTTCAACAAGCATTGAATCTATAGGTGATGTTCGACCTGCACCTAAACTAATTCTAATGCCACTATTATGAATCGCATCAAGTGGCTTGAGATACGATTTCCTTGCAGAACCGTAAACCACACAACCGTAATCTAATTTGGATCTAACAAGTGATCTATACAGATGAAGTAATGTTTTTTGGTCAGCACCCCAATCAGTGCTACCAAATAACCTTCAGGAGATTTAATGCTCTCTTACATTTAACTTTCAGTTGTTTTATGTGAGAAGTGAAACTCAGTTTGCTGTCAAACAACAAACCTAAGAATTTCACTTCCTTTACAACTTTAATGGTATTTCCATCAATTTTCAACTCTAGATCAAGATGATGCTTCCGGAGGTTACAGAAATGAACACAATTAGTTTTGGTCTTTGAAAACTTAAAACCGTTTTCTGTAGCTCATTTCTGGATTCTGTTTAAACACAGCTGAAGTTTCCGCTCTATAGCATTCATTTTTGTGCTGCTATAACAGATTAAAAAATCATCAACATACAATGAAGAATCCACCATATTCTCAATTGCATCTATGATACTATTGATTTTTATCCAAAACAGGGTAACGGACAAAATACTACCCCGAGGAACCCCTAATTCCTGCTTGTAAGGACCCAACACGAACCCGAAATTGGCGGTTCTTTAAAAAGTTTTCAATAAAAAGGGGCATACGCCCTCTCAACCCCATGTTAAGGAGATCTTTTAAAATCCCACACGTCCACGTTGTATCATATACCTTCTCCAGATCAAATAAGATGGCGACCACATGTTCTTTTTTCATAACGAGAAAATATCTCGTTATAACGAGATAAACTCACGTGACTCGGATGACATGAAACAACGTTATCATAACTGGCTGGTGATTGATGTGATACAGTCATGTTAGCCGTCGCCAATTTTTTGAAGATCATTGAGTACAATCAAGACACAGCAGTTGTTTGGGGTAGGTTTTCTTGTATAGATTATAACTTTAAATGGGCGTATGTTGTATAGGCTACATGCATGCCGTAGTAACATTTGTAGACCCAAAGTCAAAATTCGGTTTCCCTATCGGGTTAATCATGTTAGGTGAAGTAATATTTCCACCCAACAAATGTTTCCATTTTTTCAATAATGCCAAAGAATCTCCATTCAACTTTCAGCCTTTGGACTAGCAGATGTTTGTTACCTGTTGTTTTTCACTTTGGAATATGTCAGAAGTGGAAAATCAGGATCATAGGTGTATAGAAAGAGCTTGGTTTAATGGAAGTGGGGGGAGGGGGTTGATGTGCCCAAAATTTAGATGGTGGAGCCCCGACAAACCAGCACCCAATGCTTTGATGAGCTGCCTGGGGGTCCTCCCTCAGAGCAAAACATTTGAAAAATTGATTTGCTCATATGCTTTTTCCAGGGTTTTAGGAATACTTACAATGCTAATTTTCATTGCGAAACATTGATATGGGAGGGAGATGGGGCTGGGACCCTCCGCCATACAATTTTTGAAAAATTGATGTGCTCAGCTGTGCATTTTCTTGGCTTTTGGCAACAGTTTTCCCCCACTGTTTTGCTCAAATGGGGGTGGAGGGGAGCAGGACGATTGCACCCCCTCCCCACCCTCCTGGCTCGTACCCCTATGATCAGGATGAAGGATTTAGACCAAAGAATTCAATTTCGGTGCTTCTGTGTGGTCATGACAAATGTTAAATTCTATATTGAGAACACAAAACTTAACCCTTTATCTTATGTATCGGAAAAAACCGGCCTGCGCAATATTCGAAAACCACCATTCATTTTTTCTGTCTATTTTCATTTTTTTTTCTTCCAAAATATAGCCTATGACCCCTCATTGGAATGGGCACATCTCACTCGTTCCAATGAGGGGTCAGGAGTTATGTATTGAAAGCAAAAAATGAAAATTTTTAGTTATACCAGAATTTTTTTTACGAGTGTCGTCTGCTACTAGCATTAGGTAAAGGGATAATTTTGAGTCAATTGGAGGTTCTGGCTTGCAGAATAGTTACAAACTAATGGGTTTCCATTGCATTAGAATGCTTTTTAACATTCATAGTTTATACATACGTAAAACTGCCAGATATGGGGTTTTTGGAGCTCGTTTATCATTCTGTACTTGACTGACATCAACTGTAGCCTGAAAAGGTGGAAAGGTGAGTTTTTTTCATCAGACATAAATACAAATACTGAAGCTCAGAGCAAAATTCTGTTTGTACTTCATTTCCCATCCAGCATTGTCATGATTTTAGTCATGAAATAATGGCAAACTATATGTGTATACATGTAGTACATAAGTCTACGACAACTTTTACTGTCATGCAGCATTATCCCATTAACAATGACATAATATTGCCTCATTATTGCCAAATCGCTACTGCATTGTTATCGCTTTGTGAAGATTAGATTTGAAACCTTGACCAGTAGTCATATATTTCCTACTGGAGAAATGTTCATGAAATGTTATTTGTTCCTTAACCCTTTACCCAACATAGTGAACAAAACTGGCCAGCATTATTCACAAAAATTGCTCTTCAAATTTTATTACATATTTTTGTCTCAAAAAGATAGCTTTTAACCCCTCATTGAAACAAGCTTGATAAACTGGAGGGGAATTATAACTCCTCTTCTCAGCACTGCTAAAATCATATTGAGGACAACCATAATTGCTCTCTTCAATAGCTGTAATGGCTCACCTCAAACCTTCAATTCCCTAATTATTAACCATGTATAATTTATATGAGTGCCAAATAGAGGTGCTTAACTTCTTATTGTGACAGAAGTTTATGAAAATACAATATTCAAATTTTAGTATATTATACTAAAGTACAGTGGAACCCTGTTAATTGAGTAGCCACTTTGCCGGAGACAAATATTAAATAAACAGGTGTTTAAAGCTGAGTTATGTCAAATGAGATATAACAGATTATATACCCAAACTGGCTGTTCAGAGGCAAAAACTGTCTATCAATGTGGGGAATTCGCTGATAGCCAGAGTAATTTTCCGACAGATTGATACATTTTTTTATTCAATAAACAAGAGTTTACTCTGTAACTCAAATACAATTAACAAGACAGAATTATGTTTGGAATTTTATTCCTTTAACAGGATTGTTATATTAGGAGATATACAATCAAGTGGGATCCACTGTACTGCTCAATTGCACCACTTTAGAGATCAAACTGAAAAGAAATCTGTTATTTTGTGAAGCTGTAGCCCAACAGTGATTCAGTTTACCCTGTCAGTATGACACACCAGAATATCTTATTTGATTAATTTCAATAAAATTTTTGGTAAGTTTCCACTACAATTTAGATAATATATAACCATTAGGTGTGAAATCTATGCTATTCAGCGGCACTACACCCTCCACAGAGTTTAAACATATTTTATTGTACATTGGCAAAAAGGATTGGAGTCAAGTTATTACAACTTATTTCGGCTCCTCTACATTACATTAATTATACAATAACATGATTTTTGAGGGCGTTATGGTTCATTAACGGCTTTACGAAAATGATTAACAGCCCAAGGGTTTATTAGTGGCCTGAGACGAAGTCGAAGGCCACTAATAGGCCCAAGGGCTGTTAATCATTTTGTAGGGCCGTTAATGAACCATAACGCCCGTACAAAATAATGTTATTTGTATTATTATCACATTTCAAAGAGGTTACATGTTAAACCAAGAAAAATCAAGATTGCTATTTTTTTCATCATTTATATATTATTATCATTTTTCAATGTATGTAGTAGATGTGTGAAATTCCCACACAATCATTGTCAGCAACTATAACTCATGCCTTAAATGCGAATGTATATCTTAATTCTTTCACGCCAAAGATCACAAAATTCCGCCATCACATCTCTCTTCTCCAAATATTCAAACTCAAAGCAGTGTTACCTCCCCTACATCCGGCGATGTGCGGGCCACCGGGCCATATTGAAACGCATTTTTCATTATTTCCCGGGAACCCGGATGTGAACGGAAACATATGAGTTTTGTGCAGCCCCCGAAAATGAAAATATTCGACAGGGAGTGCCCTATAAAGTGATAATAATATGAAATACAATTAGATCTGGTATGTTGGTATGTTATAACAAAATGAAACAACAAATTTGTAAGGAAATATAAAAACTGAATAAAAATGTCTTGAAAAATATAAAATTCCATTTATGTGTGAATGTAAAGAGGATGAAACAAATTATGCTTGTGCTATTGGTCAGTCCATGTGTCAAACTAGTTGCGTGTCTGCCATTACGAATGCCAATCATAACACCACCAAGTGTCAGAAGCAATTAGCGATACAGACCTTCTCAATCTGTGGAAAGAGTAAACTGAGCGATTTAGTAGCAAACAACGGGGAGCAAAATGAGCAGAATCGCATTGCGAAATGCGATGCAACATCCACACACAACAATACAACTTTAGGTCTACGAATCGCAAAGCTCCAATGCAAAATTACGAGGCCGGTGTGACAGGAATGAAAGTCCGTAGGAAAATTAGTCCCTCTGGACTATTATTCCGCGGAATTATAGTCCTAGGTCTAACATTTCTAGGAATAGTAGTCCGCCGGACTACTATTCCTAGAAATGTTAGACCTAGGACTATAATTCCGCGGAATAATAGTCCAGAGGGACTAACGTTCCTACGGACTTCCATTCCTTTTACACCGGATTAATTTATTTAAAAAAATCTGTTTAACTTTGCACACTGTCGCATTCACCAGCAGGGAACCCAGAAGAGTCTCCATGTCAATCATTTGTTCAGACCCCTTCTAAGAGACAATTCTCTAAAATTTTAACATTCAAATTACGCTTTTGGAAATCTCTGTCAATATTTGGTAACAAACACAACTGCGCATGTATACAGCTAAATCGGTGGAGCAACTATTCTTTTGATTGAAGGGATTATTTATCCGAAAATCAAGGTAATTTGAATGTTAAAATTTTAGAGAATAGCACCAACTTTTGAAGTTCCTAATTTGAGACATCTCTGATGAGTTCGCAATCTGAGTTGTGCTCGTTGCAAATGATTATCGAAGCATGCATAAAATTGCTCGCCCCATTTTAAATGCAGGCGTGTTTAGGGGCGCAAATACAATGCTGCACCTTTCCCGCATAGGCCTGAAGCCCTAAGAAAATTATTCATTCCTCTCTCATCACATAACATTTTATGCTCTCAGAATCAACCAGAATGCGTTCCCTGCCTCTGAAATTTCACCTTTTCCTGGGTGAGGCACCCTGGACCTCCCGCCGGGGGGGGGGGACATCCTTCTCATGCCCACCCCCAGCGAACCGCTTCGCGGTTCAAATGACGCTTTGCGTCATCTGCGGTGACCGTCAAGAAAAAACTACTATGCAAATTTTTCAAAACAATTTGCTCCCTGAAAAACGCAGGCTGATAAAAATCATGACATATGAATCTCTCAACAGCAGAGACAGTATCAATATACGAAGGTTTTTAGTTTATATTTCATTATTAATCTGTATATCCCATTCATTTCAAGTTCTATTGTGCAGCATGAAACATAGATGTTTGTAAGAGTCATCCCGAGAGTTCTCACTCAAAACACTTTTGTCATCAAATACTATATCGGGTGTCATCAAATACTATATCCCTCCACATGAAATGCACCTGACCATTACGATCCCAAGGTGTTCAAACAGTGGTGGCTCACCCATAAAGAAATGTTAGATTAAGTCTAGGAGCTCCACAGTTTCCCGATTAGAAAAAAACTATCCCAGTTCTGTATTAAGCAATGCTATTCTAGTCCAAACTTTGACCAAAGTGTATAATATAATTTTTTTGTGTGGTACGTCCCACAGTACGTACCACACCAAAAATTGATATCACATACATTAGGTCCAAGTTTGGACAAAACGCTAAACCTTGAGTTCTAAATTCAAGTGTAAAAGGGCCAGATAAACGGGTTTAGTGTTTAAATAAGGGGCTCTGAAAAAAATGTGTTTGTTTTTTGAAAATGGGACCCCTAAACCATCAGGGGCTCAGGGCCCCTCCCCTCACCCTTCACAACCCTCACCCACCACTGGTTCCAAAGGGTTATCCTTAAAGCTATTTTCATTTTTGTTTTCTAACAGCAGTCAACAGGCACAAGGTACGATGATGAAAAATAAAGCAAAACAAAAACATACAACATTTTGAAAACCAACGGTTAAAAATGTCACAAATGGAAACAAACATGAAAAATTAAGCCAAAGAAAATCACTGAAACAAGTTGTTAAACATACCTCATATTTCCGGACAAGTTCTTCAATAGATTCACTGAAATATGAAATTAGAAGATGAATTATGCCATACTTTATGCTAGTGGAACAGCCCATTTCAGTTTTTAAAGTGTTCAATAAGTGAATAATTTTCTTCACGTCTTTTTTTTCTCTCTTTCCATAAACATATAAATTCTTTCAGACTTTTGCTCAAGATTTTCTTCAATGATTTTTGGAAGGTCAATTCCCATTAACTTTTTAAAATGCTTCATCGTGTAAAATGGAGTAAATAAGAATGGCCAGTCATCAATAAGTTGAGAGATAGCTGTATGAGAATTTATGTCATGTCACTGGCTGTGGAACGTTTCTTCCATCAGCTTCTCGACGAGTTCTTTATCCACATTTTTCTCTATAAATTCATGTTTAAGGTTTGCTTTCATCTTTTCCTGGGACTCTTCACTTTCTCCAATACCAATTTTGGGTTGCCAATTAATACACCCATAACTGTCCTTGTTGTAATCTCGTCCAAATTTTCTTTTCAGTTTAACAACATCATCATTATCATTATCATCATCATCATCATCTTCCATTGAGGTACTTATCAACTGACGCTTTAGGGAATTAATGCTGCCACGGCGTTGATTCTCAATTCGATTTTCCAGAAATTGAGAAACTATCTCATATCCGTCACTTACTCTCTCACCTGCTATCATCACCTCAAATTATTTGGGATATTTATTCACCATTTTTTTGCAATAATATTTAGGTTTGTGCGCCCTGGAAGTTCTGCAACTGATGAAATCTTTTCAGCAATAATGCGAATTGCCTTTCTTCTGGGTTTGATTGATGGCCGCTGTCCACTTTCTAATGCAATCAAAAACTCTCTAGGACAAGCATCAAAAGGAATTACAAAATTTTCTGCCCAATTATTGTGATGAATATTCAAAGGAGGAATATTTAGTACTTGCCTTGAGTTACCCGGCCTTGGTTCAACACACACATCGGGCTCTGTAGATGAACATGCACTTGTTGCTGGTGCAGAACTTGTAGCTGAAAAAAAGATCTTTCAATTTTCATTGAAGTTAGGCAAACATTCTCTGTACTATTGTCATTTCAAAAATTGTTCCCCAGAACCCTAAGTACTTTCAAAATCACAGGCTACAGGCTTGGTGGCAGACATTTTCAGTCTGTCGGAAAATGTACTACCACTTGTACTCATAAATTAAAGAGAAATCCTGGTGTTTCCCCAAACGTAATTGGCATATTGTAAATCAAAACTAGACAGCAACCTGAACATGCATATGAAATTTGGTGATGATCAGATGAGAACTACGGCCTGTAGCCTGCGCCATACAAAATTCGTGATGGCTACTGCAGCAGCCAATGTAAGCAGTCAACCATGACCGAAATAGAATGTTCTCATCTAGACACCAACTCGTACATGCATATGAAATTTGGTGATGATCGGATAAAAACTACGGCCTTGTAGCCTGCGCCATACAAATTGTGGACAGACAGACTCACAGACTTCCGCATGCCCCATGACAATAGCTTAGCTTGACTTTGTCAAGCTAAGCTAAAAATGGTATTTGTTGAAATATCCAATGTGACCAAGAGCGTGTGCAATCGCCAAAAGGAACACATGTTTTCCCACGTCAATTTGTTTCTGAATTTTGCGTGGGGACACAATGATGTTGTGTACTGAGACGTAATGCACTTCGATGATCTACAAGTCTTCAACCAATCTAACCCTGCCTGTGCCTTGGTGCAGAGTGATGATGTTGAAGAGCTAGCAGCTATTCATCGATACTCGGTAGTTCTCTCGCGGTACTCGATTTCCTCCACCCGTAAAACTGTCACAGACATATAACCCTGTCTGTTAAGGTGTCATTAAACCCTATTAAGTAAATACTTTATTGTTCACTAACAAGAAAATCATCTGCGTATATTTTGAAACAAGAGGCCCCAAGGGGCTTTTAATCGCTCACCTGACAAAGTAGTTCAAAAAAGGATTTTGGATCACATTCAGCTAGCCATGGCTAAGGCTTATCAACATTTAGAGGAAAGAAGTCATGGAATTATTGATAAATCTGGTGCCACGTCAGATGATTATTATCATATGTCTTGCTGACTTGGTCCAATTCTACCAGCTGAAGACAGCACTACCAAACTTCCAAGGGGTTTTATTTCATTGCAGTTTGATGAAAGAACACTGACAAATGGATTTGAACAAACCTAAATCTGCCTCCTTAAGAATATTGCATTCTGGAGTCAAAAAATGTTTCCACCTAAATGACTCCCACCTAAATGACTGGTGGATATGAAGAAGATGTTTAAAGTATATTCCACATTATTGCACCAAGTTAAAATTCAGGCTCCCATAAGGAGACCAAATATTGACCCAGGGACTTGATTTGAACAAACTTGAATCTGACCCTCCTAGAGATGTTCAATACCAGATATGAAAAGATTCTGACTGGCGGATCTCCTGGCGACTGACCATCTCTCAGCCTTGTCTGAACTGTGGCTCAAGCTAATGGATGCTACAATTAGTCTTAAGAAGATGTTAGATAATATGGCAGCTACAGACAAGGTCGTTCATCACTATCTCTGCATCATGCAAGCAAACGATGATGAGTTCTCAGTGTGATTAAAGAAAATTCCACATATTGCACTATGTTAAAATTCGGGCTCCCGCAGGAAGCCCAAATATTAACCTAGGGACTCGATTTGAACAAACTTGAATCTGCCCCGCCCCTTCCCCCAAAAGATGTTGTATGCCAAATACGAAAAGATTCTGAACAGTGGATGTGAAGAAGATTTTTTTGAATTTTGGAAAGGAATTTATGGGTGCTATCAGAGTTATGCCCCTTGTGGTGACCCCTGTGGGCTTGGCAAGTTTATTTGAACAAATTTGAATTGCCATATGATGGGGAACATGCACGCCAAATTTTGTAAAATTTGGTCTAGCAGGTTGTGAGGAGAAATCGATAATGTGAAGTTCATGACGGACGACGGACGGCAAGTGATAAGTTAAGCTACCGTCGGTGATCTAAAAACTAATGTTTCAAGGTCTTTAGTGTCAGTTTTGATGGGTAATTTGGGTTCTCTCATTCTGCTTCCATGGCACCGACATGACACGGTAACAATCGCTCCCATGAAATCTTGACAATTGTGCTTCTCAGACACATCTTAACTACAAACTAATAATAGTGATGGCATTTTCACTGTACGTCTCCGGGGACCAACCAACTCACCGGATTTTAGGAGCCAGTTTACAAGCCTATTCCAAAAATGTCGGAGCATTATTTCAAATTGAACAGCCAGTTCAGATGTGATGTCTTATTGCTGAGTCAAATTTACGTTGTGTTGAAGGGAATTACAGACAGACATATCATTGTATTCAGCTCAAAGACCTGATTCCAATGATAAATGTCAGTCCATGCTCCGTTTAGTTTATAAAATGCCCTGTTTGCCAATTGGAAATAAAAATTTCTCTCTCAAGTACTGTCAAAGCGATATGTTTCAAGAGTTTCTGCAATGAAAATCACCATTCACATTCTGTTACATTTTCATTTTTTCTTGAAAAAACATAGCTCAAGTTTTGAACCCTCATTGGAATAAGCTCGTTCCAATTGGGTGTGTGTGTGGGGGGGGGGGGGGGTGTCATATACTGTGTTTTGAAGCAAAAACTGAAATTTTTAGTTCTTCAAGAATTATTTTGGAAGGGATATCGACTTTTTCAGGATGGGTAAAGGGTTAAGGTGATGAAATAATTTTAGGAAACAACTGAGGAGTCTTTCTTCTACAATTAGAAGACAATTCAAATACTGGAGCCAAATGCTTGCTGGCTCCTTGCTAGGTCGGTCCCTGCGTCTCATTTAGTACCAAATAAAAGTAATGGCTGGCCTTTTTCTCCAAATTAAATAATCGTGCCAACACTATGTTTTGGCAGATGGAAATAAGAGTGTAGGTTGTAGACCAAAACTAGTTATAGGACACTGGTGGATGAAAAAATATCATATTTTAGATGACCAAGACCGTCATTAGGAGAAAGTGAAGTAGAAGTCAACTCTCGATCCAAAGGTTTCCGGAGAAGCAAGATAAAAACTGGGAGAAGAATTTGTTGAGACATGAATCAGCAGTGCTCTGTTTTAAATACAAGTTACTGTGTAGTTATGATATACCTGCAGCTCCTGAAAGTAACCCCAGACACAATAAATCAATAAACGAATAAGCTACTATACCTCAGACACTGAAATTAGTGTTAATTTAACATTGAATTCTATCTTCATCCGAATTTGATTGGTATTAAATAAGCCACTGTGTGGTCATTATAGAGTTGTAGATGCTGAAAAGCGATCTTCAACACCAAAACATTTCAACTATTAATTGTATTTTCTGATTATGATATGGCATAAAGGACTGCATAGTCATGATATATCCATAGATGCTGAAAGTGACCATAACACCAATAATTGAATGAATGAATGAATGAATGAATGAATAAGCTGCTGTACCTGTGTGAAATTTATTTTCAATCCATTTTTTCATTTTCCTTCGTGCAATCACATTAAGGCATTCGACAAAATCTTCAACAGGATTAAGGAAGTACAAGTCCTCTTACTTGAGCACACCCAACTCCTTTAATCTTTCCATTACGCAAGTTAATTTGCCCGCAGGCACAACTGAGCTTAACACTCACTCAACAGAATCCATATCTGAAAAATTGTTTTGCACTTTCATTCAAACCCTTTTAGCTCTCAGGTTAAGAGAAACCTCTCAAGATTGATCTTTACAAAACATCAACAATAAAAGAAAAACATCAAAAGCGCTATTTTTTAAACAAGTAATTAACACAGCAGAATTATAGTTGCATGCGTTTCGCTAGAATAGCGCGAAACTTTTGTCTGAGCGGCACTAATAAACATTAAATGTTTTGGCTTGGCCTAATTTAGTCATTGGTCGGTGATTTATTACGCCGACCAATGATTGTTAAGATGTTTTCTGAACACCTGAACACAGTTGAGTGAATTCGTGTGATCACTTTTGCCAATTCTTTCAGCAGGTTCACACTGGATTTATTTCGATAGTTTTTGATATATTTAATATTTATAAATTATGGATCGTGATACATCTAATTATATTAATACAAAGATAAAGGATGTTGTTCAAGAATCACAAACTGGTTTACTTTCAAGTTTAGACGCTTTGATCTCATCTCGTCTGCAATCTTTCCAAGCTGAGTTTAAGGAAAGCCAGAAGGAAATTTCTGACGTTCAACTTGCATAGATTAAAAATGTGTCGTCGGAGAAATATCAGTTTAAAAGTAAAGCACACGCTGAACAATTTGACCACAATAGCCAAGTTCTGGAACGCTTGCAAGAAGCTAGTTTTCATTTACAGAGTTGGGCCAGTAACTCAGGAGAAAAGGCC
Source organism: Pictodentalium vernedei (assembly GCA_031216915.1). Classification (NCBI taxonomy): domain Eukaryota; kingdom Metazoa; phylum Mollusca; class Scaphopoda; order Dentaliida; family Dentaliidae; genus Pictodentalium; species Pictodentalium vernedei. The sequence continues at coordinate 369,859,977 of CM062291.1, forward strand.
TTGGCGCCAATAAGTGAAGGTATCAAAATTATTCAACATAGGCAAAAACTTATCAAACTCGCGGATTCTTCCGATTTGGGCTGGAAAATTGTGGAGGAATACGAGACACATCAGTTAGCTGATGATTCAGATGATGAAAAACGAATTTTCAAGGCAGAGAACAGGGCAGCTAAAATAAAAAATTCAACCAACAGCAACAAGCGAAACGACAGAGACGCTTTCAACCATATCAACCTTCGACTTCAGCAGTAACAGAGTCAGCAGAATCTTACAAAAATCAAAATGCAGGGAGAAAGCCAGGCCTTTGTTTTGCATGCGGAAAGCCAGGGCATTGGAAAATGGAATGTCCATTGAAGTCTGCATTCAGTGGACAAGAGAAATCTAAGATAAGTATTATATCTAAGTGTTAGAGGGTTAACGGGGATCAGAGCTACAGATTTGACAAGCTGTGAATCGGAAGGATTCACGAGCACGGAGTCATTGACAAGGGTTGAATTGAATGAGAAACCGTTAGGTAATCGATCCACTGACACGGTTGTCAACGATGTTGTTATCAAGCACGGGGTAACACGGCCATCAGTGGGTCATCTTAGAGATAAGATACAAAATTGGGAAGAAGCTGGCGCGTCTATGTATGTTTTGCAAGTTATTAAAGATGGATATTGACTGCCTTTTTTGAAACTTCCCTCTAAGATTATTTTAAAGAATAATTTGTCTGCAATTCAAAACGAAAGTTTTGTATCATCTGAAATTGATAAATTACTTAAATTGGGTTGCATTTCCAAAGTCTGCTATGTTCCTGATGTGGTTAACCCTTTAAGGGTTGCAATAAGGAAACGGGGAAAAAAGAAATTAGTTTTGGATTGTAGACATATTAACTCTTGTTTGTCAAAATTCAAATTTAGATTAGAAGACGCTTCTATTGCCAGGCTCTTATTCGAGCAGGGAGATTTCGTCATTAATTTTGATTTTAAATCAGCTTATCACCATATTGAAATTTTTGAGAATTGCAGAAATTATTTAGGTGTTCAGTGGCCAATAGTAGTGGCTGGTTCTTTTTTGTGTTTAGCGTATTACCGTTTGGAATTTCCACAGCAGCACATATTTTCACAAAAGTAACTAGAGTTATGGTTAAGTACTGGAGAGATAAAGGTTCAAAGGTCGTCATGTATTTAGATGATGGCATGCCGGAAGTTTAATTAAAGCTGTGATACTGAGTAACACAGTTCGAGATGATTTGGTGAAGTTTGGTTTTGAAATAGCAAGCGATAAATGCAATTGGTTGCCTGCTCAGAAATCTCGGTGGTTAGGTCTTGAATGGGATTTTGAAAACGGAAGGGTTTCTGTTTCTGGAGACCATCTGGAAAAGATGGTTAAGGTAATTGGAGGATTCTTAGCCAAGGCTGAGAGAAATAGGTTTGTAAAAGCTAGGTATTTGGCAGCGGTCATTGGTAACATTATGTCTATGAATGGTGCAGCGGGCGCGGAAGTGCGCAAGCGCTCTAGATATATGTACGATTGCTTGAGATACAGAGCAATTTGGGACTCCAATGTTTTTCTCTCCCAGAAAGAGTGGGATGAGTTGGTTTTTTGGAAAGAAAATGTTGAGCTAGTCAATGGTCAGAATTTAGTGGGGCACGACCTGGAAGGGGCGGCTCAGTACACTGGAAGAGTGCATGTTGACGCATCGGCGTCAGGTTACGGAGGATATGTTGAAGACGTAGATGGGTCAGAGGTTATTGGTTCATGGTCGGAGTTGGAGAGTATAGCAAGCTCGGCGTGGAGAGAGTTGGAAGCGGTATTTCGGGTTTGTAAAAGCATAGTTCCTGAGCTGACAGGTAAAGTTAGCGTTTTTAGTGATAATCAAGCCGCAGTAAGGGCTTTGAAGGTAGGTAGCAAAACATTGCCGCTGCAAAAGGTAACATTAGAAATAGATCAGTTTTGTTCTCAAAATGACGTTTCATTGCATTCCTTTTGGGTTCCAAGAGAACGTAATATTCAGGCAGATTACCTTAGTCGTTGTACTGATTCTGATGATTAGCAGATGAGTGAGAAAGTTTTTCAATTTTTGAATCGACGTTGGGGACCGCATACTCTTGACCGATTTGCCACAGACTACAATGCTAAATTGCAAAGGTTTAATTCACGGTGGTAGTGTACGGGCACCGAAGCTGTCGATGCTTTTGCCCAGGATTGGTCAGGCGAGAACAATTGGTTTCTGCCTCCTCCTAGGTTGCTTTTGAAAGTAATTAGAAAAATTCAGTCAGAAAAAGCTACCGGAACTTTAGTTTTCCCTATTTGGAAATCGGCACCTTTTTGGGCATGCATTATGGATGCTAACAGCAGATTAGATTCTTCTTACCAAATTACAGATTTGGGCGGTCACAAAGTGTTAGAACGAGGGAGGGGTGATAATGGAATTTTCGGTAAAAATCCTTTGACTTTTTCAATGGGATCTATGCCAGTGAAGAATTTTTGAAATTTTACCCATGAATTAAGAATAGTTTTTATCAGTTTTTATTTTTAAATTTCACAGGTTTAACTGATGCTATTCGTCTTGATATTCGGAAGAGCGGCTTAGTGGTGGATGATAGAACAGACGGCCTGGCACGCGATATGACATTTTATTTATTACAATCCAGAGCGGATAGTACTGTGAGCAAATATTTTAGTTCCTTTAGACGCTGGAGTGCATTTATTTCAGGCATTGGAAGAAAAGATCTCCCTGCCAGTTCAGTACAAGTGGCTTTATATTTAACTCATCTGTTGAACTCTAACTCTTCATCGAATACTATTAACGCTTCTAAGTACGCCATTAAGTGGGTGCATGAGCTTTTTGGATACAGTGATCCCACTGACAATGGATTTGTTAATAATTTAGTGGAGGCTTCTAAAAGGGTTGATTCTAAAGCTATTAAGAAAAAGGAGCTGGTTTCTTCTGAAAACATTATTGACTTGTGCACTAAATATGCTGGTTCTACTGATTTAGCAGTCATTAGAGACTTGGCTATGATCGTGTTGGGGTTTGCGGGATTTTTGAGATTTGGGGAAATTAGTGCATTATTGTATAAAGACATATGTTTTCATGACACTTATTTGTCACTCAAAATCAACAAGAGCAAAACAAATCAATATCGTTTAGGCAATGAAGTAGTTATTGCTAGAGGCCATTTTTTAATCCAATAACAAAAACTGATATTTATCTGTTTTTACAAGTGTTGTATAAGCTTTGTACCACAGCTTACCCTGCAGCTGGCACATGCACTCGGGCGTGGGACACAGGTTTCATAGTTCTTTCATAGTTCTTTTGTCCTTGAATCAAAGGGTTTTTATCTATGTTTTTCCTGGCCGGCTGTGTCAGTGTCACTGGAGATATTTTGATCGCTTTTGAAGTGATGACGCATGCATGTTTTGAAAGTTTTGTAAAAGTTTAAGAGTTTAAAAGTTTGTAAATAAACCTGCTAGCGACAGACTGGCTATTTGCACAGTATTTGTGGTTGTGTTGAGTTAGTGAAGCATAGACTTATCAAAACTGTATTCACAAACATTTGAAAAATAATGAGGCCTGAATGGAAAATGTTCAGGGTAATGCCAATTCAATAGATAAAACGAGGGAGTGTGAGGAAATGGACTGTTCTCAGTGTAATCATATAATAGGCATTGGAATAATTTTTTGGGCAAAATATGGTTGTTTCCGACTGAGAAAAGAAGGAAATTATATGAAATAATTAATAGTAACAGGCTAAAAATAATATATGTATCGATAGCTTTACATTTATGCAGTAATATGATGATCACTTGAAAGTTAAATCCATTTTAAAGCCATCTTAAAGCAACCATGATTAAGAAATAGCAAAAATAGCACAAAATTTGAAAGGTATGGCACATCCAATTATCCTGTTGACAAAAGTCTCAATGTTTTAGCACAGCCAATCTTATCATCCACTTAACCTGGCATTTCATGCACCATAACAGGTTTTTCATGATTAAATCAACACAGAATGGTTTTCAATGCACTTTTTTTGCGAAAATTTTCCAGATTTTATTTGCATTTTTTTCAAGAATATCAACATAAGATGTGGTTTGGACGAAAAAAAGCTTTTATACAGCTGAAGAGGACATTCTTTTAAAAACAGCCAAGCCCCTTAGTACAGTAGACTATTGTTATAAAAACATTGCCAGTAGTGACAGTGTAGACAACAAAGCTTCAGCACAAGCTTGCAAAATGAAAAGCAAACATAACAAAGTAAATTTGTCACAAAAAATATATTGGAAATACTAAAAAAAAATTTGCTTACGAAGTGTTGACCAAGTGTGTGAATTGACCAAAAAGGACTGACCAAGAGGGAATTGACCAAAAGGGAATTGACCAAAAGGGAAGGAATTTTCCTGACGATTAGTCTCCTCTGAGCTCCTCTGAGCCCCTGGTTTGCCGTTTTCTGTTTTGTGTTGTCTTGGGTGGAGGGCTCCATGGTTGTTCTTCTGGTATTGTTGGTGAGGACGGAGTTGAAATTAACTAGTATCGCTTATGCTGACTCTCTCTCTCTCTCTCTCCCCCTCCGCACATCTCTCTCTCTCTCTCTCTCTCTCTCTCTTCACCGTTACAGAACTATCAACTTTTTTTTGAAAAAGTTTGACCACCGTTCAGTATTTTCAGTTTAAAAAGAAGGTGGTCTTTCGAAAAGCTGATGTTAAAGCTTGCAAATTTGCCAAATTCTCCTACTCTGAACATAACGGCAGTCAAAATCATGTTTTGGTTTCCAATATTCAATAACAATATTTCTGTGGGCATACCGTGTTCCGGATTAATACCGTGGACAAGATGAGGGTGCATCTTTAAAGACGCCTTTCCACGCTTTAATCTCTTCCACGTCTATCCACGGTTCACATTTAAGCTGCCTTTACATTCCACTGTGCCCACGGTATTTCAGTTTGCCAAAACAACCGTGGAATGACCGTGGGCGTCTACCGTGGGCACGTGGAAAAGTTACAGTCCACGGTGGCAGTACTGTATCCTCTAAAACCGTTGCACCGATTTACTCGACAGTCGGTATGGATGTTCATTGCCATGTGTCAATTCATCTTTGTTAACACGAATTGACCCCGCTCATTCTGGGCTCCATAAGAACATAACTGATAGTACCCTATGAATCTTAGGAACATTACTAAAAAATCTTCTCTAGGACCAGTGTGTAGAATATTTTGACATTTGGTATGCAGCATTGTAGTATGGGTCTGGTTCAAGTTTGTTCAAATCGTTTCGCTCGATCATTATTGGGGCTCAATATGGGAGACATTATTTTTTTACTTTGTGCGATTTAGGTATAATTCTTCAAAATCTTCTTCTCAAGAACCAGCACGCAGAATCTTTGATATTTAGTATACAAGGTTCTAGTATCTGTCTGATTCAAGTTTGTTTAAATCGAGATCACCGATTAATATTGGGGCTCCCAACGGCGGCGTGAATTTCTACTTTGTGCGATTTAGGTAAAATTTTGAACAAAAAAAAACTTCTCCAGAACCATTGGGCAGAATGTGTTGATATCGGGTATGCAGCATTCCAGAACCATTGGGCAGAATGTTTTGATATCGGATATGCAGCATTCTAATATGGGCCTGGTTCAAATTTGTTCAGATTGAGGCTGTAGCTTTATTTTTACTAAGTGCTGTTTAAGAAAAAATCTTCTTCTCTAGAACTAGTGCGCAGAATCGTTCTATATTTGGTCCGCAGCATTTTAGTATGGGCAGGATTCCAATTTGTTCAAATGGAGTCCATAGATCAATATCGGGGCTTCCTATGGGTGGGGGAGGGGGTTCTAAATTTTTATTAGTGCAATTTAAGAATAATTAAAAATCTTTTCACGAACCAGTGTTCAGAATCTTTTGATATTTGATATGCAGTATTCTCATATGGGTCTGATTCAAGTTTGTTCAGATTGAGTCCATCAATCGATATTGTGGCTCCCTATAGGGGGCGTGAATTTCTACTTTGTGCTATTTAGGTAAAATGTTGAAAAAAAATCTTTTCCAGAATCAGTGTGCAGAATCTTTTGATATCTGGTATGCAGCAAATCTAATATGGGTCTGGTTCAAGTTTACTGTTGCCCCCCCCCCCCCCCCCCCCCCAATTTTGACTATGTTCAATTTTGGTAAAATTCGTTATATGGTACTTCTTTTGAATAAGTGGTCAGAATGCTTTCATGTTTGGTATGTAGCCTTCTAGGGTGGGTCTGATTCAGATATGTTCAAAACGAGTCCCCAGTTCCTGATACCTCAAACAATATTAACCAAATTTTCATGATATTTATATAATATATATGTGGTTTTGTAACCAGTGTTCCCAGTTGTGTAGGTTTTCACATGTATCTGATCATTAGATCATGAAATACTGACACTTTACCTTCCAAATTTGGTATAGTGTTAGGATAGTCTGATTAAAATTCTTCAGGTTTATCAAACGATACCAAGTTTTATTATTATTCAAGCCTCCTGTTGGATGCCAACTTTAAATGTTTGGGTTGATTAGGACTTGAGTTATTTGACCCTTTTTGTAACGTAATTACTGCTAAGCTACAAAACCAAATGTTGAAAAACTGGGACGTCAGAAACAATGCCCCTACTAGAGTAAATATACATAATTGTCCCCTCACAAGCACATGAACATCCTAAAATAAACGTATTCCAAACGGCATTATATAAACCTTGAAAACCACCTAAAATAATAGCCTGGTTGTTTGTTTTGTTTTGTTTTTTGTTTTTTTCTTTTTCTTTTTGCCTCACTAGTCGGATCACTCCCTTTTCTGCCAATAATACCCGCACTCTTATGGCACAAAGAACATTTCTGCCAAGAATGGTTTACACTGGTCCAGCGAGTTGAGACTCGATGTGAAAAAATCGTCAGCAAATCAGAATCCAAGATGGACATGTTGGAAGTCGGACGGGGTTTTTGGACGAAAGTTTGCTTAAGGACCGCCCATGGATTTTCTTTACTGCGACTGCGGAGGAGATGTCAACAACCCATAGAACATTCTTATCACGTTTGGTTCAAATTGACCAAAAAGTTTCAGACGAGAGGTCGAAAATGTATCAGCCAATCAGAAATCAAATTAAAGTCCAGACAATTCTGCCAGAAGATCACCCAAATTGGCTCAACGGGGAAGACGACCTTCGAATGAAGAGTTGACAGACATAAAGACATGCGGACGCCGAACAAATTGTGATCAGAAATGTTAATCTCACTTGAGCCTTCAGCTCAGATGAGCTGAAAGGATCCGGTGTCATAGACAGAAGTATGTGTAAGAATTATTATTACTGCGACGCTGTAATTCTGTCCACTAATGTTTGCATCAACATTTGTTTGATTATTTCTTTGTAATGCTTCAATGTTCCACTTTTTACCCAGCGTGTATGCATCGGCGTAACTGATTGGTTAGTGGAATCTGTTGTGATGGTATTTTAGCACGATTTAAATGCTGCACAATTTATATAGTATAATGCAGGGTTAGATCAGCATGGTGCAGGATTGATCCAACATGATGCAGTAAAGATGCAAGCTGATTCAACATCATTCAAGATTGATACAGCATGATCCAACATGATGCAGAATTGATTCAGCATGATGCTGAGTTGATCTAGCATGCCACAGGATTGAAGCAGTATTGCTGCAGTGTGATGTAGGATTGGTTCAGCACGATCGGTATAGATACAGCATGGTGCTGGGTTGATCGAAAATGAGGCAGGTTTGATTAGGCATTGATTCAGTATGAGGCTGGATTGATTCAGCACGATGATGAATTTATCCAGCATGATACAGGATTGATCCAGCATGGCGCAGGATTGGTGTAGCATAATGCAGGATTGATGCAGGATTGATTCAGCGTGGCTCATGATGATGGAAGATTGATCCACCATGAGTCAGGATTAGTACAGCATGATGCAGGATTGATCAAGCAAATTTCATAATATATGATACTCTCATTTAATTAACTTTTTACCATTTCATTTGATTCCGAAGTCGTACAAGTGATGAAATACGATGCACTGGAAAAATACATTCCACAATATGGGGATAGACTAGCCCTGTTTGCCTATGTCAGCCGGCAAACGAATAAGAGTGAAGGTACATTATCTGTTATCGACAGGCTAAGAGAGAAATTAAAATCATCAAGGAAGCACCCTTTAGAGCATGACAGGCGTGCACAACCACAAGTTGGAAACAGAAACGCAAACAAAAACTGCGCGACAAGTAGATATTGGATGGGTTCATCGTGATAAAGATACTGACATTTTCAAGCAAGTTAGATTCCAAAATGGTGGAGGCACAAGGAGAACGTCGGTGGATTTAGATTCATCAATGGCCACAGTTTTAGAAATTTCAAAAGACATTTTTTTCCCTGGAGGAATTTCTAAAAAAGGTGCTGCCTCGCTGTTTCCCTTCAACATGGGAGATCAAACACATGCACTCTTAGAACCTGACAACACGCTGCGATTGCTGAGCGAAACATCTAAAGTTAAATGTTTACGAATTTATGTAATGACCAGTAACAAAAATTGTGAAATTAATGACTCGGATCAACGTGACGCAGAAAACCTGCTTAAGTTGCAGTCAACCAGATTTAGTTCTCGAAACCTGAAGAAGATGCAACACACTGGCGACAAATCAGACGAAAGTTGTTCAGATGGTAACGAGCTACCAGAGCTGAACTGCGAGGATAGTACCACTCACACTGAACAGAACGTATGCCATACTGACCATGACCCAAGTGAAAACGCTTCACAAGCCACATCAGCCAGTACCACCAATACTACACAATAGCGCCCGGTCGGTCTGATCTGTTATCAAATTCTTTCGACGACATTTTAACAGATTCTTCCATAGCAATAGCAAGCGAAAGTGGTAAGGAGATGGATAGCTCAGTTTCTTCGTATGATCCTCAAATTATGTTCACTGTAGTTCCATTTATTCAAAGTCCCCCAACTCAGTTGCAACAGCCTCAGCAACACAATGATACTACGTTCCAAGAAGAAACACAGGCGCCCGATGTCGATCGAAAGCAACAGAGCATCAACACACAAGTGGACGGCTGGATGGGAGATCCTATCGTGGCAAATTGTCAAACGGCACGATACGGTTTCGGCCCATCGACATCATATTGTTCAATGATGGCGGATACAACAATACCTGCGTATCCTCCCCTGGCTAATAGCACCATGAACGTTCCGGAACATATTTTGCACATAAACAGGCCTAATATTCACGAAGATTTTATTGGAGATTTCAAAAACCCCGAAATTTTATATACTCCAGGGAAAATGCAGTTCAAGGACGAAATGGGTTTTGATGTTGCTGGTGTATCGTGGGAAGGATATACGGCCTTTTGGGCTTCGTTTTATCTCCGATCGTGTGAGGAAGAAGCAGCCCGTGTTCCCATCGTTGTAAGGAAGTTTAAAGAAGTGGAGTGGATGTCCGTGGGAAAAATCTTTGCCAAGGGTCATCTTGACCATACTATCTTTCCAAATATGCTGGCGCCTGCGTTTATTTATGGTAGCTCTGATTCACGGCGTGCACGCCGTCAGTACGGAATTATTGATGGATTCTTTTTTGGATTTTGTTGCTCCTGACGAAAAATTGGCAATAAAAACAGCATGGAATGGAGGACAGTTGTCCGAGGAGGACAACGACGATCTTGTGGATGTTCTCGAGAGACTTGGAGCATCAACGATTCCATCAGAAGAGAACATGAAATCTTGCATGCGACAAATAGCATACAACAGAATAATTCGGGAACCCAAGTATGCCCTGGACAATATGCGGATAACTTGCAGGGAACCACTTTTAGGTTGCTTTCCAGATATTCAATCCATACTGGATATATATATATGAAAATTGCACCGTCCGCCAAGAAGGTTAATGCTCTGTTTCGCGCGGATCCAACAAGTCAGCCCGAAGCGCAATCACTCAGGTATCTTAAACAGTTCATCAAAGGTTTAACAACTGGCGAACTCATAAAATTGTTGAGATTTTTTACGGGATCTGAAACCATCAGCGTATCTCATATCGACGTGTCATTCACTCACCTTAAAGGTCTTCATAGAAGAATAATAGCTCATACCTGTGGACCCAACATTGAACTACCATCCACTTACACATGTTGCCCAGACCTTTGTGCGGAACTCCAAACTATGCTTGAGGGTGATTGCTTCACCAATACCATTGGATGAGAAGCAACTATTTCAGCTGTTGATCTGTTGCTTCTGACAGCAAAGAATGTTGAATGGAGACATTAGTACTATAGCGCAGGAGAGAGGAGCTTCTTTCGAGCGTGAGGTGGTAATTAGTTTGTTATGTAACTTTATTAATATGCCATCATTTAAATAGTTACCGTTGTGTCATCTACTAAATGCTTAGTATTGTGTAATTCATTAGCATTGTTAGTGAACGTAATATTTAAAATGAATCAACAATAATCAGTTTCTGATTTTAATTCAAGGAATAAATTAATTTGGTAAGAAAGAATATTCCGGAAGACTCCCCGTGTACAACACAGGGAGACTGGGTTTGGAGTTTTCAAACCATACGCCCCAAAGGAGCGCGGGGTCCACGAGACAAGTGACACCGTTACCTTTGTTTTTATCGAGCAGGGGCAGATATAGGTGAAAAGTTGGAAGTCAAATTTGGGATGGGCCAACTCTTGGTCGTCGTGTTGGAATAGACTGTCCGAGCCAGTCGGTTTTGTGAAATATAATTTCAAAGGCCTACAGTGAGTGGATTCTTATACGTGGAAGGAGGGGAGACGCTATTTTCGCGAGATTGTTCCAAACCTCTGAAGGTGAAATTGCAAAGTTTAAAGAGTTTACATGGGTTTACACTGCCCGGAGGGCCAGATCTCGTCTCAAAAATGCTTAAACCTCTACACTCGGACCAAAATTTAACGGGGGAAGGGTTGAACTATTATTTATTTATTTATTTATTCAACCATGCCCACATTTTTACCATTTGGCATTATTGGAGGACTTCTACATCTGGCAATTATTACTGGAACAGGACTTCTTTACCACAGTAAACAAGCATTGTGTTACGTCCCCGGGGCTTCCGGGGTTGAACATCCGCTCAATAATCTTATTGAATTCCAGTTTTAACCTGTTTTAATACATTGTAGCACTCTTCGGTACCAAAGACGTTAAACAGTTGGGGTGGGGGTTGCTCAGTGGATCTCCCTAGCCCACCGACTAAAGCAATTATTTCGTTTTAACGAAATGATTATTTCGTTTTAACGAAATGATTATTTCGTTTTAACGAAATATTTCAATTTAACGAAAATAATATTTCGTTATTTCGAAATATCATTTCGTTAAAACGAAATATTATTTCGTTAAAACAAAGTAAAAGGGCTCCGCTACTCTTGGGCACCAAATACGTTAAACATTTGGGGTGGGGGTGGGGGGTTGCTCAGTGGATTTTCCTAGCCCACCGACTAAACCCATTATTTCTTAAAACGTTTTAACGAAATAATATTTCGTTTTAACGAAATAATTATCTTAGTCAGTGACCTGGGAGGTCCACTGACCACACTCACCCCTACCTGTTTAACTCTTTTGGTAACAGAATATGTGCCAATATTTACTATTAAATATTATCAGGTGGATGTTGATCCCCACCTAACCCGCGGATCATGGAAGCCGCCTTGAAGTGAAAATGTGCTTGTTCACCCTCGTAAACAAACGCTGATCCAGTAATTATTGGCTGGGGTAGAAGTCCTCTAAAATGAACATTATGAATATCAATGATCGGCTAAACTTGTGGGCATGAATAAAATAAATAAATATGTTTAACATTTTCCCGCGTTAAATTCCGGTCCGCTCCGTTATGTTCAGAGGTTAGATTTTTGGACTGACGTTTGGCCCTACGCGCAGTGCCAACACCTCTGCGTTTACCTAGATAAACACAATTAACCTCTTTGAACTTTGTGATTTCCCCTCCAGGACATTAAACGGGATCGCGGGAGACAAAATTACCCCCCCCCCCGACCCAACCTTGTATAAGAATCCACTCAGTATGCTCCTTTGAAATTATATTTTACAAAACCAGCTGCACTCGGACTATCTCTCCCAAAACGACGAGCGCGTGTGTTGGTCCATCTGAAACTTGACGTTCCAATTTTACCAATAGCTGCCACTGTCCGATACAAAAAAACGTAACAATGTCCCTTGCTTCGTGGACTCCGCTCTCTTGGGGTGAATGGTTAGAAAACTGCAAACCCTCTCCTTTTATTGTTCCCAGGAACACCCCACCCCACCCCCCCCCCCCCCACCACCAAAAAACAAAATATATATCTTATTTTAAATTGCTGTTGTGCGTGGTAAGAAAGCCCGAAGCCCACCTTCTCCAAACATTATACCACTCACTGCCTATAGGGACAAGGTTACATACTCCCTGCCTCCACAAACTCGATATAGTCCCTTCATTCATCATGCTACACGCCCCCATTTTGTCAAAATATAAAGTCTATGAAGAATGAAAACTGCTAATTTACAACCAAATTAAACTCACCCTTATCACTTTCTTGTAGTCGTTACCCTACTGTCACGGCGAACCCACGCCTGTCCTGCTGTACTTTTCTCTAAATGGAACTCCCTGAACTTGAATCAGAATACCCAAAGCCACGGGCCGCCATCACCGGTCTCAGTCACACTCACAGGTTTCTTAGTCCCGGCATACCAGAAGCTTCCCTCCTATACGAAAGCAAGTGTGTGCAAGTCAGTTGCCCTAAATGGGGCCACACAAGCACCGTGTCCAATACCTCGATGCGTCGCTGCAGGAGGAGCTCAACTAAGCTTCCGATGCACAAAACAAAGTCCCAAACTGTGTTTGCAGACAGAAAAAACCCCACTGAACCAACAGGCTGTCTGGACACGGTTAAAGAGAGATTTTTATACACTGCGTCCCCCATTTGTAGGTTGGCCTATCAACCAACCGTAGCTAGGAAAACGTGAGTCTGGGGGTTGAAGATTTCTACTATTCACAAAGCCCATTTTAGAGCACTTCCAGTTGAGGCAATAAGTACTAGAACGGAGTTTGTTTACCACGGCGAACAAACACTGCTTCACTTCCCGGGTTTGCAGGTCTCACGGGGTGCATAGGTTTAAACATCCCCTTGATTAGCATATTACATTCTATTCTTTTTGTTAACATCTTTCTTAATAGTATAAATTGCCGCATAGTTTGGTACCGATGAAGTTAAACGGTTGGGGTGGGATCACCGTGGACCCTCCTTGTTCCCCGACTGACAATAAGTATTTCGTTAAAAAGAAGTATTATTTCGTTATTTCGAAATATTATTTCGTTAAAACGTAATATTATCTCGTTGAAACGAAATATTATTTTGTTAAAACCAAATACACGTATGATGAAGCCTGTTGCATTTTATTTGCAGGTACTCTAATTTTCTCCATCCCCATGTAATAATGTTCTACGTTTGATGTATGCAGAACAACCTTACCCATTGGAGAGAGTACGTATACATGGAATGGTCATTTGGGTACATTAATAGGTGGGTAATTGGTGATCAAAGGGTGCAGGGGGTGGGTATGGTTTTTTCCTTAAAATGCGCACTAATGATGTAGAGTTCCGTTACTAAACAGTCTAATATACAATCGAAAAGTAATTGATCCACAATTGATACAAATGGAGACACCTAAGTATAATAACTGATTAGATATTTTTGAATCACGAAGAGGTTTTTCGAAAATACGTGTTAGTACGATTACTTAAATATGTGTGGTAGTGAATCTCCATTCAGCTGACCCATTAGTTTGATGCTTCTTATTTTTTTTCTCTGATTTGTTGGATGTGAGTTGGTGGCACTATTTTAAAACCGATTTTCAATGGTGTGTTACTAATAACTGCATTTCGTATTCACCCTACAAGGCCTGGCCAACTGTTCCGAAAATACACTTGGGCATAGCCTATATATATATCTACCGGGTCCGGCCTAGCAGTGATTCATAGTCAAGTCTTGGCTGCCCAAACAGGCAGCCAAGACTTGACTACAAATCACTGTTAAAGCAAATTTCCTGTTGTCAACAGGACTTCGTGTTTGGAATTTGGGAGCACCTGCTCTTAGTAATATCAGAAAAAAAGGCCTTTATGGGTTGAACGAAGATTGCAAAATTAGGACTCGTAACATTCAGCTCAGTGATTACTCTTCCATTCAAGTTTGACATTTTCCATTCTGCATCAAATACTTTTTTAAATAACTAGTTCAAAAGTTGTTTTATACGATTGATCGCAGTCTAATATAGAGATTTATTCCAGCAAAAGGCTCGCACGGAAGGGAAAGATTGTCTGCTTCCATCATAGAAACACAAATAGTAAAAATATATTCATCAACTTGGCACATTTTCCGTAAGTAGCACTCCTCTTTGCACCAATTTAATTCTTCCTTTGGAACATTTAGTAGGTAGTCACGGGTACAGTACAATTCTGGTATCTTGTGCATTATATCTCGACAACCACAGGGAACGTTGTTGTTTCGACATAAACGAAGTCGGTGGATGTTCCAAACTCGCATTGTTTCATCCAAGTCATTCTGAAATAATCAGAAAAGCGACGAAAGAATTTTATGTAATAATCCAGGGCTTAAAATTCATCTGTCACCGTGAGAATCTAACATGATTCTCGCGAAATATATTCGCGCGAATCCATTGAAACTATGATATGAAATTCTGCAAAAACTAGCTGAATGTTGCCGGTGAGAACACGAAATAAGTTGTTAACATTTACACCCATGAGCTAGCACATGCTTCACATTTTCTTGAGTTTGGAATCAAATCAAGTCATGGCTGCTATAGCAGCCATGACTTGATTTGATTCCAAACTCAAGAAAATGTGAATAGACAGTTTCTCATAATTATATATCGTATGATACACCTCGATCAGAACGTCCTTACGAATCGAAGACATGTTACATAAAGTGAATCCAAGTAGTAAATTGACGCGAATCAACTTGGATTCGCGCAAGTGCTGGTTGCCAGAATCGATTCGCAGATTCGCGTGTAATTTTAAGCCCCCACCCCCACCTCCACAATTCTTTTGAAATACCAACAAGAATGTGAACTCAGTTTTTCTATCGTTTAATTTCCTGTGATTGTGAAAACATTCACTCTCCCAGTCCTCCCATTTCCTACGGAAGTGTTTAGGATAATATTATGCCTGTGGGCCACGATATGTGGAGCTGAAGTTTTTAAAAACAAACATAGTTCGGGCTATTGAAAAGTAATACCGTTCTTTGGGCAGGAATAAAGATGTGATCACAAATTCATATCAACACTTATTAACAGCGAACAAAGTATTATGTCGGGTTTCTCCAAAGTAACTGAAGAGATCATGAGCAACAGAATCACAGGGTACTTTAAACGTTTGACGTGTTGTATCAGCACCAATTTGGCTTCGGGATAAGAAAAAAAAACATCCGAAATACATATAGTAACGCAGTTATGTCTGGATTAGGCGGGCGTGCCAGAGACGCGTCGCATTGAAATAAGCGGAAACAGTAAATTCGACGCGTCTTTGGCACGTCGACTAAGTCAAATTCAGTTCGTCTAGACGTGCTTAGGACGTGCTATCCGTCAAACCAAGACGAATCGAAATGGTAGCTCGTCTGTAGCACGCGTTGGGATTAGACGGACGTGCTTAACATTCATCGAATTGAAATCAGTATAATGACAATGCACTGCACTGAGGCAAGTTATATCACCTTTTGGCTTTCGGTAGACTTAAAAAAGTTGTTTGTGTGACAATGAGGGATTTCCCGACTTTATTGGAGATTTTCAACTCACAGAGATTTTATTTCTCACCTTTTCTGAAGATTATTGAAGAGGGACGTAATTGGTGATCATTTTGCTTCACATTACGCAGAGGCGAAGACAGCACAGGACTGAAATGTCCATTCAGAAATTAGTATGGGGGCTAATTTCTTGTTGATTATGTGAAAATCTTTTACAGCTGCGGTCTTGGAGCCTGCAAGTTGGGGTCGGCAGTGGGGTGGGCTCGGTGTCTGCGGCCTTAAGCATATTTACAGCCTTAAACGGCTATAGTTTGATATTTTTCCTTTAAAATGTGTTCCCTGTAAGCCTCCTTGTTATATCTAGAAAAATGCCTACAACAGCAAAGGTCCCTAAAACAAGCATTCTGAGGGTATTGCTTGACAATACAATGTCCCCTCTCGGAAAGGTGTTTTGTTTTCCTAATTTGCGAAGTCCAAGGCCCATAATTTCTTCAAAAAATCAATGGAGCAGTACGAACGTGACCTTGATCTGTAACTCTAAATGTAGTGTCACATACCAAACATCAGTTCAATATCTTCAAGGGTTCAGAAAAAGGACCAGAAAGGTGTTATTTTGAAAAAATGTACCAAGTCCAAAGTCCATACTTTCGTCAAAATTCAATGGAGTTGAATGAAACATAAACTTGATCTGTAACTCATCAAGGTAGACTCACACACCAAATTCAGCTCAGCTCAAAATCTCTGAGCGTTTAGAGAAAAAATTCTGGAAAGGTGTTATTTTGACGATATTCAGTAAGCCCAGGCCCGATAATTTTTTAAAAAAATTAATGAAGCGGTACGAAACATAAACTTGATCTGTAACTCATCAAGGTGCACTCACATGCCAAAAATCAGCTCAATATCTCAAAGCGTTTAGAAAAAAAAAACATGCCGAAATAAAGTCCAAGTATAGTACATATACAAGCATCTATACAGATGGATCTAAAGATAGTGACAAAGTATCATCAGCTGCTGTTACTGGTAATCATGTCACCTCAACCAGAATCCCGAATCAAAGTTCTATTTTCACAGCTGAAGTTAAAGCTATTCAACTCGCACTTGAGCACATTGAGAATGTACAGGAAAGAAAGTCGATCATCTTCTCCGACTCTCTTTCCTCTTTACTTGCTTTACTCAACCCCAAGTTGAAGAACCCTCTCATTTTGGAACTTCGTGAGAAGTTAACAACTCTCATGTCTGACCAATATGCTATCGTGTTTTGCTGGTTACCCGGACATGTAGGTATCGCTGGTAACACCAAAGCAGACAGTGCAGCAAAACAGGCTTTAACAAAACCTCTCACTGATTTTAAGATCCCTTTCAATGATTTTAAGCCTCATATTAGTAGTTACATCAAATCTATGTGGCAGGCGGAATGGGATGGGGCAACTAAGAACAAGCTCCATCGCTTCCGACCAAACATATTTGATCACTACCCATCCAGTAAATTTTGTAGAAAAGATCATGTTATTCTGACACGATGTCATATTGGTCACACACGACTTACACATTCCTTTTTGTTAGAGGGTAATATGCGACCAGAGTGTGTTCCTTGTCAGCAAGTGTTGTCAGTGGAACACATTCTTTTACATTGTACAGATTTTAATCATGTTTGAGGGCAATATTTCACTGTCGGATCTCAGAGATTTATTTTATCACACAAGCCCACGTAAAATTATCTCATTTCTGAAAGTAATCAACCTTTTTAATAAATTTTAAACATTGTTTTTATTCTTTTAAAATTCAAGTCTATCCATATCTATATCACAGGTTGATTTACACAGCATTGTTTGTACAACACTGACATTGCATTTCACAATGTTTTATACCTCACATTTCATCGAATCTGTTTTTAATTATTTCATGGTGGATAATGTTTTTTTTATAATTACATACTTTTATCGCCACGATATAGCCTTGGCTGCTGATGTGGCGTTAAGCACCAATAAATAAATAAATAAATTAGAAAAAAAAACCTCTGGAAAGGCGTTTTTGGAGGACATGAAATTCACTAAGTCCTGGGCTAAAATAAATTTTTTTTTCAAAAATTAATGGAGCGGTACGATAGACTCACATACCGAAAACCATTTCAATATCTCCATGCGTTCAGAAAAAAAGTCTGCAAAACATGAACGTGACGGACTGATAGACTGACGCACGGAGTGCGAACCTAATGTCCCCTCCGGCGATGCTGGGATAATTATTCATTAAAACGAAATATTATTTCGTTAAAACGAAATATTATTTCGTTAAAACTAAATATTTCGTTTGCGGGCTATACTGTGGATGGAAGTGCTACATTCTCAATACATTTATACGCGAGCCCCCTCCCGACTCCATGCCACACAGTGGGAGATGGGCATGCTTCCATACATCAATGATAGAGGAACAGCTATTCGTGCCAAGTTCCCATAGTATCTCGGAAGGTTAACATATTTATTTGGAAGGGCATTTAACGGTTATTCTGGTCACCACACCCCATCTGTATCAATAATTTTAATTTAACCCTTTACCTAACACAACATTTATTGAAAATAAATTAAATTTCCGATATTTTCCCGACAAAATTACACACTTTTCGATAGAACCATACAAATACGGATATCATTAGAACCGGCTCGATGAGCCGGCTATAATGACATTTATATTTTTACAGCTTTTTTGAAAAAGTTTTGAGATAATTATATTTGAGTTAGGATCATTTTGGTTAATTCTCTGGCCGTTTTGGCGATTATGTTAGGTAAAGGGTTAAGAGCCAAAGCCAGTAGGCGTCTCCAAAAAATTGCTTACCTGTATCAGACTCATGAAACAAAATTGTAATATGTTTCTATCAATGAAGTCTCCATCGAAGCGCCCTTCATCACGAAGTCCATGAAATAATTTCATCCAGAAATCTATACACTCTTTTCGGAGTATTCCCCACAACCTCTCTATCCGCTGATTATGGGCACTGGTTCCCTCTATATAGGATCTCGACGCAAGTTCATCAGTCTGCCTATTTCTTGCAAGAAAGCGTTGGAACTCCTCTCTATCCGCTGATTATGGACACTGGTTCCCTCTATATAGGATCTCGACGCAAGTTCATCAGTCTGCCTATTTCTTGCAAGAAAGCGTTAGAACTGTTTGACATGAGAGTTTTCCGTTCCAAGATCTCCTCTCAAAATAGATGGGCAGCCTGGAAGAGTTTCAATAGCCTTTACGTAATAGCCACCTATTATCCGGGGATTATTATTGTTGTTGTAAACACACAGCCACAGAAGTTTTCTCAAATATCCATCAATGCAGCCGCTAATACAGAAACCATAGGGCTTACGTTTATCATAGCCATCCAGATGCCAAATAAAATTTGGACCTTTTGCAAAATACGCTCGACGCTGAAGTCGACCTGCTTGTCTAAGCTGACAAACTTTTGGATCCAACAAGCTCAGAATGGTCCTTATATCCTCTTTACGAACTGTATATCCATTGTAAATACATTTGGCGTGCATCCAGCGATAGCTATGCAATTGTCCACACGTCTGAATTTCCTTGCTAATGAATCGCATTACATCCAAATGTTGCGTCCACGTTTTGCGCCGCGAAAGACCAAGGCGACATAATTTTCGCTTCAAAGTACGCTCCGTTATTACAAATCTATGTCTTTGTGCAAGAACACTTGAAATATCTTTGTACTGGAGACCCAACTCAAAATACAACGGTATAAATTCATCCAAATTATCGTTCGCCATTCGTTTGTTTTACTTGGTCGTTTTCAGCACAGCTATTCCCTTCGCAACGCAGAACGTTTACCTTTGATCTGCTCCGATTCACAACACGTCCGCCTTTAGTGATGTCTTTGATACAAATGCTTATCTGCTATTCCCAAATATTATTTCCTATTAACGAAATAATTATTTCGTTATTTCGAAATATTATTTCGTTTTAACGAAATATTATTTCGTTATTTCGAAATATTATTTCGTTAAAACGAATTATTTCGTTATTTCGAAATATTATTTCGTTATTTCGAAATATTATTTCGTTAAAACGAATTAATTATTTCGTTATTTCGAAATATTATTTCTTTAGTTCGAAATATTATTTCGTTAAAACGAATTAATTATTCGTTATTTCGAAATATTATTTCGTTAAAACGAATTAATTATTCGTTATTTCGAAATATTATTTCGTTAAAACGAAATATTATTTCGAATTACTAATTTCGTTATTTCGAAATATTATTTCGTTATTTCGAAATATTATTTCGTTAAAACGAAATATTAGTTCGTTATTTCGAAATATTATTTGGTTAAAACGAATTAATTATTTCATTAAAACGAAATATTATTTCGTTAAAACGAATTAATTATTTCGTTATTTCGAAATATTATTTCGTTTAAACAAAATAATATTTCGTTATTTCGAAATATTATTTCGTTATTTCGAAATAATATTTCGTTAAAACGAAATAATTATTTCGTTATTTTGAAATAGTATTTCGTTAAAACGAAATAAAAAAAGAGAGAAGCCTGTCACTTCCCGGGCTCCATACGATACACCTCAATTTATTGAACTGCATTCAAACTGGATTACGCGCCAAAATCTACAATGGAATGTGGGTCGTGGAGACGATATTGACATGTATTTTTTGCTTGTCACCGAAGTCAGGTGAAGGGATGGTCATTTGTAATGATAGGTCTATTTCTTTACCTTCTCGCTGGAGATTATTCAATATTTTTCAGGTTGTGTGACTTCTGTTATGGTGATACTCATATGATACGTGATACCGAAAACTATCTTTCATTGCTACTCGTGTAGTCGGTGTTGTCATCTATCCGTATTATTTCCAATAGGGAGTGGACCAGGGTTTCCTCCAGGGATTGGGGAATGGTGCCCTTTCATGTGGCGACCAAGGATCTTCGGCACGACGGGTCAAAATGGTTGGGCCTATCGTAGAAAAATTTGGAACTCCAGGTTCCCATTTATCATTCGAAGTGAAACGTTTATTTGTTGTTCTTAGGTTTCATTGGGGCCAGCATGTACAACTATTTTTGTTAAAGGAAGATAACACTAGTTTTATTTATCAGATTAATTCTTTTCGAATTGCACATGTGAATGGATTTCTCGTTCAATATAGAAATTAAGAACAAATATGAGTGCCGTGTACCCCCTTTGACTGAGGGCAGCCAAATTAACATGTACTTAGTTATCAAGTTTGGAGAAAGCTTCGAATATTTAGAGATATCTTCAAATATATTCAGAGATATCTCCAAATAGATTATAATAGAAATTAGGCATTTGAAGATATGTGCACATTTGGAGATAACTCTAAATAAAAAAAAGATATGTTCGATCTTCTAGAAATGTCTTCAATATTCAAGGATGTAATTAAAATATTTGCAGATATATTCAAATCTATTCTGCAGTGATGTTCATATTCATTCAGCGATTTGAATTTGCTACACAAAAATTTATTAAATCTCCAATTCATTTTGAAATGTCTTCGGGTCAATTGCAACATAAACTCAAAATGAGTTGAAGATATATCTAAATAAATTGAAGAGATCTTCATGTGCTTCAGAGATATCTCTAATTCACCCATGGATTTGTGTGACAGACTCGAATCAGCTTATCGCTGAATTGATTTTAACATCTCTCTAAATGATTTGACGATATTTCTAAATGTTCAAAAATATCTCTAATTATTTGGAGTTATCTCTAAATGTACACAACATACCCTCAAATACTTAATTTCTATTAAAAGCAATCTCTAAATAGTTGGGAGATATCTAGAAATTATTTCGGCATATTTCTAAATATTTGAAAATATCTTTGCATATTTGCGACGTATATGTAACATGTTAAATTGGCTGCCCATATTTGTTGAGAGTTATGATCAATCTTTATGAATAATATGTAGTCCACGGGCCAGGAGGTCGGATCATTACCCCCCCCCCCCCCCACCCCCCCCCCCCGGGGGGGGGGAATTTTCGGGATGATAATTTTCTGATAGCTTGGGGTCTAACACATACGAATCTGGATGTTTGCCATCATGAAACATCAGCGTTCTCTTTGTGTGGCACTTCAAACATAGGTACCCTTCGGACGTGAATAGCAAATATGATTGGGGTAGGGGAAAGTAAATCAGAATTACAGGAGGTGAAAAATAAATAATTATAACTATCTCTTATACCATTGTCTAGGTATTTGACCCTGCTATCACAGTGACATGCATTCATTCTGATTAATTGAGGTATGACGTCATCAGTGGTCAAAAAGTCATCGCTTCGCAATTTTTTGGTATGGATATTGGTGCCCCTGTTTTTAAATTGCTTCTGGATTCATAGTCTTTCAATTTTGTGTTGATTATCCGAAAATATTCTGAATTTACAATGAATTCATCTTCATTTTCAGGTTATAAACAATGACGGATGAGCAACCAATACCACTGAAGTCAGTTCCCTTACCAAAAAAGGGTAAAAGAACCAACAATCTGGAATGTGTAATCCATGTGAAAGTACCATCCTCAACCGACCAGATTACCCCCGTAACAGAGAAGAGTGTTTTCAGAATAAAAGAAGTCAGCAAACTCAGATTGCAGGCCAGTGGCCCGAGGATAAGACAGGAGCATATCTGCAGCAATATTCCTGGTGAACTGGATAGCTCATCTCATGGTTATCATAGAATATGCTACCAAACTTTCACAAACCTAAAATATGTGAAGAAACATAGTGCTTCGGAAGAATCACAAGATGAACAAGATAAGAAGAGGAAACGATCATGTTCTCAAAATGTACTGTTCCCTTCCGACAAATGTCTTTTCTGTGACAAAAAATTCAAGCACATACCTGCCGGGAGTGGACGTGAGACTCTCACAAAATGTGTTACAAAGACATCTGAAAATTCAGTAAAAGAGGCTGCGACTCTTAAAAATGATCAGACCACACTCAGCAAAATCAGTGGAATCGATATGGTTGCTAGGGAAGTTCATTATCATAATTCGTGTCGTCGTGATTATACAAGAAACCCCGAACGCCATGGCACTGCGGGGGAAAGCACTTCATCGTCTGAACAGATGAGAGCACATACGGATGCTTTTTCTCATATATGTGATCTTGTACTGAACTCCATTATTAATAGGTCTCAGGTTGAAAGAATGACCATGCTCCGTGAGAGATACTGTCTTTATATGCAAGAACATCACCAAAAGCATTACAATGCCAACTACAAAACCCCAAAATTGAAGGAAAAACTGATTAAACACTTCGGATACCGAATAAAATTATGGAGACCAAACTACAGGAGTGAATTGGTTTATTCTGATGAGATTCCTGCAGGACAAGCCGTAGAAATAGCATTTGAATCTGAACCATCTGAAGATAGGCTTATGGAAGAAACAGCATTCATACTACGGCGACACATCACAGATGCATACCTAGAACATACCGAACTTCCTTGGCCTCCCTCTGCGGATGTTTTGTCAAATAATCCACCGCATCCACCAAGCTCGCTCACAAAATTTTTGAGATGCTTGTTAACTGGTGAATCTTCGGACAAAATACCTGATAGAGTTGTCAGACTTGAGAAATCGTTCTCAGATGATCTTTGTTATGCTGTCACATTGGAGAAGTGGAAAATGGAACTTGGAATGACAATTCGACATCTCACTGGAAGTTCAGAAATTATAGCCCCCTTAAACCGCTTCGGCCATTGTACTTCCTATTCAGCGAGACCGCAATGTGTGACCAGGTGACTGTATCTAATCGACTCCTACCACATAATATCTCCAATGATCAGAACGTTAATGTTGTAACACATTTTTGCTGGGACAATTTTGACCTCAGAGAGGAGACACCTTCTGGTGCAGAGACCACGCATTCTACACACGGCATAGTGATTCAGGAGAAATCCGTCCATGACAATGTCGCGGAACTACCAACATCAATTCCTCGATCGAAAAAAGATCGGACTCTTTCATACCAGGAGAGTTGACTCCGTATTATGTCAAGAAAGGTGAACCAAACATTTCAGTTACTAAACACACAGTGACGAAAACAGATCAATTGATGATTGTGAATAAAACAGACTTTCTGTGGGTTTTATGCCGCTACTTATCACGTGATCAGCAGATGATTCCTAGTTGGGCAGATTGGATATCCTCAAGTAAAAAACCTTCATCTGTTCAACCCAGTACAGTTGACTACATGCCTCCAGTTTGTTCTCCAATCACTGAAAACTCAACCGTACAGCATGTTCTCAAACTGTCTCAGGATGCAACACGCTCCGTTGGACAAACATACACATTCGTCACATTTGATCTTGCTGCTGAAAAAAAAGGCTTATGCCATTGTTTGGCAAAGTGCAGTTTTTTCTAAAGTTATAGTTCGACTTGGGGGTTTTCCACACTGCGTGTACCTATTTCAAAGCACTAGGGAAACTTCTTGAATGAACTGGTTTCTCTGAAATCCATGATATAACGACACAATTGATGAACGTCCTTGTCGCATGATAAGTCATCTTTGGCGCGGTATTCATTACTGCAGTTGCTCACCGATCGTGGCTCCACACTCATTATGTTGTCCGAAGATCCATACAGCTCCGACTGCGTATACATGAGAAATGGTCTTCCATGTACGGTCATATGATTCCTGCTTGGTCGGATAATATGCATATTCCACATCAGTACGAACTCGTTCAGTTCGTTCTGAAATAAAGACAAAAAATAATAATTGTCAAGACGTTTTCATACCGAGCATTATTACTGATGAATAGATTCAGAGAGGCATCACAACATATCGATGTTATCAACACTAAGCATTGATATATCATGCACGGCTCGGTTACCAGTCGAGGCGGGGGAATTTACGGTATCGCGAAGAGTTCAAAAGATCGAGACGCGATGCAGTAATGAACCCAGGTCGAGAATGATAATCGAGTCGTAGCCATATCAATGTTGGGTGTCAACGCTCATACCAACAGAACAAGGATAAAAAACACAGAAATTGATATGGAATTCACAAAAACAAATGAAACAACTATAGCGTAATAAACTCGCTGTCATAGCGGCCTCAGAATAATTGAGAACGCAAGTTTTGGCCCTCATTTTTTTCACAGTTTTGCCAGGGAAGGGCATCCGGACCCAGCCAACTAGGAGGGGATACGGTACCACCTCTGATGCTCTCCCCCGCCTCGCCACTGCGCTGCTCGGATGATGCTTTACGCATCATACTGTCAGCACAATTGGTGCCCCCTTCGGATTTCCGCCTGGATACCCCCACCTCTCCCCCTACCAATATTTTTACCTTCTTGCGTCCCTGTCCATTTTCTATTAGTATGAGTGGGAGCGCGGTGGCTCAGTAGGTAGAAATGCAGGGTGCAAACAGAGAGGTCCTCGGGTCGAATCCCACCTGCAGCAACCGCGTTGCGTCCTTGGGCAAGACACTTCATCCCAATTGCCTTCTTGGGGGCACGGTGGCGCCGTGCACAAAGGCGTATTGCACGTTGATGATGCACATGCCTTCAGCAGCTGCTAACTGGGTTAGTATGTTGAAGAATCTGGCAGGTGCTCGTTACTGCTCGGTGGTTCTCTCCGGGTATTCCGGCTTCCTCCATCCGTAAATCTGCTCGACACGATGTGACCCTGGCTGTTGAAAGTGTATTAAAACCCCCAATAAATAAATAAATAAATAAATAGATAAATAAATAAATAAATAAATAAATATTAGTATGAGCGTTAAATACACTTATCGTATTTATCATTTACCAGGGGCGGCGGAGCCGGGGTGGGGGGACGGGGCACGTGTCCCCCCCCCCCCCCACACTTTTGTTCACCAATCATGGATACCCTAACAGGACATTCTGACATAACGTACACATCCCCTATGGCCATATTGACTGTGGGGGATAGTAATATATTTCTATCAAAATTAGCACCATAATGCTGTCGCCGTCACCGGTCATTTCAAAATTGGGATATTGCACATCGTAGTTCACAACTAGCCATAATGAGCACAGACTACATGTATAGTAATAGTAAAACTAGTCCAAACTTGGACCCAACGTCCGTAATATAATTTTTGGGTTTGGTACGTAAAGTATGTACCAAACCAAAAAATTAAATTACGGACATTGGGTCCAAGTTTGGACTATGGAAAAACGTGCTCATGTGTACACCCCTGCCTTTACCCAGAAAAAAATTGTGCCCCCACTTTTTTGGAGCTTCCGCCGCAGCTGTCATTCACAACATGTGCGGGGGGGGGGGGCACGGGTGGGATGCTTGGGGAGGGGTAGGTGTGTTTCCCATGTATTACATCCACAATATTAAACACATGCGTAAGGTATGTACACTGTTTAGGGGCATGGGCTATAGTCGTGTTTTGAGTGTTATGTGTCGAAAAAGCGTTCCACATGCGGGGTGTGTTTGTGTGGGGTGGGGGTGGGGGGCAGCGAATTTATTACGATGTAGTTGTTTCATTTGTTTGTGTGAATTCCATCTCATTTTATGTGTTTTTCTTGCTTGTTCCATTGGTATGAGCGTTAAATGCGCTTATCGTATTTATCATTGACAACATGTGCGAGGGAGAGGGGAGGTATTTCATGGGCATGGGTGGGATGCTTGGGGGTGGATGAGGGTTTTCAAATGAATTACATCCAGAATATTAATTTATTTATTTGTGCTTAACGCCACATCAGCAATCAAGGCTATATCACGGCGATAAAAGGACAAACATAAAACAAAGTAACCCTCTGAAACGTATAGCCAGAATATTAAAAACACCCGCAAGATATGCAAACTGTTTTTTGTTGGGGGGGGGGGGGGGGTGGGGGTTATAACGAGATAAAAATAAATATTTGTGTGGCCTAAATCAGCAACAATAAGCTATATATTAAATTCGGAAAAAATCTGGAAAGGGTTTCTTTGAAATGTGATGACAATGTGATGTTTCTTTGAAATGTGATGATGGTTGGTCATGCGATGACAAACAAAATTCTAAGTTTAAGAAGGGAAATAACTCTTGAAGGAATACTTTGATATTATCAACAAAAGCCAATATAATAAATTTGGAAAAGACATCTTGAATGGTTTTCTTTGAAATGTGATGACAAATAATGGTAATATGATAACAGAAATTATAAGTCCAAGAAGGGCAATAACTCGTGAAGAAATACTTCGAAGTGGCTGGTTTGCAATCCCATTTATGATATTGTCACCAAAAAGCTAAAAATAAATTTGGAATAGAAATCTCGAACGTCTTTCTTTGAAAATCCGAGGACAAGGGTGGTTGTGGGATAACAAGAAATTAAGAAAGAGCAATAATTCTAAAAACAAATTGGACATAGCTGGTTCGCAATCCCATTCATGATATAATCCCAAAATACTAAATATAATCAGCAGCTAAGACTATATCGTGGCGATGAAAGGTGTGAATTTTAAAATAGATCACCATCTGCCATGAGGTAGTCAAAAACCAATCAACGAAATATGAAGTATGAGGAATAAAATTAATCAATGAACACAGTAAGGTGAACAGGAAATCAAGTGTTCAGAAAATGCTACGTAAATCAACCCTGAATGAATGAGAATGTGAAATAATAAAAACAAACAATTTAAAATTTACTAAAAAGGTTGATTTCCTTCAGGAACAACAAAACTTTATGTGAATTTGTATTATAAAATAGGTCTCGAAGAGACACAACATTAAAATACTGTCGTCTAACAAGACCAAAATCAGTACAATGTAAAAGAATGTGCTCCACTGACAACACCTGCTGGCAGGGAACACAGTCTGGTCGCATATTACCCTCTTACAAAAAGGAATGTGTAAGTCGTGTGTGACCAATATGATATCGAGTCAGAATAACCTGGTCTTTTCTACAAAGGTTACTGGATGGGTAGTGATCAAATATTATGGTCGGAAGCGATGGAGCTTGTTATTTGTCGCTCCGTCCCATTCCGTCTGCCACAGAGATTTGATGTAGTTATTAATATGTGGTTTGAAATCACTAGAAGCGATGTTAAAATCAGTGTGAGGCTTGGTCAAAGCCTGTTTTGCTACACTGTCCGCTTTGGCGTTACCAGCGATACCTTCATGTCCGGGTAGCCAGCAAAACACGATATCATATTGGTCAGACATGAGAGTTGTCAACTTCTCACGAAGTTCCAAAATGAGAGTGTTCTTCAACTTTGGGCTGAGTAAAGCAAGTAAAGAAGAAAGAGAGTCGGAAAAAGTAATCGACTTCGTTTCCTGAGCATTATCGATATGTTCAAGAGCGAGTTGTAAAGCTTTAACTTCAGCTGTGAAAATAGAACTTTGATTCGGTATTCTGATTGAGGTGATATGATCACCAGTAACAGCAGCTGATGATACTTTGTCACCATCTTTTGATCCATCTGTATAGATCCTTGTATATGCACTATACTTTGACTTAATTTCAGCATAATTCTGCTTAAATTGCAGCGAATTTGTTTCAGACGTTTTGGTAGAAGCAAGATCTAAAATAACCGTTGGTTTTTTAAGATGCCAGGGATGATTCTGTGAGACACGGTTTTCTTTAATGGCATCTGGTTCCATTTTAGCAGATTCCATATAGGGCTTAATTCTAATTCCCAATGGAGGAATATGTTTCTGGTGGCGGTGAAAAAATTCGATATTTCGAGGTTCTGCAACACAGGTATAAGCAGGATTTGATGGATTAGAAAGAAGTTTAGAGACATATTGAAGGGACAGTTTAATTCTGCGCTTCTCAAGTGAAGGCTCCTCCGCATCAACAAGCATTGCTTCTATTGGTGATGCTCTAAGTGCACCCATGCTAATTCGAATACCACTATTATGAATTGCATCAAGTGGTTTCAAGTATGATTTTCTTGCAGAACCATAAACCACGCGCAACCATAATCTAATTTAGATCGGACAAGTGATCTATACAGATGGATCAATGTTTTTTGGCCAGCACCCCAATCAGTGCAACCAACTACCCTCAAGAGGTTCAGTGCCCTTTTACATTTTATCTTTAGTTGTTTTATGTGAGAAGTGAAATTCAGTTTGTTGTCAAACAATAAACCCAAGAATTTCACTTCCTTAACATTAATATGACTCTCGTCTATTTTCAATTCCGGATCAAGGTGCTGCTTCCGGAGCTTACAGAAATGAACACAATTAGTTTTCGTCTTAGAGAATTTGAAGCCGTTTTCTGTAGCCCATTTCTGGATTCTATTCATACACAGATGAAGTTTACGCTCTATAGCATTCATTTCTTTGCTGCTGTAGCAGATTAAAAAGTCATCTACATACAATGACGAGTCAACCATATTCTCAATTGCATCAATAATACTATTGATTTTCACTGAGAAGAGGGTAACAGATAAAATATTACCCTGAGGAACCCCCAATTCCTGCTCGTGAGGATCAGATAACGCTGACCCAACACGAACCTGAAATTGGCGGTCTACACTACACTCTCCAACACAATCGGAAAGTGGTCACTTCCGCACAAGTCATCTTCTGCCTTCCATGAAAAATCAAGGAAGACAGAAGGGCATGCAATTGTTAAATCATTTGAAGTGAAGAACCAGATGCGGGGTGCAGGTAAGTATCTGACCCATCATTGAACAAGCACAAGTCATATTTTTAATGAACTCTTCTACAGTTTACCTTTTGCATCTTCTTGACTGCAAGAATTACCCCAAAGGGGGCAATGTGCGTTAAAATCACCCAACAAAATGTATGGAGTTAGGAGTTGTCAGACCAGCAGCTCAAGGTCATTCAGTTGTAAGGCTTTACTTGGTGAAACGTAAATAGAACAAAGTATAACTGTTTTATATAAAGTTAGGCGTACCGCCACAGCCTGTAAATTTGGTACAGAACTGCGAATGATGTCGTTCCTAACCATGACAGTCGTTCCACGAATATGAAGATAATTATCATCTGCTCAGGCATTATACGATGTATAATGCTTAAAAGTTGAATGATCTTGAGCCTCGGGTTTCTTTAAAAGAGTTTCCTGCAGACAAAAAGCAGCAGGTTTATACTTTTGGCTGAGAAGACCAAGTTCATTAAAATTAGCTCTAAAACCTCGACAATTCCACTGTATTATATTTTGTTTTGGTTAATGAGGGGAGGGGATTATTTGAAAATGTTTCTATGAGACATTCGTCCACAGACATTTCCTCAAAGGCTTCATATCTATTTCTAGTGACAATATCTCTAGAAAATTTAGGAGTTCGATCTGTAAGATTTTTCGTTTTTTCTTTTCTACTTTTTTGACTTTGAGTTTGACTCTGACGTTGACTAGATTGTGATTGGTCACTTGACGTTTCACTAATCTTTTTGCCCTTGTTTTTGTTTTCTGTTGTCTTAGTTTGAGTACATGAGCTATTCGTATTTGTTGTTTGTATTATGCTAAATGGATTTATAGATTTGGGTTCTGTATTATTAAGCCACGAGAGGTCTGTTTGACATTCCACTGATTTTGTAGCTGTAGTAGCATGTTTAATAGCATTCGCATAAGATGGTGGTGGTAAATTCATCCCCGGCATTGATATAACAAATTCCCGGGCCTCCTTAAAACTAATCTGCTTTTCACATTTAATTTCTCTTTTTTCCACACGGGGCAATCCTTAGATGATGACATGTGATTGCCCTGACAGTTGATACATTTATAAACAGTTATGTTACATGGTTCTTCATGGCTCAGACCACATTTGAAGCAGATTTGTTTCTGCCCATGGCCAAACTTTTGGCACTTGAAACATCGAAGTGGATTTGGGATATACAAATCCACTTTGACATTCAAGTAACCAATTTTAAGTGCTTTAGGAGGCCTAGGACCATCCGACCATCCTTCTACTCCCGATGTTGGGGCCAAAACTGTGTATCTAGCAGGTAACCTTCATGATGGAGATCAGGGCCAAAACAGTGTTTACGACCTGATCTCCATCCTGGAGATTTGTCCTAACTGGGACCCAGTCTGTTCTCAACTGTTAGAATTCCTTCCTCCGGGGCCTTCAGAACGCACCTCACGGGAGAACAAGGTGCCTGCAAGATGGTATTAGCAGGGTTAACCATTTAGGTCCGGGGATGTGTATTCATATATTCCGCAGCGAACCAGCTCAACTGACCAAACCTGCTAATTATAAATCAGCAAACCTGCTCAATTGAGCAGGCCGTCCTCTATCCGCCACCTGAGGACCCGCCTAGTAGGGGATGGTCAAACCCGCCTAGGGACAATATTTTGAACGACCGTAAACCCCACATGTTGTTTGTAGGGTGGACGGGTGGACCGACGGACGGAATCACTTGTGGGGTGCAAAACGTGTATTTGCGAGTTGCAATTTAACAGTGAAAAACGTACAAGCATTGCCATAATCGAACGTCAGAACGGAAAGACGAACAGAAGGACGAGCGAACGGAAGAATGGACGTACCCGTTCGGTTCCTATCTCCCCCTCCCCCACTTCGTGACGGGGGCCTGGGGATAATAATGGTATGCAAATGAAAACTATATGAGAATGCTTAAAACCTCACCTGAATAAGAGGAAGGAAACAAAAGCGCATTAACTCTTTGTCCAGTGGATAACCATCGAATTGCCCCTCAGTTTGTAGTAAATGAAACGGTTCTATCCAAAACTCGGCGTTCTGCTTCCACAACATACCCCACATGCTCTCAATTCTTGTGTTAGCTGTGCTCTTTCCGTAGATGAAACTTCGTTCTCCTGCAAATTCGTCTTGATGGTTGTCAAGTAAGTGCAATTGTATACGCTTAACACAACAATTTTCAGTTCCCTTGGTGCTCGAACTCTTTTGGGGCAACCGCCAACCGCCGATGCACATGACTGAATTCGCAAAGTAGCCAGCGATGATCTTTGGGTCGCTGTTAGTGTATGAAGCCTCCGTCCAGATTATGTATCTTGAAAATCCATCCGCGCATCCATTGATGCCTATACCATATGGTGACAGTTTGTCGTAGGAATCTATGTGCCAAACTTGACTTGGACCACGCGCGTGATACTTCCTTCTAACTAGTCGCCTCCGCTTTCTTAGTTGTACTCCTTCTGGGACAAGAAAACTGAGTATTATCCTAACATTTTCCCTGCTTACTGAAAATCCAGCCAGAATGCATTTAGAGTGCATAAAACGATAACCGTGTTGTCGGCCTGAGATATTCAGCTGTCGATTAATGAAACACGCGAGCCGCAAAATATCATTTTGGTTAGTTTTTCGTGTGAGACTTTCAGTCCTTAAAACCCTGCGCAGATGCCTCTCCGACATTATATATCCGTGGTTTTGCGCAAGCAATAGCAGAATCTCCTTTTGCTTGAATCCGAGACATTCATAAAATGTTATCACTTCTGTTCGATCCATTTTATTTGGATATATACATGTATGTCACTATAATTATAAAGAAGAGACATCCAAGAGACTTAAGATTCAGACTCCGTTACTGTTCCTTGTCGACCTTATGACAGAATCACGTGATTTTATCTCGTTATAACGAGATCTTTTCTCGTTATAACGAGATCTTTTCTCGTTATAACGAAAAACTATCCCGTTATAACGAGATGTTTTCTCGTTATAACAAGATTTTTTCTCGTTATAACGAGGTGTCTTCTCGTTAAAACGAAAAACTATCTCGTTATAACGAGCTGTTTTCTCGTTATAACGAGATGTTTTCTCGTTATAACGAGATCGTATCTCGTTATAACCAGATAAAAATAAATATTTGAGTGTCCTAAATCAGCCACTGTAGTTTTTTAATTTTGGTAAATTCTGGACTACAATTTTCAGACGACGAATGTTTCGAAAATGTGGAAGCCATTGTGTTTGAAATTTCTTGTTTTTATGTAATTAGGGCGTTGTTTTCCTTCAGGTGTTGTACAGTTGACTTGGTTTCTTTTCCTTTAATAATTTTTTTAATCATTTTCCAAATTTTAGTAATGGGGGTGTTTTGGTTAGTCTTAGAAACGTAAGATTCCCAAGAACTTTTATTTTTTTGTTTTATAAATCGTCTTGTTTTTGCCCGATTTATACGAAGTTTATCGAAATTATATGTGGTTGGTGACTTGTTAAATTCTGAATTGAGCAACAATGGCGGAATGGGATAGAGCGTAGTTTCTACAGCGGATGATCCATCTGGTTACTGATTTTGTCCTTTGTGCTTGACCTTGGTATTGAAATATAAATGATTCCCTTAATTCCTGGCATGTTTTGATGACAGTTGTATGAAGATGTGGGTTTTTGTGAAGGTTGTTTTTGCTAGCCTCTAGTTAAGAATCACCGGTGTTGCCTTATTTCGTTGTATTTTCAAATTTGACATCGATCAATTTTGCCTATTTCGGATTGTTTTCTGACTTATTTCGGATATATTAGCAGAGATGCCATTGCCACAGCCATCAAGAACATCTACGGGTTCTACAACCGTCTCAAACAGTGATCTACAAAAGTTGATCCAGGATCTCGAGGCAAAGCTTTCTACTGGTATTGACAGTATTAGATCGGAGATTATTAACTTAAAGACCGAAATAATTACCGTTAAGGTAGAAGTAAATTCTATAAAGGAGACTGTTGCAAACTTGAAAACTGACTATGTGGATCTATCAAAAACTGTGGAGTACAACTCTGAAAAGATAGAAGTCATGGAAAATAACATATTACCTGACCTGGAATTGAAAATGGAGGCTAAGTTGTCCGAGCTTGAAGAAAAACGGATCCTGAATGAGATTCATGATAGAAAATACAATTTATTGTTATATGGAATCAGTGAGGAGCAGGGTGAGGATCCTTACCAGAAGGTTGAACAGTTTTTGAAGGACAATATAAAACTTGAAGAGTCGAAGGCAGTGGGTATAGTACAGCGTGCTATAAACATTCATAGGCTTCCCGTAGCAAGGCACGGGGGACATCAAGGAATACCTCCTCCGCACCCACTTATAATTAAAACAGGCAACGACCG
The DNA here is from genome assembly GCA_031216915.1 of Pictodentalium vernedei. NCBI lineage: Eukaryota > Metazoa > Mollusca > Scaphopoda > Dentaliida > Dentaliidae > Pictodentalium > Pictodentalium vernedei. The sequence continues at coordinate 369,893,728 of CM062291.1, forward strand.
TGACAAGCAAGACATTTTACATGAAGCCAAGAATCTTAGGGGCACCAGTATGAGTGTCAGAACAGACCTCCCGCCCTCTCTGAAAAAGGAAAGGGGTAAACTTTCAACCATTGCCTACAAACTACGGACAGAGAAAAGCTACCAAACGAGGATAAGACTCAGTGGAGTGAGAGTACTCTTGGAATTCAGAGAATCTTCAGCAAGAAGATGGAAGGAATATACTGAGTGTTAAATATCTATCTTAATATCTTCAACGATCTTGAATGATACAACCAAGTGGGAAAACTATTACACTCGTTCGTCTTGCTGTTAAATAGCAAAACCTACTGAACCAGGTAGTCATGCTAGTGAGAGTGTGCAGCTTGATAATTAAGTCATTTATTATTATTATATATATAGAGTAATATCCATCAGCCACCATGCGATGGCTAAAGGAGTAAGTATGGACATCCGTTACACGGAACACAAAGCCTAAATTCTAAACCTAAATCAGAAATCAGTCGTGCTGAGTTCAGATTTCAGTATTAGTATTAGCTACCAGAGAACAGGCCTGAAAAAGATACAATCTGATTCTGCAGCCTAACATAAAGTGAGGCCTATGCCTTAAACCCTCAAACTAAATCACTCCTGTTGGGTCCAGCTCCATCGAACTCATATTGGCTGTCATGCTACAGTTTGGGTGGATTTGATGGTGCTGGGCCTAATAGGAGGGATTTACTTATTTTGTTGTTAACTGTAATTTAGTATTAATGTTAGACACTTGAGGATAGGAAAACCTTAAGTGTAAACAGTAAATAGAAGCCTACCAGGAAATGATGCCTGAACCCCAAAAAACTAAAATCAAATCATTCTTGCTGGGGCAGCACCATCCAACTCATCTTGGCTGCTGTCGTGTTACAGTTTGAGTGGATCTGGATGTGCTGGGCCCAATAGGAAGGATTTATTTACTTTGTTGTAAACTGTATTTCAGTATTATTGCCAGCTATCAGAGGACAGGAGATACATTAAGTGTGAGCAGCAGCCAAATAGAAAATGTGGCCTACACCCTAAAACCTAAAGTCAAATTATTCTTGTTTGGTGCACCACTGTCGAACTGAACTTGGCTGTTGTGTTACAATTTGGGCGGATTTGATGATGCTGGGCCTAAAAGGAGGGATTTATTTACTTTGTTGTTAACTGTATGTCAATAACATGATTAGCTACCAAAGCCAAATCATTCTTGTTGGGTGCACCACTGTCGAACTCAACTTGGCTGTTGTGTTACAATTTGGGCGGATTTGATGATGCAGGGCCTAAAATGGGGGATTTATTTACTTTGTTGTTAACTGTATGTCAATAATATGATTAGCTACCAGAGGGCAGAAAATTATCAGGTGTGAACAACAGCCCAAGCAGATAAGGAGGCCAAAATCGTAAAACCAAAAACCAAATCGTTCTTGTTGGCACTGTCTAACTCAACTTGGAGGTCATGTTTCATTCTGGGTGGTCTTGATGGTGCTGGGCCCAATAAGAAAAATGTACTTACTTTGTTGTCAACTGTACCTCGGTATCATGTTAGTCACCAAACGACAGGAAAGCATTAAGTGTGAACAGCAGCCTAACAGGAAATGAGGCCTAATCCCCCAAAAGTTATAACTGAATCATTTTTGTTGGGCACAGCAGTGTCAAACTCATCTTGGCGGCAATGTTGCAGTTTGGGTGGGTTTGATAGTGCTGAGCCGAAAAGGTATGATTAATTTAATTTCTTGTCAAACTGTACTTCATAATTATTGTAAGCCACCAGTAATATTACAGTTTGATAAGGAGGCCAAAATCGTAAAACCAAAAACCAAATCGTTCTTGTTGGCACTGTCTAACTCAACTTGGAGGTCATGTTTCATTCTGGGTGGACTTGATGGTGCTGGGCCCAATAAGAAAAATGTACTTACTTTGTTGTTAACTGTACCTCGGTATCATGTTAGTCACCAAACGACAGGAAAGCATTAAGTGTGAACAGCAGCCTGACGGGAAATGAGGCCTAATCCCCCAAAAGTTATAACTGAATAATTTTTGTTGGGCGCAGCAGTGTCGAACTCATCTTGGCGGTAATATTACAGTTTGGGTGGGTTTGATAGTGCTGAGCCCAATAGGTATGATTAATTTAATTTCTTGTCAAACTGTACTTCATAATTATTGTAAGCCACCAGTAATATTACAGTTTGGGTGGGTTTGATGGTGCTGAGCCCAATAGGTGTGATTAATTTATGTTCTTGTCAACTGTACTTCATAATTATTGTTAGCCACCAGAAAACAGGAAAACATTTAGGTTGAACTGCAGCCTACCAATAAATGAGGTCTAAACCCCAAAAGCTGAAATCAAATCATTCTTGTTGGGTGCAGCACTGTCAATCTACTGGATGTCTTGTTGCAGCTTGGGTGGGTTTGATGGTGCTGGGCCCAATTGGGAGGGATTTACTTAATTTCTTGTCAACTGTACTTCATAATTATTGTTAGCCACCAGAAAACATGAAAACATTAAGGTTGAACTGCAGCCTACCAATAAATGAGGCCTAAACCCCAAAAACTGAAATCAAATCATTCTTGTTGGGTGCAGCACTGTCGATCTCATCTTGGCTGTCTTGTTGCAGCTTGGGTGGGTTTGATGGTGCTGGGCCCAATTGGGAGGGATTTACTTACTTTGTTGTCAACTGTATTTGAGTAGTACGATCAACTACCAAGAGGGCAGGAAAACATTAAGTGTGAACAGTAGCCAAACAGACAATGAGGGCCTCCACCCTAAAATATAAAACCAAATCATTCTTGTTGGGTCCACCACTGTCGAACTCATCTTGGCTGTCATGGTACAGTTTGGGTGGGCTTGTTGATGCTGGGCCAAATAAGAATGATTTACTTACTTTGTTGTCAACTTTGTTTTAGTATTATGGTTAGATACCAGAGGGCAGGAAAACTTGCAGTGTGAACAACATCCCAACGGATAATGAGGCCTAAATCGTAAAACCTAAATCCAAATCGTTCTTGTTGGGTCCAGCACGCAAAAACTCATCTTGGATGTCATGTTACAGTTTGGGCGGATTTGATTGTGCTGGGCTCTAAAAGAGGGATCTACTTACTTTGTTATCAATTGTATTTCAGTATTGTTGTTAGCCAACATGAGATAGGAAAGCTCTAAAAGAGGGATTTACTTACTTTGTTTACAACTGTATTTCAGTATTGTTGTTAACCATCATGAGATAGGAAAGCTTAAAGTGTCAACAGTACATTAACAGAAAATGAGGCCTAAACCCTAAAACCCAAAACAAAACCATTCTTGTCGGGCAGAGCACTGTCAAACTCATTGTAGCAGTTACGTTTCAGTGCGGGTGAATCAGATGGTGATGGGCCCGAGAAGAAGAATGTACTTACTTTGTTGTCAATTGTACTTCGGTATCAGTGTTAATCATCAAAGGACTGGAAACCATTACGTGTGAACAGCAGCCTAACTGGAAATGAGGCCTAAACCCCCAAAAGCTATAAGTAAATCATTTTTGTTGGGCACAGCACTGTCAAACTCATGTTGGCAGTCGTGTAACAGTTTGGGTGGATTTGATGGTGCTGGGCCCAATAGGAAGGATCTGCCTATTTTGTGGTAACTGTACTTCAGTATTATTTTTTTTTATTTTTAGCCACCATAGGACAGGAAAACATTAAGTGTGAACAGCATCCTAACAGAACATTAGACCTAAACCCAAGCAGATAAAACCGAATCATTCTTGTTGGGTGCAGCACTGTCAAATTCATCATGGCAGTCATGTCACTGTCTGGGTGGATTTGATAGTGCTGAGCCCAGTAGGGAGGATTTACCTACTTTGTTGTCAACTGTACTTCATTAAAATTGTTAGCCACCAGAGGACAGGTAAACATTAAGTGTGAACAGCAGCCTACCAGGAAATGAGGCTGTTGGGCCCAACACTGTCAACTCTTCTTGGCAGTCATGTTACACTTTGAGTGGATCTGATGGTGCTGGGTCCAATAGGCAGGATTTACTTACTTTATTGTCAGCTACCAGAGGACGGGAAAACATTAAGTGTGAACAGCTGCCTAACAGAAAATGAGACCTACACCCTAAACCCTAAAGCCAAATCATTCAGGTGGGGTCCACCACTGTCAAACCCATCTTGGCTGTCATGTCACAGTTTGGGTAGATTTGGTTGTACTGGGCCCAATAAGAAAGATTTACTTACTTTGTTCTCAACTGTATGTCAGTAATGTGGTTAGCTACCAGAGGGCAGGAAAACATTAAATGTGAACAACAGCTCAACAGATAATGAGGCCTAAATCGTAAAACCTAAAACCGAATCGTTCATGTTCGGTCCAGCACATTCAAACTCATTTTGGACGTCAATCTACAGTTTGGGTGGATTTGACGGTGCTGGGCCCTAAAAAGACGGGTTTACTTGTCAACTGTATTTCAGTATTAATGTTAGCCACCATGGAACAGGAAAACCTAAAGTGTGAACAGGAGCATAATTGAAAATGAGCCCTAAACCCTAAAATCAGATCATTCTTTTTGGGTGGAGCACTGTACAACTCATTTTGCAAACTTATCCCGGCAGTCATGTTTCAACTTGGCTGGATTTGATGGTGCTGGGCCCAATAGGAAGTATATATTTAATTTGTGGTTAACTGTACTTCGATATCATTGCTAGCCACCAAAGGACAGGAAAGCATAAAGTGTGATTAGCAGTCTGACTGAAAATGAGGCCCAAATCCACGGAAGCTAAAACTAAATCATTCTTGTTGGCTCCAGCAGTGTTAAACTCATCTTGGCTCGCAGGTTACAGTTGGGGTGGATTTGATGGTGCTGGGCCCAATAGGAAGGATTTACCCATTTTGTTGTCAACTGTACTTCATTATATTGTCAGCCACCTGATGACAGGAAAACACACAGGATCGATTTACTCTAGGTTAACCTACTTCAGTACTATACACACCCTGATTCGTCATCAGCAATTGGTGAGTGAACGTGGGGCCTTCACTTTCATAATCTCCTGTCTTCCAGCTAGAGCGAGACTCAAATCCTACCATGCCCATTAAATTTACTTATAACATTCACATCACCTGGTCACCAACACTTGACGCAACTTATATTAAATCCGTGTAATTTCTTTCTAATTGAGTGAATGTCCAGGGACATTGAATTTGATATGTGGACAGTATGTTACTGGGTCATTTGAGACAAATCCCGGATGATGCAGGAAAAGCTCGAGAAAAGAAGAGAACAAATCGTTCAGTTCAAATGTAGGTTTGTATTTGACCACCAATTGTGTGTGGGAACCCCAGTCAATCTGTCAAGAAAAGTACGTTTGTACTCATTTTGTCATGGTCGGTTTGTTATGCTGGGTTTTTCCTCCTAGAAACAGATAATGCGAAACAAAGGGATTTGAGCGTTTCCTATCCAAAGTCACGGATTTTTGGAAGCTGTTTATTTGATTCTTGACAGGGTTGGTGTTAGATCTGGTGATTTTTAATGAATTATTTCTACTTATTTTTACTCTCCTTCGGTATTTAATCAGGGGCTGTGCGGGTGGTGAAGATTGGGCACAAAATTAGGTGATTGACTGTGTTTACATTTTTTTTTTTTTTTTTTTTTTTTTTTTTTTACTTTTGTATTCCCTTCCATATATATAACAACGCTTTTGGCGTTCTTCTTGATTTCAAAAATGCGGCCACCCGCGGCATCCGTGGCCATATCATGGCTGTTCTATCATGTGGCCACTGATGCTGCGCGTTGCCGTGGACACAATATAGATAGTAATTGTATGGGTCATCTCATAGCCTGCTTCCCTTTGCCTGCTTCTTTTGACTGCGTTACTGCTTTTATATATAACGCACAAGTTACCTGCTGTGATATTGACCAAGGTTGTAATTCCTTTGACTGTGTTACTGCTTTTATATATAACCCGCAAGTTACCCACTGTGATATTGACCAAGGTTGTAATTCCTTTGACTGCGTTACTGCTTTTATATATAACCCACAAGTTACCCACTATGATATTGACCAAGGTTGTAATCTATTTCCACAATGCTACTATTCACTTAACCAGATGGATTACCTCAGAGTATTAACTTTTCTTATGTTATGCATTTTTCTCATATTCTTACCTGACATCAAAGCATATATTTCACTTTTCACTGCTGTTAATATTGACCAAGGTTGTAATCTATTTCCACAATGCTACTATTCACTTAACCAGATGGATTACCTCAGAGTATTAACTTTTCTTATGTTATGCATTTTTTCTTGCTGACATCAAAGCATATATTTCACTTTTCACTGCTGTTAATATTGACCAAGGTTGTAATCTATTTCCACAATGCTACTATTCACTTAACCAGATGGATTACCTCAGAGTATTAACTTTTCTTATGTTATGCATTTTTTCTTGCTGACATCAAAGCATATATTTCACTTTTCACTGCAGTTAAAAAGCAGTGCAAAATCCTCGAAAATCAAGACAATTTTTTCCTCATGTTCGGACTATCGCTTTCTCTCTTTCTTCCTCTAGGTAATTATGGCTAACACAATTTCTCTTGATGAGATCCAAAATAATGACAATTTTGATTTCCAGAAAAAACTGAACGATATTATTTCTACCGATGAAGAAGACCTCACCCTCCCATTCAATTCTCTTGACTCCGGTTGTCATTACTTTACGCCCAATAACTTTAAAGACGAAATTTCAAGCAAAATCAAAGCCCTATCTCTACTCAACATCAATTGCCGCAGCCTGAATGCAAACTTTGAAAATGTTCATAACTTACTTGTAGATCTGCAGACAAATTCCAACTTTTTCGATGTGATCGGAATGACGGAAATATTTAACGTGAAATCTGGTGTTGAGTACCGCCTTGAGGTCTATCACCCGTTAGTGTCCCGTAATCGTCCTGACGACGATGACGGGAGGGGAGGCGTAGGAATGTTCATAAATGATAGTATACCCTATAAAATACGAAATGATCTCTCAGTCTTCAGTCCACATGTCTTTGAATCTCTGTTTATAGAACTATCCCTCAAGAAGAAATGTATTGTAGGGACTATCTACAGACCAAACACAGCCCCTAAGGCAGACCTTGATCTGTTCCTAGTCAAACTAACTGAATTGCTAGACTCTTTAAGCAAGGATAACATTGTAGTCTACCTCATGGGTGACTTTAACATAGATCTGCTCAGTGTAAATACCCACAGCAAAACGAATACCTTTATTGACTCGCTATTTACTGCTGGTTTTCTGCCCGCTATAACAAAACCTACCAGAGTCACGGAGTTTTCCGCAACCATAATTGATCACATATTCAGCAATAATATTAAAAAGTTCACATCTGGAATCATAATTACTGACGTCAGCGATCATTTTGCAACGTTTTATGTAGATGAATTAGATAAACGCCCCCCTGTGACGCCCAATTATCGACGATCCATAAAAACTGAGAATGTCATTCGATTTAAAAGACTCTTAATGGGTTGTGATTTCTCTGATTTTACCAATGACGTTTGTCCTAATTCGGCATACAATCGGTTCCTGGATAAATTCCACGCAGTATTTGAACAAGCATTTCCCCTGAAATCAACCCCCACACGAAAGAAATATATAAATCGAGAACCTTGGATGACCTCTGGCCTATTGCAATCGTCCCAAACTAAAAATAAATTGTATGTTAAAAAACTAAAATTTCCTACTATCCAAAACATATCAGAATACAAAACGTTTTGTCAGGAATACAACCGCTTGAGGCGGAAATGCAAAGCAGACTATTATAACCAAGTTCTACTTGAAAACAAACATAATATTAAAAAAACTTGGGACATCTTGCGAAAGGCCATTTACAAGTCAAATAACCACCGACAAATTCCGCCCACCTTCTTGGACGGGAATATCGAATTATCCGACCCTACTACAATTGCGGACAGATTTAACACATTCTTTGCTAATATTGGTATGAATATAAGTGCTCAAGTACCCCCGTCACAACGTCACTTTTCAGAATATCTCGGCAATAGTAATAACGGGAATTCATTTTTTATAACACCTACTAATAAATATGAAATAATTACTTGCGCTAATAAATTAAAAGGCAAATTAAGTACTGATATCAATGATATGTCCACCAAACTGCTGAAGGAGATTGTATACGAGATAGCAGACCCCCTGTCACACATAATCAATCTGTCTTTCGCTGTAGGTAGGGTACCAGACAGAATGAAGATAGCCAAAATCATTCCTGCCTTTAAATCTGGAGATCCCCAACGTTTTACCAATTATCGCCCCATAAGTATTCTTCCAACATTTTCAAAAATACTTGAAAAAGTAATGTACTCACGATTATACACTTTCCTCGACGAACATAACTTTATATATAAGTATCAGTTCGGATTCAGGAAGGGTCATTCGACTGTGCATCCCATTCTGCAGTTAATAAACAGTGTATCGGAAGCAAATGATAAAACTTCAAAGTATTGTACACTCTCAGTTTTTCTTGACTTTTCAAAAGCATTTGATACCATAAATCACTCGATTCTTTTAAAGAAACTTCAATGTTACGGGGTAAGAGGTTTAGCTAACACCTGGTTTGAAGATTACCTAACAAGCCGGTGTCAGTTTGTATCCTTCATGAACAGCACGTCGGAAGTAATGGGCGTCACCATTGGGGTACCACAAGCTTCAGTTCTAGGTCCGCTTCTTTTTTTATTATACATTAACGACATCAGCCACTCTACACTACTTAAGGTGTTATCTTTTGCAGACGATACCACAGCGTATACATCAAGTGGGAATCTAGATTCTTTGTTAGACGAGACCAATACTGAACTCGGTAAAATCAGTGAATGGTGTGCCGCAAATGGATTATGTCTGAATGCCAGTAAAACAAAATGTATGTTGTTACACCCGCAAAACGATTCGTATCATGCCGCCGATAAAAAGGTATCTCTGAACGACTTAGACATTCCATTTGTTACCAATAGTCACGAGGAAACCTCTGTCAAATTCCTAGGGATCAACCTGGACGAAAATTTAAAATTCAAACAACATACGTCCACAGTTTGCCTAAAGATGGCCAGGGTAATATTTGCCCTAAATAGGGCAAAAAGAACCCTTCCCTTGAAAGCCCTGAAAATATTGTATCTCTCACTGATACATAGCCATATGTTGTATGGTATCCTTGTCTGGGGCCATGTGTCTTCCACCAGTAGAATCTTTACACTTCAAAGAAAGGCTATTCGTATCATAAATAATCGAAAATATATCTCACACACTGAACCCTTATTTAAAAATTGTGGAATACTGAAGTTCGAAGATTTGTATGAGCTTCATGTGTATCTTTTCATGCATGACTGGTACCACAATAATCTTCCTACGTCATTTGAAAATACCTTCGAAATATACACAAACCCTTCTGGAATGGAGACAAGACAAACAGGGAACGTGCGCACTCTCAAACCAAGAACTCGCTTCTCTTCTGACCTCCCGATTCATACTTTTCCAAAACTTTGGAATGACCTAAATCCCGAAGTTCGGCAATATAGCAGGCCTCTGTTTAAAAAGACAATAATCAATTCGTTCATAAACGCATATTCTTCTGGCATTACTTGCACCAATCCATTCTGTCCCGATTGTGACACAGCATAAAGTGATCTCATCCTCCCAACGACTGAAGATCGAGGATTTGTGTGGTGATTTGGAGGGTCTTATGTTCGGGATAATCTACAATTATCCCGAGCATGGGACCTTTCAAATCACTATTCATCTTTTCGGATTACTTTGAGCATTGTGTAAGTGGTTCTAATCCTAACATGGGGAAAGCTTCACTGGAAGTCTACCTGGGAGCTTTACCAATTGTGAACAATCCATTCTGTCTCGATTGTGACCCAGCGTAAAGTGATCTCATCCTCCCAACCACTGAAGATCGGAAGATTTGTATAGTGATTTGGGGGGTCTTGTGTTCGGGATAATCTACAATTATCCTGATCATGGGGCCTTACGGGTCACTATTCATCTTTTCGGATTACTTTGAGCATTGTGGAAGTGGTTTTAATCCTAATACGGGGAAAGCTTCACAGAAAGTCTTCTTAGGAGCTTTACCAATTGTGAACAACGAGGATGAAGAGTTAAATGACTTTGATGTCAGGACAGGATATCATGTTTGGGAATGGCAGGAAGACAGCCTCTCCGGCTATGCCATTTCCATGCAGTATGCACCTTTTTGATTGCTATCATATTTTAATTTATGTAAACTGTATCCGAGTATGCTGCTAAATAAAGTTTCATTTCATTTCATTTCTTCACAAAGGGTCGGCATTAATGTTATACATATTATACAGGTTCATGCATACACATTTTGATAGATACACACAAATACCCGTAAAACATTTATAACAGATAGAGATTGGGAAAATTGTTGAGAGGGGAGTGGGGGAGGGGGAGTGGGGGCTCTGGTGAAATAAGCTGGTGGGGCCAGTTATAGAAGGAATAACTAGTTGTGATTGAGGCCACGTTGGGAGAAGACATATTGTGGTGATAAAACATCAAAATTGTATAATACACCTACCTGGTACAGCTTGGGCAATGTTTACTGATGTAAAGGTTGAGGAGCAATACATCCTGAAACAGGAAAGAAGGCTTTTGAATGTTATCCACAATTACACAAGAAAACCGCGTTCACTTATTTACTATGGCAGTTGCTGTCTGAGAAGTGGTAGGGTGGCGGAGTGGGAGTCTGTTGGAAAGGTTATTTTGAATTTCTTTATTTTGTTATTAGCAAGAAGAACCCGCTCAATACGTATTTACATTTTATCACATTGGCCAGCAATGTGAGAAGCATAATTACACTGGAGGATTTCATCCAATTATTTGCAAAGGCAGTTAAAAATCAGGGGAGTGGTAGTGTGGTGGTGGGTTTAGGGGTAAGGGAATTGTAGGATAGGTTGTATCACCATTCATGATTAAGTTCCTAGCGAGTCAAACCCACTTAACATATAGTTGCATTTATCACGCTGGCCAGTGGAGTGGGAAGCAGTAATAACGAAGAATGCGATTAGGTTAGGATCAGATAATACGTAATGTAACAAAATACAGTTATAAGCATAACTGTTATCCTAGTCAGTACCCGGATCCACTCATAGCGCATACTGGTGCGGAGACATTTACTTGGAGTTGTGGATAAAAGAACGTGCGACGTACAGTTAACGTAGAAACCGGAGAAGAAAGTCATATTGTGTTGAGGGTATGGGGTGATTTGTATCAAATACTGAGGGGTACAATTACAGAGAAATAATGTGTGGTACACCTTTTTACAAATATTGCAGGGACTGACATCAGTAAAGATCCACATCATTGGTAAACATATACAGGTACACTCACACACACATATAAATATATATACAAGTCCAAATAAAACATATATAACAATTCCAGGAAGAGAGAGTTGAGGGGGGGGGGGGCGTGAAGGAGGCAAGTTGATGAGGCCAGCTGTAGGAGACTTAACTAAAGAGAAGGCATGTTGTGGTGGTAAAACATCCAGATTAAATAGTTCACCTACCTGTTACAGCCTGGACAAGGATTACTGGTGTAAAGGTTGAGTAACAGTACATCATGAAACAGATTAGAAGGCTCTAGAAGGTTGAATATTGGTGAAATCCATAATTACACAAGGAAACACCCACACACACATATATGAATAAACAAGTACAAATAAAACATATATAACAGTTCGGGATGAGAGAGTTGGGAGGGGGGGGGGGGGGGGCTCCAGTGAAATAGGCAAGCTGATGAGGCCTGTTGCAGGAGAATTAACTAGATGTGCCCGAGGCCGCGTCAAGAGAAGGCATTTGTGGTGGTAAACATCAAGATTATATAGTACACCTACCTGATACAGCTTGGGCAAAGATTACTGGTGTAAAGGTTGGTGAAATCATTAATTATACAAGGAAACCTCATCCACCCATTTGCAATGGCATTTGCAAACAAGTGGATGAGGCCTCATTGTGTAACCAGTGATTTCTAATGAATGGTGGTGTGCAGGGGTGAGCTGTTGGAAAGGTTATTTCATCTTTCATGATTATGTTCTTGGCGAACCCACTTAACATATAGTTACATCTATCACTTTGGCCAACGAAGTGAGAAGCATTATTACACTAGAAGATCTCATCCACTTATTTGAAATGGCAGCTACAGACAGGGGAATGGTAAGGTGACTTTGGGGGGGGGGGGGAGGGGTGTTAGCTGAAGTGTATCATCTATCATGATTTAGTTCTTAACGAGACGAACCAACTTAACAAGTAATGGGGGGGGGGGACTGTTCCCTGGGTAATAGGAAGTACAGTTAACGCCGAAATCGGCGTCAGGTAATTAAGGAGGATGCCTAAAGCAAAGCACAGTTATTTGAGGGTAGTTTTTGACGTCTTTGCTTATTATTACTTTTGTCCCCATCACTCTGATTCTGGCTCTTTTTCCGCATTCTGATCTCAGTTTATAGGCTATAGCTGCTAGTCTACCACGCTCACGTTTCAATGGAGAAGGGAGATCAGTTCTAATGCTCTTGCCTGTATGCGCAAGTTTAAATGAGGCTTTCACAAGTAACTGTTTGTCACAATAATAGGCTTGGGAGGTGGCGGCTGTGATCCTCTAGGGCTTGAAGATGGGATCCTATGAATATTCACAGCCCTGGAAATTACACCACTGGCTGCAGTTTCACCCAAAGACAGATCCTATTGCAGAAATGTCTTCGCTACAGAGTACGTGTCGTGGTTACTCTCTTCAGCAACCCCGTATAATAGGACATTATATTTCCTATTGTGGATTTCTTGTGTCAGTAGCTTTACGTCGAGCTCTTGTAGGCCTGCGTCAATTTACGTTTTTAAATCAGGTAGACCGAGTTCCAGTTCCTCGATCATTTCGGCATTGAACTCAACGGCCCGTGTAATGTCAATTTGTTCATTTTTCAGATCATCGACCGTTTTGAAAATATTAAAAATATCTCTCCTCATCTCTACAATATCATTTCGCAAAGTTTCAAAACTCTGAGTGAATCAAGTCTGAATCAAGGTGGTCATCACACGTTTCAGCTCACTATTCGAAACATCCTTGTCTGCAAGAGGCGACCGTTTCTTGGTAGGTGGTGCAGTTAACCCTTTACCTAACGTAACGGCCAAAACCGGCCAGCGCTATTCTCAAAAATCGCCAATTAATTTTCATTATGTTTTTCATTTTTTGTCTCAAAAACATAGGTTATGACCCTCGTTGGAACGAGCTCGTCGAGCTCGTTCCAACGAGGGGTCATAACCTATGTTTTTGAGACAAAAAATGAAAAAAATTAGTTATTCAAGAATTATTTTTGCAAGTGTCGTCTGCTTTTCAGGTTAGGTAAAGGGTTAAAGGCATTTGTTCAGGTAATAAAGAGACTAATCACTAACAGAATGCAAATGTGATCGACTTGAATATTTGTGATATTTGTGCACTTTTAGGTAACTGGACTCTTTATTGGTCGTAACCACAAGATTCATAGTAAACACAACAAATACAGATAAATAAACTGAAGATGGTTCTTCCCAAAACTACTTCCTTTCTCCTAATACATGAAGATTAAAAATAACTTGTGCGTTTTAGTATCCTGATGGTTGTAAAAAGACAAATAAAGGCTTGATTATCCTCGACACGCAACAGAAACGACTTCCCTAAATCGCCATTTTTTTCAAAAATGATTAATTATTCAGTCACATCAAGTCTCGACTGAGGACACTTTCTTGCGTTGGTTCAAAGGAAATGGGTGTTTATGGTATTGTTTAGATTCAATCTGATAGAGTAATTCAGGTTGTCGGAAAAGCGATCAGTAGATTCAGTTTTCCGACCAACTGGAATTTTCCAGCCAATTTAATCCAAAACAGGCGATGGTTCACGGCCATAACAGCGTCATGTTGGCTTTGGACTTGGGAGCGTGGTTCTGTGCATTGATTACGATCTGTTGCGTTACAGTCTTTGCTCTGGACTTCTCTGTGTGCGTGTAGTGCATTTTTGTACAGAAGTATCTTGCCAAGCTCATTTATCATTACAGTCCCTATGATAAATCTTGGCATCTGCTGTCTACAAGTGCCGTTGTCACTAATGTGCTGTTAATTTGAGTTCATACAAGGTTACTTGATTTCTTCCCTTTCAGTGTGGTGTGACTTCAGTGGCGGAGCCAGAAAATATTTGTGAGGAGGGAGGTAAGTTCCCAAATGAAGGGGGCAAGTCCTCAAGTGGCCTTTTAGGATCATAAGCTCTATAGCATTGTATTCAGATACATAGACATTCGCGCAAATTCTCAAGCCACGAGCAACCACAAAAGGTTTGATTTTATTCATTTCTGTTTCCCCCCCCCCCCCCCACCCGCTTTCACATAAAGCCTTTGGGTGGCTTTTGGCGTGAATCTCCACTTTTCTTGGACGTCGAAAATGAATAAGCGCGAGTATGAACGATCAACTTTCACAAGAAGATCTATCTTAACCCTTTACCTAAAGCAGGAGACACTTGGAAACAAAATTCTTGAATAACTAATATTTTTCATTTTTGTCTCAAAAACATAGGTTATGACCCCTCATTGGAAAGAGCTTGACGAGCCCGTTGTCACTAATGTGCTGTTAATTTGAGTTCATACAAGGTTTCTTCATTTCTTCCCTTTCAGTGTGGTGTGGCTTCAGTGGCGGTGCCAGAAAATATTTGTGAGGAGGGAGGTAAGTTCCCAAATGATGGGGGCAAGTCCTCAAGTGGCCTTTTAGGATCATCAGCTCTATAGCATTGTATTCAGATACATAGACATTCGCGCAAATTCTCAAGCCACGAGCAACCACAAAAGGTTTGATTTTATTCATTTCTGTTTTTTTCTCCCCCCCCCCCCCCCCCACCCGCTTTCACATAAAGCCTTTGGGTGGCTTTTGGCGTGAATCTCCACTTTTCTTGGACGTCGAAAATGAATAAGCGCGAGTATGAACGATCAACTTTCACAAGAAGATCTATCTTAACCCTTTACCTAAAGCAGGAGACACTTGGAAACAAAATTCTTGAATAACTAATATTTTTCATTTTTGTCTCAAAAACATAGGTTATGACCCCTCATTGGAAAGAGCTTGACGAGCCCGTTGTCACTAATGTGCTGTTAATTTGAGTTCATACAAGGTTTCTTCATTTCTTCCCTTTCAGTGTGGTGTGGCTTCAGTGGCGGTGCCAGAAAATATTTGTGAGGAGGGAGGTAAGTTCCCAAATGATGGGGGCAAGTCCTCAAGTGGCCTTTTAGGATCATAAGCTCTATAGCATTGTATTCAGATACATAGACATTCGCGCAAATTCTCAAGCCACGAGCAACCACAAAAGGTTTGATTTTATTCATTTCTGTTTCCCCCCCCCCCCCCACCCGCTTTCACATAAAGCCTTTGGGTGGCTTTTGGCGTGAATCTCCACTTTTCTTGGACGTCGAAAATGAATAAGCGCGAGTATGAACGATCAACTTTCACAAGAAGATCTATCTTAACCCTTTACATAAAGCAGGAGACACTTGGAAACAAAATTCTTGAATAACTAATATTTTTCATTTTTGTCTCAAAAACATAGGTTATGACCCTCATTGGAAAGAGCTTGACGAGCCCGTTCCATAGAGGGGTCATAACCTATGATTTAGAGACAGAAAATGAAAAAATAATGAAAATTAACTAGCGATTTTTGTGAATAACGCTGGCTGGTTTTGGCCGTTACGTTGGGTAGAGGGTTAAGGTATGAGGCACAGCAAGGATTCAAGTTTACTTATTGGGATGGGCCCCGGGCCTGCTGAATCAATTTGGATGCCTTTTGTGCTTCGTAATGCCAAACACGTCCCTATTTTGGAGACAATGGTACGTGAACATACATGGTGCATAATTATATGGTCCCGTGCCTGTGAATCATTACTGGATGTATTTATCTGCATGGGTGTTTACTGGGCCACGTGACTACGAGCTCAGGCATGAGATCTGGGACGTTCGGATCTTATATGTCCTACTACTCACGGACATTTTCGATATAAACGGAATTAGTGAAACAATATCTTTCTAAAATGTGTTTCGCCAAAAATGAATCCTTGCCATTGTTTTATGATCAGCTGAACGATAAATGACCAATATATACCGCGCTCTGAGTTTAGTTTGAATTTAATAAATTGGAAACATTTTGTTCGAGGCTACAGGGTAAGATATTGTGACCTGCATGTTGTCACTTTCTCAGCTTCCCACCTGTTACGAAAATAGTCATTTCCAGTGTTAATTAGCAAAGTGTAGAAGATGTTCCATCACCAGAAATCCCAACTCAATGATTAACCCTTTACCCAACGAATCGGCCGCATCCGCCCGCGTAATACGCAAATTCCGGAGTTGAAAAAATAGTATTTTCCAAAACAAAATTCACCAATTCCATATCATGTGACCCCTCGTTGGAACGAGCTCGTCGAGCTCGTTCCAACGAGGGGGGTCACATGATATGGTTTTGTTGAAATTTATTGAAACAAATTAAAAAATGTTATTTAAAATAATAAATTTTGATATCGTCTGAGTTGTGTAAAAGAATAATGTTGAATTGGATGGTATGGTAGTCTACGAAATGGTGATTTTCGAGGAATAAGATCCAGAAAAAGATACGCTGGTAACAATATCTTACTACTGGCCATGGTTGAAAGGCAGCCATGGGTAGAGAAGGGTAGTAAGGCAGGCTATATGGCTATACCATCGCGCATCAGAGGTATCAATTAATCATAATCACACATTGTAAAATTCGATGGTGCTCGTTCCAACGAGGGGTCATAACCTATGTTTTTGAGACAAAAAATGAAAAAAAATTAGTTATTCAAGAATTATTTTTGCAAGTGTCGTCTGCTTTTCAGGTTAGGTAAAGGGTTAAAGGCATTTGTTCAGGTAATAAAGAGACTAATCACTAACAGAATGCAAATGTGATCAGTAGTATGTCAGGGGCTTTTGAGGTGCAGGTTGGATGATCTCATTTGGATGATCTCATGTGACGTCATAGTCACGTGACGTAGAGGCGCCATGTTGTGTTGTCATGGTAACCCGCGTGAGCGGCCATGTTGTGACGTCATCACCATAGTGATACGTGGTGGTAGTGCGCATGCGCAGCGCGTGTTTTAGGGTGATACGTGTTTCCGTCGTCCATTTTGTATACTGGAGGCCGCCATCTTGGTTTCTATGATAGCACGTGATTGCTATGTTACCTAAGGCCTACAATAGGATAGGGGTATGTGCGGTGGGTATGTTCGATTGAATCGGAGTAAATCTGATTACCACAAACAACCCGACAATCCCCCAAATCACCAAAATCCACCCAAAATCACCGAAATTGACTTTATTTCCCCAATTGATCGGCTTAGCACGTAGTGCTATAGTACCGAGAGGGTATCGGGGTGCATTCGACTGAAGTGGAGTAATGTTCTGGCTTAGAATTCTCCCAGAATCCCTTTCTGGATCTCTATCCCATGACGTTTTTCCCCTATTAAGAATAGTATGTAGTGCTGTAGGACAAATTTACCCAGAATTCTCTGCTTCTGCCTATATATGCAATAGTTTACGTCTATCTGGCCATGTTCCGTTGTTCTAGAGTATACTCCAGTAGCGTAGAAGAGCCTATTATTTGGAACAGTTTACCTTATTATTGCTATATTTAGTAATTTCTGGTCTATTCTTGTTAGTTCTGACCCTATTCCGTGTACTCTTGTTGTTTCATTTATCTAACTAACCAATCAGATTGCTTGATTTCCCATAATGCAGTTATCTCCGTTGTGTATAACAAAAGCCTATATGCAATGGCACCCCAATTTTAGCACCCCTTTTTGAAAAACATATGACCTTCGGCACCCCTTTTTGTCATATGTGCTTATGTGAAAAGGCACAATGTGACACAATATGTATTTGAGGATACCTATAGCCTAGTATTGTATTATTTGAGGATACCTATCTAGGATACCTTCTGGAGAATCCCTTTTTGTCATATGTGCTTATGTGAAAAAGCACAATGTGACACAATGTGACCTATCACATAAGCACATGCTTTATGTGCCGATATGTGCTTATGTGAAAAGGCACAATGTGACACAATGTGCCCTATCACATAGGCACAGACGACCAAAATGGGATTCCATAGCCACAGGCGTTTTCGAAAAAGGGATTCCACAAATGGGATTCCAAAAAGGGATTCCACAAATGGGATTCCGTTTCCATCTTGTCGCCAAAGCTCCACCGCCACTACTGGTCTATGGTCTATCTGTCCTATCATTAACTTCAACAACAGTCTTGTTCCACTGCGGCCTTGTACCAGTACTATTGGCTAAACTACCATCAATTACTTCCTAGTTATACCTTCGCTGAAGCTTTCAAAATGTTCCATCTGATTTCCCCTGTATACATATAAGGCATTCCGTAAGTGGCCCAGTCCGTAAAAATTGGATTCCGTGTTTTTGCATCGACACTCAAGGGTATTCCCATTCCCTATTGGAAGAATTCAGTTCAATGGGTTGTAGTTTAAACATTCAGATCACATTTCGTTATATTTTCATTAAGTTTAAAAATATATTCAGTTCAAAGGGTGTTAACATTGGGATATAGTTAAAAAATAGAATCCATTCAGTTCAAGGGGGTTAATTATATATACCTCCATTAGGGTTGTAGTTCATTCAAACAGTTCAAGAGGGTTAACATTGGGTTATAGTTCAGAACTTTGTTCAATTTGTTATGGTCAATTCAGTTCGATACCTCATTGGGTCAGTTCTCTTCTATCTTTCAGTTCGATTTTCGTCACTTTGTTTTGATCACTTCGATCTTAGTTGTGTTGGATCTTTGTTCACTACGACTTCATTCGAACAGATGTCTTGTATCTGTTCATAATTCAGATCTGTTCAGTCTGTCCAACTAGTTCGATCAATCCGACTAGTTTGACATTCTTTCACTTTGTTATGTTTACTTCGTTGTTTTGTAGTAGTTGGTTGTCTCTGTTCAGAGTCTTGTAGTAATTGTTGAATTGAGTGTTATCAAACCCTTTCCATACCCTCGAGTGTCGATTTAAAAACACGGAATCCAATTTTTACGGACTGGGCCACTTACGGGATGCCTTATATGTATACAGGGGAAATCAGATGGAACATTTTGAAAGCTTCAGCGAAGGTATAGCTAGGAAGTAATTGATGGTAGTTTAGCCAATAGTACTGGTACAAGGCCGCAGTGGAACAAGACTGTTGTTGAAGCTAATGATAGGACAGATAGACCATAGACCAGTAGTGGCGGTGGAGCTTTGGCGACAAGATGGAAACGGAATCCCATTTGTGGAATCCATTTTTGGAATCCCATTTGTGGAATCCCTTTTTCGAAAACGCCTGTGGCTATGGAATCCCATTTTGGTCGTATGTGCCTATGTGATAGGGCACATTGTGTCACATTGTGCCTTTTCACATAAGCACATATCGGCACATAAAGCATGTGCTTATGTGATAGGTCACATTGTGTCACATTGTGCTTTTTCACATAAGCACATATGACAAAAAGGGATTCTCCAGAAGGTATCCTAGATAGGTATCCTTAAATAATACAATACTAGGCTATAGGTATCCTCAAATACCCGTATGTGCCTATGTGATAGGGCATATTGTGTCGCATTGTGCCTTTTCACATAAGCACATAAAACATGTACCTATGTGATAGGGCATATTGTGTCACATTGTGCCTTTTCACATAAGCACATATGACAAAAAAGGGATTCTCTAGTAGGTATCCTCGAATAATACAATACCAGGCCATAGGTATTCTCAAATACCCGTATGTGCCTATGTGATAGTGTGGTAGTGAGCAAATTCTATTTTTTTGTGGTAACTAATTTAATATTTTATTTACAGCCTGATCTACTAATGTTTATTTATTATAGGTACAGCTTTCTTGCGCGCGTCAGCTTAATGCGTCTTGGATCTTGTCGGTTGAAGGGTTACTCATTGTGAGTTCACTGTTCTCTGGTAGTAAGCTTGTTGGTAGTTCTGGCGGGAAATTCTTTTGTTTTGGGGAATCTCGGTTTGACATTCAAAGTTAGCAAAAGTACCTGTCATGGAGGATGTTGACATTTTGTCTGATCATTGGAGTTTCTTTTTGAGAACCTAAGTCTTTTCGAAATGGTAAGATTATTTAAATTACTTATATTTTCGTTTCTTTTAATTGTTGCTCTTCTTGCAAAGTGATCGGCGTTGAAACCCTGAGCGCATTGCAATCAGATCAACAATGAATCGATTACTTTAACTTTTTTTTTGTTAAAGGGTTATCCTCCATGATATATGTACTTATAGGTGCTTATGTTGTTTTAATTCTATTTTTCAGGGTTTAACAAGTGACGTGTAATATATTGAGACTGATTTGTGAATAGTATTTTGAGAATGGAGTGATTGTTTAAAAAGTGAAAATAAACTTGTAATATATATATTCATCAGAAGTTCGTAAAATTATTTTAGGAGTCCACCTTTATTACTCAGGAATAATGCTCGTCTTCCAGGAGTACCTGCGACCTCTGTGATAATGGCGCCCAACACTTTTATTCTTTAATAGTGGACTCAGGAAAATTTCATTATTCAGCAGTGGATATCTGTTCTGTTTACAGCTGTACTTCAGTCAACCTTATGATGTAGAGGACCGCCCACATGCAGACAACCAGCCTATCATCTTCGATGGAGTGGAATTCAATTTTGTTTATTCATCAACACTACTGTGCGCGCTCGTCTCGCAGGCCTGTGACTGTGTTGTCATTTCTTATGTAATTACTGTGCGTGTATATTCCAGGATATCCGCGTAGGAACTGAGGTATACCTTTTATGATTAATATCACGCGTTTATAACTGTTCCGTACAGACGACTGATATCCCACAGATGACTGTTCTTCCACGACTTGTTGACATTTAGACTGTGTTGAATCACCCAAATTAGGACTGACCCAGTTGTACTTTGAGATGTGACTGACAGTTTGGTACATTCCTAGTCTGATTTTCTATTTTACAGTAATCATAAACGTTACCGAATTACAGACCATAATAATGTCGTTTCCTAGAAACTTTGGGTTATTTTGAAACTGATACCACGCCTTAGTGTTCGTATTTTTGTGTCTTGAATGTTGTTGTCAGACACGCCTCCGTAGTTTGTTGACATTTTTGCGTGACGTCAGGTTAACACGTGTGTATCTATACTACATTATTTACACATTACCACATGATTTGGTCTGTTGATCCGATCGTTGTTATTGTGCCTCTCGTGTAATATACATACAATTCGCTGCAGTACTTGTAAGCTGCAATTTATAATTTTCACTCGAGAATGTGTTTGTTGTTTATCGATTCAAAGCTGATGATTTGACCTGGAATCACATGCTTTGACTGGGTACACATAAAACACGTGTTCTTTGTTTACAAATAGTTAAGTCGGCTCGTAGTTCGGCAATTTTCGTCACCAATCGTAACACTTTTCAACTGTTTTTGTTTTTGGCTGTGTTTCATTTTCGCCAATCTTGGCAATTTGCGAAATACACTTTGCTTGTATTTCAGTGTCACTGCAGTGTATTATTTCTTGTGATATCGCCTCTGATTTGGAAATGTTTTGATTGTTGTTGCGAATAATCAAACCATTCTCACTAATAGTCAGATGTGAACTTACAGAAAATAATATTTTCACAATTAGATAATATTTTTCGAGTTTAATTGCGTGAACTTAGCAACTTTGTAACCATAGTAAACCATTAACTGGGGTATCTGTTTCACTTTAACCCATTGAGTGCCACCATATTTGGAGATAGTCTACCAGTGTAGACTTGGTGTGTTTACATTGACACTTAACCCTTTGAGTGCCAGCCATATTTGTCAGATAGTCTACCTGTATGTAGACTCAGTTTACATTCATATTTAACCCCTTCAGTGCCAGTGGTGTTTTAGTTTCATTGATTGTTTACTGGTATGTGGATTTGATTGTTTACATTGTCAAGGTATTTGAAAGAAGAAATTTATTTTTTTCTTACATTTTCCTTGTCGACTTTGATTATATTGTGGATTGTCTTGTGCAGATATTGGGGTCGGTTAACTTAGAAAGTTTGTGACTTTGAAATTTTTTGTCATCGGACAGAAAATTTTTTGTTTAGGTTCGGTTGTTGTTAACTAAGCTGATCGATGTTTCATTCACTGTCCTTGCTTTCAATCGTAAACTTGCTTTGCAAATACTATTCGGTAAGTGCACTTGTGTTTGCGCTGCGACTTTAGATTTTCATTTGTTTATTTATTTGCTTTCGTATTTCAATATTTTCAGCATGATGAATTGGTAATAATTATTTCTATTTTTTTTTTTCCAATATGGATTCTGAAAATTTTTCACAGGAGGATATGCAAAATATGATTCTTGCCTTCAAGAAAATGGGTGTTAAGCCAAAAGCTGACACCCCTGAGCAATTTCAGGACTGGTTAAAAGGTTTTGGTAAAGAACCAGAAACCATGGTAAAGACTGAACCTTCGTTAGAATCTACGACACCTATTATTGTCAAAAATCCTCTTAGAATTTCTAGTTTTTCAGGTGATCAGAAGGGTGATACCACATATGACTTGTGAAAATATGAAGTCAAGTGTCTAATAGCTGATAAAAATAGTGATCCTGATATTTTGCAATGCTTAAGAAAATCTTTGAAAGGTGAAGCAGCTCGCATTGTAATGCGACTTGGCCCACAAGCAACATGTCATGATATTTTGAAAAAATTTGATAGCATTTATGGAGTTATTGATACGAGAGAATCAATTCTTTCGAAGTTTTATAGCTCATTTCAGGCAGACACAGAAGATGTGGTCAATTGGGGTTGTAGATTGGAAGATTTACTTGGTCGAGCCATTATGATGGGTGAAGTGAAGCCAGAGGAAAGTGATCACATGCTGAAGTCAATGTTCTGGTCTGGTCTGCGTCAAGATTTGAAAGATGTTAGCAGGTATAAATTTGATCAGACTCACACTTTCGATGAGCTGAGGGTTGCATTGCGCAAAATTGAGAGTGAACGTACAAAGGTACCAAGTAGTAAGTCTGCTGCTGTTAAATCTGTTCAATCTTCTAATTCTGAATTACAGGATCTAAAGAAAATGATAGTTGAATTAAAATCAGATTTAGCAGAACTGAAAAGGGAGAGACAGGTACCTCAGCAGTTTACTGGTCATAGACCACCTCATTTTAATTCAAATCGACGAGGTGGTAGTCGAGGTTTTAGGTCAAATGCAAACAATTATGGTAATACTTACGCCAATAGTAACAGGTTTGACAATACAAATGATTCTCATTTCAGGAACCAAAATGCACAAAGTTATAACGATTTTAGGTCTGGTGCAAACAATGTACATTCTTCGACTCATCCTGAAGGTGGCTATTCTAATGTTTCAGGTAGTAACGTTCAATGTTTTAAATGCCATCAATATGGACATATTGCAATTGGTTGTAGAGCAAAGGTAAATACAAGAAAAGCCAATTGCAATCGTTTAAACTAGAAAGCGTCTCCGGTAGCAGGTCAACTGTAGGCGTTCAAAATATACGACCTGAATTTAATAAGCAACAAGAACCACCTGGGTTGTATGGTAGTACCACTAATGTTGCTGTATTCGTTGCAGGTGTATTAACAAAATGTTTGTTAGACACAGGTTCAACAATTTCAACTGTTTGTGAAACATTTTACAAGTCACACTTGAATAATTTTGCACTTAACCCATTGAATTATATTCTTGATATTGAGTGTGCTGATGGTAAAAAACTTCCATATCTAGGTTATGTTGAAGTTGAGTTATCTATTCCAGGTTTAGTAGATAGCACACCTAAATGTTGTATTCTTCTGGTGGTACCAGATAGTGGTTTTAATGTTTCAACACCTGTGTTGTTAGGAACAAATGCATTGAATATATTCATGGATGAATGTAAACAAAATCATGGCGATAAATTTTTACAGGTTGCAGATTTGACAACTCCATGGTATATGTCATTTAGATGTCTTTCCCTTAGGGAAAAAGAACTTAGAAAAAATAATTTTAAATTAGGAGTTGTACAAAGTGCTGAAAAAGCTCATGTGATTTTGAATCCTAATACTGAGCATGTTATTTCAGGTTTTGTTGGTCATAAATTACCTTATCAACCAACATGTGCTATTTTGCAGCCTCTTTCAGATTCTGATACATTAGCCGGTGTTGAAATAGCACCTTACATACTTAAATATGATTACAATAACAATGGTGTTATAAACGTTCATTTATCTAACATATCGTCCAGAACAATTTCCATTGCACCTCATGCAACGATTTGTGAGATACAACCAGTATCGATTGAAAGTGACCTTGACGTATCTAATGCTGTGCCTGATGATAGAACATCATTTGATAACATTGATATTGAAACTTTAACTTTGTCATCTGATCAGCTGAGCGAAGTTTCACAACTTGTACATAAATTTTCAGATATTTTTTCTCAGAATGATCAGGATATTGGTTTCTATAATACTGTCAAACATAGAATTGATTTACATGATGAAGTACCATTTAAACAGCGTTTTAGACGAATTCCTGCTGGTATGTTAGATGAAGTTAGAAATCATTTGCATCAATTACTTGCAGCCGGAATTATTCGTCGTTCACATAGTCCATATGCTTCTAATATGGTTTTAGTTAGAAAAAAATCTGGTGATCTTCGAATATGTATAGACTATAGGTTTCTTAATAAGAAAACTATACAGGACTCATATGCACTTCCAAGAATTGATGAAATCTTAGATTATCTTTCAGGTTCAAAATATTTTAGTGTTCTAGATTTGAAATCTGGCTATCATCAGCTGGAGGTCTTGGAGGAGCATAAGGAGCGTACAGCCTTCACTGCAGGGCCCTTGGGTTTCTATGAGTTCAATCGCATGTCATTTGGATTAAAAAATGCTCCTGCAAGTTTTCAGCGGATGATGGAACAATGCCTGGAAGGTTTGAATTTGAAAATATGTTTGGTGTATATAGATGATGTGATAATATTTTCAGATTCATATCAGCAACACATAGAGAGGCTTCAAATGGTGTTTGAAAGGTTAAGGGAGTGTGGTCTGAAGCTCTCTCCATCTAAGTGTCGACTGTTTAAAGATAAAGTGGTATATGTTGGCCATGTTGTGTCAGCTAATGGAATTGAAGCTGACCCCTCAAAAATTGAAAAAATTGTGAATTGGCCGACACCTACTAATCCTGATGAATTGAGAAAGTTTCTAGGTTTTGCGGGTTATTACCGCAAGTATGTTCAACATTTTTCCAGGATTTCAAAACCACTAACAGATTTGCTTCCTCCCACTAATACTTTAAAAAGTAAAACTAAAAAGAAATCAAATTATTTACATAAATGGGTATGGAGTGATCAACAAGATCTTGCATTTCAGAAACTTAAAGAGTGTTTATCTACACCACCTGTTCTGGGTTATCCAGATTATAGTCAGCCTTTTGAGTTGCACACTGATGCTAGCTCATGTGGATTAGGTGCAGTTTTGTGCCAAAATCAAAATGGACAAAATAGGGTTATTGCTTATGCCAGTAGAGGTGTTAATAATTCTGAAAAAAAATATCCAGCACACAAATTAGAGTTTTTGGCTCTGAAATGGGCGGTTACAGATAAATTTTATGATTATTTGTATGGGCATAAGTTTGTTGTATTTACAGATAATAACCCGTTGACGTACGTATTATCAACTGCTAAGCTGGATGCAACTTCACAGCGATGGTTATCAGCATTAGGGGCATTCGATTTTGAAATCCTTTATCGACCTGGTAAATCTAATGCTGATGCTGATTGTTTATCACGATTACCAGAATATTCAACAAATACTTCAGTTGAACAGAAGATTAAAGGACCTAGTGTAAAGACCATATGTAATTCTCTTCAGTCCCAACAGCCATTTGTTGAATCAATGTGTTGCTCAACATCTGTGTTGGATTCTCTGGAAGAATTCAGTAGTTGTGACATTGATGACATGACTCCCAGAGACTGGCGAAGATTACAGGAAAATGATCCCATTTTAAGTCCTTGGATGACAGCCACTCGGAACCAGATACGCCCAAGACGTTCAACTTTACCGATGACAAAAGAACACTCAGCTATGTACCGGAATTTTAATACGTTCAAATTTCACCGAGGAGTACTTTATAGAGAAACAGTTTTTAATTCACAAGTTCATCAGCAACTAGTTTTGCCATCATCTCATGTTAAAACTGTACTGACATGTTTGCACAATGACATTGGCCATCCAGGAAGAGAACGAACAATATCATTGATTAAGGAGAGATTTTATTGGCCTGGCATAGATGGCATTGTGGAGAAATGGATCAAGAATTGTCCACGATGTCTGCGTCGAAAGTCGCAAACAAATTCGAGAGCACCATTAGTGTCCATTACAACATCACATCCCCTGGAGCTGTTATGTGTGGATTTTCTCACGTTAGAGACATCAAAGGGTGGTTATCAGTATGTTCTTGTGGTCACAGACCATTTTACGAAGTATGCCCAGGCATATCCTACCAAGAACATGACTGCTAAGACCACAGCTGAAGTGCTCTTCAACAATTTCATCATTCACTACGGATTTCCTCGCCGTTTACATTCGGACCAGGGTGGTAACTTTGAAAGTACATTGATAAAGGAACTTTGCCAACTTTGTGGAATACAAAAATCCAGAACCACACCTTACCACCCAATGGGGAATGGCCTCTGTGAACGTTTCAATCAAACTCTACTGAGTATGCTTGGGACATTGGAACCAGAACAGAAGAAGGATTGGAAGAGTTTTGTTGGTCCGTTAGTCCATGCCTACAATTGTACTAGACATGAGAGTACTGGTTTTACTCCATTCTATCTCATGTTTGGTAGGGAGCCTCGACTTCCAATTGATGTTTTATTTGGACTTGGAAAATCTTCTACAGAAAGTTCTGTTCCAGAATATGTTGCAGATCTTCGAGAGAGACTTGCGTTGTCCTACAACCTTGCTTCTGCTGCTGCAAGAAAAGCTCAAGAGAAACAGAAAGAAGGTTATGATCTTAGGGTTCGTGGTGCATCGGAGAAGGTAGGAGATAGAGTTTTGGTAAAAAGCTTAGCTTTTGAGGGTCGACACAAGTTGGCAGATCGTTTTGTTAACGATGTGTTTACTGCGATCGATCAACCAAATACTGATATCCCTGTTTTTGTTGTAGAGAATGAGGCTGGCTTGAGAAAGACTCTGCATCGGAATCATCTCTTGCCAATTGGTTCTCTGCCATTGGAGCTGGACAGTTTACCCTCTGATGCATCAGAATCACAAGATATTCCAACAGCCAGTATAACAGAAGAGAAGAAACCAATTCCGACCAAGCGAAGCCATATCGGGAAGAAAACTTTTTCCAAGCCTGAGAGTGTTTCATCTGATGAGGAATTGGAACTACATGGTATCCCTCAAGCTATAGTAGTACTTCCAACTACTTCTACTGAGGAAGGATTTGTCTCACCCCAGCTTGGTGACGATCAACGTTTGGAGGTAGAGACTGGTGCAGATTCTTCTGGCGGTGACGACCTCCATACCAACATACAGGTAAGTGAAGAAAGTGTGCCTTATAGTAGCATTGCTTTTCAAATCCCTTCACGTGATGACTTGGATTTGAATCGTCAAAGTGCCGACATATTATCAGGTGATAATATTGCTGTTCAAGACCATGGAGGACTTGAAGTAAATGCAACAGGTATTGGTACTGGAAGTGTAGTTCCAATGAATGTTTCGGGTGTTGTACCTACAGAAGCTTCTGTTTCTGTTGAACACCCTATACCAACACCACGCAGATCACAACGTAGTAGACAACCTCCATCCTGGCTTCAAAGTGGTGATTATGTGTTAAGCCAGATTTCCAATGTTGAGGAGCCTGTTCAGAAATCCTCGTATATTGATAAGACAGAATTGCTGAAAAGACTCACAAATAAACAGGTACTTTCAGGTATGTCACCTGATACGCTGCATGCAATTTTCAGTTCAATTCTAGAATAATGGTATTTTAATTGTAATATAGTATCAACTATTTATTTGTTTTAAATTTCATTTAATTGCAGCAAGAAATTACAGGTTTGTTTGAATATATCAATTTCACTTTGCAGGATTTTTTTTTGTTTTTTTTTGTTTTCCTAAAAGGACTTCATTTGTTCTAACTGTGAAGTGGGAAAAGAAGCGGATAATTTGGTATCATTTTTTTTTTTTTTTTTTTTTAGAAAGATGAATAAATAAATTAACAATGAAGTCAGATTTGTGTTTGAAAAAGCTAAAGACTGTGATATTTTGGCTGTAAGAGTTTAACTTAAGGTATAGATCAGTGGTCGGCTGTTGCACATGTTGTATTCTGGATCTTTATTCTGTTTGGGCGGTGTCGCTTCATCGGCAGGGCGGTTTGCATCGCTGCCTTTCTTTTTGTGAAGCGAACACTTTTGGAGTTAATGATCATACATTCATGTTGCAGTGTCTCTTTAAATGAGAGGGCGGTTCGCACTGCTGCCTTCTCTTGGGACAAGGCTGGCAAGTGTACGTTCATTAACCATGGACATGTCACCATTTCATTACAGGCAATACTCTCCTGCTCAGAGTATACTTGTGTAGCAGCTCATTGTTGACCTAGGAATGTAAGTGATTCTTTTGACTTTAAAATACTGTGATAAATTGCAATTACATGATGTACATACTTGTTAATTTATATTTCAGTTCTGCTGATCGAATTTTTTTTTTTTATGATTTATGTCATTTCAGGTGTGATACAAATGATAGTACCACAGAAAAAATAAGCAATATTGAATTTTCTTCTCTTTCCAGAAGTAACTTTTGTAGTTTTCTTTCCAGGATATTGCTAATGGTTTTGTTTTTCAATTTCTTTTTAGGGGAATATATCATTTGGTACGACATTAAATGACGAGGACGCCATTTTTTTTTTAGGAGGGGGAGAATGTGGTAGTGAGCAAATTCTATTTTTTTGTGGTAACTAATTTAATATTTTATTTACAGCCTGATCTACTAATGTTTATTTATTATAGGTACAGCTTTCTTGCGCGCGTCAGCTTAATGCGTCTTGGATCTTGTCGGTTGAAGGGTTACTCATTGTGAGTTCACTGTTCTCTGGTAGTAAGCTTGTTGGTAGTTCTGGCGGGAAATTCTTTTGTTTTGGGGAATCTCAGTTTGACATTCAAAGTTAGCAAAAGTACCTGTCATGGAGGATGTTGACATTTTGTCTGATCATTGGAGTTTCTTTTTGAGAACCTAAGTCTTTTCGAAATGGTAAGATTATTTAAATTACTTATATTTTCGTTTCTTTTAATTGTTGCTCTTCTTGCAAAGTGATCGGCGTTGAAACCCTGAGCGCATTGCAATCAGATCAACAATGAATCGATTACTTTACCTTTTTTTTTTGTTAAAGGGTTATCCTCCATGATATGTGTACTTATAGGTGCTTATGTTGTTTTAATTCTATTTTTCAGGGTTTAACAAGTGACGTGTAATATATTGAGACTGATTTGTGAATAGTATTTTGAGAATGGAGTGATTGTTTAAAAAGTGAAAATAAACTTGTAATATATATATTCATCAGAAGTTCGTAAAATTATTTTAGGAGTCCACCTTTATTACTCAGGAATAATGCTCGTCTTCCAGGAGTACCTGCGACCTCTGTGATAATAGGGCATATTGTGTCACATTGTGCCTTTTCACATAGGCACATATTGGCACATAAAGCATGAGCCTATGTGATAGGGCATATTGTGTCACATTGTGCCTTTTCACATAAGCACATATGACAAAAAGGGGTGCCGAAGGTCATATGTTTTTCAAAAAGGGGTGCTAATATTGGGGTACCATTGGATATAGGCTTTTGTTATACACAACGGAGATAACTGCATAACTGCTCACGCGGGTTACCATGACAATACAACATGGCGCCACTACGTCACGTGACTATGGCGTAACATGAGATCATCCAAATGAGATCATCCAACCTGAACCTCAAAAGCCCCTGACATACTACTGTGATCGACTTGAATATTTGTGATATTTGTGCACTTTCAGGTAACTGGACTCTTTATTGGTCGTAACCTCAAGATTCATAGTAAACACAACAAATACAGATAAACTGAAGATGGTTCTTCCCAAAACTACTTCCTTTCTCCTAATACATGAAGATTAAAAATAACTTGTGCATTTTAGTATCCTGATGGTTGTAAAAAGACAAATAAAGGCTTGATTATCCTCGACACGCAACAGAAACGACTTCCCTAAATCGCCATTTTTTTCAAAAATGATTAATTATTCAGTCACATCAAGTCTCGACTGAGGACACTTTCTTGCGTTGGTTCAAAGGAAATGGGTGTTTATGGTATTGTTTAGATTCAATCTGATAGAGTAATTCAGGTTGTCGGAAAAGCGATCTGTAGATTCAGTTTTCCGACCAACTGGAATTTTCCAACCAATTTAATCCAAAACAGGCGATGGTTCACGGCCATAACAGCGTCATGTTGGCTTTGGACTTGGGAGCGTGGTTCTGTGCATTGATTACGATCTGTTGCGTTACAATCTTTGCTCTGGACTTCTCTGTGTGCGTGTAGTGCATTTTTGTACAGAAGTATCTTGCCAAGCTCATTTATCATTACAGTCCCTATGATAAATCTTGGCATCTGCTATCTACAAGTGCCGTTGTCACTAATGTGCTGTGAATTTGAGTTCATACAAGGTTACTTCATTTCTTCCCTTTCAGTGTGGTGTGGCTTCAGTGGCGGTGCCAGAAAATATTTGTGAGGAGGGAGGTAAGTTCCCAAATGAAGGGGGCAAGTCCTCAAGTGGCCTTTTAGGATCATAAGCTCTATAGCATTGTATTCAGATACACAGACATTCGCGCAAATTCTCAAGCCACGAGCAACCACAAAAGGTTTGATTTTATTCATTTCTGTTTTTTCTCTCCCCCCCCCCCCCCCCCACCCGCTTTCACATAAAGCCTTTGGGTTGCTTTTGGCGTGAATCTCCACTTTTCTTGGACGTCGAAAATGAATAAGCGCGAGTATGAACGATCAACTTTCACAAGAAGATCTATCTTAACCCTTTACTTAAAGCAGAAGACACTTGGAAACAAAATTCTTGAATAACTAATATTTTTCATTTTTGTCTCAAAAACATAGGTTATGACCCTCATTGGAAAGAGCTTGACGAGCCCGTTCCATAGAGGGGTCATAACCTATGATTTAGAGACAGAAAATGAAAAAATAATGAAAATTAACTAGCGATTTTTGTGAATAACGCTGGCTGGTTTTGGCCGTTACGTTGGGTAGAGGGTTACGGTATGAAACACAGCAAGGATTCAAGTTTACTTATTGGGATGGGCCCCAGGCCTGCTGAATCAATTTGGATGCCTTTTGTGCTTCGTAATGCCAAACACGTCCCTATTTTGGAGACAATGGTACGTGAACATACATGGTGCATAATTATATGCTCCCGTGCCTGTGAATCATTACTGGATGTATTTATCTGCATGGGTGTTTACTGGGCCACGTGACTACGAGCTCAGGCATGAGATCTGGGACGTTCGGGTCTTATATGTCCTACTACTCACGGACATTTTCGATATAAACGGAATTAGTGAAACAATATCTTTCTAATGCGAATGTTTTTCGCCAAACATGAATCCTTGCCATTGTTTCATGATCAGCTGAACGATAAATGACCAATATATACCGCGCTCTGAGTTTAGTTTGAATTTAATAAATTGGAAACATTTTGTTCGAGGCTACAGGGTAAGATATTGTGACCTGCATGTTGTCACTTTCTCAGCTTCCCACCTGTTACGAAAATAGTCATTTCCAGTGTTAATTAGCAAAGTGTAGAAGATATTCCATCACCAGAAATCCCAACTCAATGATTAACCCTTTACCCAACGAGTCGGCCGCATCCGCCCGCGTAATACGCAAATTCCGGAGTTGAAAAAATAGTATTTTCCCCAAAAAATTAACCAATTCCATATCATGTGACCCCTCGTTGGAACGAGCTCGTCGAGCTCGTTCCAACGAGGGGGTCACATGATATGGTTTTGTTGAAATTTACTGAAACAAATTAAAAAATGATATTTAAAATAATAAATTTTGATATCGTCTGAGTTGTGTAAAAGAATAATGTTGAATTGGATGGTATGGTAGTCTACGAAATGGTGATTTTCGAGGAATAAGATCCAGAAAAAGATACGCTGGTAACAATATCTTACTACTGGCCATGGTTGAAAGGCAGCCATGGGTAGAGAAGGGTAGTAAGGCAGGCTATATGGCTATACCATCGCGCATCAGAGGTATCAATTAATCATAATCACACATTGTAAAATTCAATGGTGCTCGTTCCAACGAGGGGTCATAACCTATGTTTTTGAGACAAAAAATGAAAAAAAATAGTTATTCAAGAATTATTTTTGCAAGTGTCGTCTGCTTTTCAGGTTAGGTAAAGGGTTAAAGGCATTTGTTCAGGTAATAAAGAGACTAATCACTAACAGAATGCAAATGTCATCGACTTGAATATTTGTGATATTTGTGCACTTTTAGGTAACTGGACTCTTTATTGGTCGTAACCACAAGATTCATAGTAAACACAACAAATACAGATAAACTGAAGATGGTTCTTCCCAAAACTACTTCCTTTCTCCTAATACATGAAGATTAAAAATAACTTGTGCATTTTAGTATCCTGATGGTTGTAAAAAAGACAAATAAAAGCTTGATTATCCTCGACACGCAACAGAAACGACTTCCCTAAATCGCCATTTTTTTCAAAAATGATTAATTATTCAGTCACATCAAGTCTCGACTGAGGACACTTTCTTGCGTTGGTTCAAAGGAAATGGGTGTTTATGGTATTATTTAGATTCAATCTGATAAAGTAATTCAGGTGGTCGGAAAAGCGATCTGTAGATTCAGTTTTCCGACCAACTGGAATTTTCCAGCCAATTTAATCCAAAACAGGCGATGGTTCACGGCCATAACAGCGTCATGTTGGCTTTGGACTTGGGAGCGTGGTTCTGTGCATTGATTACGATCTGTTGCGTTACAGTCTTTGCTCTGGACTTCTCTGTGTGCGTGTGGTGCATTTTTGTACAGAAGTATCTTGCCAAGCTCATTTATCATTACAGTCCCTATGATAAATCTTGGCATCTGCTGTCTACAAGTGCCGTTGTCACAAATGTGCTGTTAATTTGAGTTCATACAAGGTTACTTCATTTCTTCCCTTTCAGTGTGGTGTGGCTTCAGAGGCGGTGCCAGAAAATATTTGTAAGGAGGGAGGTAAGTTCCCAAATGAAGGGGGCAAGTCCTCAAGTGGCCTTTTAGGATCATAAGCTCTATAGCATTGTATTCTGATACATAGACATTCGCGCAAATTCTCAAGCCACGAGCAACCACAAAAGGTTTGATTTTATTCATTTCTGCCCCCCCCCCCCCCCCCACCCGCTTTCACATAAAGCCTTTGGGTGGCTTTTGGCGTGAATCTCCACTTTTCTTGGACGTCGAAAATGAATAAGCGCGAGTATGAACGATCAACTTTCACAAGAAGATCTATCTTAACCCTTTACCTAAAGCAGGAGACACTTGGAAACAAAATTCTTGAATAACTAATATTTTTCATTTTTGTCTCAAAAACATAGGTTATGACCCCTCATTGGAAAGAGCTTGACGAGCCCGTTCCATAGAGAGGTCATAACCTATGATTTAGAGAGGGAAAATGAAAAAAATAATGAAAATTAACTAGCGATTTTTGTGAATAACGCTGGCTGGTTTTGGCCGTTACGTTGGGTAGAGGGTTACGGTATGAAGCACAGCAAGGATTCAAGTTTACTTATTGGGATGGGCCCCGGGCCTGCTGAATCAATTTGGATGCCTTTCGTGCTTCGTAATGCCAAACACGTCCCTATTTTGGAGACAATGGTACGTGAACATACATGGTGCATAATTATATGCTCCCGTGCCTGTGAATCATTACTGGATGTATTTATCTGCATGGGTGTTTACTGGGCCACGTGACTACGAGCTCTGGCATGAGATCTGGGACGTTCGGGTCTTATATGTCCTACTACTCACGGACATTTTCGATATAAACGGAATTAGTGAAACAATATCTTTCTAATGCGAATATTTTTCGCCAAACATGAATCCTTGCCATTGTGTCATGATCAGCTGAACGATAAATGAACAATATATACCGCGCTCTGAGTTTAGTTTGAATTTAATAAATTGGAAACATTTTGTTCGAGGCTACAGGGTAAGATATTGTGACCTGCATGTTGTCACTTTCCCACCTGTTACGAAAATAATCATTTCCAGTGTTAATTAGCAAAGTGTAGAAGATATTCCATCACCAGAAATCCCAACTCAATGATTAACCCTTTACCCAACGAATCGGCCGCATCCGCCCGCGTAATACGCAAATTCCGGAGTTGAAAAAATAGTATTTTCCAAAAAAAATTCACCAATTCCATATCATGTGACCCCTTGTTGGAACGAGCTCGTCGAGCTCGTTCCAACGAGGGGGTCACATGATATGGTTTTGTTGTAATTTATTGAAACAAATTAAAAAATGATATTTAAAATAATAAATTTTGATATCGTCTGAGTTGTGTAAAAGAATAATGTTGAATTGGATGGTATGGTAGTCTACGAAATGGTGATTTTCGAGGAATAAGATCCAGAAAAAGATATGCTGGTAACAATATCTTACTACTGGCCATGGTTGAAAGGCAGCCGTTGGTAGAGAAGGGAAGTAAGGCAGGCTATATGGCTATACCGTCGCGCATCAGAGGTATCAATTAATCATAATCACACATTGTAAAATTCAATGGTGTCTTTTATGGATTATATAAAATAAAATTAGGAAATATTATTTCAATTTAAATTGCTACCAATTCTTGGAATGTTCAACTTTAAAAGAGGAATGAACGTAAATTTTAAGTTGGCTAGTGGTGTTAAGAATGCAGTGTTATTTGATCATTAGCACCAAAAATAATGCTAGACTTGGGTGGTGGAAAATTTGAAGGACTTCAGGAAGAAGAATTTCCAGTTCTGAAAGTCAATCACGATACACGGGAAAGTCAGCGATCTCCGACCAAGAATCAAAGAACGCATTAACGTTCTGAAAGTCAGTCCCGACACCCCGGCAAGTCATAGACCAGGACCAGGATTCAAAGGCTGTGTTACGCAACCTTTGATTTTCGGTTCTGGTCTTTGAGTTTCCCGCGTATTGGCACTGAGTTCCTGGACAGGCAAATCTCACTTCAGGGTTTAAACCCTAGCTTCAAGGCGGTCTTGGAAGAAGTTGATATTTGCCGTGATCTAAAAAAAATAATAATACGCAGCCTCTTGCTTTCCAGTTCTGATGCATGATTTGTCCGGGTATCGGAACTAACTTTCATAACCGGAGGCCGTGAAATTCTCGTTCCCAAGATTAAAACCTAGTGCAAAGGTATACATGCCTTCGAAAGAATTACTAGGGTACATTTCAACATGAAATTAGAAATAACTGTGTTGGTCTACTTTTTCAAATAATCAGAGGGAAGCTTTCTCTTTTAATGTTGACGGAGCAAATTCAGGTAACTTGAGCATGTTGTGAGAGCAGCCTGATCCAAAAATCATTGTAAACCTATCGTCCACTATCATCATATCACCAGTGGGCTGTATGCAAATTTGAAGAAGATGAGTGACTTTATCTGCAATTGGAAAAATAATCCAATCGAGAGTAGAATTACAGTATATGTAAAATAACCTCCTGGGTATCTCCCCTGGTAGGTGGATAAACTGTACAGCCGGTTTGTTACTTTGAACAAAGACAGCCATATATCTGTCAACTCCATGGGACATTTAATGTTGGGATTATCGTGTTTCTGGGTAATAGTTATGTTTAACACTGACTATTCCATATCTGCTTTACTTTTGTAACATCCCGAAAAACATCCATCATTGCATACCCCGACTTGTATGAACAAATGTCTGGAGATGGCAGTTTTTTTTGCCATGGTAGATTCCGTATTTTGAAATTCAGTTTCTGGGCACATAGTGAAATATACACGTCTTCAATCCACAAGAATGGAACTGTTTTCGAAATTGTCATTATTTGTCGCATAGTGTCCACTTGCATGAAGTATGCCGGACCCACGCATACGACACCATAGCTTGAATTTGGATACTCCTGTTCACTGATCGCCCATCGTCCAGTTCTTTTTACTGGAAAACGACGATAGTTTCCGGTTAAGGTTGACGTAAAATTTTCTTTTCGTAATACATTCAAGAGTTTGGGCACATCTAGCCAAATGTCCACATCTGCTTTTAATACAAATTTAGCGTGACTACAATGTTTTTCCACCCACCGAAATCCCATCATTACTTTTAATGTACAGTTTTTATACCCATCTATGAACTCCCCAAATACTAGATCTCTGTGTGTATTCATTTCTTGCATCAATGTGGAATTTGTTGTGATATTTCCCCACACATTGTTACCTAAGAGAAACACGCACCGTACATTCGCTGTGTTAAACTTAGAGTGGGAGCACCAGGTTTCTCTGATAATGTCTCTGAAGGACTTCTCACTCACACGGGATATAATAACAATGATAACGTCTATTATTTGCCTGTCATGATACAATGTACAAACGTCATCAGATGCTTGACTTATACATGGGAAAGTTAAATCATGCCAGTTATTTAATATTGTCCTGTCAGTAAAACTTGCATAATACGAGTTTTTGTTCTTTGTGTAACACTCAACAGGTAGGGTTATATCAACGTAAGCTTTTGATGCTCTAGTTTCAGTGTTATCAAATCGTTTAACATCTTGAATATATATGGGGTTAACATTTACATAAATAAGACGTATAGACCACCAAACCCCCCAGAACGAAGGCTCCATATAAACAAGTTTTGATGCGTGATTTTCTCATCCTCAATGTATCTTACATTTGAACGTTTTTGATTAATGAGAGAACATCTAGCTGTACGGAATCACATCCTGTTCTTGAAAAGTGCCTCTCATGCTGAACATCCACGACATATTCACCACACTTAATACTGATATACTACTTCATTTTATGTGTTTCAACCAACTCTTTGATCAAATTCTTCAGTTCTGGTAAAGAGAAAGAAAAAAATCAATTATTCAATAATATGATTTTCTCTTGCGTTGCGCTCCGCTGCTGGACATCCGTCAGCGATTAGCAGCCCAACAGCCACTGAGAAGCTGGGACGATATCCGTGGATCACTGATGTCTATAGGGCTGCTAATCACCGATAAAGGTCCGATAATGGAGCGAAACGCTCGAGACAGTTGTGCTGTTATTATTATTATTGTCAAGGTCAAGCTTCAATAGTTCAAATGGGGAACCAAAGGCCATAATTTTATTTGCAGGTGAGGTATAGGCCACCAGTCACAGCTGCGCTGGATCTTCCTTCATACTTATTTACCAAACAAACATATTTAATTGTGTTGATATCTTGATTCAATTGAATTCAATTCTTTATTTAACGGTATGTAAAATATAAAAATAAATACATTTACAGAATAATATTGTGATACAAAAACATACCGTTGGGGGACAGCATAGCCAGATAGGCTGTCTTCCTGCTGTCCCTCGAGGTAAAAAATATAATTAGAGCAACATCATATCAGACGGAGTATACAGCCGGGAAGAGAGAAATACAGATCATTTTGGAGTAAATGTTGTATTGTTGCATTGTTGCGTTATTGCATAGGAAACAATACATTTAAAATAGCAATGATATTTTTAGAATACATTGGAAATAATATTGAAAATAATTTGGAAATAAGATGAGTGACAAACTGACGAGCAAGCCGGTAAAAGCAGAGCTGTATTACAGATTAGCATAGTAAACTATCTAGTACAGTCTGTGCAATACGAGTTGTTACATATAATTTGTGTTTGATAATTTGAGAGAAGTTTTTGCGTTAACATTTTCTTAAATGCAGAACGATTAGTAACATTTTTTATACTCGGTTCCAGGTCATTCCAAAGCCTAGGATAGTTGAGATAAGGGAGGTAATCTAAGGACATTGTTCTTGTTCTTGTTCTGCAGACGCGAATCGATACCGAGTACTTGGTGGTGTGACCAGTAGCAATATTATTAAAGAGTGAAAACATTGAATTTAACGACTGGGGACGAGATCCATTTTTCCAATCGAATAAAAATAACATGACATGCAATTTGAAAAGGTCTGCAACTTTCATTATTTTATGTTGAGCAAATAGAGGGTCAGTATGGGCATTGAAACGTGCGTTATTAATTATGCGAACTGAGCGTTTTTGTAGTAGGAAAAGTTGGTTCATTGGTTTTGAGTTCCGCCCTATCTGTATACCATATCTTAGACGACTATGTATCAATGCAAAATATAAAGTTTTCATGACATCGTGGGGAAGTATAGATTTGATATGATATGATATATGTTTTATTCACCAGTATACAACAAAAAATTATCTCAAGGTACATAAAGTATACATATTTACAATATATTTGTCACCGACACTTGGTTGCGAATTCATCAACACTTAAATTGTATACTGGTAGGATAAGGCATAGCCAGATTGGCTGTCTTCCTGCCTTTCCCTAAGTAGGAGAGAAAAGAACATTTAGGTATAGATAGGAGAGGAAAAGTGAGAGGTTGAAAGAAGAAGAGTGTAGGAAAAACACAGAAATAGGTACTAGTGCAACATAGTTAATTCTCATTATCTTCTTTTAGATAGCTCGACTGTAATATGTGCGGATGGTGCGGGTGGTGGCCAGAGAACAATTTGGTCAGGCCCCGACACGGATCTCACCATTGCGTTAGTTAACTTAATATAAGATAGGGGACAATTTGCCCCAAAACAGAATTT
Source organism: Pictodentalium vernedei (assembly GCA_031216915.1). Lineage (NCBI taxonomy): Eukaryota > Metazoa > Mollusca > Scaphopoda > Dentaliida > Dentaliidae > Pictodentalium > Pictodentalium vernedei. The sequence goes on from CM062291.1 coordinate 369,932,707, forward strand.
AGAAAATGCAAGGATGATAACCGAATCCGAGCCCGGCAGAGACGAGAATACCAGACAATTTACGTTGAAATTAAGTTACGAATACATCATGTCAGCTTATTGTTCCAAATATTGTCCTGATGCACGATTATTGTAGATCGGTACGAACTGGAAAAAGAGGGGATACACACTCGAGGATTCGTTATGAGTGGAAACAAAACCTTTAGATAGCACAATCTGGGCAGTAGGGATTAGAACAGGAGACATTGTTTAAGTATGCGGAAAGCAATCTTTCAATTAGCGTTTTTTTAAACTTCTTTCTGTTCCTTATGGCCTTGATATCCCTTTCTAATTCATTCCATAATTTAGGGAATGCAAAGACAGGTAGATTATCTAATGTTTTTGTTCTTGTTCTATGCCTATATAGAAGGCCCGATTGACGTGTGTTTACATTAGTTCGAGTATTCACAGCAGGGAAGAAATTCGCAAATGATGCAGGGAGATTTTCATTATGCCAATCAAACATGAACAAGGAAGCATGCAGGTAATATAGGTCTTTTATTTTTAGGATACCATTTTTCAAAAACAGTGGGTCAGTATGGGCATTATATTTTTTATTATTGATGATTCGTATTGACCGTTTCTGTAGTTTAAACAGTCGGTTACAGGATTTTGCGGCCCCCCATATAGAAATTCCGTATACAAAATGACTCTGTATTAATGTAAAATATAGGGTTTTCATAACTCTATGAGGAAGAATTTTTTTCACTTTACTTAGGGTGAAATTGGCGAGAGCAACTTTTGAGCAAATTTGAGATATGTGTACATTGTAGGATAGATTTTCGTCAATATTTATACCAAGGAATTTCACTGACTTTTCGTTCTGACTGTTTCCAACTTTGTCGATGACCTGGTTATTTATACATATGTTCGGATGGGAATCATTTCCTTTGTGCGTTGGATTGATGATTATATATTTAGTTTTCTTAGTGTTAAGAACTAAGTGGTTGGAGGAGCACCAATTGAATATATTTTGCAGTTCTGCATTCAGTTCACCGACTAGTTGGTTTATTACTGCCCCAGATTTATATCCCGTAGTATCATCTGCAAACGATAGAAGATTTAATTTTGTTGAATTATTTATATCATTTATATAAATAAGGAAAAGGATAGGCCCTAAAATAGACCCTTGCGGCACACCACATGTTATTTCTGCTAGATTGGATTTACTGTCTCCAAAGGAAACATATTGTGTCCTGTTTAGAAGGTAACTTTTGAACCACTGATTCGCATTGCCTCTTATTCCATAATGTTCTAATTTTTTAAGTAGTATCTCGTGACTTATAGTGTCGAAGGCCTTCGAAAGATCCAAAAATAAGGCGAGGGTACTGTCTTTACTGGCTTTGTTATTTTCCGTGGCTATGTATTTTAATAATTGCATAACAGGGTGCACTGTACTGTGATGTTTTCTAAAGCCGTATTGGTGTGGATAAAGGATATCAAATTTATTTAAGAACTTTGTAAGTCTTATAAGCATAAGTTTTTCTAAAATTTTCGAGAGCACAGGCAATATACTGATTGGTCTATAGTTCGTGAAATTGTTTTCATCACCTGACTTGAAAACTGGGGTAACCTTAGCAATTTTCATTCTGTCGGGGACTAAACCCTGGCTAAATGAGCTGTTCATAATATGCGCTAGTGGGACAGCAATGAAATTTATTGAGTGTTTAAGAATACTCGACGACATATTTTCACAGTCCTGACTTAATTTAGATTTCATTGAATTTACAATATTCGTTATTTCAAGGGGTGACGTCGGTGTGATAAATATATTTTGCGGTAGTCGATTATTCAAGAACTCGTCAAATGAATTTGGTGGTTTAGATATTAGTTTTGAGGTCTGATTGCCAATGTTTGCAAAAAAATTATTAAACTCCTGTGCAATGTCCTTTGGTGTGTGTATCTTTTTGTCACCAAGATTGAAGAAGGATGGTAGGGAACTTTTCCTTTTATTTCTATTTAAGGCGCTGTTTAGGACTTGCCATGTTTTCCGCATATTATTCTTGTGTTCTGAAATAAGTTTTTCATAATACATAGCTTTGCTTTGCTTCCGAATTTTGTTAAATAGTTGGCAGTAGTTTTTATAATTCTTAACATTGACTTCAGTAGGGGATCGTAATTTCTTTTTGAACAATTTATTCTTGTTATTTGCAGACACTAAGAGACCTTTTGTCATCCAAGGTTGACGTTTTATAAATTTCTTATTTGGTTTGAAGCTTTTCAGTGGGAAGGCTGTTTCAAAAACATTTAAGTAGATATTCAAAAAATTATTATAAGATGTATTGGGGCTGTCTGCACTCATGACCGTAGAAAAATCGCATTGAGACAATAACGTCTTAAAGAGTTCTATATTTGTGGTGTTTATTTTCCTTGAAAGAGATGGTTTTGATCTGTCGGATTTGGTGTAAGCCAGTTCAATATAAAAAATCCCAAAGTGGTCAGAAACATCGGTGAGGATTATTCCAGATTTAAAGCAATTGGAGACAGAGTTGGAAAATATGTGATCTATCAACGTTGCCGATCGATCTGTTACTCTGGTTGGTTTGGTAATAACAGGTATGAAGCCTTCACTAAACATCAAGTCAATGACCCTGTTAAGTGCATAATTTGCACATGCTATCTTAGAACACAGATGGGAGATATGCGATTTAAAGGACAGGTGTTCATCAATATTAATACCAAGGAACTTAATAAATGTTCCATCCCCGTTTACACCCACTCGTTTTAATACAGTATCGTTGATTTTTATGGATTCGTTAAAAGGGGTTGCCCTTTTCGAACTGGGATTGATTAAAATATACTTTGTTTTCTTACAGTTCAGGTGAACTTGATTGGCAGAACACCAGGTAAATATATGTTGAAGTTCATTATTAACAAATTGTGTTAGTAGTTGTACGTCAGAGTCAGACGAATACGCGGTAGTATCGTCTGCATAAGAACGAAGATCAATAGAGGTGGCGTGTTGGATATCATTGATATAGAGAAGGAACAAAATGTGTCCCAAAGTTGAGCCCTGATGCACACCACACGTTATGGGCGTCAGAGAGGATTTGGTGTTGGCGTACGGAACGTATTGTTTTCTGTTTGTAAAGTAGCTTTTGAACCAGTCATTAGATATGCCCCTGATACCGTAATGAGCAAGTTTGCTTAATAAGATTTCGTGGTTTATAGAATCGAATGCTTTAGCTAGGTCTAAGAATATCGCCAGTGTGTGGTCTTCAGTCTGCTTATTATTTGAGGTTGTTATATGTTTCGGTAATTGCATAAATTGATGTAATGTGGAATGTTTTTTTCGAAAACCATATTGGTTTGGTGAGAGTATGTCAAAATTGGCTAAAAAGTTTGTCACCCTGTTGCACACATTCTTTTCCAAAACGTTAGAAAATACTGGTAATATACTTATTGGTCGATAATTGGTGAATTCTTTATCAGATCCTGATTTTAATACAGGTATGACCTTAGCAGTTTTCAGTCCGTCCGGCATCGCCCCCTGTTCAAAGGAATTGTTGATTATGTGTGCTACACAGGTAATGCAATTTTTTCGCCTGTCAATTTGACTATCTTTGACATTATGTTGTTGAAATCATGCCTTTATCGTATTTATTACCTCTAACGGATTGACTGGGGCCATGAAGAAGTTGTCTGAGTAACTGTTTTTCAAGAAATGGGTAAATTCAATGTTAGGCTTTTTAATTTGGGCGCGTGTATTCGTGCCGATGTTCACAAAAAAATAATTGAAGTTATTGGCAATTTTTTGAGGGTCATTAATATCACTGTTGTCATATCTAAAGGTAGAGGGAAGTCTATTTACTGATGTTTGTTTCTTAATTGCGTCATTTAAAATTTTCGATGCTTTACGAAAATTGTTTTTGTTTTCCATTAGGATCTCTCTATAATACATTGCCTTACTTTGTTTTTTCATTCTATTAAAAATACGACAATATTTTTTGTAATTTTGTATATTCAATTCAGTTGGCTATTGCAATTTTTTATTATAGAATTTTGTTTTATTATTTGAAGACGTTAGGTGACCATTTGTCATCCAGGGTTGACGCTTTATGTATTTTTAGTTTCCTGCACGCGTACTAGCGGAAAAGATATCTCAAATGCATGTGTATAGATTTCTATGAAATTATTGTATGCGTCATCAGCAGAAGTTGCTTCCAGAACAGAGGCAAAATCGCTTTGTTGTAAGATAGTTTTAAAAGGATTTACACTATTCTCATTTATTTTTCGTTTCAGTAAGAGAGGTTGGTTTCGTTTATTGCGGTCTGCGGACTCACTGTAAAATGTCCCAAAGTGGTCTGAAACATCTGTAATGATTATTCCTGCACCTGTAGGAGCTGAATCGTCATTGGAAAAATTGTGATCAATGAAAGTGGCGATGAATGGGGTTACTCTAGTTGGTTTGGTGATAGATGGGATGAAACCTTCAGAGAACATATCGTTTTTTGGTGAGAGTCTGATTTTAGCAGGTCAATATTCATATCGCCAATCCGGTAGGACTTTTTGTTTTCAAATTTTAATTTGTCGTTTATTTCGGCTAATTTAGACAAATAAATATTGATGTTAGCTTAAGGTTGCGTGTTTGGCCTATACACATTGCCAATTATTCTGGAAATATTACTGATTTGAACTTCTACAAAAAGAGCTTCCATAACGTGCGGTATGAAAACATAGATATCGTCTCTAATTTTAACGTCAAGTCCCTCCTTAATAAACAACGCAACACCACCACGCCCATCGTCACCGTCCGGTCTTGTATTCTTAATAAGACTGTTGTATCCATCAAGTTTATATGAAATGTTCGGGGGATACTAAATATTTCACTTAGTCCCATGTCGTCGAAACTGTTATTCGCAGTCTGCATGGATGACAGAAGATCAGATAACGAGTCCCAATGAGCATTTAGACTTTGACAGTTTATATGGAACATGGAAAATGACTTATCAGCATTAGAATATGAGGTGCACAATTGTTCAGGTGAGCGATACAAGCATTTCCCAAACAGATGGTAGAGGGGTGATACATTTTCTTCATTATCAGCTTCTAAACATTCATTAAGGTGATTAATAAAATCATATTCAGCGTTTGTCCGGAGCTCGTCGATACCGATATTACCCGTCATTTTGGACACCACAATAGACAAAATTATCCCGTGAATTGATTCCCATGCAAAAATAACTGTGATTTTTTTACAATAAGCTCCTGTATAGGTGGATATGACCAGTGGTGTTTGTCTGTGTAAATAAAACTTTGATGTCAAGAGAAGATATAATATATATATATAGCATAAAATGAATAATTGTTGACGTCAATTGCTTTATATGCTCACTTAGGAACATTATATTTATCTTACGTTGATCGGTCAGAGGACAGGTATTTCTTTTGAGCAAATCGTTTTACACTCATCGAGTAACACAAGATCGTCGTCAAGCCTGATGGGTGATTCGGATGTAAAAACGACATTATGGGTACGCTACAAGCAGACAGATTGAGGGACACAGCCCAAAGCTATTCCGAACTACTTGTTGCACATAAATCATCCAGGTATGGTCAACATCAGGGTCCGCTGGTGTGGGCCCGAATAGAGAGAAGTAGTAGGAATTAACGTAGAACATACTACCTTGTTGTAAGTTTATAAATATGTAGTAATTGACGACCACAGCAGCAGACCGCCTCGATAATATCCATAGACCGAGATTGTTAGGTGTGGGACTAGGCGCCACGGCCATCTGAGGATTATATGTGCACATATGTTAATATGTGTATCTAATTGAAGCTATACAACGACACGGATAGCATGGAAACGATAACAATTACAGTGGCAGGGCCGCGATTCATAAGGTGAAAAAAACAAAACACCCCCCCCCCCCCCCCAAAAAAAACAAAAAAACAAAAAAACTGCAAATTCCAAAACACTTCAGCAAAGCCACCTTATGCGACCCCCATCGAAACGTGCTCACAGTGCTCGCTTAAGTGAGGGGTCATTTAAGCGAGCACTGTTAGCACGTTTCGAGACCATCTGAAAAGAATTACGAAAGAAGTTAGATCTGCAACAGGAAGAATTACGAAAGAAGTTAGATCAACAATTCAAGCCACGATTTTTAATCTGGGGGGTAGTTGTATGGGTTTTAACCTGGGGAGTGGGATAATTGTATCAAAGGGCCACAATTGGAGATGAACTAATGCAGTGTAAGTCTATCCACAGATATACCACATCATATCCTGTGGGTTGACGTCAATGAAGTAAACATGTTTATATTAACCACACTCACATCAACACACCAAATTTGTATTTTATACAAATATAATTTCAGCCTTGAATGGAGAGAAGGCTGAAAGTTGAATTTTCTCAATTGTATGTGAAACATCATATATGAAATGGGTTGTGGGTTGTATCATCTACAATTGGATAAGCAACTTCAGATCAGTTAACCCTTTACCTAACGTGAAAAGCAGACGACACTTGCAAAAAAAATTCTTGAATAACTAAATTTTTTCATTTTTTGTCTCAAAAACATAGGTTATGACCCCTCGTTGGAACGAGCTCGACGAGCTCGTTCCAACGAGGGGTCATAACCTATGTTTTTGAGACAAAAAATGAAAATATTTTGAAAATTAATTGGCGATTTTTGAGAATAGCGCTGGCCGGTTTTGGCCGTTACGTTGGGTAAAGGGTTAACACCCCGAGATTATCCACGTTTTAACCTGCGAAGTAGAGTGGGCAGCAGGTTGTATCATAAAAAGTGTCGGAGGGTTACAACTGGAGATGAACTAAAGCAGTGTAGGTCTATCCACAGATATACCAAATCATATCCTGTGGGTTGACGTCAATGAAGTAAACATTTTTACATTAACTACACTCACATCAGCACACCAAATTTGTATATTATACAAATATAATTTCAACCTTGAAAGGAGAGTAGGCTGAAGGTTGAATTCTCTACAATTGTATTTGAAACATCATATATGAAATGGGTTGTGGGTTGTATCATCTACAATTGGAAAAGCAACTTCAGATCAGTTGACACCCCGAGAGTATCCAATTTTTAACCTGTGAAGTAGGGTGGGCAGCAGGTTGTATCATAAAAAGAACATATTTCTTTATTTGTTTATTTATTTGATAAGTTATATATTGGGGTTTAACGACTTTTTGGAAACCCAGATACACCTCATGTCGGGCAGCCTCATGGGTGGAGGAGGTCGGTATACCAGGAGAAACACGCCGAGCAAAGACGAGCAACTGCCAGACTCTACAAGGTAATAACTCCGCATAGGGGGCAGGGGGGGGGGGGGCAGCATCGGTTGACGACCAGGGTGCCTACGGCGTGATCACGCCCCAGTACACTGCGTTATCGTGCCCCACGGAAAAAAACATAAATGATACGCATCGAATTAAAATTCAGTATATGAACATAGCTCGGAAAAATTTAGTCCTAGAGAATTTAATTTATATATGATATACAACCATAACATCGAACACATCCACATGTAAACTGTTTACAGTTATGGCCCGGAGTGTGGTGGAGTTGGGGTGGGGTGAATAGTATCAGGAACTGAGGGCTTAAAGTTGGAGATGGTTAATGTATTATATATCATTCTTGTTGCCATAGCAAGGATCATTATCATCACCAGGATTGGTCGTCATCAAAGAAACTAGGGGGTACGAATGCAGATGATTAAGGTAGAGTATATCTTTCTACAGATAATGCAAGTGCCGATGTCGGTAAAGATCGGCATCAGTGATAAGAACATTCACACATACAAATACAGATACACATATATAACATATATTACAGTCAAAGGATGGGGAATGGGTAGCGGTTGGTGCTGTAACAGACTGGTAAGGCCAGTTACAGGAAGATTGACTTGACCTGGTGCTTCGATGCTACTTTAAAAGGAAGGCATATAGCTTGATTTATTTCAAGCTTATTTAGGATATCTACCTGTTACAGCACTGGAAACATTTATTGATGCTAAGTTGAAGAATAATACAATGGCGAACAAGTCTGTTGAGAGTTAAGAATACTGGCGAAACCCATGATTACATTAGGAGACCTCATTCACTTCTTTACAATGATAATTGCAGTGGCCGCGTGTGTGTGTGTGTGTGTGAGGGGGGGGGGGGGGTTATTAGATAGGTTGTTTTATCTTTTAGGATTGTGTTCATAATTCATTGCAAGGCGAACCTCTTAACATATACTTACATTTGTCGCATTGGCTTACGAGGTTGGAAGCAGTCAAAATGAAAAGGGCGAGCAGCTTCAGATCAGTTTACACTAATTTTAACAGAGTACAGCTATGTTCGGGGCTTTTAGCCTGACCAATGTCATGATGTATCTATAACTCGTACTGGTGAGATTTGTACTGAAGGTTGTGGGCAAGGGAACATGCTAAGAACAGCTTACGCGGACTGCCTCGAACAAAGTTATCGGGATTCCCCTGTAACACATACAGATGAGATGTGTACTGAGGGTTTTAGACAAAAGAACGTGCGAAGTACAGATCACGCAAAGACAGGTGTCGTGTAATGTAACAGACTGCTTGGAGGGGTGTGGGTTGTAGGTTATATGATAGACTGGGGAATACAGGTACAGTTTTCCTCATTTTTTTAAATATATGACGACCTGATTGGAACACTTAGATGATGTCCGTAGGTTAAAATTTTGTATTTGCTGGCATGATTCTAAATTAGAGAATGAGATACTTTCATCAAATACCAGAGGAAGTTTAAATTTTATGTAATAGAAACTACAACAGCCACCCACATCCTCAGAAAAGTTTTCTGCAATTATAGCCTAAGGAATGGTAAATGGTGGGTGAATAGTGAAAAGGGTCATTGGATCAGAATCGGAGAGATAAGGTTGGAGATGGATACAAACAGAACGCGATGTGTGTTTGAATCGGTGGGTGTTTTACATAACGAGTTGGAATGGCGTAGTCATATTTCGCGAGAGCCGTAGTCTCGAGCGAAATATAACTACGCCATTCCAACGATGATACACAACCCATGCATTAAAATGCATTTAAATAAACAAATTTTAATTCCGATAATTAAACCCAAAGGTGAAGAGTTTGTTTTGACCTGAAGCTGTACTGATGATATGGATCGACAAAAAAATCGAAACAATCTTTTCGGAACCAGTGTTTGTTGAAATTCCTACCGCTGTTCACTAACAATAACCACCATTCACGCCTAACCATTTGGTGGCTATTACTGTTAGTTAAAATATAGGTACAAATATGTGTAGATTTGCAAAACAGCAGGGAGAAACGTTTTTAAAAGAAGTTCGAAGAATGTCAAGGTGTACAAAGATTTACAGAAATAAAGTTGACCAATTTAGATATAATGGTATCCACAAAACGAGACGGCAACGGGACTGAAATAACTGTTGTTTTCCTTCGGTTTATGCGATATAAACCGAAAATTTCCAGCACAAGCTTCATAACAAGCATTAACAATGAATTATAACATGAACAGCATGATGCAGTTGTAAACATTGGTATTTGTTGATATAGAAACTCCCAAAGCGACGGCACTTGTGACAATTCATTTTCGAAGAGACGTCATTCGTTCGAAATGACGTCATGTTTTTGGATTCGACTACATTGTTGTTACAAGATTGATGGCATGTTGCAGTTAACGCTTCACAATGAAAGTCATATTTTGTTCGACATAATAAAATAATTAGAACGTTTCTTTTCATGTTGTATTGGTCGATAGTACCTGAGTTTGTGTGATTTCTGAAATAAAACCTTCAGCAGCTTCTTCGCTGCTTCAGGTTTTATTTCAGAAATCACACAAACTCAGGTACTATCGACCGATAGAACATGAAAAGGAACGTTCTAATATTATAATATTCGGCCTGTGTGCTGACATAAAAAACCCACAAAAAACCATTTGATAACAAACACACTTACATCAGCACACCACATCTATATATATTATTCAAACAAAAGCTTGACCTCAGAAGGAGAGTGGGCTGTTGGCCGTATCATCCGCATAAAAGTCAGTAACCCACACTCCTATTTAGTATAATGAAAGTTTTAACCTAGGGATATATATTATCCAACCAGAATCTTAACCTTAGAAGGAGAGTAGGCTGTAGGCTGTATCATCCGCATTAAAGTCAGTAACCCACACCCCTATTTAGTATAATGAAAGTTGTAACCTACATGTAGGGAGGGGAATGGGTTCAAGGTGTGTTATCCACAGTTAAATTCGTAAACCACACCCAGAGGTTATCCAATACAGTTTGAACCTGGGAGAGGAGCTAGTTGTCATACAGAAGAGTACAGGTGTCTCTCTGGAAAGAGAGATTTTTATCAGTCAATGAATCAATTAATCGATCAGTCAATGACCCAATCAATTAATTAGTCAATTAATCAATCAATTAACTAATTAATTTATTATTATAGCAAGGACCATCATCAGTACTGATCGACATCAGTAGTGTATTTATATCCATACTCACAAATATAGATACAGATACACATATACATATAGAACATACATCACAGCCCACTGGCCAGAAAATGTAGGGTGAGGGAGTGCACTGTATTATAATCTGGGGTGGGGGGGGGGGGTGGGGTGGGGCCATTTCCAGGAAGTTTAACTTAATGTGCTTCGATCCAACATTAAAAGAAAGGCATATTGTGTTGAAGAAATGGGGTGATTGATATAAAAAAAAAACTGAAGGGTAGTATGGTTGCAGTTGATTATGTATGGTAGACATTTCTACAGATATTGCAACGGTCCACATCACAAAGGGTCGGCATTAATGCTATACATATTATACAGGTTCATGCATACACATTTTGATAGATACACACAAATACCCGTAAAACATTTATAACAGATAGAGGTTGGGAAAATTGTTGAGAGGGGAGTGGGGGAGGGGGAGTGGGGGCTCTGGTGAAATAAGCTGATGGGGCCAGTTGCAGAAGGAATAACTAGTTGTGATTGAGGCCATGTTGGGAGAAGACATATTGTGGTGATAAAACATTAAAATTGTATAATACACCTACCTGGTACAGCTTGGGCAATGTTTACTGATGTAAAGGTTGAGGAGCAATACATCATGAAACAGGAAAGAATGCTTTTGAAAGTTATCCACAATTACACAAGAAAACTGCGTTCACTTATTTACTATGGCAGTTGCTGTCTGAGACGGGGTAGGGTGGGGGAGTGGGAGTCTGTTGGAAAGGTTATTTTGAATTTCTTTATTTTGTTATTAGCAAGAAGAACCCGCTCAATATGTATTTACATTTTATCACATTGGCCAGCAATGTGGGAAGCATAATTACACTGGAGGATTTCATTCAATTATTCGCAATGGCAGTTAAAAATCAGGGGAGTGGTAGTGTGGTGGTGGGTTTAGGGGTAAAGGAATTGTAGGATAGGTTGTATCACCATTCATGATTAAGTTCCTAGCGAGTCAAACCCACTTAACATATAGTTGCATTTATCACGTTGGCCAGTGGAGTGGGAAGCGGTAATAACGAAGAATGCGATCATGTTAGGATCAGATAATACGTAATGTAACAAAATACAGTTATAAGCATAACTGTTATCCCAGTCAGTATCCGGATCCACTCAAATCGCATCCTGGTGCGGAGACATTTACTTGGAGTTGTGGATAGGGGAACGTGCGACGTACAGTTAACGTAGAAACCGGAGAAGAAAGTCATATTGTGTTGAGGGAATGGGGTGATTTGTATCAAATACTGAGGGGTATAATTACAGAGAAATAATGTGTGGTACACCTTTCTACAAATATTGCAGGGACTGACATCAGTAAAGGTCCACATCATTGGTAAACATATACAGGTACACTCACACACACATATAAATATATATACAAGTCCAAATAAAACATATATAACAGTTCGAGGAAGAGAGAGTTGGGGGGGGGGGGTGGGGCTCCCGTGAAGTAGGCAAGTTGATGAGGCCAGCTGTAGGAGACTTAACTAAATGTCATGTGCCTGCGGCCACGTTAAGAGAAGGCATGTTGTGGTGGTAAAACATCCAGATTAAATAGTTCACCTACCTGTTACAGCTTGGACAAGGGTTACTGGTGTAAAGGTTGAGGAACAGTACATCATGAAACAGATTAGAAGGCTCTGAATATTGGTGAAATCCATAATCACACAACGAAACACTCACACACACACACATATATGAATAAACAAGTACAAATAAAACATATATAACAGTTCGGGGATGAGAGAGTTGAGGTGGGGGGGGGGGGGGGCTCCCGTGAAATAGGCAAGCTGATGGGGCCTGTTGCAGGAGAATTAACTAGATGTGCCCGAGGCCGCGTCAAGAGAAGGCATTTGTGGTGGTAAACATCAAGATTATATAGTACACCTACCTGATACAGCTTGGGCAAAGATTACTGGTGTAAAGGTTGAGGAGCAATACTTGAATGTTGAATATTGGTGAAATCATTAATTATACAAGGAAACCTCATCCACCCATTTGCAATGGCATTTGCAAACAAGTGGATGAGGCCTCATTGTGTAACCAATGATTTCTAATGAATGGTAGGGTGGAGGGGGTGAGCTGTTGGAAATGTTATTTCATCTTTCATGATTATGTTCTTGGCGAGGTGAACCCACTTAACATATAGTTACATCTATCACTTTGGCCAACGAAGTGAGAAGCATTATTACACTAGAAGATCTCATCCACTTATTTGAAATGGAAGCTTCAGTCAGGGGAATGGTAAGGTGACTTTGAGGGGGGGGGGGGGGGGTGTTAGCTAAAGTGTATCATCTATCATGATTTAGTTCTTAACGAGACGAACCAACTTAACAAGTAATGGGGGGGGGGGGGCTGTTACCTGGGTAATAGGAAGTACCGTTAACGCCGGTGTCAGGTAATTAAGGAGGATGCCTAAAGCAAAGCACAGTTATTTGAGGGTAGTTTTTGGCGTCTCTGCTTATTATGTTATTATGTCATGTCGTTGAAAACATCCCATTTTGAAGACACAGCATTCCATACCTCGATGATTACTTTTGTCCCCATCACTCTGATTCTGGTTCTTTTTCCGCTTTCTGATCTCAGTTTATAGGCTATAGCTGCTAGTCTACCACGCTCACGTTTCAATGGAGGAGGGAGATCAGTTCTAATGCTCTTGCCTGTATGCGCAAGTTTAAATGAGGCTTTCAGAAGTAACTGTTTGTCACAATAATAGGCTTGGGAGGTGGCGGCTGCGATCCTCTAGAGCTTGAAGATGGGATCCTATGAATATTCACAGCCCTAGAAATTACACCACTGGCTGCAGTTTCACCCAATGACAGATCCTATTGCAGAAATGTCTTCGCTACAGAGTACGTGTCGTGGTTACTCTCTTCAGCAACCCCGTATAATAGGACATTATATTTCCTGTTGTGGATTTCTTGTGTCAGTAGCTTTTCGTCGAGCTCTTGTAGGCCTGCGTCAATTTACGTTTTTAAATCAGGTAGACCCAGTTCCAGTTTCTCGATCTTTTCGGTATTGAACTCAACGGCCCGTGTAATGTCAATTTGTTCATTTTTCAGATCATCGACGATTTTGGAAATATTAAAAATATCTCTTCTCATCTCTACAATATCATTTCGCAAAGTTTCAAAACTCTGAGTGAATCAAGTCTGAATCAAGGTGGTCATCACACGTTTCAGCTCATTATTCGAAACATCCTTATCTGCAGGAGGCGACCGTTTCTTGGTAGGTGGTGCAGTTAAAGGCATTTGCTCAGGTAATAAAGAGACTAATCACTAACAGAATGCAAATGTGATCGACTTGAATATTTGTGATATTTGTGCACTTTTAGGTAACTGGACTCTTATTGGTCGTAACCACAAGATTCATAGTAAACACAACAAATACAGATAAACTGAAGATGGTTCTTCCAAAAACTACTTCCTTTCTCCTAATACATGAAGATTAAAAATAACTTGTGCATTTTAGTATCCTGATGGTTGTAAAAAGACAAATAAAGGCTTGATTATCCTCGACACGCAACAAAAACGACTTCACTAAACCGCCATTTTTTTCAAAAACGATTAATTATTCAGTCACATCAAGTCTCAACTGAGGACACTTTCTTGCGTTGGTTCAAAGGAAATGGGTGTTTATGGTACTGTTTAGATTCAATCTGATAGAGTAATTCAGGTGGTCGGAAAAGCGATCTGTAGATTCAGTTGTCCGACCAACTGAAATTTTCCAGCCAATTTAATCCAAAATAGGCGATGGTTCACGGCCATAACAGCGTCATGTTGGCTTTGGACTTGGGAGCGTGGTTCTGTGCATTGATTACGATCTGTTGCGTTACAGTCTTTGTTCTGGACTTCTCTGCGTTACAGTCTTTGTTCTGGACTTCTCTGTGTGCGTGTAGTGCATTTTTGTATAGAAGTATCTTGCCATGCTCATTTATCATTACAGTCCCTATGATAAATCTTGTCGTCTGCTGTCTACAAATGCCATTGTCACTAATGTGCTGTTAATTTGAGTTCATACAAGGTAACTTCATTTCTTCCCTTTCAGTGTGGTGTGGCTTCAGTGGCGGTGCCAGAAAATGTTTGTGAGGAGGGAGGTATGTTCCCAAATGAAGGGGGCAAGTCCTCAAGTGGCCTTTTAGGATCCTAAGCTCCATAGCATTGTATTCAGATACATAGGCATCCGCGAAAATTCTCAAGCCACGATCAACCACAAAAGGTTTGATTTTATTCATTTCTGGGTTTTCTCCGCCCCCCCCCCCCCCCCACCCGCTTTCACATAAAGACTTTGGGTGGCTTTTGGTGTGAATCTCCACTTTTCTTGGACGTCGAAAATGAATAAGCGCGAGTATGAACGCTCAACTTCCACAGAAAGATCTATCTTAACCCTTTACCTAACACGAAAAGCAGACGACACTTGCAAACAAAATTCTTGAATAACTAATATTTTTCATTTTTCTCTCAAATACATAGATTATGACCCCTCATTGGAACGAGCTCGACGAGTCATAACTTATGTTTTAGAGACAGAAAATGAAAAAAATAATGAAAATTAATTGGCTATTTTTGTGAATAGCGCTGGCCGGTTTTTGTCGTTACGTTGGGTAGAGGGTTAAGGTATGAAGCACAGCAAAGATTCAAGTTTACTTATTGGGATGGGCCGCGGGCCTGCAGAATCAACTTGGATGCCTTTTGTGCTTCGTAATGCCAAACACATTGTCCCTATTTTGGAGACAATGGTACATGAACATACATGGTGCATAATTGTATGCTTCCGTGGCTGTGAATCATTACTAGATGTATTTATCTGCGCGGGTGTTTCTTGAACTACTTTCGCGTCATGTAGGCGTATTTGATTTGTATTCCCAGTATTATTACCACTCAATCTATAAGTTACTATTCGATTAACATAAGTTTGAGTGCCCGTTAAAACTCCATAATTTGAGTGACATCATTCGACGGAGCCGGGCCGCGGGCGATAATGGTATAAATAGCCATTAACGGCCCGCGGCCCGGCTACTTTTAGATTCCATGGTCTAATGAATTGCCCCCATTCGGATGACGTCCCTTTGTATTTCTGAACTGAAGTCGAACGCACGATCGAAACAGAAATATCGAGGAGAATTTTATTGTTATTTCATGACAAATTTGAAATGTTATTGAGTATCTTCACTTGTCCAGTTCAATTTATGTAACATACTAATTTTCTTTTGTGTTTTAATGCCCAAATCCGAAAGACTTCCAGCAATTCCCTCGTGCGGTTAGCTGTAACAGGGTGTGGTAATAATAGTAATAACATGTTTGCTGTCAGGCATCATGATTCATTAGGCGTCCTGTAGCAATGGGCTTATTAACTGCCCTCGACTTCGTCTCGGGCCTTTAATAAACCCTCGGGCTGTTCGCCATTGCTGCAGGGCCGCTAATGAACCATAATGCCCTCCAAAATCATGTGATTTTTATTTTTTTAAATGCCTCTAGGCGACAACTTAGGGCCCTGTGCGGCTACCAACAGCGAAGAGACTTTTTGCTCAACGACTGTATATTAAATTAAGTTTTAAGAAAAAAATATCGCGACATGGCGGCGCCAGGTGTGTCCGGGAAGAGCAGGAACACCGGTTCGCATCAGTTGGTCCCAGGCAGACAAATTTCCAAACGCTTGTGTCTTCTGCCGTTGTTTGAAACGTCGTATCATTTGCAGATCAATAATGCGGGGTAGTTGATTGAAAAATGTCAACTGAATTGATGTTTTGTACTTTGGACGAATCTTGTAAACCTCTGTTAATTAATATAGTCTGAGATGACATTCGATTGAAATTGTACGGATGAGATATATCAGACCTCAAAGTGATCATATCCATTACTTCATTTCTTCTAGGCGATAACTTAGGTTTTCGGGCGGTCCATTGCGGGTCCCGAATGGTTACCAACAGAGAACTTACTTTAAGCGAAACCAATGAATATAAAATGGGGTTTTTAAAATTAATTTTGCGACATGGTAGCGGAGAGGCCTCTGAGAAATGTGTCCCTGAAGGATGAAGGACACAGTCGCCTGCAGACAAGTTGGCTGAAACTTCATTTATACCATGATTACCTGTTCTACTATATATAAAAATCGTATGACATAAATTTTAGCTTTACACACCAACCGTGGTAAACACGCCAGAAATGAAATTTCAGTAGTTAAAATTTACACCTACCGAGGAACCACGTCGACTTAAATGCGAACTTGTCTAAATATATCGCTCGTCGCCTCGCGAAGAGTGAAATGAAACCCACAATTATTTAGTACGTTTTTAAACGAGTTTACCTCATAAGTTACCAAAAATTAACAAACATGCGTTGCCTCATGCCAATAAAGCACCCATAACCCAAAATAGTATGTTATTAAAATGAAAAAAGGCCCCAAGATTTGCGTGTTTTTTTTTCCATTTCGTTTCGGCGATATAATTTACAGACGAAGTACCGCCCACCGTAGCTCATGTAAACAAAAACAGAATCGCACGTGTGTAAGGGCGTTCTTTAAAATTTAATATTGTATTATTTAACATTTAAACTCTTAATAATCGGACGATCACGATATAGATAAAATATACCCAATGTAGCCTGGTGTAGAAAATATTCACCACTCGTGGTGTAGTGGTGTTAGTCGCACGGCAAAGGCTCGCGGTTAACATCACTTCACCACGAGTGGTGAACATTTGGTATACCAAGCTACTGTGGGTATATTCTATATATAATTTGCACATCTTTTTAGCAGTGTAGTCATTTGGACATGATATCATATTGCAGGTGTAGTGAATGTCATGTTGACAAATGTAGTACCCTTGTCACTTTGCGGGGTTATCGTTTTGTGTTTTATATCACATCGGGTTTCCTGAGCTAATTTCGAGACATGAATGAATAGTTCAGGTGTATTCGGGAAGCGTGAACGCTTCCTTGAAAAATTCAATTGAATCGATGAGCGAAATGTTCGTCGAATCTGACAATATCAGGGCTCTTGATTGATATTGCACGATATGAGTTACTACAAATTTTAATGCGACTATATATAGCCGTCAACTCACACTTAAATATAGAATATACCCATAGTAGCTTGGTGTAACAAATGTTCACCACGAGTGGTGAAGTGTTGTTAACCGCGAGCATTCGACGCGCGGTTAACACCACTTCACCACGAGTGGTGAACATTTGGTACACCAAGCTACTTCGGGTATATATTATTTATACCATGATCGTCAGATTATTAAGAGTCACTATTATTTTTTTCACTATTTTACTGAGCACCAGACGTACATACGTGCGAATCTGTTTTTGTTTACACGAGCATCGGTGGGCGGTACTTCCGCTGTCAATTTCATCGCCGAAACGAAATGGAAAATGAAACGAGGCCTTTTTCGTTTTAATAGCATAATGACATACCATTTCGAATTATGGATGCTTTATTAACGTGAGACAATGCATGTTTGTTAAGTTTTGATGTCTTATGGAGTAAACATTTAAAAACGGAATAAATAATTGCCACTTGCATTTCAATCTTCACGAGGCGACGTGCGATACATTTAGACAAATTCGCATTCAGGTCGACGTCACCAAAGGTCAGCTTGGATGTAGTTCCACTGTAGGTGTAAATTTTAAATATGAAATTCCATTTCTGGTGTGTTCACCACGGTTGGTGTGTAAAGCTAAAATTTATGACATAGGCTTTTCATATATATATATGTAGAATAGGTAATCATGGTATAAAAGTTGGTAACGTGGGTTTTCAGACAGTATACTGACTGTCCAGGGCGGTTCACTAATGGTCCCGGTCAGATACCAACAGAGAAATGTCTTTGCTCTACCACAGTATATCGAATCGGGGTGTTCGAGTTAAGATCGCGACATGAACGCATAGAGAAGAAGAAAAAGAGAAGATAACTTTTCAGAATCAGGGATTCCTGGGTGGTTGATTTTCCAAACTTTTGAGTTCCGGGTGGTTGGTTGAAAAACCAACTGAACTAATAATGTTCTGTGTTTTCGTCGAATCTGGCAAAAATGGGTCTCATTAGTGTACAGGGAGCAGTATACTTGGTTTTTTGCAGTTATGTTACAACTTATTTCGACGTGTCCTGTAATATGCAAGTTCTTTTGACAACGATATCTGAAGGATTTTATTGGAAAATAGAGATAACTTTTTCCCTTATGAGTAGAATTTAGTTTATTTTTTTAAATATAAACTTTCCTGGATAAAGGGTTAATTGACATAGATAAACCTTCCGAACGATGAAACACTGCACACAGGAGTGCGAAAGCAGATGACAACTTTGTCTTCCAAACATTATAAATTATGGCTCCGTTTTGACAAATGCAGTCTGCGAGAGAATTAAGTTTTCTCATTCCTGTGACCTTGACTTTTCTCATTCGTGCATGGTGTGTTCATGCCATTGGTCTTTACTCTTGTGTAAAGTTTCATGGAAATCCACCCAAACATTATGGAATTATGGCTCCGATGGGCAAATAGCCTGTGAAAGAATTAAGTTTTCACATTTCTGGGACCTTAACCCTTTACCCAACGTAACGCATGAAACCGGCAGCGCTATTCTCAAAAATCGCCAATAAATTTTCATTATATTTTCATTTTTTGTCTCAAAAACATAGGTTATGACCCCTCGTTGGAACGAGCTCGTCGAGCTCGTTCCAACGAGGGGTCATAACCTATGTTTTTGAGACAAAAAATGAAAATAATTAGTTATTCAAGAATTTTTTTGCAGGTGTCGTCTGCTTTTCATGTTAGGTAAAGGGTTAACATGTTGTTGCCGTGCAGCAGACATTCCATTGGCCTTTACCCTAGTGTGAAGTTTTATGGAACTCCGCCCAAGCCTTATATATTTATGCTGTGAGAGAATTAAGTATTCTCATTTCTGTGACCTTGACCTTTGTCACTCGAGTATGGTGTTGCTGTGCAAAAGACCTTCCATTGGTCTTTACCCTTGTGTAAATCTCATAGAAGTCCACCAAAGCATTATAGAATTATGGCTCCGGATGCGCAAATAAACAGACAGACGGAAGGACAACTTGGGTTTTAGATGCCTCCCTATCGTGGGCATAAAAACCTCTTTCAGCTCACTATGCTAAGCGATATAATCGCCTCAACTAAAGTAGGAACTAATCAAAATGTACAATAGTCCAAGTAAAGCAGTTAATACAATGCAAATATACATATGTTATCCAAGTCACAATATGATAGTGTCAAGCTGACGTCTGTGTCAGTAAGCTAATACACAGTCTTGCAGTGGAACGGGGGCCCACCACTCAATAATAAAACACTACAATTTTCCCTCTGGAATATGTAAGGGTGAATTCCAAATGAGGGTATTTGAAACCTTCGCCAGCCAGAGTATATGTCTCAAACATTTCGTAGCAAAGTTGATGCAATTGCAGATGGAAAGTCAGAAAACTTCTAGAAAACCGAAAAGCTTAAATATCATTAAAACTATTTTTATTCACTGAAAACAATACTGAAATTAAGACATTCTCATTCCAAACAATATCAATCACTGAATAATTACCATTATACATCAAATTCCTTACAAAATAAAATTGCCAATATATCACAGTTGAGATAATTTGACACAAATTTTAAACAAGAGCGATGCCAGGACAGTGCATCTGCAAAGAATTCACCAAATGCGATCATTTGACATTAATTAAGGCTTATTGTTATTTTGAGCTGAGAGCTGCAAATGTTTAAGTGTACATGATAACAATTATCACACACCACGGGCATTGCCATTCGCCTACAGTGACTGGAGGCACCTTGGGCATCCTTGAACCAACTACTAGTGTGTGATTATTATGATCCCCGATGAGTCTGGAGGTGGGATGGGGAAATCTCACCCGAGGAGCAGGATATTTGAACCAGACCTGAGGCTTGCCGAGGGAATGGTTCAAATATCTTGCCTCGAGGGTGAGATTTCCCACCTTCAGACTCATCGGGGATGATCCCCCCCCCCCCCCCCCCATCATGCAGCGGTTACGTTAGCCAGAGGTAATCGGGAGTCACGTGCTGATTCAATCAACTCATTTTGTATTCGTTGTTTTGAGAAACTGATGATATCATCGGAAAAGGTATGCACAAGTTATGTATATACCAAAGGTATATACCACGAAATCGATTAGGAACGGTCGCAACATGAGGGATGACGAGTTTCAGAGCATCTAACTTTGATCACACTGCATTCCGATGACGTCAATATGAATTAGTTGGTAGCAAGAAACTGATACGATATGCATAACGTTGAAATAACGTTTTAAATGTATAACGTCACGTGGGTGGGGTGGGATACATCTGTCTCTCCCTGCTATCTCACCCGGGCCACACGTATGTTACACATGCAGTGGGGGGGGGGGGGGGGGGGGGACCACTGCTCTGTTTAGAACTTGAATCGTTCTTCATTTATAAATGTACAAGACAGAAACCAAATGACTTCAACTCTCCACTATGCGCTGGACGTAATTGTTGCTTTACTGAATCAAAACCTTGGTCAACCATATAGTCTAATTAACTGCAGATTGCAATGGACACCCCAAAGCCCAAAACTGAATATTGTTGTTGCACTCTTGTTGTTGTTTCTTGCAAGTTGTTGCCTCTCAAAATAGTACAGTCCATCCTTAACCGATTTGAAATATTCCCCAATCCGATGCCCAATATCAGCATTGAAACAAATCTTCGCAAGGCAGAGTTGACTAATTGTATTTATTACTTTCCAAAGTGTGATTTACTGGGATTTCCCGGTTTGATTATAAACGATAACTTAACAAGTGAATTGTGCAGTCAACAATTGGGTCATGTATCTGTGCGCGCAAACGAAGACACCTTGCGGTGGGTGTAATGGGGACTTCATTGTTTTTTGTTTTTTTAACACGAAAAACCGATGACATTTGCAAAAAAAAATTCTTGAATAACTATTATTTTCATTTTATGTCTCAAAAACATAGGTTATGACCCCTCATTGGAACGAGCTCGACGAGCTCGTTCCACTGAGGGGTCATAACCTATGTTTTAGAGACAACAGATGAAAAAATAATGAAAATTAATTGGCGATTTTTGAGAATAGCGCTGGCCGGTTTTTGCCGTTAATTTAGGTAAAGGGTTAAATAATATAATTATCTTTAATAATGAAAAGTAATAAAAAGAGTAATTGATTGACTGGACTGGTTACGTGAAATAATTCATTCGAGGAGAGGGACTATATTGGCGCACTCGTGTTTGTACTACGTCCCTCGCCTCTCGTGAATTATTTCACGTAACTAGTTCAGTCAAGCGATTACTCTCTATTTAATTCTGGAACAAATCGCTAAAATTCGAAATAAACCTGTATTTCAATATCTCACATATCAAATATGACAAATATCCAATTATCGCATCTCAAGTTATCGGTCGGAAACTAAAATGTTAACTGATGGCCGATGGACAGATGTCGGACCAATAAAATAACTTGTCCCTATATCCCGATAAATTCTGTCGTTTGATTGGTCGGAATGCCTTGGACAAATAGCCATGGCAAAGGGTGTGCCCAACATCCAAGGTATATGAGAGCGTGCAACATCCAGGGTATAAGCGCACGCGAAACATCGGGGGTGTATGGTTTCAACGAAAGTTTTTCGCTTCCGCTCGCCTCATTACAAAACACGAACCAAAAACCCCGAAAATAGTCAGAAATATCATCAGATTTCCGACAATACAATCATAAAAATAAAATAAAAGCAAATAATTCGTCCCCTGAGTACCAATGTGTTCTATGTGCCAGTAGGAAACATAGAACACATTGGAACTCAGGGGACGATATGTCAACAAAATACTGTTTACTCGTTTCCTTAACGACCCAAAGTATGTAATTATATCTGTTGTCTTCTGCGATTATAAAAACAAAATCATTATCACAAATTTGGGCCAAATACTTGTGGGGCTGAGAAATGTTACCACAAATGTGTTTCCACTAAGTTGTATTGTGTTTCAAACGGGACAAAAACGTATTCTCCACCAACATGTATGGTATATGGAGATTTAATAACTGGATGTCTCATTTAAACACCTCGCCTGCGGCTCGGTGTTTAAATGAGACATCCAGGTATTAAATCTCCATATGCCATACATGTTGGCGGAGATAACTTATAATGACTATTTTTCAAAGGGGCGAGTAAAAAGGAAGCGATAAAACTTTTAAATTTCCTACATCATGAAATCTTCAATAACTTTAGTAATCAAACAATCGTAAATATAGGTAAAAATACTTTTGATCAATAATAATGTTGCACTGATGGAAAATACGCTATAAAACATCAACATGGTAAACAAAAATTCATATAAAATTTCATGGTAAAATGTACTGAAGGATACACAGTTGAAAAGCACTAAGCGGTATGGCAGTCATGACTGAATAACGGCAGATGATGAACAACAATTGTCACTCAGATTAACAGATTTATCAACATGTCATCCTAATGCACCATGTAAGATTCCTGAGCATGGAATCAGAATGTGTAATCTACAGCGTACCTTTCTGATTCGATTCTCAGCCCAAAAGTTTATTAAAAATATATCTTTGCCCGCTTAATACTTATACCGCTCTGGTAATTCAATGACTGTCCCTCGGCAAGACAATTGCCAATGAAAATGAAACTCTTCTCCGCAAATTTCTGGTGATATTGTCAAAGCTGGAGATATAGTTTTTAAACAATAACAATATTTACTGGTATTCCAGCCATGAATATTTAAAAACAAATGACCCAAGTTGCTGACGGCAATAGTTATGTATCATTAGCCAACATGGCAAACCAAAAAAGTATCAGCACATTTCAGTTTTTTCAAGGCTTCTTATGATACGGTGAGGTCCCACTTGGATATCAGAGCAAAAATAATGCTCAGCAGATTTTTGGCAGAGGAAATTTCAATTTTCAATGGGTATTTAGCTTGGCTATGCCGACAGTTATGGATAAATTACCAGGGCTGCTTATATACATAAACAAATCAGAGTGTGGGCTGGTGGCCATGTTTTTCTGAAGGGCATCCACCATAATATGAGACTCAAGTGCATGGTGGTAATAATGGATAATGCTGATTTCAAAAATAAACCTTCCTATAGTCACCAACGAACAAATCTGAAAGGAGTTGGGTCTCTGGTTTCATGCATTTTCAAGTTATTATACTGACAACCAAGAAGCGCAAAAAATCCAAGATGGATGCCATTGCGTCCATGTTGGATGTGGGATAAAGCTGATTGTCAAATGGAACCTTAGCTAAGTCATCACCAAACACGTCTGAAAAAATTGGGACTCTGTGTAATACATTTTTCAGTTATTGTGCAGACAAGCAAACCCTGAACAATATAAGATGGCTGTCATGGCAGCCATGTTGGATGCATGAAAACGCTGGTTTTCGTAAGGAACGTTTCTTTCGTCAGCATAAAGCTACTCTGGATAAATTGTGTATCTGGATTAATGTATTTTCAAGTTATTGTGCAGACATGCAATAGTTAAGATGGACGGACAGACAGACGGACATGACCATTGAATAATACGACTCACTCGGAGAACAGCCATATAAAAAAGGAACTAGGCTAACGGTCATGTTTTCGGTTTACAAAAACTGAAACCCTTCTGTAGCTTACATCTATCTATATGTTACTGTGATGGAAGTGTATAAAGTTTCAAGGCAACTGGTTGAAAATATGACCTGTAGGATGTGCCAAAGTGATACAAAGTCCAAAAACAGGAAGAATACAGAGTCAATAGATAGAAACTCTCCTGCTGGTCATATCTTCTGACGAAAATTGTAAATATTCTGTATATCAACGTGTGAGACTGATGTAACATATGAAGTTTTGTGACGATGAGAAATGAAATCTAAGATCATGCGAAAGTATCAATATTGGACCAGGAAACTAGAGGCCCCAGTGGGCCTTAATCGTTCACCTGACAAAGTGGTTCAAAGAAGACGTTTGGGTCACATTTGTCGACACTACAGCGGAATGAAGTCATGAAATTATTCATAACTCTAGTGTCAAATGATTATTATCATAGGTCTTCCTGACTGCTTCTAATTCTATCGGCTGTATACAAGCACTGCCAAACTTCCAAGGGCTGTTATGCAGTCCCACAGACAATAGAGAGCCCAAATATTAACCAAGGGATCCGATTTGAAAATACGTATATTTGCCCAAAACCCCGGTGATGATGGGTACCTAATATCAAAAGATTCTAAGAGATGGATCTGGAGAAGATTTTTAAATAAAATCCCTCATATTGAAAATTCGGGGACCCACAGCGAGCCCAAATATTAACCCAGGAACTCAATTTGAACAGATTTTAATCTGACACCCGCCCCAGAGATGTATTATACCAAACATGAATGAATTCCGACAGGTGGATCTGAAGAAGATTTTTAAAGAAATTGTCTCATATATATTGCACTAAGGTAGAATTCAGGCTTCTCTAGGGAGACCAAATATCAATCCATGGTCCTGATTTCAAAAACCTTGAGTCTGACCCACCTAGAGATGGTGTATCCCAAATATGAAAGGATTTTGACTGGTGAGTCTGAAGAAGATTTTTAAAGAAGTTCCCTCATATTGCACTAGGTTAAAATTTCGGCTTCCACAGGGAGCCCAAATATTAACTTAGGGACTCGATGTGAACAAACTTGAATCTAACCACTTAGAGAGGTTGTTTACCAAATATGAAATCATTCTTCTGACTGGTGGATCTGAAGAAGAAGATTTTTAAAGAAATGTCCCCATTTTGAACTCAGAGACTCAATTTGAACAAACTTGAACCTGAACCCACTCTCCCACTACCAAACATGAAAGGATTCTGACTGGTGAATCTGGAGGAGAGTTTTGAATCTATATCCGGATATTGCACCCAGGGACTCAATTTGAACAAACCTGAATCCCCCTCCCCCACTACCGAACTTGAAAAGATTCTGGCTGGTGGATCTGGAGAAGAAGATTTTTTTTAGAAATTCCTTATCAATGCACTAAGTTAAAGATTGGGTTCTAATAGAGAGACCAAATATTAACCCAGGGAATCTGATATAGAATATTTTTAAAGAAATTTCCTCATATTGCTCTAAGTTCAAATTCGGCCTGCAATAGGGAGCCCAGAAATTAACCCAAAGACTCAGTTCAAACAAACTTGAATCTGACCCCGCCCCACCCCACCCCTCACCCCCACACCAAGATATGCATATATAAAATATCAAAATATTCCATTTGGTGGTTCTGGAGAAGACGATTTGTTTGATAGTCTTTCGATGGCTATGTTTGAAGCAAGTGTCAAATATACATACAGGGGACGAAGTGAGGCAACATTCATAAGAAAATCTAATTACCCAGATAGGTATAACCAAGATTCTGAAGAGAGCTCTGGGAACCCAGGAGACATTCAGCCCATGGACGTTGACATGCAGTGGCAGAGAAATAGGGTGCATGTAATTATAAATAGTGATAATCAATATTAGAATGCAATTATGGACGAAGACGGAACAACAACTCGTGGAAAAGTCAATGACTGACTTGCGATGCATTCGCTAGGGCAAGCCGGATTATTTTGTCCAAAAATGTACGGTTAGTTCAGAACATTTAAACAGCTATCGCTCTGTTTTAGGAGAGCAGTGAACAGAGAACAAGCAGTGAATCATTCAACTCCAGAAGTGTGTACCATTTGTAAAAAATTGAAAAATAAAACAAGTAAATGCAAGATGAATGTTAAAGAGAATCACAAGCACAGAAGTTTAAAAAATGTAACTAAATGTATAAACTGTGAAAAATGGGTATTGGGACAAGTCAGTGTACAGTGAAATTGAAAACAATGCCTTCAACCAATAGACATTATTATGACTCACGTTTGTAACATCAGCCGTGATTGGTTAATTTGACACCTTCTAAAAGTCATAGTACTGGAGTTTTGGGAAAAAACACGGGTACTATCGGAACGTTCTTCCCTGGAGACATGAGAACAAAGAAAATGTAAGCTCTACTACCATTGATCAGCGTCGATTACGCACGCTCTGGTTGGAATTTCTCAACACCGAACGCAGGCGCTGTGTCTGATTAACTTTTTTCATCACCGAAAGACACAAACTTACCAACAAATATATCATCTTCAGTGGGTGTGTTTTTAATTTTAACAGTAAACAATGAATTCAAAAGAATCAGAAATATTAAAAACTCACGTGTTGTTCACCACTTTAGTGAATTCTGAAATGAGTTATGACTTCAATCAATTATATTTCCACAAACTTAGTACTCCTCGACCTCACTGAGCCTCCTCCGCGTCAAGTTCAAAAAGAATTGTTTCACTCCGCTTAATGCTAGCAACTGTCGTCGTCCAAGAAACATGAATTTATATTCCATTAATGTATACCACTTATCACACAAGCATCAATAATGAACTATAACATGAACAGCATGATGCAGTTGTAAACACTGGCATTTGGTGATATAGAAACTCTCAAAGCGACGGCACTTGTGATTAGTCATTTTCGAATGTGGTGATCTGGAAAACTCCTGATGAGACGTCATTCGTTCGAAATGATGTCATGTTTTTGGATTCGACTACATTTTTATTACAAGATTGATGGCATGTTGCAGTTAACGCTTAACAATGAAAGTTACTTTTTGTTCGGCATTATTGTTTTATTTACTTATTGGTGCTTTACGCCATATCAGCAGCTAAGGCTATATCGTGGAGATCAAAGGTATGAAATCTAAAATAGATCGCCTTTCGCCATGAGGTAATTAAAAATCAATCAACGAAATGTGAAGAAGTATGAGGAATAAAATTAATCAATGAACACAGTAATGTGAAAATAAGATCAAGTGTGCAGAAAATGCTGCGTAAATCAACCCTGAATGAATATGAATGTGAAATAATAAAAACAATTTAAAATTTATTAAAAAGGTTGATTTCCTTCAGGAACGACAAAACCTTATGTGGATTTGTATTATAAAATAGGTCTCGAAGAGACACAACATTAAAACACTGCCGTCTAACAAGATTAAAATCAGTACAATGTAAAAGATTGTGCTCCAATGACAACACCTGCTGGCAGGGAACACACTCTGGTCGCCTTTCTACAAAGGTTACTGGATGGGTAGTGATCAGAAACAGTTGGTCGGAAGCGATGGAGCTTGTTATCAGTTGCCCCATCCCATTCCGCCTGCCACGTAGATTTGATGTAACTACTGATATGAGGCTTAAAATCAATGAAAGTGATCTTAAAATCAGCGAGAGGCTTTGTTAAAGCCTGTTTTGCTGCACTGTCTGCTCTGGTGTTACCAGCGATACCCACATGTCCGGGTAACCAGCAAAACACGATATCATATCGGTCAAACATGAGAGTTGTTAACTTCTCACGAAGTTCCAAACTGAGAGGGTTCTTCAACATGGGGTTGCGTAAAGCAAGTAAAGAGGAAAGAGAGTCGGAGAAGATGATTGACTTTCTTTTTGTTCGGCATAATAAAATAATTAGAACATTTCTTTTCATGTTCTATAGGTCGATAGTACCTGGGTTTGTGTGATTTCTGAAATAAACCCTTTAGCAGCTTCGCTGCTTAAGGTTTTATTTCAGAAATCACACAAACTCAGGTACTATCGACCGATAGGACATGAAAAGAAACGTTCTAATATTATAATAGAAGAAAAAGAAAACTCAACTCACACAAATGTCACGGAGCAATCTCACAGCGAGCCTGATGAAATTAACCCTTGGCATTGTGGTCAAAAGTGTGAGAAGTGTGGTACCTCAAATCATTTTATGAAATATTGCGAGGGGATAAAACAGTGCGATAGATGTACAGTAAAGAGTCACTTTACCAATGACTGCACAGGAATATTACAGAAGAGATATTTTTCAGAACAGGAGTGTATAAATAGGGAGAAAAATAAATTAATTCATGAAAAGTATCCCAGAAGCCAACCCAAGAACAGAGAAGGGTTAGTTCCTCGGACACTTCCTCGTAAAAACCAATTGATAAACTCCCAGAAAAGAGAACCAAAAACAGGCCAGAGCGCTATTACCAGTGAATCGTGAAATAGGAAAACACAAATAGCCCAAAAGAAAAACCTCAGCTAGATACAACAGAGGCGGAAAACAAAAGTTGGAAAAAACGAAAGAATCAGACAGTTAACATAAATATTAGCACAGCTTCATTGGATAGTGTGTTGATACATGTGGGAAAGCAAAAGATAAGAGCTCTGTTCGATTCTTTAGCTCAGATATCATGTGTCAGCACCAAGTTCTGGAAGAACGTGCGAAATCGCCAATTCTTTTGCGGAAGAAATAGCTTCAACAAGGTGTTCATTGAAAAACTATTTGGGAGAGGGTGGAATTACCAAGTATAACATATGGAACAGATGTGATCCCTCTGAACCAAATGGTAGGAACTTGGAGGTTCAACAAAATGATAACCGGATCAAGTACTGCAGCCACACTGGAAGTGATCGGGGGGGGGGGGGGGGGGGACTTTTGACAAATATTATGGAAAATTATGCCACCTAAATATCCTGGTAAACCTCACAAACAGCAGATGGTGTAAAACAACATATAGCCATTTATGGAACTCTAACATTCAGACAGGATTGATAAAACAGGCGAGGGAGCTAATGGGGAACTACTCTATACAGTGGCGTCATGCCAACGGTACACGGGGGAGGGGGCGCCCCCCCCCCCCCCCCCCACAATATTTTCGGTAAAGGCCTGGGAAGTACCATTTCTGGCAATCTGGGAGGCACTCTTTGCCAAAATGTTGGGGCACGCTATGCGCCAACCGATGGTAGCGCTCCGCTTAGATGGTGTTACCGACGCCCCCCTCCCCCCCCCCCCCCCCCGCCGATTTTTCCCTAGCATGACGCCCCTGACTCTATAGAGACTGAAGACCTAGAAGGGGAACACCAGCAGGAAAAGCGTTTTATAAGGTAAACGGTGCTTAAGGAGTTTAATAGAAACTGGCGAGCTGGAAATAGGGCCAAGAGTTCCTTAGACGGGTTATATAAAAAGGATGTGCCAGCATCTGAGGACTACCTGGACGGATTTTTTTGTTGTTGTTGTTGTTGTTGTTGTTCAGAGTGAGATTCAAGTCACTGGAGTTGATGAGTAGAATCGGGAAAGGCAAGGAATGTGTGTGCCAAATGTGTAACTCAGGTGTAATAGAGACCCTGGAACATTATTTCATTTTAGAATGCCCAAAATATATGCCTAGTAGAAGAACATTGGGATGGAAACATGAAAGATAATTTGATGAGGAAAGACCTGAGGAAAAGGGTCAATTTTATAGTTGGGGAGATCAAGAAGGCGACATTGGGGGGGGGGGGGGGGGTTATGGAACAGTTTTTGATTGAATGCTGGGAGATTAGGAGGGAGAATGGGGAGGAATATCCCGGTAGAGCACTGGATTAATGTAGGTCTCCTCGTTAGAAGACTGTGACCAATCAACGGAAGGTCGACGATTTGTTAATATTGTTGTTAGAAAATAAAAATCAATTACCCAGAATAACAAGAGTAACTGGAAATGACATCAGACCTAGAGACCTGGTCCGTCTTTACCTTTGTGTTAATTGAATTCCCCAATCTCAGGATTGTTTGGTTCCAGATGAGTTAAATACAAATATGTTACTGGGGTTAGATGGGATATCAGACAATAATGTAAACACGTACTCAGAACTGAGGAAGTTAAAACTAGACGGCCAGTTTATACCAACTGTAAACGATTTGCATGTTTTTGTTCAGCCCATCTAGTCAATAACATAGAACTGAAATCCCAAATTACCTGGGGCTGGATCAACATTTGATTTCGAATACTTTGAACGCCATGCGTGGAAGCAATGCTATGTAGCTTAACAGCCTTCCCACATGTATGAGTTTGTTTTGGTAATGTAAATATACCAATGATGTTAGTGAATAGCACAAATAACCGTTTTCTCTACACAGAGGTTGTATTGTAGGCAAAGTTGAATAAATGACGCAAAAGGAATTATAACCGGTTAATCAGTATGTCTTGCTTGTAGCACGAACAAACGATTATAAATTGTTTTCTATGGACATGAAGGTTTTCATTTGAACCCATTTTGGTCTTCTTGGTAAAAAGTTGAATGCTTTCAGCTGACAGCAGAACAACTAGGCGCAAATCCAGGACCTCTGGTGTGAGGCGGTAGTTCGCCATGGGGCATCGCTAATGTTCTGTGGAAGAAGGATAGTTCTGCATATTCTTTATAGAAACGTTGCACGTTTTTCGTGGTATTCCTGTTAGAGTATTCTGGGACAATATATCTTTGATTGAGTACAACAAAGAGCCACGTATAATGCTTTAGCATTATATATGGCGCATTGTTACATCCAAAGGTACGATATGGTGTGTCACTTTTATTTTATGGGTTTAAATATAGCATTCCTTCTTGTGAATTTATTTATTTATTGGTGTTTAAGGTCACATATTTCTGCACAATGGCTAACCATGACCGTGACAGTTTTACGGGTGGAGGAAGCCGGAGTATCCGGAGAGAACCACCGAGCAACGGCGAGCAACTGTCTGCTCCCCAACATACCAACTCCACACAAGCAGGGTTAGCACAGGTGCACCATCGACGTGCAGTACGCCTTAGTACACAGCGTCACCGTGCCCTCACGTGGGCAGTGGGGGTGAAGTGTCTTGCCCAAGGACACAACGCGGTTGCCGCAGGTGGGATTCGAACCGAGGACCTCTCGGCTTGCAGCCTGCACCTCTACCAACTGAGCCACCGCGCCCCACCTTCTTGTGAAAGCAAGGCCGTTTGTGATGAGTTAAGTTCCTTTTGTTCAGTTGTAAGTTGGACACCCCCCCCCCCCCCCCGAGTTTAATAGCATGGGAGTGTGGATCAGTTTGACACTGGGCGGGGCGGGGGCACTCAATGGTAATTTCTCGTTTCTTCTTCAGACAAATAATGACTATTATTTTGCTGAGCTGACCATTCAACACCACAAAAACACACCGTTTTCTCTATTGTAATAACTATGTTATCAATAAAGGTGTTTCTAGGTAGGATAATATTTTTGGGGTAGATAGCACGAAATCTAAAACAAAAACTAATATGCAGACAGGGGGTGGGGGAGGGGGTGCAGAACAAATGCGTGAACATAGGTGGAAATTTTTATTTTGTGGATTTTTTGACCCACCCACCCTTTCCTGCATATTTTTTCAAGGACATTTTTGGGACCAACCCCCGTCTCATGCGTTTTATATACAAAACTTTGGCACTTGAACACCAACTCGAAACGCGTAATGCACACTGATTCAATGGCATATTTTTATGTCTTCAGAAAAAGAAGTGTATTAATTCGGAGAAAAATAAATTTATTCATGAAAAGCATCCCAGAAGCCATCCCAGGAACAGAGAAGGGTTAGTTCTTCTGATAATTCCTCACGGAAATCAGCTGATAAACTCATTGAAAAGCGACCCCAAAATAGGGTAGTAAGCTATTACCATTTAACCCTTTACCCAACGAATCGCATCCGCCCGCGTAATATGCAAATTTAGCAGTTGAAAAAATATTATTTTTCAAAAATTGTCAACAAAACCATATCATGTGACCCCTCGTTGGAACGAGCTCGATGAGCTCGTTCCAACGAGGGGTCACATAATATGGTTTTGTTGACATTTTTTGAAACATTTGAAAAAAAATGATATTTAAAATAATAAATTTTGATATCGTCTGCGTTGGGTAAAGGGTTAATCGGGAAATAGGAAACCACAAATAGCTCAAAAGAAAAAAACCCAGCCGATACAACAGAGGAGGAAAACAAAAGTAGGAAAAACAAAAGAATCAGAAACAGTTCACAAAAAATTTTTGCACAGTTTCATTTGAAAGTGTGTAGATACATGAGTGAAAGCAAACGATAAGAGCCCTGATTGATTCCGGATCTTAAACATCATGTGCCAGCAACAAGTACCGGAAGAGCGTGCGAAATCGCCCATTCGTTTGGGTAAGAAATAGCTTTAACAAGGTGTTCGTTGGAAAAAACTATTTGGGAGAGGATGGGATTACCGAGTATATCGTATGGAATAGCTGTGATTCCTCTGAAGCAAATGGTAGAGAGGAACTTAGAGATTCTACAAAATGTTGCGGGTTGGTGGATAACCGGATCAAGTAAAGCAAGTAAGGACGCGTTGAGAGGGGAACATGGTTGGATTTCGGTTAACGAAAGAATAGATATGCGAAAATTAGGCTACCTAAATTACCAGGTGAACTTCCTAAACATCGGATGGTGTAAAAGAACATATACTCATGTATGGGCAGGAAATGACAATGTAAATAACCAACGATGTTAGGGAATAGTACAAATAACCGTTATACTCTGCATAAAGGCTGTATTGTGTGAAAGGTTGAATCACTGACGCAAGAGGAATTATAGCTGTTTACCCACAATGTTTTGATAGAAGCACACGAAACAAACGATTATAAGGTGTCTATGGGCGTGAAGGTTTTTATTTGAACGCAATATTGATCGTGGTAAAACACTGAATGTGATTCATACGTAGGTGGGTTGATGTGCCATATGAATGATAAAACATAATTATGCCTGTTAATCGGGTATTCGTTACGCGTAGTAAGGGTAAGCCAAAAAAGCATGGTGCGGGGATCGGGAGACTCGTACCCCCATCCCAGTTTTCCTGACAAAATGTCAACCCCATATACATTCATGCTGAAAATCCATAAAGCTGGTTCATGTACTTTCATTCCGATATTTCTTGGGTCATTGTGCTGTAGTTATTCCTTAACGTTCTGGGTACTTAAACATTTGAACCACGGTAGGCGTCTTCCATGTCAGTTCAATGACAACCATTGGAAGAGTCCATATTCATTATTTGGGGGTGGACCAATCGATATTTTTCAACGTGCATTCTTTAGGGCTGCACGTTGAAAATATTGATTGGTCTACCACACACATGCACTTGGCATCCAATTCAATAAAATGAAATTGTGACCTATCGTGTTCCTACATGTAGGCCGGAAAAAGGGCTTCTCGTGTCTAAAGGTTTAAGTCTTCAAAAGGTACACTGGATACTCCAATTTGCATGAAACGTTACTTTTTTCCCGGGGAAGAATCTGAATCTTTACTTATGTTGGATACAAACTCTCAAGCCACACAAGGTAAAATGAAGGGTTGGCGACTAATTTCTTAAAGATATGTAGTCCTCTTACTTCATTCAACCTGACCACGTTCCCTGAATTAATTAAATGCAGTATTTTGATTACAAAGTGATCTTTATAATCAAATCCAAGCTGTAAAGGAACCAATTAGTTTCTAAAACGAACCTCACGCTGTTGAGGTCTTACGCCAGTTTAGGCCTTAAATAGTTCATTGCCTATTTTGAGATTCAATCGGTTTCAATTGGATGGAATATTCGCTTACAAATTCGCTTTTCAGATCATCTGGAATATTTCATTCAACCCAATCTAAAAATATCATGAACATTTCTTTCTTTGAAGTAATACAATGAATGGTTGTCAATCGAGACTTGATGTGATCGAAATAATTTATCACAGCTTGTTTCCTAAATATTTTGAAGAGAAACTCACCAGAGCTGTAGTTGTATGATAATACCGCGAAGTTCTACACACTGTTGTAATAGTGGACCAATCGATGTTGTAATATCTTGATGTTTTCAAGGTGAATTAACCCTTAAGTCCTCAGATTAATTTTAAAGTATTTATGGCCTTTTTCTGCTTTCATAGTTATTGATGACTTGGCAGTGGTTCTACATCACTGCTGGCTGCCTATACAGGCAGCCAACAGTGATGTAGAACCACTGCCAGGGAAAATTCAGTCTACACACAAGAGTAATAAAAAAGATTACACAAGGGAGCACCTGCTTCAATGCAATATAAAAGTGGCGGTTTGGGGCTATATGGGAGCTTAAGGGTTAAACTCGTATTTATTGAAATAACTATTACTGACGCACGAAATAATATTCGAATATTTTTTCGAAAATATTCCAGTCGAATATTCTGTGAACAAGAGGACGTCACTTTGCTTTGATAGAAGGGTGCGTCCAAACTCGAAAAAAGGTGGGCGAACAAATGGTCCATAACAGCGTCGACTTCCTTGCAGAATGTGATAGACTCAGTTCTTAATTCAGATGGAATTCCGATCACAAATGTAATGGGTTGAGATTTCATTATTTAACATAGTATATATTCAAGACTGGAGAAAGAAAAACAACATCTTATTATCAATTAGATTTAAACAGGCTTTTTCATATCTTTATCAACACAGGGAACATTTGCGACGATAACTGTATGCGACGTTATGCTGTATGTTTGCAATATTATAATGAAAGCTAGTTTGAAGAAAAGTTTGCTAAGTCTTAAATGGTGTTGAAGTTTCATCTGTATACGTATATAGATGTAACAAACG
Organism: Pictodentalium vernedei; assembly: GCA_031216915.1. Lineage (NCBI taxonomy): Eukaryota > Metazoa > Mollusca > Scaphopoda > Dentaliida > Dentaliidae > Pictodentalium > Pictodentalium vernedei. The sequence goes on from CM062291.1 coordinate 369,967,665, forward strand.
CGTTTTCGGCTTGCGCTTTTATCAAGTTATACAGTTAGGAGTCAACAACAAGCAGTACGTCGTTAATAAGCATACACGAAACGTACGTAAGAGTTACGTACGCAGCTGTGCTAAACAAAAAGTACGCTAAATGTGGTAATGACAGGCTACTTGTACGCAAGAGAGTTCTAATCACGCCATGTGGACATAAAGTCATAGTCCCTTTTAATTCCCTGATTAAATCAGTCAAATATGTCCATCAGTTTCTGCTCCTCTATTCTCCGTTTAACCCTTTACCCAACGTAACGGACAAAACCGGCCAGCGCTATTCACAAAAATCGCCAATTAATTTTCATCATTTTTTTCAATACCTAAAATTCTTGAATAAGTAATTGTTTTCATTTTTTGTTTCAAAAACATAGGTTATGACCCCTCTTTGGAACGAGCTCGTCATAAGCGATGTTTTTCGGACAAAAAATGAAAACAATTAATTATTCAAGGATTTTGTTTGCAAGAGTCGTCTGCTTTTCATGTTAGGTAAAGGGTTAAACGCGCTGACGAGAGCCCTCCCTGCAATACATGTATCCTGATGTCACTCACAGTGTGGCCTGGTAAATCGAAATGAGCGGCAACAGGACGTTCAAAGTCATTGGCGCGAATGTTCTGCCGGCGTCCACTTATACGTTTACATAATGTTTGTCCGGTTTCTCCTGTATATTGCATGGACGGGCATCTTATGTATGGCATATGATACACAATTCCTCCAGAACGCCGGAGAAGGATCCCTTGGGGGTGAATGTTTGTCCGTGGCCATTTTTTGGTGTAGGAGGGTCATTATATATGATGCGACAAGTACCAAACCTACTTCTACGTGCGTTCCAACCGTACCATGCGAATAAGACACTCGACTTGATACAAGTGTGTTTTTGAAGTTAGGCGGCTGTATCCTAGAGACGAGCATTCTCTCGAGAAATACTGCGTTCAAATACGTGTCACCTGATATAATTTTATGTTTGTCAGACGAAATGTAGAGCAATTTCTCCAAAGCGGGATGATACATGACAACTAGATGTACACGTTTACTTTTCTGTTCATGTATATTTTAATAATTAGCCCATTGCCCATTCGCCATATTTAACGTTGATGTTATGCAATGCCAGGGGTCAATCGGGCAAACACTTCGATCAGCCTTTCTATCAAGACTGTCATACATGTGATAGCAACAAATAAAATGTTTGGGTTGAAACGAGAAAGTGTGCGTTTTTGATTTAATACTAATAAAGATAGAAAACAATAACATACTTTCAACACTTCATTTAACTGACAGAACCAAATAATATTGATTTGTTCATGAAATGAATACTGCAATGAACCCCTTTCCATAAGAGAAGGCAGACTCGGCACCACTTTTTTTTCGATGGTACGCATATCTTCAACCAATCTAACCCTGCCTGTGATGCAGTGCAGAGTTACGATGTTGGGGAGCTGGCAGCTGCTCGTCGTTGCTCGGTGGTTCTCTCCGGGTACTCCGGCTTCCTCCACCCGTAAAACCGTCACGGTCATGATTAGCCATTGTGCATAAATATGTGACCTTAAACATAAATAAAGAAATACATATTTTTTGGTTGACGAGGGGCAAAACGGAAGATAGATCACTCAAACGACACAAAGGTGACTGCATGAGTGAAAAAGCAAACCCCGAGTATCCAAATAACCAATTAATAGTAATATTTTTAAGCATAGCACACGGTTGTTTCAGCTGGAAGAGACTGGGGAGGGGGCTGGTCCCTAAAAAGTTAAAATCGTCTGCTAGTAGCAGTGACGGGTGTCTAATAATATTTTGGCCATATAGAGAACAAGTCAAAATGAGCTGAACAATAACCACTACTGGTATAAACTATAGATGTGATGTTGCCTATACTAATAACACAAGAATTGGACATAAAAATATATAAATTCTTTTGACCATTTTCTCCGTCAACCTAAACTTACATGTCACACTGAGGAAGCGGTCTTATTACAAAAAACACGGGAGTGCGGTGGCGCAGTGGTAGACTGTTGGACTTCTATGCTAGAGGTCCCGAGTTCGACACCCGTCCGAGACAACCCGCGTTATGTCATTTGGCAAGGCACTTTATCCCGGTTGCCTACATGGGACAGGATGACGCCGTGTGCTAAGGCGTACTGCACGTCGATGGTGCACATGTCTTCAACCGCTGTAACCATGCTTGAGTGGAGCTTGAACAGAGTTAGAATGTTGGGGAGCTGACAGTTGCTCGTCGATGCACGGTAGTTCTCTCCGGGTACTCCGATTTCCTCCACCCGTAAAACTGTCACGGTCACGAATAGCCATTGTGGATAAGTATGTGACCTTAAACACCAATAAATAAATACAAAAAACGCCCACAAAGTGGAAGACCCATGCAGGGCCGGACAGAGGAAATTCGGGCTAGTGGTTAATTTTGTAATGGGCCCCCTTTAAAAAGTGTCGAGAAATTGATTCTGATGACAAAGGCATCTACAGCGAGTGTCGAATGCGCGATCGACCATTAGGTGGTTTGAGGAAGGAGAGAAAGCCGGGTTCTTCCCCAAGAAATTTTTGAAATCAGTTATTAAATGAAGTCTTCTGGCGGCTTTTGGGGTAAAAAAAAGTCATAACGTTATTTTGTGGCCATCGAAATGACGTTTTTTAGCAGCATGTTTCCATTTTCCAAGTTGATCGGTGAATATCCAATGATCTAGAGTTATAGGTATTGACTGCACAATTCTTGAAGTGATAACTTTATTACGTCAAGTTGATTTTATAAAGTTATTACTTCAAGAATCGTACAGTCCAGAATTACAACCGTTGGTCAAGTGCATAGCTTCATTCCGATGCATTCCCCTTCTTAACTGTTGCCACAGGAGTCAGAACTTGGAGAGACTAGACCAAACATGGCCTGAAAGCCCGTATTTTATGTTTTTGTTTTGAAAGTACGTACCAAACAAAAAACAAAAATACAATCTTTCGGGCCATGTTTTGACTGAGGGATTGGGACGGGAAGGCCTAACCAACAATCCTTGATTCCTGGATCAGACCCGGGCCCGCAAAGTTCCGGTTTCTGGGGTTACTAACCCGGACCCGCCACGCTCTCCCCGGGTCCATGAGTTGTCCAACATGTGCATATATGGATATGGATATTGTAGTATAGTACACACAGGATGATTTTGTACTTGTCCTCTGTGTAGGTGGATATAAATATATTTCCAACAAATTCTTGACAGTCTTGTAGAAAGTTGGGGACTTTCAACAGACTAATCTGCAGTTTATGGACAAACAGATAACTAACTACTCAGTGGACCTGGCTGCCAAGTATGGCCAGTGGTTGATGCCCATGTGCGTTGTTTTGCTTAAGAACAATTTCAGCCAGCAGACCTCCAAGCGGAATTCAGAAATCACTTGACTTACAGTTGTAGTCGAAATAATTTGTAGAATGATAATTATAAAAATGAAACTTCAACTACACCAAAAACACAAGAAGCTGACATAATTTTCTGAAAAGCTCTCACAGAGAGCTTTTCAAAAAATGATGTCAGGTTCTTTTATTATTGGTGTGATGGCAGTGGGCTACTTTGTTTATTGCGGTTATGCTGCAACGTATTTTGATTCATACAGTATTTGTAGACTTGAACAGACCTTTCTACCTTGTACCATGCATTTATACTCATATGAAGTCTTTTTGCTAGACATTTCATACTTACATGTAGCTATTAAATTGTTCATTTACAATTAGTTCTATTAAAAGTTATTGGACTATAGCCATAGCCACATTTCAATATTTCGTGATTATAAAACAAATTTAAAATAACAAATTGGTCACACACGACTTGCACATTGCTTTTTGTTAGAGGGTAAAATGTGACCAGAGTGTGTTCCATGTCAGTAGGTTGTTAGTGGAACACATTCTTTCACATTCTAATGATTTTAATCTTGTTAGAGGGCAGTATTTCACAGTTGGATCCCTTAGAGATCTGTTTTATAATACGAGCCCTCTCAAAATTGTATCATTGCTGAAAGTAATCAACATTTTTAATAAATTTTAAAATTGTTTTTATTCTTTTAAGTCTCAATTCCTCAGGTTGGTTTATAAGTTATTCACTTTTCTCCCCCCCCCCCCCCCCCCCCACTGCATGTATAACATACGTGTGTCCCGGGAGAGATAGCAGGGAGAGACAGATGTATCCCACCCCACCCACGTGACGTTATACATTTATAACGTTATTATGACGTTATGCATATCGTATCAGTTTCTTGCTACCAACTAATTCATATTGACGCCATTGGAATGCAGTGTGATCAAAGTTCGATGCTCTAAAACTCTTCAACCCTCAAGCTGCCACCATTTCTAATCGATTTCGTGGTATATACGTTTGGTATATACATAACTTGTTCATGTTCTTTCCGATGGTGTCATATGGTGGGGGGAGAAAAATCATCCGCGATGAGTCTGAAGGTGGGAATGGGGAAATTTCACCCTCGGGGCAAGGTATTTGAAACAGACTCTCGGCAAGCCTCGGGTCTGGTTCAAATATCTTGCCCCTCGGGTGAGATTTCCCCATCCCACCTCCAGACTCATCGGGGATCATAATAATCTCATTACTCATTGTTGTACTTTACTACTTAAACCTTTACCCACAGACAACATTAAAATTCGAAATTTCAATTTAAATTTTTCAAACGTACACGAAAAGATCTAGCAAATCCAATTATGCGACCCTTGGGGGAACACTCTTGCTCCGATGATAGATCATATGATGTGCGTTGTATAAAACTTAAAAAATAAAATTTACCTGCTAAATTAGTGAATAATGTGCGCAGTTCCAGTGAGTTTGTTTTGTAAAGGGTGAGGCAGTGAGGTGTGTGGTTGCGGAGATTCCTATCATATCCATTTCCAATGTTTGAAAAAAACACACACTTAACAATGCCAGAAGTGTAAATTCCCACCACTCAAGGATCAGATGTCTTTGACATACCAAAGCACACTCAACCAATAAATTAGTTTTCCTGAAGTAATATCCTTTCGTGGACATTATAAATTACATTTTGCATTTCTGTGCATTCACTGATGCATTTGAAAATTGATTACAATAGGAATTTCAATGCATTTAACTCTCTTAAGTGTTGTGTATAAACCCAAAACATGTAAAACTAGAGCGCACTGTCACAGTGCCGAAGCTGCTTCGTGCAACGCCAATGATGTTTTAAAACTCGTTAGTGACAAAAAAAACCGTTGGTGACAAGTCCATAAATGTGACAGACATTATTCGAATTACATTCACTATTGAGAGGTTGTAGACACCATGAAGATACACTTGCATACCAAGTATGGTGTCATTCCATCAAATATTTTAGGAGTTATGGTGCTTTTAGCTCGTTGGTTACAGACGGACCGACCGACAGACCGACAAAAAAACTCGTTCGTGACAAGACCATAAATGTGACAGAAATTATCCGAATTACATGCACTATTGAGAGGGTGTAGACATCACGAAGATACACCTGCATACCAAGTTTGGTGTCATTCCATCAAGCATTTTAGAAGTTATGGTGTTTTTTAAACTCGTTAGTGAAAGATAGACCGACCGACCGACCGACCGACTGACCGACCGACATCGCCATATATAGATCTGTTCGTCGCAGCTAAAAACTTACAGAATACAATTCATTACCAGTCAAAAGAGGTTGTAACATAACTACAATAAATTAAGATTCCTGATGCTTCTGCTTCTACACTGATAATACAAGAATCTTACATCATTTTCTGGGACGCTCTCTGTTTGAAGTTCACAAAAAAGGATGTACGATTCTTGTGTTATTTTTTATAGGAAGCGTTGCATCTATAGTTTATACCGGTAGTGGTTATTCTTCAGCTCATTTTGACCATACTGTATGTGGACAAAATAAAATTTAGACACGCGACACTGCGACTAGCAGATGACTTTCACCTTTAGGGACTATGCCGCCCAACCTCTTCCAGCTGGAACATCTGTTTGTTTTGCTTTTTGCTTGACAATATTTGTATTGATTTGTTGTTTGGATAACAGGGCTTGAATTTTCACTAAAGCAATCTTTGTGTCATTTGAGTGATCTATCTGCCATGTTGTCACTAGTCAACGAAACAAAAACTCGATGCCGAGTCTGCCATCGCTTATGGGAAGGGGTTCATTGCGGTATTCATTTGACGAAACAATCAATACTATTTTGTACTGTCGATTAAATGATGTTTTGAAAGAATGTTACTTTTTCTATCTTTATTAGTTTTAAATCGAAACGCACATTTTTTTTCGTTTCAAACGAATCATTTTATTTGTTGCTATCGCATGTATGACAGTCTCGATAAATAGCCTTATCGAAAAGTTTACCCGAAGCCATCTCTGACCCTGCATATCATAACGTTAAAATGGCGAATGGACAATGGGCTTATTCAGATCTGTCCTCCTGTTTAGCTATATTAAGTTCTGAATGTACAAGCCGTCATATCCCGACGTAACAGCTTGAGATAAAGTATCAAGCTGTTTAAAAGCGTTAAATACAATAAGTAAGATACACTGTAGATGCAAGTAGGTAGTTTTTATAAAGGTGGCCCGTGATCGCGGGCGTCATGTTGCTTGACAGTGGATTGCCGTGAAAAATACAATTAGACTCAGTGCTAATGTATACAATTTTAACATCCCGGTTAGTGGCGTATTTTGGTACGGCACTCCAACAGAATTGAGAGTGGTCGAAATGAATGCTGCTCAACTCCCGAACTGCAATCGTAGAGGTCTTTTCACGTAACTCAGTCGTTCCAAACACTTCGACAACGCCAATCTGTTTACGTTTCTTTGACTTTTCGTTGTCTAAAATGACCAGAACAAAAGTGAGCAGTTATATTTTATTTGACATATCACGATCCCCTCCCTCCCCAATGCCAATGTAGTAACCACTAAAGGCTACAAATCACCTGGTCCATTGTCCAAATATACGCGTCTAACAAAAACAACAACACAAATTAAAGGAATTTATTGATTATTTACAAAAAAATTAATTCATCTGGAGATGACGCTTTTTTCAAAGTTCAGATTCGCGTTTTAAGCACATTGCGTGTGCTCTGCTTCAACCCTTTACCCAACGTAACGGCCAAAACCGGCCAGCGTTATACTAAAAAATCGCCAATTAATTTTCATTATTTTTTCATTCATGTCCCAAAAACATAGGTTATGACCCCTCGTTGGAACGAGCTCGTTCCAACGAGTGGTCATAACCTATGTTTTTGAGACAAAAAATGAAAAAAATAATGAAATTTAAGTGGCGATCTTTGAGAATGCACTGGCCGGTTTTGAACGTTACTTTGGGTAAAGGGTTATCGTTGATGATATGCAAGGTCAGGGATCAATCGAGCAATAGTACGCCTTAGTGCACGGCGTCATCGTGCCCCATGCAGGCAACTGGGATAAAGTGCCTTGCCCAAGGACATAATGCGGGTCGTCCGGAGGAGGATCGAACTCGGGAACTCTAGCATAGAAGTCCAACAGTCTACCACTGAGCCACCGGGCTCCCGTGTTATTTTGTAATAAGGCGTCTTCCACTGTGTGACATGTAAGTTTGAGTTGACGGAGAAAAAGGTCAAAAGAAGAATTTATATATTTTTAATTCCAATTCTTGTGTTATTAGTATAGGAAACATTACATCAATAGTTTATACCGGTAGTGGTTATTCCCCGGCTCATTTTGACTTGTACTTTATATAGCCAAAATATTATTAAACACGCGTCACTGCTACTAGCAGACAATCACTTTTTATGGACCAATCCCCTCCCCAATCTCTTCTAGCTGAAACAACTGTGTGTTTGTGCTTGAAAATCTTTATATGAATTGGTTATTCCTATACTCGGGGTTTGAATTTTCACTCACGCAGTCATATTTGTGTCGTTTGAGTGATCTATCTTCCGTTTTGTCGCTCGTCAACAAAACAAAACATGATGCCGAGTCTCCCTTCGCTCATGGCAAGGGGTTCATTGTAGTATTCATTTGACAAAAAATCAATATTATTTGGTTCTGTCAGTTAAATGAAGTGCTGAATGTGTGTTATTTTTCTATCCCTATTAGTATTAAATGAAAAACGCACACTTTCGCGTTTCAAACGAAACAGCTTATTTGTATGTCGCATGTATGGCAGTCTTGATAGAAAGGCTGATCGAAGTGTTTGCCTGATTGACCCGTGATCTTGCATATCATCAACGTTAACCCTTTACCCAAAGTAACGGCCAAAATCGGTCAGTGCAATCTCAAAGATCGCCCCCTAACTTTCATTTTTTTTTTTTATTTTTTGTCTGAAGAATGCCACGCAAAGCCAATTAACTACGATGTCGTTACGATCTAGCATAGAGTCACCCCACCGAGATTTAAATCGCAAACAGGTGTAAGTGAAATCAAATTAAACTAGAGAAACCGAATTTACTGCCACCAGTAAATCAAGCCAGTGTGGAAAGGGTTAAAGAATCAGGAAAAAACTATATAGAAAGAGAATTTATGGAGGCTCATTTTCAGGAGTAAAATATTTTTACACAAATCAGAAATGGATTTTCGTTAATAGTATTTACAGATATTCATACAGGAATCAGAACAATTTTTATAAGAAACCAGAAAATGCATATATGTGACCAGCAATCAAAGGGTTCGATACACGAATCAGAAATCGACATTTTTGGCTCTGGCAATTATTTGAATGATGAGATACATAGATAATACATAGACAATCTTCAGCGTTGCATTAGCTGTTATAAAATGTAATTCCAAATAGTTCTGAAAAATATGCGCTTAATGACCTCCGTTGCACGCACTGAGGTGGACCACATTTTGAACGTCCAGAAGGTTTCGTTGTAGGTCCCATGTCTATAGGTAATTCCAAACCTGAAGTATAAGCGTATCCCACTTTAAAAATATTGGCTTCACCAACTCCGGATATGCCATGTTTATAGATGATAGCAAGGGAGCGCGGTGGCTCAGCAGGTAGAGGTGCAGGCTGCAAGCCGAGAGGTTCTCGGTTCGAATCCCACCTGCGGCAACCGCGTTGTGTCCTTGGGCAAGGCACTTCATCTCCATTGCCTGCGTGGGGGCACGATGACGCCGTGTACTAAGGCGTACTGCACGTCGATGGTACGCATGTCTTCAACCAATCTAACCCTGCCTGTGCTGCAGTGTGGAGTTACGATGTTGGGGAGCTGGCACCTGCTCGTCGTTGCTCGGTGGTTCTCTCCGGGTACTCCGGCTTCCTCCACCCGTAAAACTGTCACGGTCATGATTAGCCATTGTGCATAAATATGTGACCTTAAACATCAATAAATAAATAAATAGATGATAGCAAATATTAATATTACCAAGACAAAGTTAAAGTACATGATACCTCTGGAAAATATATTGCGAGTAAAAGAATTCAGTAATGTTGGAATATAGAGGTAAACGGCCCACAAGAGCCCATGCGTGTTTAGAGCATCATTGTGAGAACAGAAAGTGTTATCATTATTCCTACATTGCAAAAGTAAATGTTTGGGGACCCATATTAAGATATTGAGAGGGTTAAATAATCCCTTTAAATACTCCATTTTAATCCTTTAAAAAGGAGCTCATTCCAATGAGAGGTCATCAGCAATGTTTTTCAAGCAAGAATGAAATGAAAATTGACTGGAAATTTTTGTGAATAACGCTGGCTGGTTTTCGCCGTTATGTTGGGGAAAGGGTTAAAAATGCCTTACTTTGGAAGGTAAACCTGGAAAGGTGTCGCATTCCATATAGAATTAAATGTTACAGAAAAGAAAGCGTAAAAACAGTCTGTAGCAATGAGTTATATGAAGGGTGTTTGTACTCACACTGACGTATTAAGAGGGTTTAAAACAGACCATTCAAATATTCCATTTCATTACTTTATAATTGTGATAGGTGTTTTGAGAAAGCCACACGCCACTCCATACCGAAACCTGTTGAGTTATGATTGAGAATAAATAAATCTTAAAAAGGCTTTGAAATGTGAAGGTCCTATTTTCAACATGGTTAATTTTGTAACGTGATATTAAATGAATATGCAATGGTATTCGATGTAAAATTTACAGCATTCTCTCTGATCACTTTGTTTATGAGGGATTATGGCTATTGACTTCAGTGAACTCATTTGCAAGTACAGTAAATCAGAATAACATAACATTAAGATAGGATTGATTGTATTTGGTTATCGTGTTGACAAGCATAGAAGACACAAATATTACAAATGCACCATCAAGGCATGCCTTCTATGAATGTTATTTATTTATTTATTTATTGGGCTTAACGACACTATTGACAGCCACTGTCACCTTGTGCCGGACAGTTTTATGGGAAGAGGAAGCTAGAGTACCTTGATAGAACCACTGAGCAAATGCAGGCAACTGTAAGGCTCCCCAAGAGACTGACTCCACACAAGCAGGTTAGCATTTGTTGAAGACAAGTACGCCATCGACGTATGTCAAGGACACAACAGTGTTACCACAGCTGGGATTCGAACCGAGGACCTCTCAGTTTGCAGCCTTCGCCTCTACCTACCGAGCCACGGAGTCCCTTCTATGAATATAATTGGAATACTTTGGAGGTCTATTTTCGGGGATAAAACCGTTTTAAATAAATCAGAAAAAGATCGTCCACTTGCGATTCTACGTATTCTTGAGATCGCGTTACGACAGAATCCATGCAGCCCTTGTTGATTACGGTGGAGTCCTCGTCTGCATCGTCGATCTTTGATCCGATTTCATTTCTCGTCTGGCAGACTTTCTCTGTTCCAGGTCTACGTAGTGTTTGTCGCCGCGTCCTTGGGATTCGTGGGGGTGGCCACGTTCATTATCCTGTTAGAATTGGCGTTCAATTCCGATTGCATCGTTTTCTGAACGTATCTACCTCTCAGGTGTTCGCAGGATCGCGCGTGAGAGTCATCCGCGTATTTCTTACACGCCGCGTCGATGGAATCTATGGGATTCGCGACGTTCACCAAATGTTTGGATTTCAGATTGAGATCGTCGCTCATGGCTTTATCCACGTAATTATCTCTCATGATTCATTCGAAATCCGCGTTCCCCCTATCAACGTATTTTTTTCAGTCGTCGCATCTGCAAGATCTATTGGCTCGGGAAGATTGTAGTGCTTGTTATCGTTCATGTTCAAAGGTTCCTCTCGACGTTCGTATCTCCGAACGTAACGTTCGTCCAAGTTGGCGACGTCGTAACTGTCGCCGACTTCGAGCGTCTTTCTCTTCTTTTTGGGGTGACTTTCGTTGTCACTTCTACCAAATTTATCAACTGGCATGTTTTTGGGGTTTTTTTTGTTTTAAAAATATATTTTAACGCAGTTTTTTTAAAAATGAATTATTTTTCACTTATTTTATTTTTTGTTCTATTCGATTAAGTTTTTTTTAAAATAATTTTTTACCTTCATATATATACTATATAAAAAAAGATCTCTCTCTAATGTAAATCGTTGAGAATGTCTTGAAACCGATCTCCTTCCAACCATCTCTTGAGAACGAAGAGACACATGTGACCGCAAAACACTTGATCCGGCGATTGCACTCGTTCCGTATTGTAACGAACCACCGATTCGTCAAAATAGTTCTCTTATTTCTTTCAGCGGCGAGATTCCGTAGCTGTCGAAATAATAATTCTTCTTCCCGTTCTTGAACCACGCCACCCACTGAGTGCCTTCACCCGATAAATCGTCCAGATTTAAAATTCCACTTTCTGATTGTCGTCGTCGAGGTCTTCTCTTCGGCAAGGCATCTCTGGAAAATATGGTTCGAAAATCTTTGAATTTCAAGGCCTTCCCCATATTCGACAGATCGATGTTGGATAGGGGTTCGTTAGGTAAGACGACACCTGCAGATATCCGTATTTTCTTATTCATAAATGTGCATTTTTTTTCATTTATTTTATTATAATTCACTAAATGATATAATTTTTATTTTTTTATTTTTTATTTTTTCTTTTTTAAACTAAATTTCTCGATATCTCTATCGATTTCCATAGTCTTGAATTCGTCTAATTCCTCTTGATTTTCTGGAATCCTCTCGTCATTAATTATATCCAAAATGCAATGTCCGAGCGCCAAAGTGCTTATTTTATCATCTAACATGAATCTCTTATCGTCGTCAGCCGTCAGCGAAATCTTGTTGATTTTTTCGGTATACAAGTTGTGATTGTCACTTCGAATCGATTTCATAGTCTTGTACACTTCCAAACAGACACTCTTTATACTCTCGGAAAGAGATGTTTTTCGTCACCACGCACGCTTGAATCCCTTTGGATTTCTTGATCTATTCACCTTCTAGGCGATAAGCGTACAGTTTGGGTCTCAAACCCAAGAATTCGGCGATTTGTTTACCGCCGCTCTCGTCCTTAAATTTACCCAACACCTTCTTGTTGTCGTTCGATTGAATGTTGGATGGGTGATTGATGGGATAATTGCTCGTGTCGAACCTCGTGGCCATGTCCAGAGATATATCTCAGTAAACGTCTTTCATCTCTATCTCATAAACCAAACTGTCTGTGTCGGTGAACAGTAGTTTGGCTTTCTCGCTGAATTTCCGTTTGACGTAATCGTAGTGAAACTTGTACATCAATTGCTTGCTGATATCTAAGATGATCGGTCTGAGATAATAGGGTTTGTCGAACTTCAGGTGCATCTTTTGCATGTGAACGGCCACTAGATTTTCGTTGAATATGGTTTGGTGTCTGTAATTGGGTTTCGCCACGAATTTTTTAGCTCTTTTCTCGGACGTGACGAGTCGAATGTCGGTTCTCTTCCTGATGTTTTCCATTGATTTACCATACATGCAGTTGTTCATGAGTTTAAAGAAATCTTTTTCGAAATCGTTCTTGGCTCGAATTCTGAGCTTTGTGTTGAGATCGATGTATTTTTTCATCCAAGGCTCTTCGTCGAATCGAATGACGTGATGTATGTCGAGTAATTTCATCCTGTGATCGACGTATTGTTTCAAATTCTCGCTGCAGACGACGTACTTACGTTTGTTATATAAATTGAGAACGAGTTTTTCGTCATCTCCTTTGACTGGTTCCATTCGTTCGGGAGCCAGCGGATAATCATTGTGCAGGTTGTGTAACTCTTCCGGATAGTTCAAATCGACTTCTAAAATGCAAGGATAGTCTCTCCATCTTTGCATCTCAGATTTACAGATTATTAGCGACCCATTACTGTATGTATTTATTCGGTCATTCCGAATCAAAACCTTCTCTCATGTAATACCTGTAGGAGATCATCGAGACACCACCTCTCGTGCCCTTTTCGAATAGGAGCAACATGTCCACATCGGATAATAATTCCAATTGGACTTGGTCTTCAGCAGAGCGTCCCATGCCAGGCCGGGTGCTGTGAAATACCAAGCTGGATCCAGATCGTAATTTCGACGACAGATGTCTCGAAAATTTTCGAACATGTCTGCCAGGAGTAGATCATCGGTCTTCAGATAGAGATTGTGATAATCTCTCGAATGATTTCCACACTTTTTTGGCGTGTTCGTAATTCTTGTCGGAAGTGTCGGATTCGTATAATTTTGAATAAAAATCTTCTTTCAAAGGTAGGGCGGTGTCGTCGAATCTCTTTAGATCGTTCATGTAATCGTAAGGATAGACTCCTTTCCTCAACATGATGTCTACTCATTCCCCGAAGTGTACACTCATGATTTTAAATTTATCCTCGCGCATGTTATCGAATAATTTTTCCAGACCAGTCAACATGAATTTAACACTGTCGATGAAATGTATGCCTCAACGAATGGATTTCGTTTTTCTTCTGACATCTCTTCGTCGATTACTCTTTTCTTCTTCTCCACAACCTTCCATTTCGTGAAGGAAATGTATCTTTTTTCGCTGTTTGCGATGTAGGTTAATTCTTCGTGTGAGGTGCCGAGATTTTCACGAACAGATTGTAAAATATCACCAGATAGAAAGTGGCATCTCGATATCTTAAATTACACTTGCTGTGGGCTGGACCGTGATACAGACCCGTGTAATGATCGTGGTCTCTGACCTTCTTCTTTTCCCATGAATTCTCGTCGAACAATTGTCTGCATATGTGACATTCGGTGGCTCTGTTATTTTCGTCCTGTTGCTCTCGCGTGATGATCATTTTCGCCGGATTTTTGAATTTGTTGTATAAAATTTGAATTCGATTCTAACTTTTCCACGAATTTTCGAGCCAGGACGTCATCTTCGGACCATTTCATGTAGGTTAAGGGACCCATGTCATGTTGTGAGTCGAAAGTGCATTTCACATAAATGCAATAGCCCAAAGGTACATGTTTTTGATATCTTTCGACGTAACTTCAAAGAGCATCGGGTTGGCAGGAACTCATTTTCACGGTGAAGCATTCGAAATCGGCGTACATGACGAATGGTACGTTTAACCTTCTATTGTGATTGCGAAAGTTCACGATGGTGTTGGGTTTCGGCATTTTGACGGTTTCGCCTTGATTTTCGTTGCAATATTCCTGATGTTTCACTAACAATTTTTCACTGTGAAATGCGTTCATGCAGTTACAACATAAATATATCTCACCATTATGTTTACTACTCTGGCTCGACAGTAATCGGCTCGGATTTTTAACCCAACCATAATGACGATTGTCACCATTCGAAATCAATAATAAAATAATTGTCTTTTCTCTTTCGAGATTCGAAGTCTGTTTGAGATGATAGATCATTGTTTTTTCCTTGTCGTATCCCAAAACGTTCACTGCTACGTGGGATTTTGAGCTTTGAAACGTCCGATGTCTTTTAACAGCATTGGAGATTTTTACAAGTCTCCTCGTAATGAGAAACTCTCTCAGAATGGATTTTTATGGGTATAAAGTGGAGGTGACTGCCCATTTAAAACACTGATCATGTTTATTTCTCACGTTGACCACGCTATTTTTTAGCTAGGAAATACGGTAATTCCACATAGAAAGATGCTTTCAACGGATCATTCTTGGTCACGTGAATTTCGAGATTCAACACCTCTTCGAACGTCCAATTAGTACCTCTAGGTTGATAATTCGCGAGAGACGTCAACATCTTGTATTTCATTATTTCAAAAACGTCCAATAAATCGGAACCTCGAAATACGGTCTGGACGCCGATCTGAAATATGCATCTCTCATGATGCTCTCGCCGGAGTTCACGTCGATTTTATTCATCACGCAATGGAGTATCATCACAATTTTTAGTCCCACATCCATGTGTTCGCAAAACAACCTCCAATACTTTATTCTTCACCCGTTCCATAAACAATTTCGGATCAACTTTCTTGAACGGGGGAGGCATGTCAAAAGTTTTAAAAACCCCTTTGATCGCACTCTCCCGTTCTACTTGAATCGATTTTAATGCTTTCATGATGATTCATCCTACATATTCTTCTCCTTTCCCTTTGTTGATTGCTCATTGAATTTTGTTCAATATATGTCGTTCGTTTCGATTCTGAACCGCATCACTCGTTTTCGTTTTTTTAATTTTTTTTTATTTTTTTGAAACTTGCAGTTCTTCGACGGCTTTTTGTTTGGTCGTCTTCTTATTTTTCGGAGCTGGAACATTTTTTTGGATGTTGGCATTTCAATTCCATTTGCCACCTTTTTCTTCTGATATTTTCGCAATCAGAGCATTTCCCTTTTCATTGAACAAACTACGTAACTCCTCGCGTGTGATCTCTCTAAGTTTTAAATCATTCTTCACTACTACTGCATTTCGTTTCCTATCATCAGGTGTTACTACCATCGGTTTATTTTTCACAATTCGAGGTTGTTTAAGTTTGTTTACTTTCGGTCTTTCAATTTCCTTTCCATTGCCTCACGAATGATACTCCTGTATGGCTTTAATTTTTTTTGGATTTGGTTCTATGATTTCTGAAATTTGGAATTTTTAATTCTATACAAATCTCGTTTAACCGGGGTATGGTATACTTACCTAAATTTTCCATTTTTTTTTTATTTGTTTACTTTATTTGTAAGAATATATTTGAGTTTTGTGTTTTTTGTTAAAATAATAATTTTTGTAAAAAGTTTTTAAAATAGTCTCTTATATAATTGTTTTTAATTCCCTGAATTTTTTTTTTTTTTTTTGTGAGATTGATCAATTTTTATTTATATATATATATAGTGAGAAAAAACTTTTACAAAAAAAAAATTTCACATTAAAGAAAAATTAAATTTCAAAAATATTTCTGTATATATATATAGAGAGAGAAAAACTTTTCACAAAATTATTATTTAACAAAAAAACACAAAATTCAAATAAATTATTATTTGCAATAATTCATAAAACAAATAAAATAATTAACCATGAGAACAACGCCTAAAAGATGCGAATTGAAACTGAAATGAGTCAAAACGTATAAGAAACTCGGTTGTAAAATTTATAGATTACAACAACATGTATCGAATTGAATGGGGTTGAGACAAAGGGCTTGCAGCAGAAATACGACACATATAGCATGCCTTTGAAAGTGGACGACGCCACACTCGATTTGTTTTACAAGTGCTAAAGCAATCTACAGAATATCAGAAGACAAAGAATTCGATAGGGTAAATTTGTCTTTGCCCTACAGAAGTTACATATATCAAAAAATCTCTCCCGAACTCGTAGACGAATCGGATGTCGAAAGCGTATTGGTCAAAGTAAAAAAACTCGCAAAAGTAAAGATAAACATTCAACACATACGCGAAAAAGGAGAAGATACGACCGTTAACATGTTAATAGCAGACTTGGAAATATAAAAAGACAATAGTAGCCCAAGAACATTAGGTTTCACTAGGGAAAAAAAATCGGAGAAAGCTGATTTTTTCAGGGAATGTCGAGTACATGTCACTGAACGATTAGACAAAAGTCCCCTAAAATCCCAGTTGAGCTTTTTTTTCTACAGCCTTTTTTCGAAAAAAATTTTAAAAAATCGCACGAACTTTGTAACCTCGAATTGATCCAACTGTATTTTTTGTTTACGCGTATTTCGAGCTACATAATGTCTAATATACATTTACCTAGAGGAAAATGTGCATTCTGTGACAATTTCTGCGAAAAATTATTGAAAATTCACAAAAAAGTATCGGATTTACGCAAAAAATGACGATTTTCCTAACGGATTTGCCCAAAGGGTCGTAGTACAGAACGGGATGTTAGTTGGACAGACGATAAAAAATCCACCACCATTTGAAGACTTTTATCATTGCTTACAAAATAGACATTATGGAAGACCCCCTCTGCTTCTGGCCGAGTTCCCCTTTTGGCATAAAATTCGTCAGCATGAGAACTCAACTATTTTCGGGCTTGGGACCGAACAGACACGTCTGTGTCTGGCAGCATTAGATCAATAAATAATATTTACAGAATGTACAAAAATCAATAAATAATATTTACAGAATGTACAAATCAATCAACATGGATTAAGTTACATTGACTATTATCAACGCTATATACAGAAATGACATGACCTATATACATATTATTCATCGAACTCAGAAATTTCCGACAGGGCAGTGTTTCTGTGGTTGTTACAAGAATCCGAACTGCAATTACACAAACCTGAGCAAGAGAGTCCTGCCTTCTTACACCCACACCTTTTTGTACAAGCACTCTTGCAACCACAACTGATCAGATTCAGTAGGTTATCGGGGGCACATGGCTTTGTGGCTGCAGACGGTACAAGAAGTCCATTGTCTAGCGACCACCCCCAATCCGTCGGAGGAAGCGAAGTGCCCAGCCATTGTTGGACCTGGAGATAACATCTGTAGACGTGTTGTTGTGCAGCATCGCTGCTTGGTGGGAGTGAGGCTAGGTCGATGGGTTTATTCAGTTTAGATTTTGCTACATAACGCTTGTAAGTGACATATCTATATTGGTCGAAGTTGTTCCCCGACAGCGGCTACTGCACTTGGTGTACTGTCATCCGCCAACATTGTGTTGACATACTGTTGTGAGTCGCTAGTAACATCGGAGACAATTGTACTGAATACTTTCTTCTTACCAACTCGAAAGAGTGCAGAAGTAGTGTCACAACCACTTATAGAATGTGCTACAAGGAGGTTGCTTCTATGGTCACCCATTTTGGTTGCTATTTCACTAACTGAAACTAGTAAGTTTGGGGTAATGGAATACATCATGTGAATATTACATCCCGGTTGAACTCGAGAGGTAAGAATGACTAACAAGTCTGTGTCTGTTCCCACAACGACAACATTGTTGTCATCTTGAGCGATGTCAAGTGCAGTTTCGGCTATCAGTACATCAGCATCAGCCTCGGCCTGCTTGGACTGAATATTGATAGCAGATAGCTCCTGCATTAGAAGATCGATCAGTTGGGTTTTGTTCTTGGCATTTGCAAAGAAATCGGATTGGGGTGTGGCGATTGGTAACTCGGGTGAGATATTGATATCAATGGAATACCTGTCTTTACATCCACGGGCTTGTTCCATGCCTTTGTCGACATTGTACAAGCATAACCATCAAAAACAACCACGACGTTCGCCCCAAAATGTCTCACTAGATAATTGGAATATGATGTACATATGTCCTTATATGACGACTGTTTAGGCCATACAACTGCCCTCAATAAAAATCCACCATCTACAACAAACAGAGAATGTTCTGGGATTTTAGTTTGCTCGGAACCGTATGTTTTGAGGATCTTACCGAGCGTGCTTGTCTGTGTCTTCCTCATTCCAGCAGAATCAAACAATGCTGGTGGTTTCGGGGCGAATTCATATTTGAGATACTCTTCCATCTCTGCCTGTGACTGAATAACACATGTGATGCGGTTGAAAAGAATTGTGGGGGTCAATCACTACCTTACTTCCACGGACTTTGATGCTATTTGCCATCGATGCGAAAGACTTCACAGTGTCAACACGTCGTAGTTTGATGCTGTTGAACGTTTTGCTTACAACATTCGATACGCAACATTCACCAATTTTGCGAACTTGGTCACAGTTCACAGTTTCGTCGGCCACAAGCCCGGTCGCTATAGAGACTAATTGTAGTGGATCTCTATTCTGAAAGGGGGAATGCACTCTGAGCCAGTTCAATAAGTTGGTGATATCATTGGCATCAGTCAATTGTGAACTTTGACGGAGATCCCGATGTTGTTCGCCATGACCAGTGTGAACATGAACAAAATTTTCGAGAGCATTACATATCGGAAGGCAAAGAGGTAATCCATGTACCCATTTCGCAACAGTGCTATCGGTTATTCCCCTGCCATGTGTGAGACCACCAGGGAGCTTGAACATTCTCATTAAACACTGCTCTATGGTCTGATCAGAATATATCCCGCCCCAGAATTTATCTGAGCGCCTTATGGTAAAGTAACCTTTCTCAGTGAACAACTTCAAATCATCCTGTTGCATTATTTCTGTTAGCTCATTCATCTGCTGCAAATAGAGATGAGAACTTTTTGCGTATGCAAAATGACCACCTGCGTGAAATACTGGAATCATATTGCGAACACAATATGTGTGGAGTTCCCAGTCGCCTGTGCGCTCTGCTCTCAAGAACAACTGGAGAAGACCTATTTGCTCGTAGTATTGTACCCAAAGCTTTCCTGTGCGTCCTACGGACGCATTCTGGAGCAGTTCGTGTAATTTTGACAGTAGATGGTTGACACTTTCTTGATTGACAGCGTCAGCTGTTGTACAGTCACCTCTGGCAAGTCCACAGAATATTTCATTGACTTCTGTGCAGTCTATGTTATCTAGTGTTCGGCTTTCTTCAAACACAAGTTTTGTAATGGCAATATTTGTGTTTGAATTTGAGTTTAGGGGGTATGGTTAATATTTCACACGTTTCACCAGTTCATTATGGAATAAATGACTATTGTTATATATCATTATAAAGCCACTGCTTTTCTGCAATTTTTGATATATAATTTAACTCCCAAAGTAGTCGTAGATTTGATTTAATGGACGTTGTGTACCGTTGTGTGTATGAAAACAATAAATTTTTTTTTCGTAATTTTGTACATTTTCGTGAATATTTCACCATTGAGTGTGAGGATTGGTACAAAGTTGGCATTTTCTGTTGGGGATATGTATTCTCAATATAATTCAGCACGATATTTATGATTCTCACCCTACTAAGGCGAATAAGAATGAGAAATATGGAGCTGGGTCGAATTTTTTTTAAATTTTTTTTTTTTCATCAAAAAGCGCTATAACTAAAAAAGCTCAACTCGGATTCGCGGGGACTTTTCACACTTTATCCGCAATGTGTGTCCCGGAGACATATAAAAAAATCAGCTTTCTCCGATTTTTTTCCTTACTTTCTCATTTTTATGTCTAATGTGCCTGGACTATAGAGAGAGCAATAGTGAAGAAGAAGGGGGAAAAAAAGTAATGAGATCTAGAGAGATTGAACATCTTCTAGATCTCATTACTTTTTATTTTCATTTTTTGCTTCCTTCGTCTTCACTATCGCTCATATATATTGTAATAACGTTTCCCTTTTTCTTCACTTTCATTATTGATTCTTCTTTTCTTTTTTTTTGTTGATATATTACGTTTTTTCATAATAACACATTTCATTCCCTTTGTTATATTTATGAAGGAATGTGGTGCATCTCTTGACAACAGTCACATCATTGTTCTCTGCAAAAGGTGGTGGTGATGGAAAACAACTCATTCTTCTTTTTAATTTCCACAATATATCCCTATTTTTTTCACTTCTTTTTCCAGTTCTTTCCTGAAATATCCATCATTATCACTCAAAAAAGCCTCGTAATCCTTTTTATCCATTTTTTATATTATATTTGTTATACTTTATATAATTTATACTTTATATAATTATACATTTTTTGCTTTATAATAACATACTCAAAAGTGGTATAACGTCGAATTCAAACAGCAAACCCCTACCGAGTCGCTCCACGTTCTGTTCTCTCTTCAGATAGAGAACATTTCCACCGAAAAGGTTGCCACCTCTCTTGGGTTTTAGATACAATCCTTTACCGCCGTCTGTGTCGACACGACACACAACTCCTCCCTTCTTCAAAAACAGTCCACCACCCATCAATTTCTGAGCTCCCGAACTCGCGAGTCCTGAAAGAGCTCCCCCACCGAGAGCCGGCAACACAGTGTTCGTGAAATTGGACAATGCTTTTGCATCGACTGTACCCAATAGCGGTAGGAAACCGCCTTTCATTCTCTTATTATAATCCACTTGAGCAGGACTCAATCTCACTGTCAACCCTCTTCCATCACGAATCGCTTCCTCCATCCTTTTTATTTGAGTTCTGGTCCAGACGATCGGATTGCGACCGCCACTCGCCACATCTTCGTGAGTGAATTTGAATCTCACCGTCTTGCCTCAAGTTAATGCTCTCCGCAGTTTGTCCCTCTATCCTTTGGATATGTTCACATTTTCAACCACGTATCGAGTCATAATTCTTTCTTTTTTTTAAAAATTTATTTTGTTCAAACGCGGTTGTTGAGAATTCAATTGTTTTTTTTTTGTTTTAATGATAATTATATATTAAATAATTTTTGTAATTATTATTGCGTTTCTTTTGTTTTCTTATTTATATATATATACACAAATTTTTTTTTTTTTTTGCTTTTATATTTCTCTTATGTGAAATCGTATCGTCACCCTCTCTCCGCGAAGATCTAACGGCTGACCATTTTGATCCGTCAACGTAGTTTTGAGGCAAAACAACGTGTCTAAAATCAATGGTAGATAAACTAAATTTCAAGGTCGTTCCACGATCTTATAACCTGGCGACACATTTGGAAAGAAGGAATAGATCGTTGGTTGCATGCTACCATTCACGTAGCTTCCAGCAATCACGTCCACTTTCACCAGAATACTATTGACGGTGAGAATGTCGACCGTATTTTAGGACGCTGCGTGGCCTCGATACATCTTTTGATCAAATTCCAACATCTTGCCTATCGAATCGTTCGTGTTGAAATCCACTCAAAAATTATCTCCCAAATCCAACATCGTCTGTAGGGTAATAGGGTTGGGAGTGAGTCTGATCTTGTTGCTTCCCTTTCCATCCATCTTCATTCGGGTCTGAATGTAATTGTTCAAATCGTCTATGTCGTAACTTCATTTGGGAATTCGAATCTCCAACCAATCCACTCCGTCGGAATACTTGAACAAGTTATTCTTTTTGGTGACTTTGGGGAAGGAATAATAAGTCTCCAGATTCACCAACGCCATCTGGTATCTTTTCTCCCTATTCAAATTGATTGAAGGTTCGAATTTCGTTGTAAATCGAGTCGAATCGCCACTCACCACGATTTGAATGGACTGTTTTTGACCCGTATTCTCGACTATCCATTCTAACAATTCTCCTTGTCCGAACATAATTTTTATTTTTACTATTTTTTAAAAGTAAATTATTGATGATTTATTATTATTTTTAATTTTTTGTTTCCGCTCTCTATTTATTATCATCAGAAACATAAAACTTGTCAAATATGCTACGATATTTTCTGTGATTAAATTCGCTAGTCAAATCGATCACAACAAAATCATGAAGTCCTCCATCCTAAACCCTCTTGCAGAATCTCCTGAATTCTCTGAATTTCTCTGCTCATATCGTTTGCGATGTGATCTCCGTAGACGTGATTGAGATTCTTGAGATTCTGGCAAAAGAGACACAGGAAATTAGCGTTCTCCCTTATCGTCTGTCTGGGCAGTCAAAAATAATTCTGAGACAGGTAGAAACAGTCCATGTTGCTGCAACGACCCTTAACATAATAAAATTCGCATCGGTTCTGTCTCTCCAAAAGCAGATCGTCGAAAATCATGAGAGTCTTATTTTCCGATTTCAATTCCCTGGGATCCAGAATGTCGCACGCGTTCTCATAAAATCGACACTCGACGTTCGAAGACGCATTTCTCTTTGTCAATTCCATCACCGCACCATCTAAAATGGTCGAAAGAGAAGCTCCATTTTCGTCGAAGTCCTCCCTACTGTCGAAGATTCTGGCTATGATGTCCTTGGGCAATCTACGATCCATGCACTATCGAAGCAATCTCTATTCAGGTTGAAACAGGCTCTTGCCGAACACAAACAATCTATCGTAATCCAGCCAGCCGGGTCATGACAACAGATTCATCAACAGATTGGTCGTTCCGCAATTCGATTTCCCCACTATCAAACCCTTTATGCTCTTGGGAAAGAACTCATTGTTCGACCTCTTGGTCGCAGTGTCGTTCCAAGACATATCTTTGACTTTCATCTTTTTTTTTTATTTAGGTTTCAAACTTAATTTTTTTTTATGTTGTTCAAACTCGCTTTCTTTATGTTCTTTCAAACTCAGTTTATAAATATATATTTATTATTATTTATTTATATTACACCGTCACGGGTTCTCTTCAATCCAGGTCCACTCGTCACTTTGGCCAGATCTTGTATGGGTACCACAGCATCCTTAAAATCTTTCCAACTTTTCGGCGATCACTCTAACGTAGCTCGCTTCACCAGTGGACTGATCAATTTATCGATCGATGTGTCTGCCGCCCTCTTACCAGCCACCAAAGTGATCCTACCACTAGCTTCAGAAGCGGCTTTCCTACCAGCATCCAAAGCCATCTTCTTACCGACCTCGAGCATATCCCCTGTTCTTTATCACTGACATATTTTATTTTATATATAGATTTTGTTTTTTCGCTCATAAATCGTTTTTTTTGTTTAAATACTTTTATTATTTTTAGTATAGATTTACTTTTATTTATCTATTTTGTTTTTTCTCTCTACTTACTATATATCAATCCTTCAGTTCGTTCATCAACCTTTTATAATCTCGTCTATCGTCTATCCAAGACCTTCTGCCTCAACAATTCGTCGCATATACTCACTATCTGATTATCCACCCCAGTATTACTGGGCGCACCGACTAGCCATCTACAATTTCAATCTCTCGAACAGAGCGTCAGAAGAAAAGTGGTCGTCACTCCCTTTCCCGTCACTGATTCGATGAATGTCACCACCTTCGTCCACTTGTAACCTCTGTTAGCCTTGGGTCTCATCTCTCTGGTGTTGTTATTCCTCTTCATGGCGTGGGTCTGAACCAGAATGTCGCCGTAATTGTCGAAATCCTGATCCGTGTAATCTCCAGTCTTGTCGAAAAGGAGCAATTTGTGCAGTCCAGGAGTTAATTCATACCTATTCGAACCAACGATTAAATCCTCATCATCCTCTCGCACTTCAGTGTCGCCCATGAAAGTCCTACCGCTCGAATCCCTGCGAATTTCATACAACAGATCTCTCTTACCACCATCGTCGGACCATCGTCGGACGACGTGATGCTACTAGTGGTAATAGTCGAAGCTGTATCATCGCTCTCACTCACGTCGGTTTCGATTCTCATGGTAACGTTATCCGACGGAGATCTTTGAACGGAAAACTGTGTTGTAAAACTACCAGGCAACAAACCTCTTCTCAAAGAACTCTCTTTTATGGGTCTCAGTTCCTCGACGATCTCCTTCTTGCTTCGTTCCTGAACCTCCGTCACGGGTTTGAATAGCTTGGTGGTCTCTCATCTTAATTCCATCTCCCCCAATCATCTGCTTCTGTCGTCGGATCGAATGCTCTTCTTGACCCGTTCATATTCGTCGAGGAGCTCGTCCCTTCACTTGGAATCTTTGATGTGTAAAAACTTTTTTTCTCTTGCTTATTAATATTTCTTTTTAGAGTGTGGTAACGTCGATTATTTGTTATTCTCCAAATTAAATGTGATTATTTCTATGTTTTTAAATAAATAAATTTTTTTGTCTTTAATATATATAACTAAAACCAGTTGGAAAGAAAAGAAAAACATACAAATGAAACGTTGATAATGCATCGCTTCAAAACGTGTTAAATCGCATCAGCAGTTATTTTCCCACAGTGAGAAACTCAGCGTTAATCTCAAATAAACATCGATAATGCATCACTTCAAAATGCGTTAAATTACATTGGCGGTTATTTTCCACACAGTGAGAAACTCAGAGTTAATCTCAAAATAAAACATTGATAATGCAACGCTTCAAATGCATTAAATCACATCGGCGGTTATTTTCCCACAGTGAGAACAACTCGGAGTTAATCTTTGAACTGCTCAGCTTTTCATCCTTAGAACAGTTTTTCAGCTAAACAAACTTAATGTCATCAAAAACAGTATCATTTCTGAGTTATTGACACAGTTTTTGATTAAACGTATTTTCAACATTTAATAGTAAATTGTTTATTCAAAGCAAAAATAACACCTACAAAGAGAGATAGGTAGATTAGCACAAAGACCATACTTTCACAAAAAAAAATGTTTCTCTCGCTTCGCTTTGAGAAACACTGACAAAACGTTTTTGAAAACAACCATTTATCATAACTATTCACACACACAGTTCACCATTTCACCTATTGAATGAAAACGCTCATTTACATCCACATCGTTAAATGATTAGGTGAAAATGAAAAGAAACTTGACAAAATCTGATTTCTTTACAAATTATCTCAAACTCCTTGCAATTTTTCACCATTCACCTATTGAATGAAAAAACGTTCATTTACATCTGCATCATTAAATGATTAAGTGGAAATGAAACAAACTTGACAAAACTGATTTGTTACAATTTATCTCAAAACTCCTCGCGATTTTTTTTTCATCTGTTCCTCCATTAGAAATCTTTTTTTTTTTTCATCCACGATCGATCGCGCTGTCTAGGGACTCGATGACAAAAACGTAGAGAGAAAATTTTCGTCGATTCTAAATTTTTCAACATTTCTTAATTTTTATATTTTGCTGTCCTGGAACTCTCAACGCGTTCGTCGACGACTGATCGCACCATCTAAAATGCGATGATGAACGTTGAGAAAATTCGAGGGTCGATTTTCTTCCACGCATCCTGTCCTGGAACTCTCAATCGTTCATCAGCGACCGGATCACACCCATCGCCGTCTAGAACGCGATCACGAACGTCGGGAGAATTTCGTCAATTCTAATTTTTTTCGACATCTTAATTTTATATTGTGCTGTCCGGGAACTCTCAACACATTTGCCAACGATCAATCGCGCTGTCTAAAATGCGATGGCGAACGTTGAAAAAATTCGAGGTCGATTTTCTTCCGCGCGTCCTGTCCTGGAACTCTCAATCGTTAGCCAACGACTGATTGCACCATCTAGGACTTGATGACCAACTAGTGAGAGTTCCAGGACAAAATGTACAAACACGTTTTTGTACATTTCTTGTACATTGTAACACTGAACTCTATGGGTACATGTATGTGTACATGTACACATACATATACATAAAAAAGTGTCCTCTCAATTATCACCTACTGGCCGATCAGGCTAAAATTTCATATGTGCGGGTATATTGACCCATCGATCATTTTGACTTTATCGGGGTGCCCGTGCAGGGTGACCTTGACCTTTTATTTCGAAAACGGCTGGGCCGATCAGGCTAAAATATTTCATATGTGCGGGTATATTGACCCATCGATCATTTTGACTTTATTGGGGTGCCCGTGCGGGGTGACCTTGACCTTGAAATAGGTGACCTTGACCTTCTATTTCGAAAATGGCTGAGCCGATCATATCTGAGGGTATATTGATATAACCATCTTCTCCCGGGCAACGCCGGGTAACACCCGCTAGTCTAATACATAAATGGAAATGTCTGTTTCTATTTCTCTATCTTTGTTCCGGGTGAACTCCTCCGTTTCTCGGCCGATCGATCTCAAATTTTGTACACTGGGGTAATTCGTCCCTGCGAGTAACATGGGATGGGTGCCGTGCCCGTGGGGGGTGACCTTGACCTTGAAATTGATGACCATGACCTTTTATTTCGAAAACGGCTGGGCCGATCGGGCTACAATTCCATATGTGCGGGTATATTGACCCATCGATCATTTTGACTTTATCGGGGTGTCCGTGCGGTGTGACCTTGACCTTCAAACTGGTGACTTTGATATATTCCTCCGTTTCTCAACCGATCGATCTCAAATTTTGTACATCATTTTGACTTTATCGAGGTGTCAATGGCGTCAGGCTTCTGATATTACCACCTTCTCCCGTGCAACGCCAGGTATTCACTCGCTAGTATATATATAAGACACTCATGATATGCTATTGCTATTGTCATTTCTTACAAAAGTGGGCAAAATTCTGCAAACAATGGTTGTGACGTATGTTTCTTATAAAAATAGTTGATGATTACAAACAGTAGTAAATTCTTACAAAAGTGAGCACAGCACCACTTTTTATAATAACGAGCATTTATTGAAATAAACAAGCAAATTTTGATAAATTGCAGTCCGCCACTGCCACATTAAGAAATTCAAAACAAAACAATACAACATCATATATGATCATATAGTATAGTACAGTTTTATATAATTTGTCCCTATATCCCGATAAATTCGATGTTTTGATTGGTCAGAATGCCTTGGACAAATAGCCATGGCAAAGGATGCACTCAACATCCAAGGTATATGAGAGCGTGCAACATCCACGGTATAAGCGCACGCGAAACATCGGCGGTATATGGTTTAAACGAAAGCGTTCCGCTTTTGCTCACCTCGAAATAAAAATCGAACCAAAAAGCCCGAAAATAGTCACAAATATCAGATTTCCGACAATTCAATCATAAAAATAAAATAAGAGCAAATGATTCGTATCCTCAGTACCAATGTGTTCTATGTGGCGCTAGGCACATAGTACACATTGGAACTGAGGGGACTATATGTCAACAAAATACTGCTTACTCGTTTCCTTAACGACCCAAGGGATATAACTCTATCTGTTGTCTTCTGCGACTATAAAAACAAAATAATGATCACGAATTTGGTCCAAGTGATTGTGAAGCTGAGAAATGAGTCCACAAATTTATTTCCACTAAGTTTGTATTGTGTTTCAAACGGGACAAAAGCGTTATCTCCGCCAACATGTATGGTATATGGAGATTATATATATACCATACATTTTGGCGGAGATAACTTATAATATATAATATAATATGACTGAACACAATTACATATAATAAATTGGAATAATAATTAAATACTTCAGTGAGATAATATTTAGACGTTCCAGAAATTAGAAAATAATAGGTTGTTTAGAATTAACTTTAAGTCCAGTAGTCGTGGATGTAAACTGTGGAAGCTATTCATAGGGCAGACGATATTGACGATGTACAAATCAGCAGTTGTGGCCTAGGAGCTATGAAGAAGTGGTGTGGTCCAGAAGCACCGGGAACTGAAAGACGCTATAAGCCATAACTCTCTTCAGATATATATCCTCCGATAAGTATCTGCGTAATGTATCCACAGAAGGTACCATCCAATAGTACATCACCATGTCATAGGTATCCTCTAATACTCCAGATGAGCATAATAGTCGTAAAATGAGTCACTTGCTCGAGCAATTGCTCTATAGCTCATTTGCTCGATGAGATACAGGACAGCCGCCGTGGACTGGTCGTAATCCACGCGTGGGCAGTGATGTCCACGCACGCCTATACCAGGTAATGAAATCACTATCAGCAAAAATCTAATTAAAGAAGCAACGGGTTGTACTCGGTGCTTTATTAATTAATTTTTTGACAATTATTTCAATAATTATTGTTTGGAATCTAATATTATTGCGTACGTGGAAATATTGCCCAAGCGTGGAAAGTGACAAGTCCACGGCGGCTGTACTGTACGAGTTATTCGGGAAATGCCTGTTTGTGCTCGATTGTCTTTCAGGTTTAAGGGTCATGGAGGTCTTTGTTGTACACAGGGTCGATAACTCTGCACAGAGATTCCTTTGGGTATCCACAGGGTCGAAATTGTGTGTTCTTCATTCACATTTAAAGAACTCGTTAGGATTTTGATTTGATCACCTTTACTGCAACAGAACAAATGCTCCAGAAGATAGGTTGTAGATACACTTGCAAGTTACGTTCTCAGTTGTTTCTATGCAAGACTTGGCTGTCTATAATATAGGCAGCCAAGACTTACCTAGACACAACTGCAAAAACAATGAATGTAGTCTGTGCGTGTTCACAGTTTAATGTGAAGATAATACTCCTTAATCTTTGTCTGAATTGTATCAGGGTCCGCAGGTACTGCTTTTTAAATTTTGCGCCATCTGGTCGTTCCCCCTGCCATTTTACGTGCCATGTGCCCTTCCCGGGATTTGGTGTGCCCCAGGGTGTTCGGGGCCCTAATAGCGCAATAATATATTTTATTATGTCAGCTCTTGGGATCAACCAATCAGTGTGACTAAATGGCGGCGGCCTGTGAAGCCATATCAAGTCGATGAAACCCAACACAACGAGAAAATAAATTACTGGGTCGATTAATTAAAGGGACATACTGAATTTTGTCCACTGACATAATAAATACGTTACGGGCGTTTACTAGTTGCATATGGTGTCATTTGACGCTCAGCGAGATCAATAATAGGCAAAGCCATGACACCATATCCGGCCACTAAACATCCTGTAACTTATAATATAGTGCTGCTCTCCTGTAGGGGCGTGTTCCTGAGCTTATCGTGAGTCCCCCTAATGACGCAATACTGTCTCATATAGGATTTCTCCCCTGTGGAACGTTTTCCTGGGTCTCCCATGGGCCCTAATAGCACGCTGATATTAGTACATCCCTATGGCTTATGGGGGTGTATATAAAAAGTACTCAAGTAGGGCACTCACTTTTTATTGGATATGTCCCGTAGCATCACTTTGGTCATCAAGGGAGGGCCTGACCCTCCGCTCCCTGACGCTTTATAGCCCCAATAGAGCATTGAGCCATATCCTATATCATGAACCTCAATATCGCTAATGTGTGTGGGTATCTAATGTCATAGGGGCCCCTGGAAAATTATGGCCCTAATAGCGCAATACTAATGTGTGATGTAGGTAGAATCGTATACATCTCCCCTTATGCAGCTGAAGGGGTGAGGCTGAGGGGAAAGGGCGTCAAAATCCACGTTTCAGGAAGGCAGGCATGCGATATATCAAATTAAAGGTCCAGATGTGTAGAGCTTGAAAATGAGCTGATCGCCCCTCCCCGGGTGGGGCTAAGGGACAAGAGCGTCAAAATCCAAGTTTTAGGAAGGTAGGCATGTGATACGGCAAATGAAAGGTCTTGATGTGTAGAGCTCGAAAATGAGCTTATCGCCCCTCCCCGAGGGTGATGGGGCTGAGGGGCAAATGGCGTCAAAATCCAAATTTTCCAATGGTAGGCATGTGATACATCAAATCAAAAATCTTGGCGTATAGAATTCGACAAGGAAGTGGCCCCCCCTCCCCCCTCGCCAAGAGGGAGGGGCAAGGGTCAAAATCCTAGTTTTAGGAAGGAAGGCATATGATTCATCAAATAAAAGGTGTTGATGTGTAGAGTTCGAAAATGAGGTGATCGCCCCTCCTCGATGGTGGGGTTGAGGGAAAGGGCGTTAAAATCCAAGTTTTATGACGGTAGGCATGTGAGACATCAAATCAAATGTATCGATGTGTGGAGTTCTAAAATAAGAGCGGTGGGCCTGAGGAGTAAGGGCGTCAAAGTCTAGGTTTTAGGAAAACAGGCATGTGATGCATGAAAGGTCTTGACACATAGAGTTCGAAAAGGAGGTGATCGTCCCTTTCGGGGGTGGGGCTGGCAAGGGCGTCAAAATCTATGTTTTAGGAAGGTAGACAAATCTAGACTGTAGGGTGGCCAATTGAGAGCTGGGACTTTTTTTGGTTGAGGACGTAACGACAAACCCTAGCAACGTGCGGCATCGCATTATCCTGCTGCAACGTAAGGTTACGCGCATGGATAAGCGGGGTGCTGCGTGTATTGGACATATAAAAAGTACGTTCGTCGGCGGAGTAATTTCGTTCTAATTTTCTTGCGTGATTCGATTAATCTACAGAGGGATATTCCCTTATATCTATCGTGACGATAGATATAGAAAAATATCGGTTAAAAATTTCATGCTATCTTTAAAAAAGCATATAATAAAAATATTTATTTATTTATTTTATTTATTGGGGTTTAACGATACTTTCGACATCCAGGGTTACCTCGTGTCGGACATTTTTACGGGTGGTGGAAGCCGGAGTACCCGAAGAGAACCACTGAGCAGCGGAGCAGATTCCCCAATGTACCAACGCCACACAATCAGGATTAGCATTGATTGAAGACGAGTGCATCATCGACGTGCAGTACGCCTTAGTATACATCGACACCGCGTCGGCAATCAGGATTAAATGTCTTGCCCAAGGACACAGTGCAGTTACATATGGCGGAGATCGAACAGTGGACCTTTCAGTTTGAAGTTCAATGCCGTAGTCCTTGAGCAACATAAAATGTATATCCCTTTATCTTACATGAAGAGCAGACGGCACTCACTTGCAAAAAAAATTCTTGAATAACTAATCTTTTTCATTTTTGGTCTAAGAAACATAAGATATGACCCCTCATGGGAACGAGCTCGACGAGCTCGTTCCAACGAGGGGTCATAACCTATATTTTTGAGTCAAAAAAAATGAAAAAAATAATGAAAATTAAATGGCGATTTTTGAGAATAGCGCTGGCCGGTTTTGGCCGTTAAGTTGGGGAAAGGGATATAGTTCGTATACAAATACAGACAATGATGTCACGAAAGTGGCATCCTTAATTAGTTGCACGCGCGTTTGTTTTGGTTTGTAACTCATCCACGTCTCACCAGAGTGATATTTACGCGTTCTATTAAAACGGAGGGAGGATGAATCGTCCTTATATCAGGCTGCAGCGTAAAGAAACTCACTGCGAAAAATCAACGAGAATGAGCTTGTTCAGTGATAAATTAAAAAACTTTCCGCTGGAATACCTCCGGCAAATCGTCGATTATTGCTAAAATGATGAGCCCTCGTTCCCCAACCTCTTAATTTCGGAAAGCATCACTGGAAATATGTCTCTTAAAATATTTTCCACAAAATAAATGGTGCTATATTGTTAGACGTTTTTGCACACAATTGGATTAAGTAGTCATTCTTTTCTCGGACAATGGGTAGCCAGTGGGAATAGAGAAGGAGCTGTGTAATACAGCAGTGTTGTTATTCTTCTAATTTCTGCTTTTATACATCTGTACGGTGGCTGATTCAGGACCCGAAAACGATGATTTTATCTCGAGATCTCGGAGATATTTTGTCGAGATCTCGAGATAATATGTTGAGATCTCGAGATATTATCTCGACATCGCTAGATATTAAGTCGAGATCTCGAGATCTATCGAAGAAGAGTTCGATATTTCGAGATAATATGTCGAGATCTTGAGATATTATCTCAGGAAGAGGATTTCGAGATCGCGAGATAATATGTCGAGATCTCGGGATATTATCTCAGGAAGAGGATATCGAGATCGCAAGATAATATGTCAAGATCTCGAGATAAAATAATCTTTTTCGATGTCCCAAATCAGACACCGTAAATCTGAATGATAAGATATGTATCATATACGTACGGAATAAGTTTGATTTACAGACATTTTCTGAAGGCACAATAAACTATTAATCTGTCTCATAATTTAAGGCCCCACAAAGTAGATCTTCCGTGTCTTTGGCCACCATTTTTGTAAAATTGCATGCGGCAGGACGCTTTTTTATTTTATATTTTATATTTGTAAATATTTCTGTGTCATCAAAAGTTGATATTCGTGGTTTGTTTTATGTTTTAGGCCTCATAATCTACGAATTTGTCGCTCTTCTGGCTTGGAACAAGTTAAGCCCTTTAATAGTCCATCACCTGTTTTTAGATGTAATCGGTTCGCTTTTTCGATGAACAGAAATATTTCAGCCGATTGAATCTAAAAATACCATAACCATTCATTGATATTTTATTTGAATGAACGCCTGGGGGTGGGCGGAGGGGATGGGGGACATCCCCTACTCTAGGCGGGTACTCAGGTGGCGGTTAGAGGACGGCCTCAATTGGAGAGGTTTGCTGGTTTGTAATTAGCAGGTTTCTCAATCGAGCTGGTTTGCTGCGGAATATCTAAATACACAGCCCCGGACCAAAATGGTCAATCCTGCTAATACCATCTTGCAGGCACCTTGTTCCCCCGTGAGGTACGTTTCGAAGGCCCCAGAAGAAGGAATCATGGCAGTTGAGGACTAGTGGTCCCGGTTAGGGCAATCTCCAAGATGGAGATCAGGTCGTAAAAACTGCTTTGGCCCTCGTCGATTTTTCTGATCATGTCCAACACACTGCGTTGGCCCCAACTTCGGGAGTAGACGGATGGTGGGATGGCCCGTTCTGGCCAATCAGGAGCCCCCAACTCCCACAAATACAGGGTGTCTGATCTGGGGGCACTGGGTGGTCATTCAATCAATTATTTCTTTTCGTTTGATTTTATCATTGTCACCCTATACTGACTTTTATGGATTTTAATACTTTTTAACATCTTCCGTTTTGTTGCGCTGTCTGCATCCGTCGTCAGTGGTAGTTTGTGCTGCACTTTTTTTTAAGGAAATGGTTGGTTGAATGGTCGCCACGACCTGACACTTCTTACAAATTCTTTGGGTCATTAGGTCAGCGGGTATGCTTTTGCATCAATGCTGGCCGAGTATGCTCCGTATGTACTTCTGGTGCTGTTCACTGGATATACCGCGATATCACCCCCACGTTGGCTCGGAGTAAGGGTGGAAGGCATATGGCGAAGAATCAATTACTATAAAAACATGGCTAAAACACCAAACAAAAAACAAAAACGAGGTTATATGTTTTCGACTGATAAGGCCGACTCTGATTCAGATACTGGCAATCCTTTACTGGAAAAATTTATTATGATATACTCTGCTGAAGAGGGTAAACAAGCTACAAACATTAATCCGTTTGCCTTAGAAAAAGCCATCAAGGGAATAGCAGGTGACGTTAAAAAATTAAGATCTGGAGGTTTGTTGATAGGGTGCAAAAGAGAAATGCAGGCCATTGATTTGTCAAATGAGGAGAGATTTGTCAACACGAATGTAAATGCGTAATGTAAGCAAATGAGTTATACGCACAAAAGAACTAGCAGGCATTGATATAAATGAAATAAAATATGAATTACAACCTCAAGGCGTGACAGAACTCAAAAGAATTGAAATTAACCCTTTACCCAACGTAACGGCCAAAACCGGCCAGCGCTATTCTCAAATATCGCCAATTAATTTTCAAAATATTTTCATTTTTTGTCTCAAAAACATAGGTTATGACCCCTCGTTGGAACGAGCTCGTCGAGCTCGTTCCAACGAGGGGTCATAACCTATGTTTTTGAGACAAAAAATGAAAAAAATTAGTAATTCAAGAATTTTTTTTGCAAGTGTCGTCTGCTTTTCATGTTAGGTAAAGGGTTAAAAAGAATGAGACTGTTGTTAAAACAAAGTCATTAAAAGTAGGATATATGAACATCAGAGTGGATTTGTTAATCCCAAATCCACTCCGGTGCTTCAAGAGTCAAAAGTATGGTCACAGCCAAAATAACTGTAGAGGGAAGAATATTTGTTTCAAATGTGGGGAAGAACAAACAGACCAATGTACGAATACCATCAAGTGTTATAATTGTCAGGGCAATCACACAGCTGCAACAAAAGATTACCCTGTTTTGAAGAAAGAGGAAGAAACTCAAAAAGTGAAATTTGAAAATCAAATAAGCTTCAATCAGGCCAGGGAGATTGTGATATCAAAGCCTGGTACGAATATATCTATACAATCATATGCGACAAAATGATCACAGAAATTACCATCACTATCAGTAGAATGCCAGACACATTACACATGGCTGAATGGAACACTTCCTACCTAAGTAAGTACAGACCTTTACAATAGAACCAACTGAACCAAAATCAACGGAAACAACCTCACCAGCACAAACAATAAATGAGGAAACAAGGACAACCGATCGAAAACAACTTCAAACAAAAGATACATCTAAATCCGAACGAAAAGCCAAAACAGGAAATAAAAATCAACCGAACAAACCCAAACCAGATCAAAACCAAAGATCGAAAACCAACATCTCAGAGTCAAAGACGGAAACTCGAAAGGGATTAAACGAAAAAAGATAAAGTCAAATAGGACCTTGATTCGGACAGGCTACGAAAACGCCTTCAAAATGTTGTCAAGAGCAACATGTTTGAAGGCATCGAGAACATATCAGTCGACGAGTGCATCGACGACACGTTCTCGCCTAAACTACGCCTGAAAACCTCTCAGGTAAGGTCCCCCCGTAAAACTTCTCCGAAAAGAAATACGGGGGTAATATCTCCCATCCATCCACCTTCAAAATCGCCAACCAAACATGGATAATACAACCACACACAGCATAATACAATTGAATTGTCGAGGTTTCAGAGCGAATTTTAATGGACTGAGCCTTTTGAGCCAAAATTATAAACCTGCTGCTTTCACCTTGCAAGAAATTCTTTTAAAGAGACCCGAAGCTCAGGATGATTCAGCTTTTAAGCATTATATTTCGTATAATGCCTGGGCAGACGAAAATGAACTTCATGTCCCGTGGATCGCCTGCCTTAGTCAGAAGCGACATTATTCACGGTTCTGTGCCATTACAATCTAATTTACAGGCCGTAGCAATACGCCCCACCTTAAACGAGACACCCGCGTTATGTTCAATTTATGTATCGCCAAATAAACCACTTCAGCTGATTTATCTTGAACATCTGATTCATCAGCTCCCAATTCCATACATTCTGCTGGGGAAATTTAATGCTCATAGCCCTTTTTAGGGTGATTCCTGCAATAAAGAAGACTTTACTGGTAGAGTGCTAAATTATTTTTTACATTCAAAATTTGTTCACACTTCTTTGCCTTGTTACGATTTATGGGACTGTGCCCATACTCTCCCATCAATTGTAGCAAGGCACATCCCTAACAACAAAATAATTTCACTTCAAAGATAATATGAAGTACATCCACAGAAAATGAAACCTTCAAGATCATGATCCTGTACTTCAGAATAAATCCCAAATATGGGCTTACAGCACTCTACCAGTTAAAAGGCAAAACAGTGGAAGAATTCATTACAAAACATGATTTGTGTTTGTTTGATGATGGGTCAGACACTGATCTTCACCCCGTATTTGGTTCTTACACATCAATTAATCTTTCAATTGCATGCCCTTCTATCTTCCTTGAGTTTTCTTGGAAAGTATTTATTTATTAGAGTTTAAAGATCACATACTTATGCAGAGTGGCTAATCGTGACCGTGACAGTTTTACGGGTGGAGGTAGCCGGAATGTCCGGAGAGAACCCCCGAGCATCGACGAGCAACTGTCAGCTCCTCAACATTATAACTCTGTTCAAGCTCCGCGCAAGCAGGGTTACAACGGATGAAGACATGTGCACCATCGACGTACAGTACGCCGCCTTAGTACACGGCGTCATCGTGCCCCCATGTAGGCAGCCGGGATAAAGTACCTTGCCCAAGGACAAAACTCGGGTCGTTTCTGACGGGGGTCGAACTCGGGACCTTTTGCACAGAAGTCCAACAGTCTACCACGGAGCCACCTCGCTCCTTCTTGGAAGGTAGAGGATGACTTGTGCGGGAGTGACAACTTTCCAATTGTGTTGGAGAGTGTTGTTCCGGCGGACGATGGGAGGGTGCCCCAGTGGAACATTAAAAAAGCTGACTGGGACACTTTCTCATCGCTTTGTTCTGATCGCCTCACTCGTGAGAAATTTCGGAATAGCACTGACCATAAAGAACATATTACAAACGAGTTACTTGACATTGCAAACACATCGGCAGATCCAAAACGTTTCACGAAACCATGGTTTGACAATGAATGTAGATAGGCTATAAAGGATCGCAAGAAAACTGAGCGGGAATTTAACACGCCACCAACCACAAATAATTTAGATAGACTGCATATAAATCCGGCAAAAACAAGACGACTTATAAAATA
Source organism: Pictodentalium vernedei (assembly GCA_031216915.1). Lineage (NCBI taxonomy): Eukaryota > Metazoa > Mollusca > Scaphopoda > Dentaliida > Dentaliidae > Pictodentalium > Pictodentalium vernedei. The sequence continues at coordinate 370,004,559 of CM062291.1, forward strand.
AAAAAGAAAAGTTCTTGGAAAACTCATGTTTCTAAGATAAACCAAAACACCCCCATCACAAAAATTTGGAAAATATTTAAAAGGATTAAAGGAAAAGAAATAAAATCAACTGTACAACACCACCCCACCTGAATATAACAACACCCTAATTACATCAAAACAGAAAAGAAATCTCAAACAAATTGGCCTCCACATTTTCTAATCCAGAATTTATCAAAATTAAAAAACAGCAGAAAAAACTCTTTGCATAGAGAAAATATACTGCCATTGGACCCAATGAAATACATAACAAAATTTTAAAAAATCTGCCACAGTCGTCACTTGAACTTTTGCTCTCAATTTTTAGTAACGTTTGGGTGGTTGGCAAGGACCACAGCAATTAAAGTAATTACAGTCCAATTGCATTAACTAGTTGACTGTGTAAACAAAGGAAAGAATGATCAATGATCGACTTGTCTGGCTTCTGGAATCGAACAATCTACTTGCGAATGTTCAGTGTGGTTGCAGAAGCCAGAAGAGTACTGTAGACCATTTGCTCAGACTTGAAACGTTTATACGGAATACTTTCGCCAGAAGAGAAAATGTGGTCGCCATCTTCTTTGATCTGGAGAACGCTTACGATACAACATGGACGCATGGGATTTTAAAATATCTTTTTAAGATGGGGTTGAGAGGGCGTATGCCTCTTTTTATTGAAGTTTTTGTTAAAGGACCGACAGTTTCAGGTCCGTGTTGGGTCAACGGTATCTGATCCTTACAAACAGGAATCGGGGGTTTCCCAGGGTAGTATTTATCCGTTACCCTCTTTTCAATTAACATAAATAGGATCATCGATGCATTTAAGAATTTGGTAGATTCTTCGTTGTATGTCGATGAGTTTTTAGTCTGCAATAGCGGCAGAAACATGAATGCTAGAGAGCGCTGTTACAACCGATAATGTTACAACGCCGCATAATGTTACACCAACGCATAATGTTACAAAAAATGTAGTGAACAACCGATAATGTTATAAACTCTGCATAATGTTATAACTTTTTTCAACCCGTTATGTTATAAAAATCGACGCATAATGTTATAACTTTTTTCAACCCGTTATGTTACAACAAATTAACCGATAATGTTATAACTTCTGTATACTAATTCTAGTTACAGCTATTGTAGATGGACTTTACCACTTACCATTTATTGCCGCATAAAGGTATGTAATATTTATACTAAAGGTTTCTGCTCTGAATAAGGCGAGGATACACCACCGCCCCCCCCCCCCCCCCAACTACCGGGGATTTATCATAGAATGACCTAGTCACGTTACAAAGACGCGGATTATCCTGGTAGCTCAATCGTGTGACGTCATTACCATGATCATCCATGGTGAAGGCGGGGATGGTGGAGGAGGGCTGCTATTTTATCCAGTTGGTACGTTTACCAACATGCGTAGTCTCCGCTTCCAGAAATGTAGTGTACCATAGTCCCCTGGCGCCTTTGGGGATGGGCAAATGCCTCGGTTTCTGCTTGTCTTTGGGCATCTAAAACTCATTTGTCGCATATTTCTTAGTCATAAGAATATCTTATTGTTCATTAATTTGACATTTTAATAACTAACAGTGAACAAAAATGAGGTGGAGTTAAAAAAGGCCAAAAAGTTGGATGGAGCGAGGTACATATGGTGGATGTGGCAGGTTGGTAGTGTCGCGCGGAAGCCGGAGAATAAGATGCGAGACTGGGTAGGAAGAGGAATGGGGTTAAGGAGGATTGAAAGGGGTGGGAAGGGATTAGGCTGAGAAAGAGAGGAGGCCATGGATTAGTACATCAGGGTGATTGTGCAGAGAAAGCTATCTGAGAATACTATAAGAGAGTAGTGCTAGACGGTATGATAATATAGATGGTGGAGATGTTGGAAGAAGTGGAAGTGATGAATTTGGGATTACAGGTTCTGGAAAAGGCGGAATCACTAGAACAGACAGGATAGGGAGAAGGAGGAGATTGTGGAGGAGGAGTTGTGTTGATGTTGGTGTTGTGGCGGTGTTGGTGATGGTGTTGAGTAGTTATGTATGTTGAAAATGAGCCATTTTGTAGGACCCCGGGGCAGGACCCCGGAAGTGATGTCATGTCACGTGATTGGGCGGTCATGTTGGGTTGTCATGATAGTGCACGTGGGTGGCCATGTTGTGATGTTATTATCTTGATAATTGGTGGTAGGAGTGCGTATGCGCAGCGCGTGTTGTTATGGGGACACGTGCTCCGTCTCACCCCTAACAACCCGACAATAGATATCGAATTAATCCAAACAACCTGACAATCTTCAGAAAACTGACCCAAACACTCCCGAAAACACTCCCAAATAAAGGTAGGATAGTATCCTTAATGAGGGTATGAGACGTATGAAGAGGTAATCATTGCGCTCATTTTCATAGCTTTCATTTTGAGACGTATGATTTTGCGCGCATCGTGCTCATTTTCATAGCTTTCATTGCTTCATACGACGAAAAGGGGGATTCCATGGGTTTAGTATCCTTAAAATATAGGATAGTATCGTTACCTAAGGTCCGACCATATAATGAACGCGTAATTTATCACAGAAAAAGGTTTATTACAATAATGGATTGGTTTATTACAATAGTGTTTTTTTTAACTGAGAGATAAACTGGAAGGGGGCGGGGGGTGGGGGTGGCGTCGCCCCTGTCCCCGTAGCCCTACTGCCCCTTGCCTCTTGAGCTCCTGAAGTCCCGGTCCTTCGAGTTTCTGGCGAGTTACTAAATCGGTACTGGCAGGATTCGGGAGTGTTTTCGGGAATGTTTTGGACAGTTTCCTGAAGATTGTCGGGTTGTTTGGATTAATTCGATGTCTATTGTCGGGTTGGTAGGGATGAGACGGAGCACGTGTCCCTATAACAACACGCGCTGCGCATACCATCTCCTCCCATCTTTTTTCATAATAATGACATCACAACAACAGTTTTTGTCTCGGGAACATGGCTTATGACCCCCATTGGAATGAGCTCAACGAGCTCGTTCCAGTGAGGGACCGTGAGCCGTGTTCTAGAGACTGTCATTGAAATTTTCAGTTATTGAAACATTTTTTCTTCGCGTGTCGCCTGCTACACGTGTTGGGCAAGGGGATAAGTTTCCCTTTCCTTTCCATTCTCTCTACTGCTCTCCTTACTTTCTCTGTATTCTATGTTTAAACAATATTTTACTTAGTGTTTGCAGCTACTATCAAACTTCGTCAGTATTCCAGAGGAGACGGCTTATAAAAGCTTAAAGCTTACTGCTGAATCCTTTCAACAAATCTTGTTCTTGATTCATTACTTTAATGCATACCATTGTACTGCGCACTCTGTATGACAATCATGTTGTAGTTTATTATATGTATGCATCATACCTTTTCATGAATAAATATTGTTTAAATTAAAATGTGTCGACAATTTCAATGATAAATGTTGTTCATTATATTCTATTCCCCACTGGATAAAACCTAAAAATATAGTGCGTGTTCCACAGTAAAAAGCCTGCTCATATCAATAAGTTACTATAATATTTTTTGTTAGAAAATAGGCCATATGTCCCATAGGTGTATAAACCAGTAGGGGGGCAGGTGTCCACAGTATACAAATTAGCTGGGGGGCAGGTGTCCTGTTAATAAAATTTAGTAGGGGGGCAGGTGTCCATCTCTGGAAAATCATGAGGGGGCAGGTGTCCTCTTCAATCAATTTTGACAGGGGGGGGGGGGGGGGCAGACAGCCGGGGCAGATGTCAGGGAATAACAATACTATTTGATATAGCCATCATGTATCTAAATTATGTCTGAAGGGTAATTCAGTTCCAATTCAGAATGAAACCAATCATACCTTGTTTGGCAGGGCTCATTGAGCCCTGCCAAACAAGGTATGAAGGTATGGTTGGATGAATTCCGAAGAGTTTTAAGATGAAGATACATGTACACCCAAAACACATTATTTCGAATATTCAAACTCCATTCTGTGATATGCCAGATATCATTCGTAAATGACAGACATGATTCATTTGGTGTGTGACATTTTGTCTGGAAGCGCAATGAAAATTATTTTCAGTCTTGGTAAGAACACTTGACAATATCAAAATTAATAAACATTTTTTTGCGAGAATCAAAGTAGCTTTTCAATGTTTTCCTTACGAGAATCGATTCTGATCATCGCATGCATTCAAGTCCCGTGGTTCTTATATACAAATAAATGCCCATGCTTTTCTGTGACTGACTGTGAGATATTGAGACAAAGGACTACAGTCACCGTAATCGGTCATGACAATTCGGGGTAAGAGATGAAGCAGACTGTCACTGGACCTAGGGTTTCCATGGGGACCCGGAATTCTCGGTTCCCGTTTATGTTTTTCACAGACCCGATATCCGGATTTTCACCACCGGGAACCGGGAATATCAGTGTCGTAATTCTCTACATTTATCGAGAGATACGTTTGAGGGGTTTTTGTCCACAAATTCCTGTTTACCAATAATTTAAACCAGTTAACGCAATTTTACAACATGTATCAGTTCAACACTTTTCTCGTAATTATGCAACAGTATAATTCATAGAATTCAGGCAGAGAATATATCCCACTTTGAGCCTCTGACATGCAGCTTGGCTACAAGTCAGAGACTAACAGTAGAATCTAGCCTCTTTCTGAATTCAAAGAATTTTGTTCGCACTCTTTTGATAACCCAGTTGAACTGTGTTGCATTTCCTTCGGACTTGATTCACTATGTGTGACGTGTCAGGCGAGTCAGACGATTTATTTCTGATTATCGGGGACAATGGCTGCTATGCAAAACGATTGCCAGACAAAATGGCGCTACTGAAGTCGAAGTATGTGATGATGATTACCACGAATATCGCAAATTCATTTTCTTTTTTCCCATATAGTCCAGGCACATTAGGACATAAAAATGAGAAAGTAAGGAAAAAAATCGGAGAAAGCTGATTTTTTTTATATGTTTCCGGGACACACATTTCGGATAAGGTGTGAAAAGTCCCCGCGAATCCGAGTTGAGCTTTTTTAGTTATAGCGTTTTTTTGATGAAAAAAATTTTTTTTTTTTAAAATTCGATCCAGCTCCATATTTCTCATTCTTATTCGCCTTAGTAGGGTGAGAATCATAAATATCGTGCTGAATTATATTGAGAATACATATCCCCAACAGAAAATGCCAACTTTGTACCAATCCTCACACTCAATGGTGAAATATTCACGAAAATGTACAAAATTACGAAAAAATTTTTATTGTTTTCATACACACAACGGTACACAACGTCCATTAAATCAAATCTACGACTACTTTGGGAGTTAAATTATATAGCAAAAATTGCAGAAAAGCAGTGGCTTTATAATGATATATAACAATAGTCATTTATTCCATAATGAACTGGTGAAACGTTTGAAATATTAACCATACCCCCTAAACTCAAATTCAAACGGCATCGACTTTTCTCATTCAAATACCGTATTATAGCATCATTGTTTCAATTTCCATGTTCGATTAAATCACATAATGTGGTGTTCGCCTACACTCAAGATGCATTGGCATGTAATGTGTGCACGCCCTTGATGTGTATATATCAAAGCAGTGGAGATTGTGTCTTCGTCAGATAAGTTGACAAAAGTTTTCGTTAGACTCGGCGGCTTCCATATGATTATGTCATATTTAGGGGCAATTGGTTCGATCATGGCTGGTAGCGGCTTGGATGAACTTTGGGGGACTGTTTATGCTGGTGGGTCAATCCATCATTTGATCAGTGGTCATGCATATTCAAGAGCAGTTCGTGCCCATTTGCTAACACAAATTGCCATTACAAAACTTGAGTTTGAAGAAAGCCGAACACCAGATAACATAGACTGCACAGAAGTCAATGAAATATTCTGTGGACTTGCCAGAGGTGACTGTACAACAGCTGACGCTGTCAATCAAGAAAGTGTCAACCATCTACTGTCAAAATTACACGAACTGCTCCAGAATGCGTCCGTAGGACGCACAGGAAAGCTTTGGGTAGAATACTACGAGCAAATAGGTCTTCTCCAGTTGTTCTTGAGAGCAGAGCGCACAGGCGACTGTGAACTCCACACATATTGTGTTCGCAATATGATTCCAGTATTTCACGCAGGTGGTCATTTTGCATACGCAAAAAGTTCTCATCTCTATTTGCAGCAGATGAATGAGCTAACAGAAATAATGCAACAGGATGATTTGAAGTTGTTCACTGAGAGAGGTTACTTTACCATAAGGCGCTCAGATAAATTCTGGGACGGGATATATTCTGATCAGACCATAGAGCAGTGTTTAATGAGAATGTTCAAGCTCCCTGGTGGTCTCACACATGGCAGGAGAATAACCGATAGCACTGTTGCGAAATGGGTACATGGACTACCTCTTTGCCTTCCGATATGTAATGCTCTCGAAAATTTTGTTCATGTTCACACTGGTCATGGCGAACAACATCGGGATCTCCGTCAAAGTTCACAGTTGACTGATGCCAATGATATCACCAAATTATTGAACTGGCTCAGAGTGCGTTCCCCCTTTCAGAATAGAGATCCACTACAATTAGTCTCTATAGCGACCGGGCTTGTGGCCGACGAAACTGTGAACTTTGACCAAGTTCGCAAAATTGGTGAATGTTGCGTATCGAATGTTGTAAGCAAAACGTTCAACAGCATCAAACTACGACGTGTTGACACTGTGAAGTCTTTCGCATCGATGGCAAATAGCATCAAAGGTAAGGTAGTGATTGACCCCACAATTCTGTTCAACCGCATCACATGTGTTATTCAGTCACAAGCAGAGATGGAAGAGGATCTCAAATATGAACTCGCCCCGAAACCACCAGCATTGTTTGCTTCTGCTGGAATGAGGAAGACACAGAAAAGCACGCTCGGTAAGATCCTCAAAACATACGGTTCCGAGCAAACTAAAATCCCAGAACATTCTCTGTTTGTTGTAGATGGTGGATTTTTATTGAGGGCAGTTGTATGGCCTAAACAGTCGTCATATAAAGACATATGTACATCATATTCCAATTATCTAGTGAGACATTTTGGGGCGAACGTCGTGGTTGTTTTTGATGGTTATGCTTGTACAATGTCGACAAAGGGCATGGAACAAGCCCGTAGATCTAAAGACAGGTATTCCATTGATATCAATATCTCACCCGAGTTACCAGCCACCACACCCCAATCCGATTTCTTTGCAAATGCCAAGAACAAAACCCAACTGATCGATCTTCTAATGCAGGAGCTATCTGCTATCAATATTCAGTCCAAGCAGGCCAAGGCTGATGCTGATGTACTGACAGCCGAAACTGCACTTGACATCGCTCAAGATGACAACAATGTTGTCGTTGTGGGAACAGACACAGACTTGTTAGTCATTCTTACCTCTCGAGTTCAACCGGGATGTAATATTCACATGATGTATTCCATTACCCCAAACTTACTAGTTTCAGTTAGTGAAATAGCAACCAAAATGGGTGACCATAGAAGCAACCTCCTTGTAGCACATTCTATAAGTGGTTGTGACACTACTTCTGCACTCTTTCGAGTTGGTAAGAAGAAAGTATTCAGTACAATTGTCTCCGATGTTACTAGCGACTCACAACAGTATGTCAACACAATTTTGGCGGATGACAGTACACCAAGTGCAGTAGCCGCTGCCGGGGAACAATTTTTCCTGATCTTATACGGGAGTAAAACTGTTTCCTCTCTCGACCAATATAGATATGTCACTTACAAGCGTTATGTAGCAAAATCTAAACTGAATAAACCGATCGACCTAGCCTCACTCCCACCAAGCAGCGATGCTGCACAACAACATGTCTACAGATGTTATCTCCAGGTCCAACAATGGCTGGGCACTTCGCTTCCTCCGACGGATTGGGGGTGGTCGCTAGACAATGGACTTCTTGTACCGACTGCAGCCACAAAGCCATGTGCCCCCGATAACCTACTGAATCTGATCAGTTGTGGTTGCAAGAGTGCTTGTACAAAAAGGTGTGGGTGTAAGAAGGCAGGACTCTCTTGCTCAGGTTTGTGTAATTGCAGTTCGGATTCTTGTAACAACCACAGAAACACTGTCCTGTCGGAAATTTCTGAGTTCGATGAATACTATGTATATAGGTCATGTCATTTCTGTATATAGCGTTGATAATAGTCAATGTAACTTAATCCATGTTGATTGATTTGTACATTCTGTAAATATTATTTATTGATTTTTGTACATTCTGTAAATATTATTTATTGATCTAATGCTGCCAGACACAGACGTGTCTGTTCGGTCCCAAGCCCGAAAATAGTTGAGTTCTCATGCTGACGAATTTTATGCCAAAAGGGGAACTCGGCCAGAAGCAGAGGGGGTCTTCCATAATGTCTATTTTGTAAGCAATGATAAAAGTCTTCAAATAGTGGTGGATTTTTTATCGTCTGTCCAACTAACATCCCGTTCTGTACTACGACCCTTTGGGTAAATCCGTTAGGAAAATCGTCATTTTTTGCGTAAATCCGATACTTTTTTGTGAATTTTCAATAATTTTTCGCAGAAATTGTCACAGAATGCACATTTTCCTCTAGGTAAATGTATATTAGACATTATGTAGCTCGAAATACGCGTAAACAAAAAATACAGTTGGATCAATTCGAGGTTACAAAGTTCGTGCGATTTTTTTTTGATTTTTTTCAAACGCGTTTTCGAAAAAAGGCTGTAGAAAAAAAAGCTCAACTGGGATTTTAGGGGACTTTTGTCTAATCGTTCAGTGACATGTACTCGACATTCCCTGAAAAAAATCAGCTTTCTCCGATTTTTTTCCCTAGTGAAACCTAATGTTCTTGGCCTAATATTCGTTTAATGAAACCCTGTTCATTTCCTGTAGACTTCGCTAAAATTGTGTCGAAAAATTATTGCCCTCCCTGGGTTATTTAGTTATGTGGAGAACAAAAATCGAGAAATTACCCGGATTTTGAGTCTGAAAAATTCTCGGTTCTGTTTTCAGAAAAAAATCGGAAAATTGGAAACCCTAACTGCCGCGTCAGTGCTATTTGTCCTGGCTATTTTCTAAGGCTGGTCTGACACAAATATTACTGAACTAACAACCGCCATCCCTGGCAGTTTTATGCCAATACGGAGGCCTTTGAACATGCCAATTATTAGACTCTGGTACTCTTTCCTGCTACTGCCCGACGCGATAAAGAAATTTGTTTGGGGTGGGAAACATTCCCACTGACCCCAGGATTTACGCCGATAACGGGGTCCAGTAATGCCGCAGCGATAGAAGCAATCAGGGGGTGAGTTTGGGTGGATGAGGATCAAGGACCGGATAGACCTATTGAAACTCGGTTATCTTAATTATTTGGTAAATCTCCCCGACAGCCGATGGTGTAAAGTAATGTTCCTGAGAATTTTCATCCCGAATATCAAGACGAGGTGGATGGTCGAAGTGAGGGAGCTACTAGAGAACTACTCATTGGAGATCTCGAACCTTGACGTTGGGGCAAACCAGGGTAAAAAAAATCGATAGAGAAAAGGTCATGGAGGACTGTTACCGTAATTAGCAAGAGGGGTAAGGGGTCAAATCAAAGAGATCTTTAGGTGGCATGCGTGATAAAGAGAAGCCTGGTTTTGAAGAGTACCTTGATGGCACCTTTGTGGGGTCACTGTTGTTCAAGCTGAGGTCGCGGCCCCTCCCTGGTGTTGAGGGAAAAAATGGGAAAAACAGTGAAAAGGAGTGCCAAATGTGTAATCTGGGCGTGGAGGAGACCCTGCAACACTTTTCTCTAGAATGCCAAAAATACCGGTCTTACAGAATAAGATTCACTGTGAGTATAATGGGGAAGTGGGATGGGAGAATGAAGGACATGTGGTTAGTGGGAGACTCAAAGGAGAGGGTTAATATGCTAATCGGAGAGATTGGGATGAATGGGGCAAGGGATGTCATCAAAAAGTTTGTCTCCAAGTGTTGGGAAGAGAGAAGAAGCGTTGGAATAGGGCGGCAGTTGGGAGTATAGGGGTAAGCAAGGCCTTCTCACCCAAGAACCGCGACAAATCAGCGGCCGGCCAAAGTGTTATTATTATTATATCATTATGTATGTCGCATTTCAATGGTCATCTGCATCATCTAAAATAAAATCGCAAAACTGCACGTGAAAGAGATCGTCAAGATTTTTTTCAGAAGATATGGTGGAAAATGGTCTATTATAAACGTCAAGGACAGTGTTGGGTAGAGTTGAGAGTAGGGTGCAAACTTAAAAATAAAAATACGTCAAACTCATCTTTCGGACTCATTATTTATTTATTTATTTATTTATTTATTTATTTATTTATTTACTTATTTAGTGGTGTTAACCCTTTACCTAACATGAAAAGCAGACGACACTTGTAAAAAATATTCTTGAATAACTATTTTTTTTCATTTTTGGTCTCAAAAACACAGGTTATGACCCCTCATTTGAACGAGCTCGAGGAGATCGTTCCATTGAGGGGGTCATAACCCATGTTTTTGAGTATGACCCCCTCATTTAAACGAGCTCGACGAGTTCGTTCCAATGAGGGGTCATAACCTATGATTTTGAGACAAAAA